>CM052015.1:15640434-16854361 GCA_028476595.1 Obolodiplosis robiniae | reverse complement strand
AGTTTTCTGTAGTGATGAAAAAAAATTGAATAAAATATCTAATGTTTGCTCATTCTGTTGAACATATTAGATCCTTTTTTTCTGCGTAGACAATCTGGAGGAGAAATAGACATTTGTTTAAGATGAAGAATTTGAATTATTTCTACAATAATATTCTTTCTAGAGAGACACTGTGATTAAAAAGACAAGCTGAGATTTAATTGCGCAGAAAGAAAACGTTTGTTCAAGTCGACATTTGACAATTCCGAACATTTCCGTAATTTATTAAAATGACAAAAAATGATGATATCGATAATAACATCTTATTTCTTGTTCATCATTAAATTTTAATCTGTAGGATGCTCTATTCTTCAATTTCGTACAATATAATTATATGGCATTGTCTCGCTGGATGGAATTTTGAATATTTTGACCGAAATAAAAGTTCTGAAGGAAGGACAACGGAAAATATGCCTAACTACGACATTGTTTTGAGCGAAGAATCATTGAATCAGATCGTTTCGTACAAAAATAATCTGTATTCTAATGTTAAAACGCCCGGCACTTATTTAAGGGGAATTCTAGGCGCGGATATTTCTCTCCTGCATCTAATGTCTACTGAAAAATTTATCGAATCTTTGCTGTTGATCAAGAAACCCATAATTTTTGCTGAGAGTCAAATAAGCGGAGATGGTTCTGATTGGAACGAAATGGAATTGAAAATACTGGGCGATTTGGGCATTGCCATGAACGTTGAGGTTTATGACAATGGCGTTTGGTCAGAGCTTAGTCCGGGCTTTCTCGAACATGTTCCACCATTGAATGGAACGCTCTTGTTTACACCCGGGCCATTGCTTCAAGGTAGAATGAGTCCTGATTTGACAGAGGTTACTTCTGGAAATAACATCGATCAAGGTAAATACAATAAATTGATTGAGAGAAGATTGATGCCACTTCTGTATTATGCCAACGAAAATGCAAAAAAGGAAAAAATACACGCCCTCATTACTATTCCTGGTTTGGGATGCGGACAGTTCGCCGGACTATTTAAGGGAAAAATGGGGGAACATTTAAATCAAGCTTTGCAGTATATTTTGGGAAAACATGCAAACAATTACGGGAATATCGCATGCGTGTATTTTGATCCCCATAGTGAATGTAAAAACGAAGCGAAACAATTTGAAAATGTGAAATATCTCGTACGGCCACTTAAAAATTCCGGGAAATCTCAATTGTGTCAACCAATACAATACGAAGAAGACGGAGATGATTATTCTAAATGCAAATTGTTTAAAATCGTTGCTTGGGATCATGTGTCATTTCCTGGAAACGATTATTTTAGGGGGCGTAGATTTACCGACGATGGCGTTTCCGCTGCGGCTACGAATTCAATGGAGGTCATAACTGGGCTTAGAGGAAGATACGAAAAGGGATATTATATCCCTCCTCCAGGGAATAAAAACTGGGAAGAAGTAGTGAATAGATTTGGAATAACTTTGAGAGCGAAAGATAATGTGAAATTCGTTACGTCCGATGGATCTTTGATTGATTTGAACCAATGATTTCATTGTATTCTTTGATTTTGAAGTTGAGTAGAATATCGCAAAAATAAAATTTGCTTCTATTTTTTTTAAATATCAAATATATCATGTTTTTTTTTTGTTATTTTGCCTAATTCATTTGTGTCTTGTTGAACTCAATATTTCTCCCAAAATACTTACAGTTTTTTTTAATTTTTCTTTATTCTCACTAATAAGGCTTCCTGCGAGTTGTTGAAAAGAGAATACGATTCTAAAAATAACATTTTTCCAATAAAATGAATAAAGACATTCATGAAATGTTTTACTAATTGTACACCTTCAAGCAAATAGTTTTCCTTTCTAGTGACATCTAGTGGCAATCATGTCAACATTTTGCACACATTTTGGAATGTACTGACTGGCTGCTATTTTGTTGTCATCATTAAATGTCAAAAATCATTTATGTCGATGTTTGCAGCAAACGTATTAGAGAAGTTTTTGTAGAAAAATGGAAAATCAAACAAAATACTACTATTATCTTTATTTTCTATCTTTGTTTTTAGTCGTAAGTATAATCGCTTGGATTCGATTGGTTTGGAAAAATTGGTGTTGATTCAATATTGGGTGTTTTGTTCTATTTCATTGATTAGACATGTAATGCCGAATTCAGTTCACAAGACTGCCGTCAACTAGGTTTCATAAAGCCGCAATTGATGTGTTCATCCTGCGATAAATTGGATACATTCGGACTGTGTGAATTAAAGTAAGTGCCAATCATATCAATCGCAATTTGATTGACATTAATTCTTTGTTTTTTTCGTTGATAGGGAGCATTGCCAAGAGTGCTGCGAAAAAGATGACGTATCAGTGACTTCAAAACGCTTCCCCAAAGCTATTTTGGAAGTGTGCACTTGCAAGTTTGGCGCTTATCCACAAATCCAAGCCTTCATCAAGAGTGATCGACCAAGCAAATTTCCAAATTTGACCATTAAATATTTGCGCGGTGCCGATCCAATCGTCAAACTATTGGACGAGCAAGATAATGTGGTGGAAACGCTCTCAATTAACAAATGGAATACAGATACCGTTGAAGAGTTCTTCGAAACACATCTTTACAAAGATGATACTGATTTTTTACGAACGAATCTGATTTAAGCATTTCAAAGGAATTTGTATGATCTAGTGTAAATAAAGAATGATTCTTTTAAACGTGAATGGAACAAAAACAATTCGAAAATGTTCAGTTTTTGGTATATTTGTCAGCAAAATTACTTCGTTTTATTGTTGGATTGAATAAAGACCTTTCAAATCGACCTTTCGGATGGAAATCTGGATATAATTGGACTTAAAATCAAATGTTGAGATGAAAAATTTCGACTTTGCATGCATTCGTATTCATTAAAAAACGAAATTACGACAACGAATAAAATGCGAGAAACGAGCGCTATGCAACTGTTTCATTGGCAAAATTCAAACTTTCCTGTTCAAAGTGTTTACCAATGGTGCATATTCTTCTTTTTTGCTTATTGAATGGATTAGAAGGGGATAGCGCGAACGCTTTTCCCCGTAACACAAAAATAGTACGCACGAGTTCATCGCTTGAGGATGAATCGAGAAGGTCAATTCTGACGAGGTGCAATGTCAAAATCTCACTCCTGGAGATCGTCCTTCATGATCAACGATTCTCCTACGCCAGGTAAGTATGATTTGGCACAGTTTCACTACATCTCTTAACTTCTGCAGTAGTACGTTGCGTTAGCGAATTATAAGAGCCGCAAACGAAAAGGAACACACTACTGTACGGTCGAACGTTTGTGTGTCATTGCTAAGCATCGTTTTTGTCTGTACATCTCTTCTAACATGCACAGTCTTGCTATCCGTTTCGTATGAGCCCCGTTCAACCAACTAAACAATGTGCGTACCGTAGTCTTACTCACATTGCTTTTTAAACAACGACTTCTTCAATTTTCAGCATGAATTTTTAAAAAAAAAATCGATGGATCCTTATATGAAATCAAACTAAATGGGCAGTACTTCTTTACACGTGATTTTTTTTTTATTATTATTTAGCTTTGTTGGCTATACTTAGAACATCAGCTTATAATTGTAAAGGAAAAAAAAAAAGATTACAAATCTAAAATTATTCCGAAAGAATGAAAATTCGTTAGATTTGAAAGAAAAGAATATAGTTTTGGAGTTTAACTTTCTATCAAATCACGTTGGAATCGGGTGACACCGTGATAATTTCATTTGCATCTAAATGTAATGTATTATTTTGTGGTAGAGATGCTTCTGGTTCATTTTCTATTGATGGGTTTTGAATTCCTAGACAGTAATTGATTTGTGAATTGGTGCTTAAGACGTTGCCAAGATTGCTGCTGCATTGTGTTGGTGGCGGTGGTTTGAGGCGCGATGGATCTAGCAGTGATTGTACTTTTGTTTGTTTTTTCACTGGTGTCCGACTCGGTGATGATTTTCGGCTGTTTGAACATATCTTCATTGTCTTTGCACTGAAAATAAAACGAACATTTGCTCATCATTGAATAAATTGTACACTGTACATTTAAGATTGAGTGAGAAAAAAAATCGATATACACTTACGCATCTAATAGTTTTAATAATAAGCGTCGATACGCCTCATATTCTTCACTGCCAAATTCATTTGGATCATGCCGAGCATGCTCGTACATATCACAAAACTGGTGTATAAGCCGTTGTCTGGATCCGTCTGGTGCAGCCAAGGTAGTTATCAAAAATGCTCTGACACTCTCTCGTGGCTGACGAACGCTGCCGTCTTGTTTGGCAATCTCTTTTTCCAGTATCTTAACTTCGTCGACGGCTTTCAAACGATAATAATACGGTGGCAACGATGCATCTGGTTGCAAAATATAGGACGAATCATCATCGGGCAGAAGTTGAGGTTCGTAAGATATTCGTTGAATGCAATCTAAACGACGTTCAATTTCTTTTTTCAACGATTTGGTGGCATCATGTCCAACTGGTACCTAACAGTTGTAATATAAATAAATGGATTTGAAAAGAACATTGGGCATTAAATATGCAATGCAAATATTGTGCACTGTTAAAATCGAAGCAAAAGTGATGATGAGTGATAATTGCATACGTACGTGCGGTCCGCGCCGTGAGCGAATCGCAAATCGCATAATTTGCCGTTGGGCAAAGATGAATAGCAGTAAAATTGTTAAAACTCCACCACTAATAAAAAAAATGATTGAAATACCAGATAATTCCTTCATTATTTTGTGCGGTGCAGTATTTTCTTGCACAATTTGCTTCGCTTTCAACATGTCCAATACGACAAAATGTGACGAACAATCAAATTCTAAGTAAAAAATGTTGCATGAGCAATTGAATTGATTGAATTTCGTCGATGAATCCACTAATTTTCAAGAGGTGCCCGGTAGATTCCATTTAAACACAATATTTTGCAGCATTTTCTCTTTAGACTTTGTTTATATTTCCATCACAGAAAACATCTATTGAATTTTGGTTGACAGTTCATTAAATTTCGAAGAGTTATGTCATTTGTACAGCCCTGCGCACGAATAACTTTTTTCCTTCATTGAAATTTAATTAATGAATTCTCAGCGCGAAAGAAATAAAATGAAAGTATTTCATTGAATAATGGAAATAAAAAGGCAGAATCCATTTATTCTCATTCATAAAAATAGGATCTTTTGCAATTTTTATTTGAACCGTTACATTTCATTTGACTGAAATCAAGCTGAAATGAGGAAAAACACTAAAAATAACTATCAATTTGTGTTTAATGGTGCTGTGGATGAGCTTGTGGGGAAAAAGTAGAATTTAAACTGTTGTCGCCCGTTTCAATTCCCGAATTAACAGATGATTCTGCATCACCATTTCGTTGCTGCTGATTCCACATATCCGCATAAATGCCTAAAATCCACGAAAATATCATTTATATGCATGATTTTCAGAAAACTAGCAAATTATAATGGATTTATCGAAGAACTTCATACCATTTTTGTTGATCAATGCCTCATGTCGACCGCGTTCAACGATTTCACCATCTTTTAAAACAATAATTTCGTCGGCATGAATGATTGTAGACAATCGATGCGCCACTATAATCGTCGTTCGATTGTCACACACTTTCGATAAGGCAGCTTGAATATTTCGTTCAGTCTGTGTGTCCAATGAACTTGTGGCTTCGTCCAGCAACACAATCGAAGGCGCTTTCAAAATGGTTCGAGCTAAAAATAATCATTTGAAGCAATTTTCTCTTGTTTCTAAGGTTTTCTCTCGTTTTTACAATACAAACCTATTGCGACTCTCTGTTTTTCACCGCCACTAAGACGCAATCCTCTTTCGCCAACTTGTGTTTCGTATTTGTCCGGGAAATTCATAATCTTCTCATGAATATCTGCAGATCGAGCTGCCGAAATGACATCGGCGTCGGAGGCAGTCAACCGCCCGTAATTGATATTGTATTTGATTGTGTTGTTGAATAATACAGTGTCCTGAGGAACAACTCCAATCTGTCGACGCAACGAATCTTGTTGAACGGTTTTGATATTTTGCCCATCGACAGAAATCGATCCACCGTGAATGTCGTAAAAGCGGAACAGCAAACGAATGATTGTACTTTTGCCCGACCCGGAAGGACCAACTAATGCCAGTGTTCGGCCAGCCGGTACATTAAATGAGATATTCTTCAAAATCACTCGTTCCGGCGTATAGCCAAAGGTGACATTCGAAAAATCAATTCCACCCCTGATACTCAGCAGCTCAAATGCATCTGGTGCGTCAATTACTTCTTGATCCTCTTTCATCAAATCAAACATATTTTCCATGTCAACAAAGTTCCTTTGGATTTGCCTGAAGAAGAAATGAAATTAGAAACAATTGGCGTGAATCGTTTGGAAAATCACTGTTTTTTTTTTAACTCACCGATAAAATGTACCAAACCAATTCAATGGCACATATAATTGAATAATGTATGTTGCGAACAGGACGTACTGTCCGGGAGTCAAAGAGCCGACATCAGCAACCAAATATGCACAATATAATGAGCCAGCCAACAAGCCACCACAAATAATGATATTTTGGATTGTATTCAAGATG
Organism: Obolodiplosis robiniae; assembly: GCA_028476595.1. Taxonomy (NCBI): domain Eukaryota; kingdom Metazoa; phylum Arthropoda; class Insecta; order Diptera; family Cecidomyiidae; genus Obolodiplosis; species Obolodiplosis robiniae. The sequence continues at coordinate 16,847,753 of CM052015.1, read as the reverse complement.
TTTAACGTTACAATTGAGTTAAATTCTTCCTTTTGATAGTTCAAAATCGCTTCACGGTACGCGTCTACTTCATATTTCTCGGCCCCATAATATTTGACCGTTTCGAAATTCAACAATGAGTCAACGCTACGCGCCTTTTGCGCATTGTCAGCCAAATTCATACGTCTCTGGAATTTTGTGCGCCATTCCGTTATCAAGATTGTCAACGCTAAACAAGATTTTACCAAAATGATTAGGGTTTCTATTATTATGATAATTTACGAGAAAGGAATAGCTTACCTATGTAGAGAACCATAGTTGCAAAAACAATCAGTCCAAAATACCAATTGAAGGTAATTGCAAAGAAAACAACTGCAATCAAAATGTCAATAATTGTCGGTGTAATTGAGAATAATATATAGTTCAGCAAATTATTAATGCTGTCTGTGCCCCGATCCATCACACGAAGCACTTCACCCGTTTTGCGGGCCAAATGCCAACGCAACGAGAGATTGTGTAAGTGAGCAAACAGTTCCAATTCAATTTCACGTGTCGTAAATTGCTGTATGCGAATCCACAAAAATGATCGTAAATTATTCATTAGGCCCATTGAACCAGTTCCACCGCCTTGTAAAAATTTTATACCGACGTAAATTAAAATCCATTCCCAACAAAATACTTGTGTTCCAAGACTATCGACTACAAGAAATAAATGTTTATAATTATCGTTATTTTTTTCTCGATGAAATCAATTTGCGTCTTACCGATTTTTTGGTTGTAAACTGGGACTAAAACATTAATGAAACGTCCGGCAATAAGCAATAAAATACAGAAACAAACACGAATTTGCAGACCAAGACTTTTTTTAGGCCATAAAAACGGCATGAGGGTATAGATTTTTTTCCATCCGTTGGTCCAGGTGGATCGCGTTTCCTTTGAATTTCAAGTTATAAAAGATGAATATTAAGTCAATTCGAAAGAAAAACATTCGGAAAGGATTGATTTCGTTTCAAATCCGATGAGATATGACTAAATTTTCGAAAAATTCGAACATCTTACCGGATTTCCTTCGTTTTCAAGGTGAATGTAATCATCGTCTCGATACCTTGTTATGCCCGGCGCCTTTAAACCCAACACGAATAACGATAGAGTACAAACATAGCGGGCAACAAACAGTGACATTTTAACTTTATCACGAAAAGAGGAGAACACGTGAATCCACCATTGTTCCTTCTTCAAATTCATCACCGAGACATTTTCATTTACGAAAACCAATGTCCAAAAAATGAGCAATACTAATCCATGGCCGCTTGTAGGAACAGATGGTAACAAGTAGAAACGTTCTTTCAACACAAGCCATATCGAAAATAGGAATGAAATACAAGTCAACGATGATGCAACGATCTAGGATCCAAAAAAATCATGCATCATTAGGTCGAGAGTATGTCTTGAAAATAATATAATTTCTAAATTAAAATACTACCATGTATCCGTAGAGATGTGCTTCTGGAAATACGAATGACTCGAGAATGAATCTCGCAATCGAAAGGATTGGAATCAGCATGATTAAAAGTATTTGCAGGTAATACAATTTTGATGTAGTAATTTGTGATACATCTTCAATGCGCGTTGCATATTTGCGGTACATAAACAATTGGATTGTTCCAAATATCACAATGAAACCGGCCAGCACAGATGAACTAGCGGTGTCGAAAAAACAATGCGAAAGCCCATGGTTCACCCAAATATCATATATCGTCACATTCGGCGGACAATATTTCAGATTTTTCAATATATCCATTTGTTTTCGTTGAATTTGTTCTATTTCTAAATGAAAAGCGAAGTTTCGAATCACAACTCAATGAAGTACTTTAATTCACTTCTCCGAATGATTCAGACAATTTGCGTAGCACATAGCTCATCACACTTGAACACATTTATTACCTTAATGATAAAAAAGAGTTAATCAATTCTCAATTGATGTAATAATGACCCATGTTTCACAAATTCTGGTCTATATTAAACCGGTCACGAAAAACAAAAGTTAAATTCAATGTTCAATCAACAAAAACATGGATTTTGCACACTTTTTCGGTAATTTAATTAAATAATTTAGCTTAGTCATTGACAATAAAAAAAAATCATAAACTATTTCGCCTTATTTTATCATGACATAACAACAAAAAGGTGCAGAGTAAACTTATAAACAGAGACACTAACCGTGACAATTGCAATTACGTATACGTAATCAAAAGACTTTTCTGAATCGTATTCATTGAAAATGTATTTGAACACTTACCTTATGGATGGAAAATGGCATTGTTGTCAATAAACACATAAAATTGAATTCTGATCAGGCGTAGAGATTTTTATTCTATTGACTTAATCTTTTCATTCACCATTTCACATGTATATTTAAGAGTACAAAATAATTTGAATTGATATTTTTTTTTTCGTCAGAATGAATACGAAGTAAATTAGCTGCCGACTAAACCTAAGTAGTCATCCATGAGCGTTCCGATGGCGAACTGAAAATATAAACATTTATTGAAAATAGATGCAAAATTTGATCGAGTCGACTAGCAAAATTGAAAATTTCGTACAATGCCCGTTGCATCAACTCTGGTTCCGACAATTTTCAGACGAATTTTATCTTCAGCAGCGATCACAACATCTTCTTCTTGTGATTTGTAACATGGTGGATTACCATTTGGGCAAAATGTCATGTCAGCCGGTATAGACTATGGAAAAAGAGCCGCTGATAATGTTTGTCAATTTTTATATTGATTTCTTGAAAACTTACATGATGTGAGATAAAGCAAGACAATGGACCGATTTCGGCAAACATTCCTACCTATAAGTTTGAAATGAACACAAACGTACTAGCAATGCTTGCTACACAATGATTATACTCTACAGGTTCATACCTTATTGACTTGAGTCACAACGGCATCAAGAACTTCGCCTTTGAACGGCCGAAAAACGATGGCTTTGTATTTGACTGGATAAACTACAAACCCCTGACCCGGTTGAATCAGACCCGAACCGATATTGTCAATTGTCGTTACAGCAATTACAAATCCATATTTTCCGGTGCACGTTCCCTCAACTTCTGTGTACAACTTTTGTTTCACCGTTTCCATTAGCTGTGGACCAAAATATTTTGGATGCAGCAGAATTTCGTGCTCCAATGAAATCTGTTTTCATAGCCGCCAAATGTTGATGAAGTTTTATTAGGTTAAGCGAGTCAAGCGAATGCCAAAAATTCAATAAAAATATGTGTACATTTTGAAGCAGTTGAGTAAACTTACGTGATAAAACATCTTAAGATAAAAATACAAGAAAACTATTCCAATTCTTATTTGGGAAATGTCCGTAAAAAGTCAATTTCGTGCTATTTGTTTTGAGATCTTAGATTTGTTTATTGTTACACTTCCAGTTGTTGTCCAAAATGTCAAACTAATACGCTTGAACATTCGATTATCAAACGGCCGAAGTATGAAGTAATCTCATCAGATGTCGCTTTTGGCGCATCATAATTTCGAAAAACTATTCAAACATCTCAATAAGGAATTATTCCAAAGAAAACACACGATTTATCGTCAAAGTCTTTTAATAAATATGCGTTAAATTGTTTCTCAATATTATTTAATTTGTACTGATGAAAAATGAGGGGAAAAATACAAACTGTATCGATACAATTTGTGTCTAATCGAAAATGATGAATATGAAAATGTGCTAATATATAATAGTGAATTTGTTAAATAGTAAGCCACCGTTGCATCAACGCCAAAAACAAAGAGCTGCCTTATACGCATAGGAGATTGAAAGAAAAATGAAATGTACGTTTTTACAAGTCCCATGAAAATAAATGATGTTTAACTAACATATCGCGAACACCGTCTTTAAGAGGTTGACTTTCCACCCCTCTTCTCGGCGGCAATTCCCAATCTGGATTCAAATTAAATGCGAATTGTGACAAAATACGGAGTTCACACTTGATTTGCACCCAGCCCGGTGAATTCACGAAACTCCACGGATAGTACCATTTGTTGACAATTTCCATGCATGAGCACAGTACTTCCAGCCACAAATGCAATACTTGTTCATTCAATCCGAGACACACTAATGAGCGTAATTTCACATCCATTTGAGCATGAGTCGCATCATGCGTCTGGTTAATCGATTGTACACATCGATATAGAAGCTCTTCGGGTGTCAACACCTTGCCATCCTCATCAAGACGATACGTTTTGCATAGCACTAAACGGCTATAGACGGATTCAAAATCTTTTTCAACTTCTCTGGTCGCGGCTTCTTCGATAAATAGCCAAGGATGGCATGGTCCGCCCAAAAATGTCGGTCGCTTCATCCCATGTTCCAATACTTGCTTGATGGTTGGCGCTAACGTGCCTCGCACCAAATCAGTTACTGTTTCTGAAATCGCATCATCACCGGCTGATGTGTACAACTTGCTTCGTTCATCCAGTAATTCAACAAATTTGGCCGGAAACCATCCTCTTAGGCCATTCAATTCGCCAATCCAACAATGCTCATCCTTTTGACTTATGATCGTGATAATGTCATTCCGCCGAAAACCCAGCTCATCGTCGTCGTTCCGTTCGAAATCATGCAATGCTTTGGCGCGTCGCTTTCGATTTCGTGACACATTTATGAAATTCTCGTGATCCTTTGCATGACTATCGGTTGAGTAATCGGCCACTTGATTTATATATGCATTCAATTTTGGTTCAATTGTTAGAAAATGACGACACACTTTCAAAATCGATTCCCGTAAATCCACTAAAATTTCGGTTTGTCGAATGTTTTTGTTCCGGACATCGTCATCGTTTGAACTATCACCACCGAATAGCAATGTTTGAAACATTGATTTGGATTTTTTCACCTGACGCCGGGATAGCTGTTGTTTTGGTAGATTGGCGGTTGCCTCCGGATTCCCGACGAGTCCACCTTGATCGGCCATCAGATACGCTAAGTGCCGACGCCGATGCGTTTCAATCACCGTTTTGCTGAGTGACTGAGGGGATAAAACAATTAAAGTACAATGAGAAATAATAGGGAAAAACATACAAAAAACTAAAAACTTAGTTGAAACGATCAACACTTACACCACCAACTTCCATTGATATTTCGAAAAGAGCATCAACATCGTCAATTGCGCCTGGAATGTCTGACAACGAGTTGAAAATTTGCGCTGAATTTTCCAAATCCTTCAAAAATGGCTCCTTCATTTTTAACATGCCAAGTGTTATTTGAAATAATACGATCGATCCCTCGTAAAAGAACCAGTCCCATATTCTGAAATATTCAATAAAATTCTGTTTTGTCGAATGATTGATTTTTCAAAATGTGACAAAATTTGGGAATATTCTAAGAACGAAAATTAAGAAAACAAAATGCTGATGCAAATCGAACAATTACCTCAACAAAATTCGGAAGTGAACGACATTGGCGAATATAGTGAGGAACCAGTGAAGTGTAATCAACGATAGTTCGATATCATGACACTTCAGTGTTTCATCGACAACAGTCAAATAGTTTGCGATAAGCGTTTGCATGACTTTCTGATCGGCTTGAACGCCGAGCAATGTCGAAGAATAGTACGAGGCGGGCAAAAGGTCTTCAACAATGGTGGCCATAAGCCAAAATGCATCATCTTCTTCCATGAGAAGAAGCAATGAGGCAGCGATTGTGCCCGTCCCTTGGCAATAGCCGATGTCAGGGTAAAGCCATGCAATTCCACGTAAAATTCGTCTAAGGCGTGGCACTCCTGTGCTAGTTGGCGAGCTAAAACATGCATTTGTTGGCATAATCCGCAACAAATCCTTCTCAATTTGTTTGGACGTCATTAATTGGTCGTTGCTGGACGCTTTCACAATATCATGATAAGTGGTTTCCGAATTGATTTTTTTCTGTAATGCCCCAGATATTCGCATCCAAATGTGTGCCCTTATCGAATGTGGAATGCCAGCTCGTACCATATTACGTAGCTTTTCTGTTCGTGGCAATATTACGGCTACATTGTCCCATGTCAATTCACTCGCTTCTTTATTTTGTGAAAATTCCAAATGGGTTATCCACTGCGTGCGCTGCTGTTCATCTTCGGTAAATGGCATGCTCAACAGCCGGTTCGAACTAGGCTCTGGCCCATCTTCTTCTTCAACACGAAAACCAAATTCATCGAATCGATAGTCTGGCTGATTATTCGGATCCTCGGACTGCATTTTGACGAACAGAACAATTTTTATCATATATTTACTGAATTGGGAAAGAATCCAATTTCGAACTGATTTTCAAATCAAAACTGTTTTTGAGCTTCAGGCCGAATTTGGAGCCAAGTTTGGACTGAATTTAAACACAATTTTGACTTGAAATAATTTGAAGGAATGAACGATAGAAACCTCTGGCTGGGTAAGTCGAACAAGGATGTCTTGAGGCCACATCGAAGGCGTGAGTGCAGAAAATGCTCCACCTGGTGGGGGATGAATTGCATCGTTCATGGTTAAATCCTCCACCATATCTACGAAGTCACCATCATCCTCTGATCCAGCTGCATGTATCGCTTTCTACAGAATCAAGATAAGGCACAAAATCAATGGAATTGGATCATAATTGATTGAACCTGTCCAATTTCAACATATTGAATCGAATCAATCTTTACAAAATCAATATTGTACAACTGAGCGTGGGCGAAACTCATCAGCTGTTAGCGATTTCCATTTGAAAATTCATTTGCAAACATACCAAATGCTCCTCTTTTCCAACATATCCTTCGTGAGCACGATTTCCAAAAAATGTTTTCGCTCTTTCCATTTCGAAATGCAAAGGTCAATTTAATTCAAATCAAAAGTAGCACATCAGACGCAACATTGTTTTCTTGTCAGTCCGTCTCAGTCAGCACTACCATTACTGTTATGTATTAACACAGTTCTTCAGTGGCTCATATTTTAATGTCAAATGTGACAAGTCACAAAAATCATGTGAATTACGTTTTACGTAAACTCCCGCATTTGTTCGGTTCGGTTGTCGCACGTGCATTTGGCGCTGTCAATTGTTTTCTCTTTCTTTCGGTTCGTTGGCAATACTGAAACGTCAAGTCCTTCTTTTTGTGCGTGCATCAAACGAAAACGGTAGGCTTGTGCAAGAAAATCTTTATTTATTTTAATCATCCGGCCGAAATTTTTACTTAATCCATGTAAATTGTGTAGTTCGAATCATTTTCATTCATTGTAGTGCAAGATTTTGTTCGATTTATTCGAATATGTTCGTTGTTTTAGCTGTTTTATTGGAAGATTATTTTCATAGAAATGTCTTTGCTGCTCTGTGTATACAATCGCTACCATATCACATTGTGTTTCGTTGAATTGACTTATTGAATCGTTGTTCATTGAATTTAGGAATCAAAATGACTATCCGACCAGCATACCGACCAAAAATCGTGAAGAAGAGAACAAAGAAGTTCATCCGTCATCAATCTGACCGATATGCTAAACTTTCGGTAAGTATACACGATACCAATAAACCTAACCTAGCATTACCTGTCAATGCATGTTTCTGTTGCCCAATTGAACGTGTACAATTGACGATATTGTAGAAAATGACACAAATTGATTTTGTATTTTTATTTTCCAGCCAAAATGGCGTAAGCCCAAGGGTATTGATAACCGTGTGCGTCGTCGCTTCAAGGGTCAATACTTGATGCCAAACATCGGTTACGGATCAAACAAGCGCACTCGCCACATGTTGCCGAATGGTTTCAAAAAATTTTTAGTGCATAATGTTCGCGAATTGGAAGTTTTGTTGATGCAAAACCGCGTCTACAGCGCCGAAATTGCCCACGATGTTTCATCAAAGAAACGAAAAGACATCGTTGAACGCGCCAAACAATTGTCCATCCGTTTGACAAATCCAAATGGACGTCTCCGTTCACAAGAAAACGAATAAAATGGATCAATTCCGTTTTAGTTTTTTTTTTTTACTGTCACCTATTCAACATAAATATCGACAACAATCAGATATTTTTTATGCAAAGTTCGCCTTCGAATTTCCTCACCGATGTCACAGTGACAACTGTGTATGGAAAGGCGATTGATTCAAATTAAAATATAATCAATCAGTTAAAACAACGGAATCATTTGTTTTATTTGTTCGTTTTATTTTTTTTTTTTTTTTTGAGTGTGAGTTTGATGTTGGTGCAAGTCCAATTGAATGGATTATAGTTCGACAATTGGTCAATTGACGTTGAAGTTAGTACCTGCGACTACCAGTCTTCGGACAATGTGGCAAAGTAATTCGACGAAACGGCGGCGGCGTAGCAAACTGATGCTTTATTTGCTTGCTGAGCATTTCAAAGCGATTTTGCGTAACAACCATTTTCTTTGAACATATTTGGTTTTGTCTCCATTTTTTGCGTACCTTCTCATTGCAAAAGATCAAAATCTCCGTAGATACACTATCGAGAGTTTGCAACAATTCGAGTGCTTTCTGATGAATGAAAGAAAATTTCTTCATTTGGCTGGTATTTTGGAAGAGTTGCTGATTTAAATACACTTCGCTAGCGAATCGCTCGTATAAAACGTCCACAATGCCCAAGATTTTAGAATACTTAAAACTTCAAAAGGACACATTTTATTCGGATTAAAAGTTTGCGCATTTTCGTAATTTTATTGATTATTTTCATGCACTCACTTGACAAATGTATCCGGTAAGTGTTTAGTCATCAACTGCTCACTATGCGCCCTCAAAAGATGTGTATTTTCCTCAATTGAATCTACTTTTTCCTCGAAATAAGCCACCTTCTTCTCTTGCTGACGCTTGAATTCATCCATCTGTTGTATTTTTTTTTTTTCATGAATCAAATGTGTGATATAATAGTTTGAAAGAAGGTGTCAAATAAATTTCCGACATCTTAAAATTTCATTCATCGAATTTAAAGACTTTAAGTTACTAAAGTAAAACATATCTACCTCATTTTTCAATTGGTCGTACATTCTTTGAACATGCTTCTTCTTCCAAGTGGTACAGTTATTTTGGCCCAGCGTGTTGAACGTTTTGTTGAACAGCACCTCTACGCTCTATTTTAAGAAAATATGGAAAAAATCAACTATTTACTGAATAAAAACTCATTTTTTACATTTCTGAGTTGATCTGTAGTGGGCTGAATCGTTTTGATTTGTCTCAAATCAGCGGTTTGTTTTTTATTGAACTGGTCTTTTATTGCTTCAGCTGAAGCAAATTCAACTCGATTTTTGCATTCCTTGATAGCTTCGAGAGCCGTCAAACTATTGCGTTGAATCCGATCACTTTCACGTGTCGATTCTATGTTTACAAGCAAGTTATAATAAGTCTGAAATTGAAGAGATATTAAATAATCAAAGTGAAAAAACGTTTTTTTAAAATTTGGATCTTCGGTCTTGGACTAGAAATATTGTTGAATTCGTCGAGAATTTCACCTGAATTCGAAGCAGGAAATTCCAATGGCATTGACTGAATAAAAGGTCTTTGCTCAACTTGTTATATGTTTCGTCAGCGCTCTCGAGCTCGTTCCGCATAACTTGGTTCTTGCACTGTATTTCTCTCAATGACTTTTGTTTCGCAATCACTTTATTATATGCATCTTCGGCCCATGTGCCGAATAATTGTTGTATATTCTAAAATATGATATTCAAATATTGCTGTGTGTTCCATATCATATTCAAGAGACAAATGCAACCTTGGTAAACTGTTCAACTTCATTTATAATGCGATCTTCAGCAATTTGTTGAGCTTTTAATTGAAACAGATTCTCTTCAATATAATAACTGAGAAAATTCTTTCTGTAGATGTCCCTCAGTTTTAAAATATCACTAAGAAATCAAAAATTTGGTCAATCATAGTTTTAGAGGATTCTCGAAAAATTTACCATGTTTTCTTCACAGAATCTTCCAAGATGATTAGAAATATGAGTGTTTGTAAATAAAACTTACGATTTCCAGCAGAACTTTTTAGCTCGTTGCCGATATCGTATATCAGTGATATAAGATTCATCCCATTCGGTTGGGAAAATAGGATTTTTTGGATCATGTTCAACACCGATTTTTTGATATTCAAATTCTCCGCCATTTACCAATAAGCGATTGCGTAGGCCGAATTTATTCTTAAAAAGGCTTGTGTAGTAACGAACTTTTCTAGAAGAATCATTTTTCCTTTTATTTCCATCACTTTTTCGGTCTCCTAAGAATGAAAACGCATCAATTGAATAGAAATGGGTTTTAAGAAATAGAATTTATTTGAATTCATTAATTGACAATTGGGAAATGAACCTTTTTCTATTTTATCGATGATATATGGATCCGTGTAAAGTGGACCTTCAATTTCATCATTTTTCCGTAGCCGAGGATGTTTTTTGCGCCGAAAAAGTTTGCCCATTAAGTCTTTCACTTTACACTTTCCGTTATTATGAAGATTTCTTTGTGTTCTCTTGTTAGTTAGAGCTTCATCTTTGGATTTCTCGATGGCATCAAAATTGTGTCGCTTAAAGTCAGTGAAACTTGGAATTGCTTTGGCCTCAAAATTGAATATAAAGAATTGAATAATATACAAAATACAATTCAAAAAAAATGAAAAATGCTCTTAAGTTACAGAAGGTTCATTAAGCTGCTGCGCCCGCTTCCTTTGAGTAACAATCGACAGAAACTTTTCCCTAATGAAATTTTTTTTATAGCTTGGTTTTTGTTCCTCTTGCAATTGTTTTGCAATCTTCGCCTTTGGTTTACTGAGTAACTGATTAACGCTGTCGCTGAATTCATTATCGGATCTTCGCCGTTCGAACATTAAAACATTGATACGATTCAATCGATCTTTGCGCAAGTATTTATTACGAAAGCGGTATTTGCGACGAACGCTTTTAATTTTGATAGTCGGAACCATGAAGTAGGGCGTCCGTACTAGAGCAAGTCGCTTTACATTCTGCACACTGTCATTGTCTGATGATTCGTCTTTTGTTGGCGGTTGATTGTAGCCCATATGCGACAGACGAACTTGTCTCAAAACATTGTCTTGAATATCCTTCTTGCCGTGCTGTCTTCGAGCTTTGTCGATCATTGTAAATGGAATACCGAAGCGATCCTCAGGCAATCGCACAGTCGACTTTGTTCGTTTTAACATGGATTCGTTTAGTTTCACTGATTTTTTGCTGCTGTTATCACTCAATTGACCTGGATCTTCTTCACCGCAATTTGAGAAGTGAGAATTTTTAGTAATAGCACCTGATTGATGCTTACGCTCAATCATCCAATTTTGAAATGAATTCTCGAAATACGCCGCATCGTTGGGAATACATTTATCTATTGATTTTGCTATTAGATTTTTGGCTTTAAGTTGCATTTCACTTTTTGTTATAAAATATGGTTTCGTATTGTTATCAGTGTATTCACTGTGAATCTGCTCTTCACGATGTTTAAACTTTCTGCGCTGTAATTTCTGCGCCAACATAGCATTCTCACTCGCATCAGACTCGAACGAAGCATCAGATTTATATTCAACTATATCAGCCAAACTGATCTTCTTTGCAATACTTTTTATGCATTCCGGATCGAAAATAGGTGTTGCTTTTATTTTTTCTGTAGTTCGAAAAATATAACGCGATAATTGTGTTATAATTTTGAATAAAGAATTATCAAAGAATATCATTTGCTCCATCAGTGTTTTTTTCCACAAATGCCGTTTTAACGAACCTTTTTTGCGAGCACAGCTATGAGTTTGACTCAGCGGCTTCGTGAAACAAACGTCGATGCGATTTTGATTTCGCATACTAAAAACTTGTTGGATGATTGTCGGCCGACTCGGATGGACCTGGGAAAATTTATGATAAATGAAAATTGATATAAAGAATTTGAGGGCATTTCTGCATATCGAATAACCTTTGATCTCAAATTGCCTCGATTTTTTCCGAGACCACCAATGAAGTTCACCTCATTTGGCGGTGGATTATGTGAGATATGATATTTTTTGTTGTTATATGGCTCATCACAACGAGTCAGCTCTCGATCCCACACAAAAATTGAATTTCCCTGCAGAAATATAATAATTTTAATTGCAACATATTGTATATTTTTCAGTTTTTCATAATTTAATATTGTTCACCCGTATGACGGATTTTCTAGTGTGATCACTATTTTGGAAAATCTCTTCTACTTCTTCCATCACTTTTGAGTTGGGCATTTTCTTTGAATCTCAGGGAATAAATTCCCCGTCTTATACTCTATAATTTAACTGGGCCGTTATACGTTTATCGATCAAACAAAATTGAATTTAAGGTTATGTTAACGGGCGAAGATTTGAATTTTTCAAATTGATCATTCAGTTAAGCGGAAATTTGCTTAATAATTTTGATGTGAATGCCGTTTTCATTATTTCAAAACATTCATGAAAATGCAGTTAATTTAGTTTTTCCATGTTTCCTGAATTCCTATTGAAGAAGAATGATGGCTTTTGTCACTGAAATGCATATTTTACATTCAAACAAAAGTATTACTTATGCTTTATAATTTCGCCATTATTCGGTAGTGAGACTGAGTCAGACTGACTGACAAATAAAACACAACTCTACTTCAAATTGTTGACCTGGTAGCCTTGGATTTATTGTATCAAGTCTTGCAATAAAGCAACTTCGTTATGAATTGAAATGAATAATTTCTTCCTAAATGTATAAATATAAAATTGAATGTGAGCTAATTTTTATAATGCATAAAAATTGGATGTTACATGATGAGGTATCAAAAGTCTTCTTTTCAAATACTATCTATAAATGCCTAGTTCATTGTTGAGTCTGATTTTGTGTTTGTTGGTTTTGTTGACTTTGCTGTTGCTGTGGTGGTGGTCGTGGTTTTGGCATTTTACTCAACAGATCTTGAATTTCCTTCTTCTCATCGTATGTACGCCACAGTTCATATAGGCCGAGAATCGTTTTTGAAATCTCCTGTATTTTTTCCATGTTGACATTGATTTCAGCGAACCAAGACTTCACATCCTTCTGCAAGATGACACTGTGTAAAAGAAGCGGCACGAGAGAAAATATACACAATAAATTAAGTGAAACTAAAATATAACTATCACGTCGATTTGTTAACTAACCAGGCCAATTGAAGACAACCGATGGCAATCATATACGGGGCATAAAGTAAACTAACATCAGTTCTAAGGGAATCGTTGATAATACGCCATGTTAACGGTAGAAGCTGGTCTTCATGTCCGATATCCTGAATAATTGGCAGTAATGGGCGATACGGTTGATACACGATCAAACAACAGTCAAGATTTTCCAATAAATAAAATTCACACTCTAAAATGTGATTGGTCCGGTATGGAAATTCCTGCTGATATGCGTAGTTGAATTTGTTTTTGATGACATTTTGGCACTGCGATTTACAACATATGAAGTGAACAGAGAACAAAAAATGAAGCAGATAAAGAAAAAAAATTAACAAAAATGATTTTAAATGAATTTACGGAGGCAAATTTTATGACTTACCGTTGAAATGAGTCGTGAATTGGAAATGACGCCAAATTCTTCGACTTTTGATGCTAGGAAAATGCATGTGGGTGCCAACAATAGTGGATCAATACTTCGAAATGAATTTCGCACATAAAATCTTTTAAAGTAAACGGTGGCAGTTGCAATAACTTGTTGTCGTAATTTCAATTGCTCGCCAAGTACTTGTATCAGATTTGCAAAGAAAATATTGAGTTTTTGATATTCTTCTGGTGTTAAAAATTGCAAATCATATCGGCGATCTCGGACTAAATCGTCTTTTGTTAGCACCCACTGTTGATAGTGACTCGATTGCCAAAAATTGCCAGCCATTGTATTGTTTTATTCGAATTTAATAACTTATTTTTATATTTGAATAGGCGATATCTTTCTGCGAAAAGTCGAAAACTTTGAACTATACTCGCATTTGTTCGCTTGTACGATGACTTTTCTGGACAACGAGTAAAATCTGTTTGTTGATGTTCGGCTGACAACCAACTTCACACCAGTATACATGTCACAGCGTTGCAATGGAATGTTGAATGTTGAAACTGGACTTTATTGTGAATTCAACAAACGGCGGACGTTTAAACATATGAAAACATATTTTACTTTTAAATGCGCGATTTTTGAATAAATGGAGAAACAATTATCGGGATTCAATAAAAATGCGAATAAAATTTGTTTTTGAATAAGTATTTTCAAACATCTTTGAGTGCATCGTACGCTAAAACTTTCTACTCGCATTCAAATAGTGGTAAAAAGAATGCGTTCAGAAGGTAAATAAGCTGAAATAATTGAAATGTCGTGAATTCTCATTGGCGATCGATAAAAATTTCAACTCTTCAGTTACACAACGACCGTTATTATGAACAATTGCATGCAGTGAATAATATGTATGATGAAAAGTTCAGCGTGAACCACTCTAATGAACCTCAAAATTGCAATTTATGCAAGAATCAAGCGACTAACCAGTTACGTATGGCGAGCGCGAGTTCCGATGCAGCACTGCCAAACACACAGTGTGCGCTACGCGAGGGAGAGAGAACCGCTAAAACAGCATCTAACAGTAAGTTGAATCTGATTCAAAGTCAGTTGCTATATACAACAGCATGTTGGTCGTATTCATCAGTCGGCAAATATCTCTCGATTGCACAAGTCCTCTCGCGCGCGTGTGCTTCCAATATCACCGCTGAAAACGTAAATATTCCGAATGACTCTTTTTTCTATTTTCAAATTTATCGGACGACAAACAAGAAGTGTATCTTGGTGTAGCTGGGATTTAGTTAATCATTCCCATTAACTGTGGGCTTTTCGTCAAAACATACGATTTATCACACATTTTCGTTTATTTTTTCTCGATAATTTTATTATTCATACACACACGCACACACCAAAATCTGTTTGTAACGAATAAATATATTGTGTATTTTTCTAATTCCTACTTATGTGCTTTTAAAATCGTTAAATTTACACCTAGCGTTCGTCTATTTGATTATGTAAAGCTTTTTGATTTTTTTTCCGAACTAGAGCAGTGTATATAATTCGTGCTTCTTGTGACACAGCTTAGAATGTGGCTGGACATTATCGGCAAGTGATTATAAGCGAAATTTTAAGCGTAAATGCAAAATCGTAGCAGTTTTTTTTGTCATCTCGGTCTCGTTATGCGGCATTCATGCAATGAATATCCGTAATTACGGTTGAGCACACAAAAAAGTATGAGTTGACTTCAAGTGTTCGGCGCTTTTATTATCATAATGACAACTAATGATGGATTTTTCGACGAGTGAATGAAGAATGTGATAATTTTGCGTCTTCAAGATAGCCGAATCATAAATACAGTATTTTTCTTGAACTAATTAAGCTCATTATCTCAATTCAACTTCTCTTTTTCTTTCTACTTACAATCGAAAAACAGACATTAAGAACAAAAAACTTGTTATCATTCACCGAATTAATAAATGTAAAACAAACACTGGTATAAATGCAATAGACAACAAACACAACAACATTTTCAAAGAATTTTTTCAACTATGCCGGCAACTTAAGTGGTTTCGTCGTTCGTCAACGTCAGTAGTTATCAATACAATATTCATAAAATCTTCGAAATTGTTGCGGTGGTCTTATGTTTCACAATTTGTGTAATTAACAAGTTTTTTTATTGACTCATCACGAATTTGCTTGGTCCTAGGATTTATCACAAGACTTTTCGGAAATCAGGTGAGTGGAGAACAAAATTATGGCTATTCATTCATTATTTAATGATAATACTATTTGTGAGGTGTGATACGAAGTGTCAGACAACGAATCAAATTAAAATAATTGTATTTAGCGTTTCGATATAATCACATTTTTTGTACGAAATTTGGAAATTTTCAATGATTTCAAAGAATTAAATCATCAAAGTTAAAATTGTGTGATACGATATCACTAGCACAAAAGTGTCACATGAAAAGATGCTTTGATGAAATGCACCAATAATAATCGTTGCTCAAGTAGAAATGCACTATACATTTTTATCTTTGAAATCAGTTTCCTCGAAGCAAACACACAATTTATGAATTTTGTTTGCGTGACAAACAAAGAAGGAACATAAATTCACCGTGAGCTAGAAAAACTTGGAACGAAAATGAAATTGCGTATTCACTTGTACGACAATACCTGAACTTTTGCAAATCATTTCTCAATATAGCTCTTCTGTGAACGATTTCGAATTTTCAATTTTATTCTAAGAAACGCATATGAGTAGCATGCATATCTCTGCCGATAAATATACGAATATTTATCGTTTTCCCATTTTCGAGCGACTCAATATTTTGCTTCTCGAGACTTTTATTTAAATTGCACATTGAATATCTATGAGTTCATGATATAAGTAATATAATAAAAATGATGAAATATTGCTGAAAGAATGAATAAACGAAAGCCAAGAGCTCATAGATAACAAACGATAAAGAGACGTTAGCTGAGTCAATACAATTTGAGTAAAAGTATAAATATTGGTTTTTCTCACAGTGCCCACGATCACGAGGTTCAGTAAATGGCACAAGAACTCACGATTTATTGTGAACATTTAAATTCAATCGCTTTGCACTTAACATTCAATTGAAAATTATGTTTAGCACAAAAGAAAAAATTATATGTACAAATGAGCAAAAACAAGACCATTTAGAATATCGAAGTCTAGTATTTTTCATCAAGCGCTTTGATTCAAGTGTATATCTTCAATGTGACTTTTCTTGCTGCCTTTTTTTCATTTTGAAATTTCGGTTTGCGGTGCTATCGGCGTGTATGGTCTAAAAAGAGAAACTGCTTTATTTATTCCATGTCAGGAAATGCGCGTTTCCGCGAATGTATTTAAAGAGTTCTTTCAAGAGCGTTGTGCTCCAGATGTGGCAAATTAGCATAGAAATCAGAAATCCGTTTTGAGCAAAACAACTCGCGATGCGCTTTTAATGGCACTGAGATTCGGTTGATGAAAGACATGTAATTGGTTTTGTCAATTGAAATATTACAGAAAAATCACAACTATGAATAGATGGGAGGGAAAAAATATGGTGAGGCATGCATCTCATGAATAGCGATGATATCTTGACACTTGCTCAAGCCGGACAGAAAAAAAAGATATTTTCTCTGATGCATTTCGTGGAATTCGGTGCATTCCGCAGCGACAAATAAGTCGGATAGCCTTCCATGCAACATTTCAATTTGATTCAATTAATTTATCGCATTCCATATCGCTACAAATTGCAGACTCACGCGCAGAGACAAAAAAAAACAGTGCGCACGTTCATGTGTATTTCTTCAGACAACGATTCGAATCGGCTATGAATCAATTTTCACTCGATTAATACGTTACAAGCATGTCCAAATGTGCGGCTGGTACTCGGCCTCTCTCTCTCTCTCTGTGGCAGTGATCGAATGCAATGAATGAATTAGTTTTAAATGTACAACAATCTGCCATTTATATCTCATTCAACCAACAACACTGTTTAATTTATGAGACACCAGTCCAAAGATCGAAAACGAATCAGAATAAATACATATTTATAATTATAAAAATCAAGTCAACAATTTATACAAAACCTGTTATCAATGCACGATAGCAACTGTAACATGTGTAATATTTTACACACACCATATTTTTTTTATGCGCAATATTTTGCGATTCGAAACCATATTCATCGCTGGTAAAAGAATAAAAAAAAATCTGAAATAAAAAAAAAATGTCAAACGTTGACACTTTGCCGCACATATCGAACGAGTGTAGTTGAACTGTCTTTTGCGCCGGTTGTCTCTCGGTACCAAGTTTATTCTGATAAGAATCCATGTTGAAACCATCAAATGGTTGCGCGTCGATGGCAAAATCGCATTTGCGGTGTATGGATTGAAAATCATTTCTTGTTTCGAGGGATGTAGATACAATTTTATGATCACAACATTTGCTCTTCACCATTTTATCACATTTAATGGCTTTGTCTCTGCTCAATGTATGCATCGTTTGATCTCTTTGAGCAATTTGTATGCTTTTAAAGTGATGAAATGGTGTGTTCTTCCAACGCGAACTGCCTCATTTCCGACAAAAACAATTCCAATTCCATAGATTGATGCGTTTTTAATTGAACTATGCATCAAGTCAGCGGATAGCAAAAATGGCGTTTGCCTAACCGCGACCACACAAATATGCAGCATTCATATCGTTTAGGGAAAACATGATAAGAAACCATATGAAAGATAAACCATTTTTTGTGCACATCTTTATTTTTTTGCTGCTGCAATTTTTTTCCAGTAGAATAAAAGAAATGCCTGAACTGTGCATAGCTATTTGCGTGAATATTCCAAATTCCATTCAATTTGAAATCAGAAAGTATGCTGCTTTCAGCGCTATTCCCTCCATATCAGACCATAACCGCTATTAAAGCTTTATAGATTGAAATTACGAACGAATTGTATCTGAGCATTAGATGAGAACATGCCTAGGGCGGAATTGGAATCTACAACATTTTTGATTTTTTTTAATTAACACACAGTGAATGTGCAAAAATTATCAAATAATATGACTGATTATGATTTATCACAATTTACGTTTGCGCTTATACTACAATTAGTCATTATTCAAGCAAACGCCTAGATTTTGAAACAATATCAATGATTCAATCATTCATCAATGAGATTGAACTTCAGTTGGAACAAATTGCTCCCACTTCTTGGAAATTGGGGAAATGGCTAGCATTTATTAAATTATGTGCCAAGTTAAGGCTTTCGCCATCTAGCCTTTCAGTATACTGTTATTCTTATAAGAATATTTCATTGAACATCATTTGGACGTGATATTCAAATTGAGTGTGAATGATATATTCTTGATTTTCAATTGACTCTCAACGATTTCATTTGGTATTCTGCATAAATTAACAATTGGTTGGCGAATATAAAATTGGGTCTGAAGATGGCATTGCAAATTTAATCTAATCAATTGAGCGACTGATGTTTTGTTGGATTTCAAGTTAAATTTTGAATCACAAATCTGAATTGCAGATAAAAAGAAATGTTCCATTTGTTTTTTTTTTTTTTTTTTTTGGGTAAAAAAACAGTATGTTTGCGAAGCTTGCAATGAAATAACTTATTCCATTGGTTTTGTACAGAAAATTTCCTTTCATTATGCACATGCAATTGCAATCACGGCGAAATTGATTTGAAAATTGTGCTAATTAATTGATCGATTCCGTGTTAATCTCAAATCAATATGAAAATAGTCAGTTTTTTTCCATTTGGATCAAAATATCCCCAATTCAGAAAGTGGAATGAACTTGGAATTGAAAATAAAATGAACGAACAAGAGATGCTGTCGTGTTGAACAGACGTTAAAGAATGAAAAGTGTTAATCGAAAATATAATGAATAATTGCAATATGCGTTGAATCGTGGGCTGCCGTTTTCAGCAATACAGACAATATGATTAAGCAGTAAACAGCGCGCGCGTTCATCTCGCATATATTCATAAACATTTCGCATTTGTTCGATGCTGCTTTTTTTCCACTTAAATATTTACAATCCATTAACCATTTAGTGCTCGACTGATGATGGACAAGTCGAAATCTTTATTTGTCTGTACTTTCATTTCGCTGCCCGTATGTGATGATTTATTTGGGATGGTACAAAGAAATCGAAACTTTCAACTTTTAAAATGTTACGGTTTACACACATGAGAATAAACGCAATGTTTATCTAGGTAAAAATAGAATCACAACATTTTTTAAAGCCGCATCGAGAAACGTGAGATTCCAGCATATTTGATAAAGTAATTAAAGGCACATTGATATACACGTGTGAAAAGATAAAATGCAGCCCGGACAGATACAAATTGAGAGACATGTTTTTCGGCCATAAAATTGCTTGAGAGAGACCTTGTGAAAGGAAAAAGGAAAACAGACTTTAAATTGGGTGGGAGGAAGCAGGAAAAAAGCGAGAAATGGTTTAATTTTGGGCAAAAGCCATTATAATACATCCCCTTCAATTGGATTATTGAACTCGAAATGCTTTAAATGTTTAAATGCTCCAAATGAAATGTCTCTTTTTGGAATGCTTCAGATCGCCGTCTTTGCGCCATTGGATCGTAAATGCCATCATTTTAGTGCCACATTTTGAATCAAATTGAGAATCGAGATTAAATCAATTGACTACCAAGTTGAGTTTTTGTGCCAAGTTTGGGCTTGGTCTATAATCACATTGATTCTATCGTGTTTCATTGCCACATTTGGCGAGGAATCAAAATGTCTGTTATAAAAATATCGCTGATGATTCAATGAAAATAGTATATATTGATGTTCGTATTTAATAAATTATTATGATTTTATTTTAATATAGTCGTTTATTCACTTTTTTAAATGCATTATGTCTCCACATTTAAACCGAATCCGTTCTTTGTATGGTCGGTCTGAAGGTGTGCGCAAACATCCATAATTCGAGAACCGAACAAAATAGCGGTTCAATATATAAAAACGATTAAACTGAAATGTTCGCCAAAAAAAACACATTTAAGAGATATATTACATATATTAAGAGGATGGAAGCGCCCACACTTTGCTTCGTTTTCATTGGATTATTATCATCATCGATATCTACAATAGCAGAAAAAAACGCATAACGCAGACAGATAGATGTCCCGGCGGTATTGGACCACACAGCTTTTGAAAATGACATTTCAACCGCATTCAATCACTGGAAAATATTGATTTGAGCAGCATTGTGTGTGATCGATATGAATACAAACAACTTTTTCCCCATATATCGAACAATCAATGTTTTTCTTCGATACTTCAAAACCATGTTATTGTATCATTTATATTCAAATTTTTCGGTCGCGTCGTAAGTAAGACATCTGCATAAAAAATCACTTTGAATTCAACATCAAGCACTTAAATCATACATTGAATTCAATTTTACTTTCAAGAGAATCCAAATTTTCGAAACCCAACCGGCGAAGAATCACATTCAACTCATATATATAAAATCTGATTTTTCAACTGCAATTTAATGTTGTTTATTCAAAGCACGCAATTGGAAGTCAATGAAAAATGTTCGAACATTCAATATGGCATTTACTTCCGCTTTCTGTCGATGCCGTTACGAAATTAGAGTGCAAACGCGCGTCAGATGATGACGAAAATTCTCAACCTGCTTAATTTCAATTCCAACGAGAGAATTATACGCTGGAATTAATCGTGAAGTGGGCCGGCAAAATCTACAGTACTCTACTTAGGTCAACTACCTCCGCAAATCAAACACAACTACGCAAATTCGTTGCGATCAAATGAGGCCTTAAGTGTACAAACACAAATTACATTGTTTATTAAAGAAACCTCCAGTGAGGTGAGTAATTTCAATAGAGAGAAATATGATAATTATAGAGAGAATAACAAAAAAACTTCCGATGACTTGGCTGTTTAATGGGATTTACATGTCGAAGAGGTGTAAATATTCAATGGAGATAACAATCGATCCGAGCGGTTTTCTATGTTGTTAATTCGAGAAAACGCACTCCTTGGGCACGGTTGTCTTTCACTCGATCTTTTTCGTAATGCAAGTCGAGTGTTTTGAATGTGTTAACCTTTGTCCCTTGATCGGGAAAACAATATCTCGAACAGCATTCACCCGAAAGCAATTTATTAAAATGTAGACGCGACTATTGTAAATGGGTCATGTTCTCAGAAGCTTTATGGCCCATATATTTCTCTTTCTATCTCTTGCTCTCTTTCCACTAACAGTACAACCAGCACCAAATGCTTAAACTCGAAGACGTTTAAAGAGTCGTGTAGTTAAATCAACAGCGGTCACCTCAAGCGAATATCAATCATTTTTAGAAAATGTGAAGCGAGAGAATTTGTGTTGTTGAGACGATCCACGGCTTTAGTAAAAGCCAACATCATGTAAGCATAAAATCGGTTCGGCTTTGTTCTCCGCAAAAAGCAGTTAGCATATAAAAGGCAATTGTGCTTAAGTAAAATACCGAAACTCAATACATTTGCACATTCAAATGGTTTTCTCGCAGGCCATGTAGGCACACATTTGACGCAGCAGCAACAAAAGCAAAGCAAACCAAAGCGCAGCACGAGTATTGTTCAAAATGAACGGTGTTACATGTAAACTACTAAATCAAATATACAAGTAAAACACACTCTCTGAAAGTGAGTCGGGCGAGTGTTGGGCGCGCGCGACCGCAACACAACACAATGCAACAGCTACGATCGTGTATTCCACCAAATTCAATATGCACTCCGTGAGAGGACAATAACCGAACTGAATTGAAGAGGAAGAACACAAAAATCTTAAGTGCATACAAATATATTTTCAAATAAAATCGAGTATGAGAAAGCAAAGGAGTCAACAGAAGAAGTTCACACAGCATTGAAATCAACTCACACACACATATATATCACGAGCAACAGCCACATGCACATTCACATATCGCAGCACAGCCGAGATTATAAGACGTTAACAAAACCCAGAGAGAAAGGAACAAGCGAAGAATGTGACTTGAAATAGATAAAGAACGAGACAATAACAAACGCCAAATAAAAAAAAGACAGCTAAAATAAAACGAACGATGGATGGTTTAGTTGGCGTTGAAGCCAAACAAATGATATGATTTTCTTAAATAATGCACTGAATTCGCTACTATTTGAAATGCATAGCTCACCGAATCGCTTACTCAAATCGAAAAATAATATTTCATGTGATTTTCGCAGCGGAACGAACGAATCTTAGCGATGATTTGATTATCGTTCATTCACATATGGCTTGCCATGGAAATGCCATATCAAACGTGAAAAAAAGCACACACACACACACTCACTGAAAGAAAAATAATAACAACGACGACGCCAAAGTAAGAAGAAGAAAAATTAGTGCGGAGCCATGTGTCGGACATTGCATTCCATTTGTGTATTTGCAATGCGCCAACTTAAAATTCCCGCGAGTTCGCGCTTACAGTTTTGCTTGGAATATGTATTACAGTATCAAATGACGATGTTCATTCGATTTAAATCCAGATTTTCGTTAAATGGCACATCAAGAGATTTCCGTAAATTGTTTTCTCCACCACTCACAATGCAAAGATTCTTGTTTTGATTGCTCGCTCGGTTTCCTTGAGATTTTGATTGCTGTATGTTCTTTTTCGTATTTTTACGTGTGACCGCACATTCAGTGAGTGCGGTTTTACCTACGCAATCTTCTGGCGAATCAATTCACGTATATGAAATGCGCGGTGTTTTGCTCATCACTATCGGCCAGATAACAACAATATCATAGCGCTATTCCCCCAAATACAAACGCTATAATTTCTTTTTTTCTCCATCATTTTTCTCTCTATCAAACGGCATTTCCGTGCTTCTACTGTCACAATCAATTTACAGTATTATTCTTACGGTTTTTTCGTAGCCGGCGGCATGAAAACGAAAGCACAGTTGAAAGCAAAATAAAACAGACACACACAAAAAACTGTAGGGAGAAAATATTTAATGAATATAAGAATCATAAGAGCCAGCCGAAAAAGAAAGCGATGATTCTGAGCTGGCAAGAAAGTTCGCTGAAAATACAAGTACTGCATATCATCAAAGAAACCGAACCACTCGCAATTCTAATGGAAAATCTATATATCGAAACGAAATTAAATGCTGAATGCCTTTTCGTGTGTATGTATGTACTAGTACGTCGAAAGATATAGACAAGCGGCTGGATTTCTCCCCATTCAGAGCCCATTTCTACGTTCACTGGATGCAGCGCTATGTACCCGCGCCAGGATGACTCATGCGAAACCATGTTTTGTCTCGAGAGAGAGACGTCTCATCCCTTTCTGCCATGCACATTTATTGCCTCTCTTTTTGTTGTCTCGTGCCATTGTCGACTTTGTCGGCATCGTCGTTAATAAATAAATGTAATGCACGATAAACGCAAATAATACTTCCTTTCGGCGTCCCATTCCGCTATTTTCATGCGACTCCGTTTATCATTGAATTTCACTAGCGGCTTTTTTCAAATCTCTCTCTCTCTCTCTTCAACTTCTTTGCATGCCTAGAGATGCGATATTCGCCCCGAACTTATACAATAGTGCCTTCAATTCCAAGTATTATTCATATGTTTGCACAACGCACACTTTCATGCTTGCATTTACTTTGTGCATTAATTCAACATGCAAACTTATCCACATAACGTTCGATATATTTGCGAATAAGTCCTTTTATTTATTCAAACTTCGACAACAATAGCAACCATAAAACGAAAACGCACACGATTTAGATGAGAGAATGGCTATAGAGGTGAAATGTGTAATCGAACTTTTTGCCGGATACACACACTGAAAATACTAATGTCATGTATTATTCAAAATCAAGCAATGACTATACAAATGCATTGAATATAATCCTTGGGGGAAATGGAAACAAATATGCTTTTTCCTTTTTCTTTTTTCCACCATCGAGTGGATGTTTTGTAAGATACCAACGAAAAAAAGCAGCTAAAGTCCCCAGATAAAACGGAGCTATCAAAAGAGATCTAGTTAATTATGAGTTAAATGATAGTGGAATTGAACGTGACACCATCGCTTTTTTGGGGGCAATCGAGCACGCAACTCTTTGAGTGCACGGCAGAAATGGTTTTCGAGTGTTCACATCAAAATTGATCGATCGTAAATCGAAACATCGGACGTTTCATTTTCAATATTCAATGTTAGGCATTGTAAACGTTGGCCTTCATTCAACAGAAATCGAACTGAGCAAAAGCATTTGCAGCGTAAAACATCATTTTCATCAAATTTATGTTTGGTTTAATTTCAAAGGAAACATGGAACATTGTCAAGATCCATGTTTGTACATAGTTGAATAAAGTTGAAATTCGATGAAGAAAAGTGTTCAATTCGATAGAAAATGGATATTTCCATTTCAAACACGAATTTTCCGAGATCGGAGTTCATGCATTTTAGACAAACTTTATGTGAATTGCCTGAAGCAAAAAATATGAGAATACCAAAAACAGTAATCATATTTGGCACATTCTCATGCAACGCTTGAGTTTTTGAACAATTGCTTCGAGTCAACAACAATTGCTTTTATTTCTTTTTGACGCATACAGATGCAAAACAAACGAAAATTTCCGAACAATGTTTGAAAATGTATGTGACGAAATGGATAAATGGGAACTGCGAAGTGGAAAATATCTAATAATTTGCCTTTTTTCTAGTTGCTCATCCGACGAATATGCATTTTACTATCAATATTCATCTTACACCGAATACATCGTTAATACAATTTACATTTACGTTTCATATGGCAGAAATGTTTCGTAATGGATTCAGTGAACACAGAAAATGCTGGTAGCGAACCGGAATCAGTAAGCTTTTCTTGTCATTTAATATGATTGAGAATAATTGCGAACATGTAACGCAAATGGATTGAAAACGAATGGGTTTTCATTGAAGATTGCTTTTTTCTGACAATGTGCAGCAGCAGCACCGCACACCATTTTGCCAACTTATCCGAGCGCCCGTGTGTGTGTGTTTGTGTATTGCAAGAAGATGCACTTAAAAGCACGTACAGCTCGTAAAATGTAATATGTCGATGGAACGAAGACGCCAACCGATAGCGATGATTGTCTAGATGTTACCTGTCACTTTAGTTTTTCGAATTTATTTACATTCATCTTGAATGAAAATAAATGCATAGCTGAGCAGCAGTTTGCTGACAAAGTTCCATGTATTATTGCGTTAGTGATGCGCACTTCTCTTGTCAAAATCATGTTCACTTGTCTAAAGCTACGCGTGCAGCCATACAAAGAGGGACGAAGAGATGCTCACATTCTTGCGCCGACTATTTATCTTTATTTAGCATTTCACGGAGAGTTGCGTTTGCTATTACTTAGGTAAACATTGGGGATTTATTTAAAAGAATCGGCTTTTGAATATTCAATACGGTAACACTTCACAAATAGTCAATATAGCAGAACTAAGATGTCTGAATGACAAATGCTCGTCATTTGCAGCTGTAGCGTTATTCTTGTGACTAACATGTTTCGTTAAATTTCGAAAATATCCAGAAATACGCGTATCTAAAGGAAATCATCGATGATCACCGACGACTAACATTATTTAACTAACATCCATGTAAATTCTGCATCAACCTCAACCACACGTACTTCAGAACGGTATATTTTTGCGGCTTAAGTGGAAAAAAAGAAGCGTTCATAACATTTCATATTGATTTATTCCATTAAATTATTAATTTCCCTTTGAAAAATTGATTCAGTTTGATATCTCATTTCTAATCTAATTCCAATTCCGAGCAATTCGATGTTATACACTTTTTTGTCCATTTCAATTTAATCTCCGATGACTTTTTGTGCATGCAAGTATGCAGATTAAAGAAAATAGGAAAATATGGAGAAAAATACGTAAAAAAGCATATGGCAAAAAACGAGAAATATAAGAAGAAACAAGGCGAAATAATAAAACATACGGAAAAAATATGAAGAGACCAAGCGGTGGGAATGAATAGAAAAATAAAAGAAAAATTGGATATATTGCAAAAATTGCTGTTCGAAGATAGACGAGCGCTATGGCTGCATATATCAAATCTATGTCAAATGGAGTAATTCATATGTTCATTTCCTTGGAGGTTCGAGTTCGAATTGAACTTTAATGATCTATCTCCCCGATGTCTTTACCGTCCAACAAAACTTATCAAACTCTTTTTGTATTGGCTTTTTTCTCTCTTTCCACGTTCATAAAAGACATGGGCTTCGGGTTGTTCGGAAAGTCTATGATATGTTTAATTGTATCACTATTCAATGGCCATGTTTAACATTAAATAGTGAAAGTAATTTTATTTTCACTTTTTCCTTGTGACGACTCTATAAATGCAATATATTGGCGCTGTCGTGCTGGCCACGTGCTGAAATTAATTATATTTCTCATTTCTGATTTATTTACTCGAATTGGCGCTTTCAACGGTGTCGACATTGATTCTAGAAAATTGAATATTCGAATGTTCCTGACGAAAACCCGTTTTCTCGTCTCACTTTCAGCCTCGCCCTGTAACTGATTACATGCTCTGCTTTTGCATCGTCATTTGTTTTAAGTGATTGTTGAATGCTTCGTGAGATTGAATAACGCACAGACAAAATGCCACTACTCTTTTACTTTACTCACCGTCTGCTTGGAATTATCAACGTTGGAGTTTGAGCTGATGATAATTTATTGAGCTAATAAAGGTTTAACATTCTTTGTAATCAAATAAATAGAAGAGAAACAAAATAGAATCAATCAGAAAGCCGAAAGCGAAGTTCTTTTTATGGCGACCTTAAATATCGACTTAATAATAATCAATTATTGCTCGCGCACTCAACCACTTTTGGCCCGTGCATTCAATAAATAGGATTTAATAAATATGAGAATTATCAATGAGCGTTCATCACCCATTTCAAATGCTTTATAGGTCATTCCTGCGAAAAAAACGACAGCCGGTGATAGATTTAGATGATTAAATGCAGAAGTAATTTCATTCAATCAACAAAACACAAACACATTTTCTATAGGAAAAAAAACCCGTGTATTATTGTGGACTTGAATCCGCAGTTCGTAGGATGCATAAAATACCAAACAAACACACACACACGCTGAAATCATTCGCTTTATTTGTACAGGTTGTTGACGTAAATTGGATGTGGACAATATTCATTTTCGTTTTGTGCTGAATTCGAAAGCAATAAAACATGACATTTTGTTGCACATTCATCGAACAAATATAAAGCGAGACGAAACCAGATCCACCTCCGCTTGCATTTACGGCTTTCTTATGGTCCATTCAAGCAGTAGAAGTTAAGCCGCTGCCCAAACAGCACTAATCGTTTTTCGGCGATTGTAGGAAAATAAAATCAGGTCGATTGAATGTCAATGCTTTTTTCTCTTCTACAAGAAAATAAGCTAGATTAAAATTGATCAAATATTTTGTCTATCTTCGAACATTTTCATCTTCCTAATTTTTTTGTCTTTTTTATGTTATTATTCATCTAATTTTCCATTCTTCGTGGTTTTTAATACATTTTCTGGTTTTGGTAAACGCCTTAACAATTTAATCGCATATCATTTCAAAAAACCAATAAGAGCGAATCAAATTAAATGAAATTCTCTGGTATTCTTTTTTGCAGAAATAGTGGGAATATTTACGATTAAATCATGTCGTCCGTTACAACAACATTCACATCTTTGCAGCAACAAAAGCAGGACATCAATTTGTCCGAAGACCCAGACAAACTGTTGAACGAATGGCTTGGCGAATTGGAGAATCTAATTGGAGTAAGTAGATTCCTTCTTCACTATTTCTTTTCTTGTCTTCTTTTATTTATGGTTTTCTGCGTTATTGTGTTGTTCGTCGAATTGGACGGGCCATAAAAACTAGTCAACATCTTATTAAAAGCCTCACCCTTTGCCATTATTGCCAGAATCTGTATCGTTTAAGTATGAAAAAATGTGCATGGTCCTAATAGAAATATAGTAATCTTGGAAAATCTTTCTCCTCTTAAAGGATTGAACAGAAAGCTTTTTCAAGAGTGAATATCTAATGACTTGGGACTGGAAGAAAAAAAAAACGTTTCTCTTAAAATATTCATGAAGTAATCGATCCTAATGAATTCCGGCTGGTGGTCGTTGCGCAATAGTTCGTTTAAGTATACGTTAGAGCACTGGTAGAATTACAATTTCATCCATAAAAACAGAATCAAGAAAAAACGAACTTACTCTGATATTGATATTTGTATCTTTTTCTATCGTTACTAACAAAGCATATAATTCAAATTGTCGTGTGCATTGCGCTGTGTGTGTTTGTGTGTGCACAGGTGTACAATCGGATGTACTTCTTTTGTCATGCTAAATGATTGTTTTTCTATTGAATTGAAAAACAGCATTGGATCACTTCATTGATCTGAAACGAGTTTCAAGATTGTGTGCCTTTTTCTCCCTCTGCATGTTCATGCAGCGGCAAAGTCAATTCGAAATTATACATTACCGATGCAGAGTAAAACTAATTTTCGAGCGAAATCTCGATAGTTGGAATAAATGTGTATTCTTACAATATAAAACAGTATAAATCCTCAACGGCAAAAAAATAGTCTCTTGAAAACTTCCTTTTTCCTTGTACTTACAAGAGGTTCCGCTTGAGCTCGGCTATTTATTGCAATTCAAATGTCTTTGAACCTTGAAAAAACTATCTTCCACAAACATGATTATATTTGCATGAGTTTCAAAGAAGACGGAGAAAGTTGATGCAAATGTTTTTTCATAAGGACTTTTGAAATTGAATTTATTCAGTTTGTCAGTCCTATCGAGAGGTTGAAACACATTCTATTTCGAGAAGAAAATGCTAATACTGAAACGATATTATGCGCCTTTTATGACGTAACTTTATACCAAAATTACGAAATAAGTGCACTGACATAATTTCCAGTAAGAAAATGTTGCGCGAAATACGGATAAAATGGCTCTGTTCTGAATACATATAACTTTATTGACATTCGTTTGTAGATGAAATTGTGCAAATATTGTACTGTTTTTGTGAAAATCGCTATTGCGATCACGTTCAACAATTAATAAGTACAATATTTTCTAATTCTCTACTGTCAGTTTTAACTGTGTATATACTTTCAATCAAGAGCTCTTTGAACAAACAAATAATAAATGGCGAATCAGTTGGATAAATTTAAGATGACAGAATATAAACCCCTTGCGATCATCATTTATCATGAGACTCATCCGAATTGGTTCCAGCTAATGAGATTTTTCGGATGAGGATATTTCCATACTGAAGTCGCCGTACTGCATTCACGTATGAAATGCTAAGTCGATGTTCAATGTTGCGTATCACATATGAATAATCATCGTGACATATTTGCTAGGGTTATCAAATGTTTCAAACACTTCAATTGAATTAACAGCGTTTTTGATTTCTCTTTTCCAATAGTTTCTCAATCAATAAAGTTCATGGTTAAATGAAAATAGTCAACACAATAATTCGATAGTGACATTTATTTGAATGCTCAACTAATACCCGCATCGAAGCCAATTTTGATTCCGTTTAACACTTTATTTCGTTTATATTCTGCAAATCATATATTTTTCTAGATTTTTCTGCAATTTCAAATACGATTGACATTTCGTGCGTTTATTTACTGCTCTTTTTATTGTATATAAAGCGAGAGCGTTTCATGTTCGAAATCCATTGGTTGCATTGAATTTGCAGTGTTCTGCAAAGATATTGACATAAAGTTGCGCTCGAGCGAAATAAAATTTCAAAATGATCGTAATATTTTTGAAGCAGTTGCACACGAGTGTAAATCGTAATGCGGAAAAAATCCCATTTTCCATTGAATCGATTTGCTGAAACAGTTTTTATTGGAGCATATTCACTGAAAACATTTGCAACGTACAAAATCAATGCTTTAAACTATGTATAATATCATGCTGATGCATTATATCAAACAGCGAACACAAAAATCTCATCTAGGAATTGTGAAAGTGATATGGCAATGCGGCATAGATTGCATAAAATGAAGCATATGTTGAACCAAAAAATCATTGCTTATAGAAACATGGATTTCGGCTTGTAGCAATGCGCTTCCAAAAATATGCAAACGACCCATAATAATACTTGGTGATCTTCTCGAAAGGGGTTCAAGCAATATTTCAACCGAAGCCTTCGAAGCATCTAATTTGAATTCCATGGATATCGTTACTGCCAACCAACACGAATTCTTGAGCCTGAACGACATGCGAAAAGAAAACAATCTGCTTCGAATATCCAGAAATGTTCAACCTATTTTGAATGTAATGTCATCTGTGAATTTTGTTTTTTCTCATTTTAGTCACGAAAAAGCGCGTGCAACAAATATGCTAAGGCCGTTCAAAAGGCAGTGTGTTCCAATAGTTGGCATGCGATATGCACATCTGTTTTATATTGATAAATGGAAAAAGAAAGAAAAACAAAAAAACGGATGCAGTGATCTGCATGTTGTAAGGCATTTTGCTCGGTTCCGAAGTCAAAAACAAAAACATACCAAAGATAAGATAGAATGAGATTGCATGAAAAGCTGTTCAGCCTAAATTCAAATGGGTATGAAACAAATTAATATAAAAAATTACGTAGAGCACAATGAACTCGCGGTCAATCAAAAAGTGCAACACGCGTATTGCTGTTTTTTGGTAGTCAATTTTGGAAAAATCCACCAAATTAATAAAAGTATGCCGCAAGAATGGCCCAATATAAAGGAATTTTTTTGCGATAAAACGGGCGAAGGCATTGAAAGATCCCCTCTGATTATATCGCATCGGCTATATAATTTTGGGCACACGCGATAATTGAAGAATTGTTGATATTTAATTGAACTATCAACAGCATTTCTCTGTTGTTCGTTAATCAAATGCTCATTAGTGAATACTCGATTGAAGCGTGAAGAAGCTATGCCGAGCATAAATATGATAAAATTGTAGTGTTTGTGCATCTGAAAACTGGTGGCAGGATAAAATGCTGCATTGAAAATTCAACACAGATGTTCCAATTTTTGCATTTTCTGTTTATATATTGACAAACAATCAAGATTTTTATTCGTTTTGCTTCGTTTCTCCATTTGTCTGTCCGTATGTTTTCTGAAACGGACGCAAAGAAAACAGATCCCGAATAAGAAAATCAAGAACGAAGTGGAAAAATAAATACAAAAGGAGACCCAACAGACATGACAAACTGGAGAGGAAACGAACGACCAAATGCAGATGAAATTGAACAGTTCTCTCATTTTTTTTTGTAGCTCTCTTCTATCGTGTATTGTGCGCTCTGCAGGATCACACAATAGGCATAATACGAAACCGAGGAATGAATATTAGAGAGAACATTCTAGCAATGAACACATTTTCAAGTATCATCCAGAGAAGAATAATGAAGTGAATTTGACACATGTTGATGTTCGTGCATTATTAATTCAGATTTTCCGAAGAGACAGAGAAACTAAACAGAGCAAAATAAAAAGGAACACCGAACATGCAACGATATTTTTCGAAATGGATGTCATCTCCAGTTGGGCTTCGGGTATTTCGTGACCTGCCTGTGCATTTAATGTGTATTCGGGAGGCGTTAGAAAAATTAGAAAATTCAACATCACCTGCTCTTGCTGTGCGTCTTCTCTTCCAATCTTCGCAATGCGAACGGCTGTCTATACTCTCTTATCTCGGCAGATTTTTGCAATCCGAAACATAATCTCGCTAGGTTGTTTTTTTAAATCTCTGTTTAACATGCAGTTTGCGCCACGTGCGACTCGTTTTATACTCGAATATCATAATTTACATAGCGCAACTAATAAATGATCATAGCTTGTAAAACACGCCTTGATTAAAAGAAGAGTGTGCACTTTATCGCTTTTAAAAGCGATAATTTTCTTTTATTCACAATTTATTTTCTCCGTTTATCAATTTAATCAGCGCGCATACAACTGCCATGCATATGGTTGATGAACGGTCTGGAAATTTCGATGGCATGAACTTGAATGCAACAGAACCAAATGCTTAGATAATTATCATTACGACTATTTAATTTAAATTTTTCTGAAGAAAATATTGGAGTTGGTTGGTTGATTGCGTGTTTGAACTGTGGCATATGTCTGTTGTTTTTATTGTTCCTATCCAACATTTTGATGGAACTATGTAATTGATCTTTTTTTCTGGCTTAAATGGATAGACACACTGACGAAAACGTCCAGGCGTATTCATACAGCTCCGCTGAACTTTATCTTGATTGCAGCCTTAATATTGGTAATTCAATACACATATCGCATTGAAAATAGTGCCTTAATACAGGCCAATTGTGCATTGGCTGACGATCATCAAACCGAAATTGGTTCCAGCTGTTCAATTTATTTGGGATATTGTGCGGTCGTACATTTCTTCATTACACTCGTTTTTCGGACACATAAACATGCTTTAACTTATCCTCGCTCAAGATTTTACATGGTCCTTTTCATTTTCGCTTACAACATTACGCACACACGAAGAAAAAAAAGCAATCTGTTTGGTTATGTCCTTTATGGTATATTAAAGTCAGTTGCTCTTTCATTTGTTCGTTAAAGAAATCCAAGCGTTTGGATCTGGATTTTACTTGTTACGCCGTTGCAACTGTTCAAGAATAATATATAAAATAAGAAGATATGGGTAAAGTAAAAAATCGAAAAACAATTGGTAGTGAGGTATTGAAATCTGATGGGAGAGAAGGAGAGAGAGAGAGGGCGTAAAAAAGAATCAACTTGAAGAACATGGAAAAAATTATCGAATAGAAAAAACGTAACCTGTACAGAAAACAGTTTTGTGTATTGAGTCGCGTGCCACCTGCTCATATTTTTTTTTCTCTCCTTCGTTACCTTTCCTTATTATAGCCATGTGCTTGCTTTTTCAACCAATGAGCTGCTATTCACTTCTCGGTTCAATTTAAAAACAAACAGAAAGGTGTATTTTATTCTTCGCACTATAGTTTTTTCTTGAGCGAGCCGTTTAAACAGATTATTTATGGATATTACTTCAATGTGCGACTGTCTGCGTCTGATAGTTACGGCTTTGTCACATTGATTTGGAAAATTGCTGTTACTTTGTTTCACCTTAATGATATCAATAAACTACAAAAATTAAGGGCTCATAAAAATAACTGCGGTTAATGGCAGACTTATGCAGATTAGCACATATTCAATGCAGCCAAACAAGTCTTCGTCCATGAATTAACTCATTAACTTGGCAATATTTGTGTGTCGCTCGCTTACTTACTGCGTTCGTTCTCATTTCAGAACCGTTTTTTTGTTTGTGTCCATTTGTGATTTGATTTGATGGGTGCTATGCAAAGGGAATTTCAAGTAATCTCATAAGTGGCCAGTTAGGGTACTATTCCAACCATGATTTCAGACATAATGTCTATTATGACAGATTTTTTTTCTTCTCAAACATACCTCAACAACAATCATATTTGCAGCCGATAATTTGCTTTGCCTTTCAGTCTCCAGGTGGTGGCTAACTCACCGAAAACAGTCGTTTCAATAAACTTTTCCACTTCAAATATTTCTTTATAAAAAATGTTCGTTGAGAAAAAATGATTGCTAGCAACGTTCAAGGTGCATTCTATTATGATAAAAGTTTCACGATTATGTTGTCATTTGTGTTTTACAAAGTGAACCAAAGTGTGGTCGCATGGGATCAAGAACAACTATTTATATCGGCCACAGATAGAAAATTCTCTCTCTTTCTCTCCTTCTTTCTCTCTCTCTCCCTCGCTCTCTCTCTCTTTCCCCCTCTCTCGAAAATCTATAAATCTTAATTAGCTGATAAATCATGATTGCAAAAATGACTCATTCTCATAAGAATTGCAAGTGAATTCTTTATGCTTATCTCTCCCTTTATCCAACCATCCAAATAGAACCTATGAAATTGGTGAATAAATGAATGAAAAAAAATATATGATGAAACTAGTGGAAACTTCCATTTCATTACGACTACAAATGAATGGAGAGAGAGAAAATAGCAATGACCCTATAATGTGCAAAGTTTCTCGCAACAAATACGCCATTCGCAGCACAGATCGATAAAAGTTTCATTTTGTCGACGGAAAAATGCAGTACGATTTCCATCGCGCAAACTATATAGATCGCATGGTTTGTGGATGCTCATCAATGGCTATTAGAATTCCGCACGATATCTCATGAACTAATAATTGCATCGTTAAAGTTTTCCAATTGGAATCGAATGTGTAAAATGCACAATCGATGACCAAACAACATTTCAGAATGAAACAACGAGAGCAGAACAAAAATTGGAACGATAGAATGAATGAACTTTTTGTATGCAATGAAAACAATCCTAAACAATTCTATTTTTTTCACAAAATAACACTGGCGAATTCCCTTCGGAGAGTTAACGCATTTTCAAAGGAATTTGTGCTCATTTTTCTGGGGGAAATTTGTATTATTGTCTATATTTGTGCGGAAGATAAGAGGAAAACGAGTTTTTTTATGTAGCAAATAGTTGTTTCTTTTTAAAGAAAAATGAGAACAAAATCCACAATGAAAACGCGTAATTTTCCAGCAAGTTGCAGGTTGATATTTTAATGTTAGT
This sequence comes from Obolodiplosis robiniae, assembly GCA_028476595.1. Taxonomy (NCBI): domain Eukaryota; kingdom Metazoa; phylum Arthropoda; class Insecta; order Diptera; family Cecidomyiidae; genus Obolodiplosis; species Obolodiplosis robiniae. Next base: position 16,812,568 of record CM052015.1, on the reverse strand, counting down.
GCTTTTGATGCTGTGTGCAACAAGAGGAAATATATTAGTGTGTGCAGCAACTGGATCGCATTGATGGTAGACTAATAATTGCATTACACGCTTTCCGCCTTGCTGGATGATGTTGACTCACCCCGAAGCGTATACAAATGCATGGTAACTGCAGTGGCGATATAAACCATACGTTTACACCACATTTGTTTCGATTTGAATCTACTATACACATTTGGTCGACTATTATTACTTTCTGCCCTATCACATACAAGCCAATCCCGTCCACTCCGCTGAGCCAAATTTAAATTTTAAACACACAAATATGTGGGGTATTCTCGCATTTCACTACGTTTTCCGAAATCATTGTGAATGCTTCTTGCAGAGCAAAAGTATATTTCTTCCTTAGCATTTTCAGGATTCGTATTTTCTGAAATTGTATGCTTCCTGACGCAAATATTCTCTCGCCCAAAATAAATTTATTTTGGAAACATTTCTGCATGTGAGTTTCACTGAATAAAAAGGAAATGTTTGACAATGCTCTCTAGAAAAGAGACATCAAAAAACGAGCACAATGAAAATGCCATGGGGAAAATGCATTTTATGAAGCGAAATGTAAAATGCATCATAAACATGTGCTGATGGCATCAAAAACTGAACATACTATTTCATCGTGATCATTCCAAATATAGTAAAGCGCACGATTTGAAAGAAGGTTTATGATATGCGAACGGTTCGATGATTGTGTGCCGGCGATCAATAAAACCAGATACAAAATTCAAAAAAACCGAAAAACTTTTCACGCACAACCCATGTTTTGTCCGTCGATTTTATTTGATGTGCATTTTAATATTGATTGTTATTTGGTCGCCATCAAACGAATGAGTCATCATCGTTCGCCATGTACAACATACGGCGGCGACGGTAGCGGCAAACAATGTGTGAGTGTATATGCGACGCACGATTAATTTTGAAGCGTTGAATATTACAGCAGTTTTTTTTTATCATAAAAGAATAGAATGGAATCGACACAATGGTGTGGAACACGAGAACATGCGGTCGTAAATGTTCAGCATAGTCTCGATTAAGAATCGAACAGCAGTAGGTATGGAACTCACACAGGCGCAACAACTGTCGGCGTTGGGTCGGCTTGCAACTGCTAGAAACTTGCCGCATACCGCATCTGGCATAAACGCTGCTCTCGTAACCATTGCACTATTGCACACAAAGCAGTGAATTATTCAGTCGATACAGTCCGCCCGAACGGTTCAGTCGCGTTATTCGAAGGCTGTATCATTTTTTTCTCCCTCAACATTTTACACTCATTATTTTGGGAGTATTGGTTGTTAGTTTCATATTTGATTTCACAACACCAATCCAAGCTGTTTTGAAAACAAGTTTATACGGTAATAGTGGAGCTGATATGTATAGTGTGTTCGAATTCACATGAATTCTGATATTTTCGACCAAACGCGCCTGCATTTCCAATGTGCTGCTTCTATTTCGTCGGAATTGAACATAAATATTTGTATTTCACTGTGTGTGCGCTATGTGTGTATGTTTAAATTAAGCGAAGAGTGTCTGCAGCCGCATTAATAAATTTGTATCGTTTTTCTGACGATTTGTTTCGGTTGATATTTTTTCTTTTTTTGGTTTCGTCCGTGATGTGTGTGCGCGCGCGTTTGTATGCATTGGTTTTAATATTTAAATTTATCTTACATTCGAACTTTGAGTGCAAGGCGACGACCTAAACCAAGAAAAGCCAACACAAGACCAATAAGATAAATGAGAGAGTGAAACAAAAAGAAACACAAGAGACGCGAATGTGTGGAACGCAAAGAATGAAATGAAAGAAAGAAAAAAACAGCATAAAAATAAGAAGAAATTCATGCGACTAAATAGGATGGAAAAGAATATTTCATTTTGAAACGTGTTCGTGAAGTCTTTTTTTCTCGTCCCTCTCCTTCTTGACTGCCGTTTTAAGTGCATTATTTTTCATTGCGAATTGATTTTTATCGAGCGCACAATTGTTATTACTGGTTTTGTTTATGTTTGCTGAACTCAAAACATTTGGACACAACAGTGCAAAATCGATCCTTTTTTTAAGGACTTTATCAGCTTAAGTGGACTTTTCCATTAATGGTCTGCGCGGGAATGTAGTGAATGAGCCAGTCACATATATACCTCAATCTTTCTAACAGTGGAATGTCAAACGTCCATAAAACTTGGTGCCCAATCTAAACTGAAACTTTTTTGAGCATAAGCAATATTTCAAGGCGAACAAAACAACAAACTGGATTGATAAATATACGTTCCGATTATAGCCAACCGCACGAGCAAAACAAATAATCAAACATGAACTTTGCATTATAATAATAAGCGACGACCAATTTTTTCGATTGCCAAGCAATTTCAACTGTAAACATAACATATAGCGAACATTTCTCTTTTCCTCAATCGTCTTATTTTTGCCTAGTGCATACAAATTTTATATAAATCAAAACGTGGGCAATTCTAAATGGATTGTGAGAATAAAAATGGTTCTTGGGAAAATGGATTACTCGGATTATGATTCCTCATCGATGTATTCAGATGAATCGGTAAGCATAACTAAACTAGACAAATTCAAATCTCTACTTTTATTGCTATTTGAATTAGAATATTTTTTTGTGATTTGTGTTCTATTCAGATTAACCACTGACTAGACTACTGAGTACTCGCTGATAAATCAGTTTTTTTTTTTTTAAATTTGGGATTTTAATGGTCTTTGATCCGATTTCCTCTATCTAGCTTTCTCGTTAGGAATGTGTGTCAACTCAATTTATTTTCTTATAAATGCCTCTATCGAATGTGTGTTTTCCATGAAATTCGGCTTATTGCATCAATGGAATGCTCAATTGCGTTCAATAATCCGAAAATTCAATGCAGTTGCCTAGAGCAGCTTAAAATTATTATGAGTGGCGAGAGACTGCGAGTAAATTTTTTTTGAAGACTACGTAAGCCTACGTTCAATCAAGATGACCATTTTCAAATAGGAAAATATAGTTCTTCATTTAAATTGAACTCATATGTTTCGCATATTTTGTGCAATTGAATGCGATTATCGAGCTAACAATCTTTTGCTCGCTCGTGATTAAAAATATGTAAATTAGGAAATATTCATGTCATGGACCATTATCGTGCGTCTGTAATTACAGTTATTACAATCTGAGATCTTATATTGCATGCGTTTATTCCCGGCGCAACGTTCGCCACTTCGCCACGATCAGATCAAAGCCGCGACACGACTTTGAATCGAAACAGAAAGATGTATACGATGAGAAACACTCAATGCGAAAACTGTTATAATAAAAAGTGATTACATCACGGATAGAACAATCGACTTTCGTCCAACGACTGACTACCCGGGACCACTTCTGGGTAAATATTTCGCATGAGAAGCCTTATTATTGAAGAACAAAAAGTACCTGTTTATAGAAGATAGATCGAAAATGTTGATAAATTACATGGAACTGACCATTTGTAGCATTGTACGATAGTTCTGATGAATGATAATGAATCTTCGTTCTGCATCAGGTAGCATCAGGTCGGTGTACAACGTCGCTGAAAAACCTCGAGTCATAAATAAAAAAATAAATTAATGATATTTGTTTCGAGTTCCTGCCGATTTCGAGAACAACAAAAAAACGACCCAAGAATAGTTCTCATGCTTGAAAAAAAACTGAATTTCTCATGGAGACATTCTTAATTCGTATGCAACTGAAAACAGTGACAACCGGTCAATTCATTTGACTTTAGACCGACATAAACAATAGCAACATGAACGAACTGCGCATAATCAAACTGTGTACAAAAGAGCGTTCGGGTATTATAAATTTGATTGTGTTCTGCCATTTCATTCACATTGAATTGCAGTTTGATTCTTTTTTCGGGTCCCGTCAACGCGCTTTGTAAATGCGATGGGCAGGAATTAAACCGAAATTCGACGCATTTATGCTCTTTCATGCGTAATTTTCTTTTGAAGTTATATTTTTTCGCTTTAATTTTATGACATGACAATTTATTTGTTGTGTTTTGTCATTCAGAATATGAATTTCAGATTATGAGCATTAATAAAACAAGAAAATGGAAATACAAACGAATCAAATGCTTCGGAATGCATATTAAACACGATCCATCATAAAGAAGGATATGCGCTCGTGCTGTTTTTTGCGTTTCTTCGAATATTTTAGTACTGAATAGGAACGTACGCAATTTAATTATACATTTTGATTTCATTCATTTGCGATTGCTCGCTGATCACGTCAGAATAATGTGCCAATTTATTTAAAATTCATTCCGAATATCGATTTAGTTAATGTTCGAGTTGTTGATGGATAGATTATTACATGCAGGAATTGCGTTGGAATTAACTGTTTGTTTGCGGTTGTATTTTGGTCGGTGTCTCTTCATTAAAGCACTTCTTCTATGCATTTGTCGCCCAAAATCCCGAATTCATGCTTCAAAATGTTTATTTACAGATTGATGTTAACGACTTACAAGAATTCCACAATCTCTCTCTCTCTCTCTCTCTCTCTCTCTCTCTCTATCTCTCTCTCAAAATTTAGGCTAAACGGTACATTTGCAGCTAACAAAGATAATTTGAATCTAAGACTTCCTAGCCATTTTGAATAATCGTTTCCACAAGATTACGATTGCATTGCAAGTGCTCGGTGCGTGAATGAATGCCCAAACAAAATCAAATGCAGTTGCCGAAGAAAGGCAAACAATGTAATCATTTGTAAACACATTTATCTAATGATGTGATTTGCATAAGTCGCATGTACGAAGAGAATGCTGTGAAATGCAAACCAACAATTCGCTTCATCGTCGCTCGGTTTGGCCAATCGTTCGAATACAACGATAAATAAGGACAACAAATTGAGCGAAACTCTCTTTCAGTCAGTGTGCGCCAATCATTCGATATGAATAAGTGGAAAATGCAATTTTTCATTCATCTCTCTCACAAACTATGGCAAACATATGTGCAATTTACATATATTTTTTTTCCGTTGTTCGAAAAACTCCGGCGCCTACTCAAAATCACGTATTACTATCGTGACGATTCCAAGCAAAAGAAAAAGGCAATGATCTATTCCAGGAACAGCGTAATTGTCGTGCAAATTGCTTTTGCTTTTGCTTTGGCCAAAATGATACGAAAAACAACACTCAGAACAGACACGATTTTTCCATTGCATCAAGAGAAATATATACAACGACTTCTTCAACATTGGCTGTTGCACAAAGCAGTTACCCATTTATTGTTTTCGTCGTTACGTCTGACGATAAATAACACAATAATAACCGAACGCTGACTGCCTATGACTAGTTTATGGGGGTTTAGGCCACTGATGAGAGTATTGCACTATATTCTCGGTGCGAGCGCGCGCGCTTGTGTGTCGACAAACTACGCAGCAAGAGAGCTAAGAACACTTTCAAAGATTCTAAAATATTGCATTTTAATTTATAAATCAGCCATTTATAATTGTTGAGTTGCCTCAACAAAATATGAACTTTGAAATTTCAAAATAAACAAGAAGGATTTGCTTGGTACTCGATGTAAAGAGCGTACAAAGAATAACGTCAATTCCCGAATATTGCATTCGACTTATATTTTGCAACGTATTTGTATAATATTGAATGCAATATTTGCCCCGTTCCATTACTAATGACTGACTTGTTTGCAATAATCACCTCTCAAACTACCTCATAAATGCACTTTGAACGGGTTGCACAGACACTTCGCTGTGAATCAGCAATTTTTTTCTATTTCGATCTTTCAGTGAAATTTAAAAAAAAAAAGAATCGTTCGCATATATTTCTTTTGTAATGAATTTGTTTATTTCGTTTGTTTGTTTTTTGAATTTTTAATTTTATTTTTGTCATTTTGTTTTGACTTTTCAATTGGACTTTTTGACTCGATGTTCTGGATCGAAGATTATCAACTTGGCGAGAGAAAACTTTACAAGACTTTCAGTGAATTTAATTAAATTACAGCGATTCGGATCAGAAATAAAAAATTCACCTATTTAAACAAAAAACATCCAATAAAATAAAAGCGAATATGATAGCGTTGCAACGCGTCTACCGAATGTATAACGACGAGATTGCTATTTTCTTGATTACTTCGATTGGGTGCGTGGTTATAAATAAAGGCAATGTGTTCGAATGCGAGCTATTTATAAAATGTTGAATGGTGTATATGGCAAAAGATTCTAGACGCAGTTCGACTTCGAAACAAAAACCGGAAATACATGGGATAGTCAAGGCATGAATACTAAAATCCACTTACACCGGATGCAAATATTGCTGTTGATTGTTGCTTTCTTTCTATCTTCATCTCCGTTTCTTTTTCTGCTATATCTCTTTATTTATTTATGTTTTAGATCCATATACACATTCTTGAATAGCACAAAACAGTTGATATATACAATTGTCCCTTCTTCCATTTTCTCTAATCCTTAGGTTTGCCATATTTTCATGTCCATCAACGTCGGAACAATATTGTCTGCTTATTCGTCCACACTTCCATTTCAGACATAAATTTGTTTTTTACTGTCGCACACAATGTACAAACGTAATCCATTTGAAATTTATATTCTCTATAAAAAAATTCCCCTTTCGAGTGATGTAAAGATAACACATTCCGTACTATATAGAATATAAATTGTTGCAATTTTTATGAATTTTGGCCGAAAATGGCGAATGTGCATTATTCTTCTTATCTTGTTTTTATTGAGTAATTGAGGACACGTTCATGCAATCAAATGATGATTACATGTTGTTTATGTAATGTCCAAACAACAACATTTTCGTTGGCGATAACAAAAGACCGAGAAAAATGACTTGACAAGATAAAGAAATGTGTTTATGTACAACAATGTTCCTTTTTATGCTGGTAGCCTTTCTGTTTTAATTCAAGTAATTAAAGTTGTGCGTTTCTCGTCTAAACTGGGAATACTCAGAACCATAAACATGTGTTCTGGAAGAGATGCTCATTGCTGTCGCATTGTTCTCTCTCTTTCTTTTTTCAATTTGCCTAGCAATTACAACAGCCGCATTTTTACAACTTTTTTTATTCGAAATTGTTTACACAAGTGCTTGGAATTTGATCCGGAATGGCTTTTGCCAAGTGTTGGTTATTCATGTTTTTTTTTTTTTTAACCATAACATTCAAAAGTCCATGAATGAAGTAACTTCCCCTTAAATTCGAACAAAAACAATGATTTGAAAAGTAACGGAAGCAAGACGCACAAAATGCGTCGAAAAAAGCGAGGCATGCACGACCCTTTCCAATTGTTAATGTCAAATATCGGCTGCACCAAAAAATCGAATTGACATCAATTGAATGGAATTGACATGAACGTGCCAGCACCTAAAGATCAATAAATCTATTCAATCAATCAATAAAAAATGATACATTGTTTTTATTGAATTTATCTTGCTGCTTTGTCCATTTCTCTTTCGACATCAAACATTTTCGACCGAATGCGTTCATGCTCAGAAGCTATCATAGCGAACATAAGACAGACACGAATTTTTCGTCACTCGTTCAAACATCATTTCTATTCAAGCAACTGAATAATTTCGAGATAGCTTCGTTAATTGAACATAACTGATTGCACAATCCGTCGTCTTTATACTGATATCAGACACGGTCAATTTAAGTTTCATCCGAACAAAAGATAATAGAATTTCCGAATGTTTGCGTTTGACTAGTTTTGCCGTTTGTTTCGCTCTTCGTGACGCTGGTTCTTTCGTATTGGCGGCGATACTTTTCGTTAGCATGAACGTTTTTTTGTTTCGTTGAATGGAATCGTTTTTAATTGAGAGAAGCGAGTTCAGCGGCGAAAAAACAGGCCAATGACAAATTTTTGCTGGTGTTGATGTTCCGCTTATAAAAGCACACAATGCACGCGCTCAAAATACGTGTTATCTCAACATTCACACATATTATTATTTAAAATAAATTTGCATGTATGAAACCGAACAAAATATTTGCCATCTGCGCGCAATATGCTAACCATCTCTCTGCACAACACACACACACAGAGAAAAAAAACGCATTTAAACACATATAACATTTAATGAATTAGCACAAAATTTCGGATGCATGGTTTTGTTTCTTTTCCGCTCAATTATTCGCTAAATGGGACGCATAAACAGACAATTTTTGGATTGTCGGATACCAGATGGAGGCGTACATGTTTTATGTGGTCAATCAATGCTTCTGCTCAATTAGAGACTGATTTTTGAATATTCATTACATATAATTATGATGTTGTATACGTATTTTACATCAGCATCACAAAAAAACATCACCTTTCTGAAAACCATTTTATGTCATGGAAACGGATGTTTGGAATTTTAAAGGGTTTCTAGTGTGTCCATTAAATTTTTCAACAGAGAATTTTTATATTTTGGAATGAATACATTTATTCCCTCACTCCCGACAACAGAAACTATGTGAGACCGTACATTTGGGTTAATTTAAGTCAACAATTCGTTAGATCCATCATTAACCAAATGAATGTGTTTTCGACAAATAATAACTTTGTCGTCACGCAATATGAAATACGCACGAACGATTGAAAATAATTTAGATTTAAACATGAAATATCATTATTATTCTTTGGATGAAGTGAAATAGTGCACGCTTCGGTTCAAGTATCAAACCATTCTATTTTTTTTTCATTTATCGAAATTCCATTGAAGTGCTTCAATGAAAATCTTTTGAAAGTGAAAAATGCTGCGAGAGAGATTTCCAAAGCTCATGCAATGTATTGAGCATCGAATTGCGCCAAACCACTAATTATAAGCGTTCATGAAATGAAATGAAATACATTTAGTTCGTCAATTGAGATAGAAAACCTTTCGTTGAGCGCTAACAATGCGAAGTTATTCAACTGTAAAATATTTCTCAAGTGCCCTCAGCGTGCCGTAATCGGCGCTCATGGCTATGAAAGTGCATCGCCCATGTCACAATGTTGCGACATATTTTACCGATTTCAATAATTCAATTTCCAAACATGAAGGTCTTAAAGCGGATTAAGGCATCAAGATCGAGTTCCGAAAACGATTTCTATAATTCAATTGATGGTGACGGCAATCACATTTTACTCATTCCATTGATTTCGAGCGATCAAATTTCCTTGAATTTCAATTTATCAAATGAATCACTTTATAATAACCAAGAAACTAATTGAATGAATGAACAAATCGCTTGTTTTCAAGTTTCATTTCGAAAGACTATAAAGTTCACATCCTGCATTTGTCATGAGAATGGATGTTCCAAACATTCTAGATAAGCACTTCGTCTTAATCAGGGCGGTGTGTGTGTAATGTGTTTTTCTCGTGAAACCGCTTGCATCTATATTGAAGTGAACACTTTTCAGATTATTGTCTCGCTATTGATGCTGTCTACGGATCAACGCTTTGCTGTTCGATAACGTACAAATGCGTGAAAAGTTTAAAAAAGAGCTTATCTGTTCCAAGCCGATGTAAAACATTGGTAATATGAAAATATCCATACGGATGCACGGATAAAGAAATATGCAAATTCACTTTGGCTGACAAAATTTCCGATCTAAGCTATTTGAAAGCAGCAGGCGACACGCAGCGCTTAATACGACACGTGCAAAACTATATGGATCTCGGCGACACGTTCTCCATTTTCTCGGCAATCTCTCTCATGCTGTTGATATTATAATCTCTTCAATCCTTCATTAATGCATTATTGTTTACTTGGAAAGCAATTCAGAGCATGCACGTTCGCATAGGGCCGATTCAATGAAGTCGGCGAGAGGCAAACGACAATTTACAGTCAGAGTTCATTTTGATGAGGATTTTTTTTTTCTGGGAGGGCGCAATTCATGGATGGAGACGCAAATCAAGAAACAAAATATCCAATCAACGTACAACACGACAGGACACGATTATTCGATTTTGTTGATGAGACTCTTGAGAGAATACAACTGATTTTGCCGTTTGAAAAGCCGGAAAAAATGGTCGAAATGGAATTGACTTGAAAAAAACTTTGCTGGAAAAATACCAAAAGAAAATTAAAATGTGGCAGAAAACTTTTGCCAAAATGGAATTGTGGCACAATTCATAAAAATTCTGCATAAATTGTCGATCTTTAATTAAGAAGTGCTCTTCCAGAAGTATTTCTGAAATGTTTTCTTTTTCGTCGGGTAATCAAAATTGAAGTGCTCTGAAGCACACAGGAGACATCGGATCACAACTTGGTGTATAAATAATGAATATTTCGTAATGGCATTCACTCACAAATGGAAGCACACACAATCGCATGGAAGTGCACATTGCTGATGTTCTTGTTGTTCGAAAAACAGGCGATGCTCTGCAGGCAGTGCAAATCAATTTTGTGCTCCAAATGATGTTTATCAAGTTTTCCATCACATTACTTCATTCGTACTTCAAGTTCTCATCATCTCTCGTTTTTCTAGTTCAATGAATGTGCTTCGATACGCACATCAATCAAAAAACGAAATTTACGAAAATTCCATAATCCGAAAACAAAACCCACATACACACACACACACACACACACCATTTTCGTTGTTTGCCCCCTCAAACAACGTTTTGTGGTTGGTGGTGCAAATTGATTATACTTTTTTTTTTGTCGTATTATGTGATCTATTGGATTTCGACCCGCATCCATTCGAATTAATATGATGGACTTGCTTTTCATTAGTGCTTGCTTGCCTGGTGTAGCTCGTGTAAATATTTTTCATCGTTCAGGAATTGTTGGCATTTTTCTGTTATTTGCTAAAATGGTTAAGTCCCCTTTTAAAATTGTGTTTGCTGGTTTTCGCATTTTTTTCCAGACGAAAGTCCAATGCAGTCATATATGGCAGTGAATGGCGTGCGCGCGAGCCTGTGCATGTATTTCCATTGATTGTGTTCAATGAATGCAGCATCTACTTTTGTGGAAATAATGTGATTTTCATAAATTGAAATGGACGAATGTTGAAAACCGGGTTGCACATTACGCACATTACGCACATTGATACGACAACGATGTCACATATATGATTTACGTGGCAAGTTCAGCGGACAGTAATTCAATTTCGATGTGGTAGCTGAAAGGATGAATGCATTCATAATTCCCATATTTTCCATACTGGTATGCGAGTTATGTGATGCGATGCACGGATAAAATCATGTTTTGGAATATGTGCACCTGTTATATCTCGGCGAATTGTCACACCATCATTCAACTTCAGAATTTAATGAAGCACGTATTTTCAGGCCTTTCTCCATTGCGGCATCTTCACTAATTGCAATAATTTCGATTTATTTAACTTGTTTTAAGGAGATACAATCAAAAGCTGTTTCAAAATGTTGAAGTTTATGGTGGTTCTCCAGAAAATCTCTTGAACGCACTTCGGAATTTTCGGAATTTTCGGAAAACTACGAGAACTTCGTCTCGCAGCCATAAAATTGTCGTTCTTCGAATTGTTGACTAAGAACTTACTTTGTCGAAACTTCGATGAAATATAAGTTTTGCCGAACGTAAGTTCGATGAAAAATATTATTTGCTCGTCCTGAGTTCATCAATGACTATATATAGAAATGAAAGAATGCTCTGCTTTTCGAAATTCTACAAAAAATGCGTGTAGCAGATGTGATTGCACGCCCTTGCGCAATGTGCAAAGGAACTTCTATGCCGTGAGCATGGCAAAATGCTAGCAGTTTACGTTCAATAGAGTCGAATACTACGAATTTTCACAACAATGCTGTTGCTGCCGTGTGTTGAAACGTCGATTGACTGTGCTAAAACGATAGTAAAACAAATAAAAACGAGTAAAAATACCGCTGATCGCAATCCGAACTGCTCAACTTGCCGTTCTTCACAAACGCAAGCCATGTTCTTCCACATCATCCAAGCGTGCATACGACATTTTCCATTCGATGTGCGGTACAATGCGTTTGAACTGCGGAAGGACGATGTATATATGGCTTTCTCTTTTCTTGCCGACCGAAGCGGGGTGAAGTGATTTTCTGAAATCGCGCTCTCTGACAAAGTTTCCCCTTCGTGAATGAATCGCTGCTCAATTCCGTAATATCATTTGCAGTTCAGCGACACGCATCTCGCACACACAGCGTGTGATTCATTCAAACTGATTCGTTTACTTGAAAGTCGGTAATCCCGAGAGAAGCAGCAAAAAAACTGTTTCACATGCGTGTGTTACAAACATACTTGTTATATTCGGTAGCGAAAAATTCCACGAACACTTGCACAAATGCTTGGTGATTGCGAGAGTGACAATCCGTAAAGAGAGCTGTCGCTGAGCGAGTGAGAGTGAGAGGAAGAGAGAGAGAGTTAGTATAAAAGGACCATAATAAAATAGGAATTATTCACTTTTGTGCCATTATTTTGGTTGCGTATGTCGATGGTGCATCAGCAACTAGATCGATTCACACTATGTGCTGTGTTGTTATGTGAATAAACCGTGTTTATTAGTCTTTCGAATTTGATTGGGCGAGACAATGTGGCTGCTTCGTGTGTTTGTATACATAAACAGGAAACAGAACGAAAAAATAAATGAATATATAAAGTGTTGTGAGTGATGGAGCAATTGAAACTGCCGCAGCAGCGCTAATAAATTTTGACAAATTAATTTGCTAAAATGGAAATCGAAAACCATAAATACAATATGTGACAGGCATTTTATTCGAAAAGTTAATTTTTATTAATAAATGCTGAGACATTGAAAGAGTTAAAAGAACTCATATAAATCCTATTCAATCCATAAAAAAGGTTATTGGCTCCGAAAACAAAGCCAAACAATCGAACTCGGCGCTTGACGAAATATATTCAAAAACAATTCAGAGGGACCGCCTCAATAAGAAAACCAAAACGATTTCAATACAAAAGTCGAATCTCCCATGTAGAAAACGCTATTTATATTCACTTCGTGCTGATTCTATTTTGGACGCTGCGAGTAAGGCAATAAACTGCATGTGATGCTACCAACTGACTTTTTAATGTGCAACTATACGCCGAACTTTGAAAAAAGTTAGAAACTGTATATTTTTCGACGCTCAGCATATCATTCACGCTGAACAGCGTTCCAAACGGATTACAGCTAGTCCAACATTCGTCAATTTCGAAACAAATGCATTTCGAATGTAGACACGTGCTTCGTGATGTTACGCTGTTGACTATTTTATATTTATAATTAGATAAATTAGACGGAAATACGAATGAACAAATACCGATCGTGATCCCTTAGTATCAAAATATATAGTTAAAAAAAACGAATGTACATGTGGCACACGCCTATTTCATTCAATTGAGAAACGTTTGCTTCATCCTTGTTTTTGCACTTTGCCAAGTGTTTGAGTGAAAAATTCAATCTAAACGCATCGATTACGTTCCGTATGCATGAATGAACGCTCAGCTCGTGTTTTTCATAAATGTCGTCCATTATTTCCTATTTAACCCGATATTCATGTGAAATGCGGAACATTAGAAACCACCGGTATTCATAATCGAATCGCTTTTAATTCGATCCACCATGGTGCACAAGCTGTGCCATCAACTTCTGCCATAAAACTACTCATGGGCTTGCATCCCAACGACGCTCAGAGTGCACCATGTCGACAATAATTGATTTTAACGTGCGCGGCGCGGTTATTGGAACTTTATAGACATTGAAAGGGAAATAACTGTTCTAGCTAAATAATGAGGTTAACGACCAAAATGCACACAAATTGACAATAATTTGTTTACGGTTCGATCAAATAATGAACAAGAATGACGAAAAAAAATGTTTCAAACTTAGAAAAAAAATGATAAAAAAGTGAATTGTACTAATTTGAGTAATGTAAAGCATGATTCATCGAGAAAAGTAAAGCCTTTTTTTACAAAACAGTTTTCACGAGGCACTTTTAAGGAGCACTTTTCTACGGATTACCTTTTAACGAAGCATGATTTATTCGACATAAAAAATCATCGTATAGGAAAAATGGGGTTTCGATTGATTTTCAATTGGTGGCAGGTAACTGAAATTGAGCACACATTCTCTGTATAACTCAAATCTAATCATGTCACAGGACATTTAGTCATCACTTTTCGAAACACATCAAAGAAGTAATTTGTGGGGGAAAGTAAACATTTGGCATGTTGGAATGCGTTGTGTGCGTGCTATTTTTGTAAATACGTGAAGGTTTTTCGGCGTTGGGCGTTCACACGTTGGAGAACAAAGCCCATTTTTTTTCTGTCCCATTGCTTTCGCTGAAATTCAGTCGAAAATCAATTTTAAGACGCAAAGAAGAAGACTTCAAACAATAGCAAAACTGCGCCGAAAACGTTGGCATAAAACAAAAATGAATATTCGAATGCAATTCACAAAGACCGAAACGAAATGATGGTGAAAGAAAGAAATTTTACTGGAAATCCAATCATTCATAATTGTTTGTTTGGCTTTTTGTTTTGTTGTGCTTTTTGTTTTATTTGTACGCCACATGAACTGAGTCGACTTGAAAGAAAAGGCAAACCCATGGAAAGCGTTTGACATTGAGTGCACGTAATATGAATTAGGATAGCTAGAAAAACTGTTGTTCCCAATTTATTCCCCATCACGTTCGACATCGACACACAATCCGAATTTCATTCTCGCTCCCTCTCTCTTAGGATCGAATTCATATTTTGGCCTTTTTGAATGTCGACTTATTGACATGACAACGGGAAAAATAAAGTTTTGCTCAATTTCCAAATATGATAACAATATATCTACTTACAAGCATTTCGTATGAATTTACACGCACTAATGCATCAGTAGAGAGAATGAGAGCGAATGGTTTATTGTCCTGCCATGAAACAAAATACCGCTATTGCTGAGTCTCGATAAGACTGGCTTGGAATATCGATTAGATGACTAAGCAAACTTGGCTGCTCAGTTTGCATTCGGCTGTATCTTGATTCACACGCGTATACTGTTGGCCAATCTTGGATCAGCACAGTTTCAGAAAAATCTTGTTCAATAATTGATTTGATTAAACGCATTGTGGATTTAGTGTTGTGTACCGTGGATTTATAGGGCTTCTTACATTCATATGTAAGTTTTATTGAATCCAATCGCTTTTTATTTGCCAGAAAATTGATTGCGCCGATCGAAAAAAAAAAAAACGGTGGTGATAGAAAAAAATTCAATATCAAGGCAAAAGTTACGCTAACGACACATGTTTCCTCGAAGTATTATCAGCCCTTTTTACTACATGCACTAGAAAAAAAAAACGTTACTTTTTTCGTTCGAGAAACTCTCTACTTATTTACCTCGATAGTAATAGTATTACCGCAATACGATATTACTGCAGAACCGCAGTTAAACAAAACGAAAACGATAGTCGCTGGCAAACATCAGAAGTGGCTGCATGTATGTAAATAGACTGGAAGCGACTCGGTGATAAGATAAGGCACGTTTCAATGTCCTCGACACTTTTTTCTACATACATTTGGTACGCCTATTTGGTCGATTCTCGAGCTCGATGAACATACTACTTGATTGTGCAAATGTTCAAACCGTTGAAATGAAAAAAGATCTGCAAACGCAAAAAATTGATGACGATACGAAACACATAAATTTTTCTTGCTCCGCAAGCTGTCTGAAAAGTTTTAACTAATGCGTTGTTTTTATTTTCTGGTTTTTGGTTTCGCAGGGCTTAGAAGTACCAAATACTACAACAATCCGATTGCGACCTCATAGTCAAAGTTCTTCAGAGCGAACAAATTCGTATCGCTTTTCGATGGCAAATTTGGAAGAAACCCACGAAGCGGAACTCGACGCAATTCTTGGCGAACTTAGTATACTTGAACAGCACGCTAAATCAACAAACGCCAACGGAACAGAGCTAAATCAACAAATGCCTACCCCGAACAATATGCAAAGTAATCCGGCGATCATGTTGCCAGTTGCGGATGGCCGAAATGGACGAACACATTCTCGATCGAATTCGACTTTATCGGGCGTCACAAATTCATCAATTTCCATTTCATCGGAAAGTGGAAATGGCAGCGGATCTGATTCAAGCAGTGCGATGCGCGAATCACGCACTGAAAGTCCTGATAATGATTCAGCATTTAGCGATACCGTTTCATTGCTGTCAAGCGAATCATCTGCATCGAGCAATATTAGCAATCTTACTGGAAATGTTCATGGCAAAAATTTATTGTCGATGAACTTGAATCTGCTACAAGTGAGTACATTTTCATTTACAAATTTGCTGCAAATAAAATGCAGCATAATGACGTGAGATGCATGCAACAAATTTTTTAGTTTGTATCAAATTAAATTGCGGCTAAAAGTTTCGTTTCAAAAACTAACTTTTTACCTGATTTTTTTTTCTCTCTCTCTCTCTCTCGCTTTTCGCCAATTTGCAGTGTGATAGTGCAAAAGCTGCAAAAATCCATTTGGCTTTGCAGAAGTTAGAACAAGCATCAATTAGACGTTTATTTGTTAAAGCGTTCACATCGGATGGAGCCTCAAAATCATTGCTTGTCGATGAGAGCATGACATGTGGACACGTCACACGGCTTCTTGCTGATAAGAACCATGTCCCAATGGAACCAATGTGGGCATTAGTCGAACATTTGCCTGATTTTCAAATGGGTATGTAAAATGATTTACCAATAATAAATAAATTCGAATTCTTACGAATTTTCCTTCCATTTTCCGTCGCTTTGCAGAACGTTTATTTGAAGACCACGAACTGCTCGTCGACAATTTAATGAATTGGAGTAATGATTCGAAAAATCGAGTGTTGTTCTTGCAGCGCAGTGATAAAGTAACACTTTTTAATGCTCCGGAAAAGTTCCTAAATGGCACACAAATGGCTCCCGGCAATGACCACGACGAACATACAAGGTAGATATTTCTCAAATTCAATTTGATTACTTTTGTCGCATCGCCTAAATCTCGGTCTTTTATCACACAGATCCCTACTGTTGGAAGAGCATTTTTCAAGCGGCAATCAGATTTCGATGGAAGGACCGCTGTATGTTAAAATTGATTCGAAAAAAGTTTGGAAGCGCTATCATTTCGTATTGCGAGCATCTGGAATTTATTACTATCCAAAAGAAAAAACTAAATCACCACGAGATCTGTTGTGTCACAGTTTGTTTGCGGGTAACGATGTGTATAAGGGCATTGGATGGAAAAAGAAGCATAAAGCGCCAACTGAATACACATTTGCGTTGAAATCGCAGAAGGAAACGGCGAGCAATACAAAAGGAACGCAGCGAAGCATTAAAATGCTATGCGCTGAAGATTTGGAAACGTTGGAAAAATGGGTTATGGCTATTCGTGTGGCGAAATATGGCAAACAACTATTGGATAATCATCGTACATTGATGGAGGATTTGGCAAGTGAAGAATTGGATAAATTTTCATCGAAACGCAGCAATTCTATTGGTAGCATCGTTTCATCGGTTCCTTCGCAATGCAGCAATGAAAGTAGTAACATGAATAACAACAACAATAACAACAACACAATGACATCGTCGAATGGCCGATTGTCACGAGCTTCAAGTTCGAGCTCAAGTGGTTGTTTGTCAGATGAAAATAATGCGTTCGATTCAGATTTCCCGACCGGCACCATCAAAAGAAAGCCATCAATGAAACCAAATCTCCCATTAACATCGATGACACGCCAATTAAAAGAGCGAAATAGCATAGATGAATCATCAAATCTAGCGTCGCCAGAACGTGGTGGCACGTTAACGAGACGCCACAGCCGGCGACGAAGCGAAGAAAGCGGCGGTAGTAATAATAGCACATTAAAACGGCGTCCGAATAATAATCCCCGTAGTTCAGTCGATAGCATGAACACATCAAGTCAAACATCAGCACTCAGTTCACCAATCACACTGACATCACATGCGCCCATCATTCTGGCAAGCGGTGACGATCACATTGATGCATCTTCACTGAGTCCACTCGAAGCGATGCCATCGTGTATGACTGATTCAATGTTCTCACTTCCGCCACCACCCGAGACCGATGCGCTAACTGCATCCACATTTTCGCTCGATTCATTGCCAGCACCACCATCCCCGAGTGAATTGAACGCTCTCAACAGCGAATATTTAGCACCTCAGTCAAATATACAGCCTCCACCAAATGAACCAATTTACGTAGCACAACAGAAAATTTGCTTCAACAATAATATTAATAATAATAATTCAAATCAAATGAATCTGGGCATAGATGAATGCGATCGTGGTCTTGACAAACCAAAAGCAACAAATGAAATGATGCCGTCGCAACCAATATACGTATCCTCAATGAAATCTTCAATTAAAGCACCTCCATACAAGAATCCGCCAGCATATAATGGTGGCACAAATAGTCCAGTTAATAGTCCAAGTGGGCCGCAGAAAATGGTGAAATTCGCTGACTCACCAGTGTTGTTGCGTCGCAAAGTTTGCTTCGAAGACGAAGTGATCAATAGCCAGCCACAACCAATTCCATCTTCACCGCGACGCATGTCAAAAGATACACCAGCTCCGGTTCCGCCTCCACGTTCCGAAGGTACACGATTATCAACGGTATCCTCACCGCGGCGCTTAGCCGACTCTACTTCAAATCCTCCGCATGACTTTTTGCAAGACCTCCAACGTGTAATGCGCAAGAAATGGCAAATTTCGCAAAAATGCAAACTTGAACCGGCCACCACACCACATGAAGTGCTCGGATTCCGTGACTTCGACAACAATGCGGCTGCAATGGGCATGGATTTCCATGATACATCACATTTCTATCGAGAATCATCCAATGTCAGAAATTGGGTGCAAGAACATTGCGGCAGTGTTACTGTTGATAATTTATATGCAAATCTTGGTACTGGCGCCAACGATCGTTGCCCAGCACCTTTACCAATCATGAAAAAACGGCCGCCTCCTCCACCACCAAAGCGAAACACAACTACCGTTTTAACGCACCGAACATAAATATCAAACAAAAACTAATCCGATTCAACACTTATTCATAATAAACTACAACAAAAATAAATGTGCCATTTTCCTTTGTATCAACCGCAAAATCTATGAATCGAACAAATCTTTTGCGACTTATACTTTTTACACAGTTTGTTCTTTTTTTCATAAAATTAACTTAAGACTAAGTATTTAAGTATACACAATACGTCATGCCATATACAATTTTTCTGGATGAATTTATAAGCGACTCTCGATTAATGCTTCGTTATAATTCGTTTTGAAACACAAAAACCTTATGGACAAATGTTTATTGAACATTGTTTGGAATTGGAAAAATGAAAACGGCGAATAGAAATCTACTCAAATATTTGAACATTTATGCAAAATTTTTAAATCGAAATTTACTCATGCAAACATTTTAGACAAATTTACATTCACATTCAACGTGAGCGAAAGAAAAAAAACGAACGAACGAATTATATGTTATTTATAATGACACAAAATAATCTCTTTAGGCAAAACACAACACAATTGGACTCAAACATTTTATAGAACACAAAATTTAAGCAAATAATTTATTCAGCCATTCAGATTATTTGGCAAAAGCTAGCATATACATACGAAATTGAATAATATCAATGTTTACATTTGAAGCATCCAAGTATTATATGAATAAAGCTTACTATTATTATTATTATAACAAATTGATTTGTTCTTTCCCGCCTATTCCTTTCCGTAAACATTCGAAGTTCTGAACCGAATTGAATGCGAAAACTCTGAAAATACTACTTCAACAAGAAAATGGTTTGTGCTTTGACTTAGCTTTAATGTTTGATTGTACAGCGACATCTCTTGTAAGCTTAAGCCATTTTTAGCCGAACATCGAACACGCACGATAAAATGGTGCTGTGATTAGACTGCGGCTTTGCTATTAATTATGGTGAGTTATGGCAAATGGGAATAAAAATTGAACAACACCGTACGAACTGCTGTTTGGTCGCTGCTCGATATATGAAACATTTATTCATTTTTTCATGTGAGTGCGATTGATTGGTTGTTTCATTGATTTTATTGGAAAGTTTTATTTATTCTTTCGCTGTTCCTTAATATAATAAAAATAAGTAGTATGAAATTGTATGTTTCATCCACGTTTCTTAGTATTAGTGCACACACACAGACACACACACACACACACACACACACACACACACACACACACACACACACGTGTGTATAAAATGTTTACGAACACATTGAGGTAAACAAAAAAATTATTATAATATTATTTCAGTTTATTTCTTTTGGTCAAACAATCAGAAGAATGTTTTTCTTTTTTTTTATTTTCACCAGCGAAATTTTCCGTTTTCTTTGTTCCATAAATTTTAAATTCTTTTGAAGTGTTTTTTTTCGTATCGCACTATAATAAGTGGCGCCATCAATAATTTTCAACAGCATACGAAAGATTCAATATGGCGTCGGGTAAAACTTCAATCGGCAAAATAGTCTTTTGTCATCGACACAATTTTTTTGTGCACTATTTACAGACTGTGTATAGTAAATTAAATCAATTTTCAGCGAGAATTAGGCGCAAATCGATCAATAAAATGGAACAAATAAATAATAATTTTAAATAATTAGATTGCTGACATTCTTAGAAATTCATCGAATATTCTATAGCACTGAATTTGATATGTCGCGTAAGCATTCATTTAATCGGGAATTCAAATTTAAATTTCTAGGATAACCAACTCAAACCCACCATTGAAAAACTATTCAATGCATTAAATAATAAAAATGACAGCGAAATTCTGGGTTATTACGAATGGATGGTTTTGTTGCTGAACAATGAATATTTTGTAAAAAGTCATTGGCCGGATGACAAAAAATTTGGTAAAGACAAATTGTCAATTATACTCTGCAAAGAATTACGTCAGCGTCATGCATATGCGCACATCTCGTCACTACCAAACCGGGGCCACAAGTCTGCATTTGAAAACCCGAAACCCGTTGTTTACCTCAATTTTGGTGACCATTCATGAAAATAAGTCGTTGTACATCAAGCGGTCATATCAAAATAATCAAATCAACGAACTAATCGAAAAAATGTACCGATTGATGGCGATTTGCTGGGCAGTTATTCCGTCGCCAATCGTCCCATCATTCTAATTTGATCGTTGCGGTAAGAGATAAACAAATGTCTGTTCTTTATTATTTTCATGTGTCTGTTTTTTCTTCAATCGATTCCATTGCCAAATGGAATTGTAAACTCATTTTCATTTATTTGCTTGTTATCCATTCCGTTTTCATACTATAGTGACAGGGACTATGCAAACGGTGTGTTGAGCATGGTCAACAACGATTGGAATGAGCTCGAGGGATTCTTCAAGTCAGGCCGCCCAGAACATATTATTGATGAGGCATCGACTGATTTCAAACTACAGATTGAGCAACATTTCCATAGTCAGATTTCCCAAACAACCGAAATTTTGCAATCACAGAAACATGTAGCAAAACACTGGTAATGACCACACTGGCATTGTTTACATTGATATATGTTGTCATCTTTGCAATGTCATTTTTTGTTTGCTCCTCAAATATCAGTTCATGGTTGATTTTTATAAAAATTATAGCCTTTATTATTTTGGTTTGGCATTCGGTTTGGTTGCTTTGATTGCCTTTTGTGGGTGTATCTTTATGAATGCTGACAAGCACTAGTTAGCTAGCATCGGAAAAAAATGCCAATCAACCAAAATTATCAAAAATATTTTATGTTAATAATAAAATCACTTAATTTTCATAATTTTTTTTCTGATTTTAGCATTCATGATTTTTAATCATTTTATTTTTGAAATTGTCTCAAGTATTTGAATTAAATTTAATAGATGATAGATTTATGATCAAGATCAATCAAATGAAGTTTATGAATATTCAAAAAAAAAAAAAAAAAAAAAATTAATCTTCACAAAGACAAACTCTAGGACAAACTAGTTTGTTTTCACGAAGCGAATATTTTTTTTTTACATTGTAATGTTGAACTGCATTACATAAAACACATACATCTTTGCTTGACGCATAATCTTCCTTCACATGATTCTTATTTTTCAATCCAAAAGTACATTTGCAAATTAAATTAAATACAGGAAAATTAGTATCATTCCTTTTAAAGAAATACTGAAACATAAATTTAATCAATAAAATATCAAAAAAATTATATGTTTCAGATGTATTCATAGAAAAAGCCATATCATTCAAATTATATTGAATTACGTCTATTATTGATGTATATATCCACTGTTTCGAATTTATGTAAACTTCTGCCGCAAGTTGTTTTAACATTCGCAGCTTTGGTTTAGTTGATCTACATATTTATTAGGATTATTATTATTTTTATTTTTAAAATGTAATGGATTTTTTTCATATACTATCATTGGGTCAAACTCAATTGAAAGGTTATCCATAAATGATGGAATATGTTCGAGAAATTTTATACCATACGTGCCCATAAGTATATGTCTATAATGGGCTATTAATTGACGTAATAATTAGCGATGTTCTACAATTAATCTTCGAATGTATTGAGATTCATGTATATTATATTGTTTAAAATCAATAGACTAAAATCAAATATTAAAGAAGAAATTTATAATATATTTTATTTATCTGTGTTAATTATCATATCATCAATATTGATAAGCCTTGTAACATGGAAATGTATAAATATATATGCAAATTAGATGCAAACTTCCATCATATCCATAAGTAAATGGCGCCATGATCTTGGACATTTTATTGTTCGCTTTTCGGAATTCCACTAAATTCATGCGTTTCATTGGTACGATTTCAATGAGTTCATCGGTTGAACGGTAACATTTTTTTTTGGAAATTCATGCCTTTCATTGGTATTTTCTCAACGTGTTCATCGGTTGAACTGTGATCTTTTGGTTTTTGAAATTCATCGGGTGCGGAATTTTTATTTTTTTCTTCTTCAACTTGTTCCACTTCTTTTTCTTCCATTTTGGTATTGCAATCTGAGAAAAAATAAAATTAAAAATATAATTGTGCTTCCGTTTTTCTCGTAATGAACATCAATTGAGTTTATATCGCACATTGACAATGTAGCGCAATGTAGTTGTGTGTGAAATTGGGCTTTACGAAAGTCATCATTTGAAATCGATACAATATATTTAATAATTCAGTATGAAATTACATTTGTTCTCTACAGTATTGTTCACTTGTTGCGGTTGTAACATAGTGAAAATGAATTAAATATACACTAAACACACAAACAGTACACAATTAACAGCTATTTCGCAGTATGCAAAAAAAACAAGTTGTCTCTGCCGACACGACGACTGAAAGGACACGACTTATTTTATTTATATCAGATATCACTTTTATTTTACAAATACACTTTCCCCATTTCATTTGTTTTCAATTTTTTTTCACAATAAATACTGCCCAATGTCATTCATTCCGATTTGTATTTTTTTTGTCTTGAATTTCGATCGAATCTCTAAGTCACAATGCGAACTCTCGTAATGAACATTGATTGAATTCAAATGAATAATAAAAATATTTTACCTCAATTCAGCATCAAAATACGCAATAATCTGCTTGATAACAAATACTTTTAGTTTGACTTGAAATTAGATTAAAATAATATAATATAATGATCAAAAACTAATGCAATCGAACGAATGCGGTGTACAAATGCGAAGGGTGGAAGCGTTTTGACACTTCAGTACAAAGTCACCAAGCAACACGACATGAGCGCCCATGCAAATCAATGCAAACATGCTAAAAAATTAGCGTGCGCGTTCCAAAACATATTTATGGGAGCGTTCGATCGCTTACACGCGTATCAACTTCGATATTATAATACTTGATACTTATTGTTATACGCCGTATTATGATCGGTCTTAATACATAACACACAAGTTGATACGCGTATTATGATTGATCTTAATAGTTAAAAAGGCATTTTTCTGTAGCAAGTATTATGATATTGTAATATTTCTGTAGTAATGGGACATCTATAGCCGTGCATATGTTATCGTGTTGCTTCATGTTGCTTCACACCTTCTTCCCGCTTGCTACGATCGTTCGCTACCGTTGCGGGCCTTCTATCATTCGTTAATTCTTTCATTTATAAACATTCACATGCTTCTACAGAAACGCATATACTGGTAAAGTGGCCTAATTTTGACCTAGTCTCTAATTACGATCTAACTGCTAAAATGAGCCTTATTGCAGATATAAATGAAGGCTTGGGTCCGAATTTGGTGCATAAAAAGTTGTAGGTCCATCGATGTGGCTCAGTGGTTAGACCAATGGTCTTGGAATACAACAGTATCCAGTTCGATTCTCACTAGCATAAAAATCTTTTTATTTAAAATTAAATCAAAGCACTATATGAATAACACACTTTGAGGGAGAGAGAGGAGAGAGGAAATACAGTGGTACACTCAGAACGATTCCAACAACAAAATACATGGTAAGCAGGTCCGTTGCCATATTAGTCATGGTTTATCGTGAGAGAAAGAAGAGAGAGAGGAGAGGAGAGAGAGAGAGAGAGAGAGAGAGAGAGAGAGAGAGATAGTAAGTGTATGTGTATGTGTATGTGTGTGTGTACATGTGCACTAATGCTAAGAAACGTGGATGAAACATACAATTTCATTCTACTGAAATAAGTTTCGCTTTTAAGAAATCTTTAAATTCCCATACGAAAATTCATGATTTTCAATTATTGTCTTTGTGAAGTGAAAAATAATCTTCCGAAATGAAAACGAAAATTCGATTTGATAAAAGGATTGCAACATCGAAATCGACATTACATAAAAACTGTCAAAAGATGAGTAAATATAGTTCAAAAGATCAGTACATTCATTGCTCTTCTTCTTCTTCTTCTTTCCGTCGAGTGCGGCAAACAAAAAAGACACCGAAATTCTCATGTGCTTTCAACTAACAAAAACTATTTTAAAAAGGGGTTCTTCAATGTCATCTTTGTCATATGCCCTTGGCTCGATTCCACATCTATGTAGTGTTTGTAATCGCTGTGCGTGCGTATGTATTGGAATCTGAACAGAGTCTTAATGTAGATTGAAAAAAACAACTCCATGTAAGATCACACTCACTACCTTTTGTGTACCAGCAAAAGTAGAAGAATTACACATTTAAACGATAATATCGATATCATCATCATTCCATGCAGTACAAACTCGATAGTTTTATTTAAAAATTCTGCATTAATTTCACAAAAAAATCGATTGATTTCGCATTTAATTTTTGAGCAAGAACAAAAGTCGATTCATAGCATCTTTGCAGCTCATTCATCATTTAAGGCTTGAAAATTGGAACGAAATTAAGAATTGAACTCTTTGAAATACAAAATTAAATCTTGAAATAATTCCAATCACATGTTGCTCAACAAACTTAGTTAAAATAATTTTCATTTCTTCTTCTTCTCTTTTAAATTCTCAGAAGCACACTTACATCGGAAACTATCGGGTTCGTTCTATAAATGCTTCGATTTGTGCATGGTTGAATGGTCTTTTTATGTATATCATCTACCCCGTCATGGTATGTGATTAAAGATTAATTTTAAAGCGCGCAAAAAATAATAATAATAATAATGAATACATGGAACAAATGAAGGAAAGTCGAGCACAACACAACTAAACTACACACGTACAATAGTCTCGATTCTTCCTTTCACGCTCTTTCTTCATCTTCTCTCACTTTGCTTTTATTTGAAATGACATCCCCGATTTTTTTTTCTCTGCGCTTCGACATTACTTGCTCATTTTACCCGTGTCAAACCACCAACTGATTGCAATGAGCACTATTCTTGCAGGATTCAACGGTTTAAATTGAGCTAGACTAGGAATAGAAATGGTTAAGAGAATCGCAACTCTTGCGATTTCACACATGTAAATGAAATGAAATGATTGGTAATAAATAATTGTAACGAAATCTATTACATAGGCATTTTTTTAAGGTGAGGAAGAGATACGTATGTCTGGAAACGTTCCGGCATTACAAAATGCTTGAGTGGATTTTTGCAATCGACTGAACAAGAAATCGTCCGGGGCAAATGTTGCCAGGAAAAAGTTGCAAATTGTAATTTATTATCTGTGACAGGGCGGTTTCATTCCATAGAAAGGATTAAACAATACAGCAATAACATGTTACTTGTGTGTATCGCACGATTTTCATAAAATATGAAGCATTTTATCTAAAATTAATCGCTCAAAGATGTTTCGAATTATTTTGTTAAATTATTTAATTTGCTTCTAATATTTCACTTTCCTCAACGTTGACTCCTAGTTATGTGGAACTTTCTCAACGGATTGAGCGCAAGTCGACGTCAAAGTCGAATCTACTAACTTAATCGTCTATTTGTGAACATTTGATGTTGTTGTTCATTAGTCATTTCGCATTCGTAAATGAAATGCGAATAAGTTGGCAGATGAATAACTTTACTGGTGTACAGTTAATATTTAATGATACAATCTGAAAATATGCTCCAACTTTCAGTTGATTTTCCCACTTGATATTGACAGAAATGTGTAAATAACACCATTCCGAGGAAACATTCTGTGAAACACCGGCTCGAGACATGATCACGCACATCACGAATTTATTCCCTCAATGCAGGCAACAGCAAATTATCGAGCAATTTTCGCTCGTTGCTCATGTGATGCATACACCGGAATCACATTCATTCAATCACATATAAAATGCGTGCGTGTTAGTCGGCAGTTACTGTCATTAGAAATGTCTTCTCGTAAGCAAATAGGAAGAAATGCTTCGTTTAATAAGGATAAAGTTGAATCAGCGGGGCCATAGCTAGAGTCAAGTGGTCATGCTTGGACTCAAATTGAAAAAAAAAACCAATCAAGTAAACACATTCACACTTCCATTAACCTTGTCATTTATTCGGCATTGTGTGGATGAATACGTACGCACAAATGGATCGATTAACACAATAAGGAAAAACATGCACAAAATAACACAAGATATTCCGATATCATGCAGAAATATTCAATCGCACTTCCTTTACAATCATTACTGATTACAAGCCGGACATTCCTATTCATTAGAACGTTGTCACAACTGTTTTGGTTAATTTGATGTTAAATTTCATATGAGCACCTCAGATCGAAAGAGAAATAGGGTAAACAAATTGGATTTCGAAGAAAACTGAAGCAAAAAGAGAATTGAAAATGAAATCAGAACGAAAAAAATCCTTGCCAAAAATGGGCGGGAAATCTTTAAACATGCAAAGAATGAAAAACTATCAGTTTTCCGATTTCGAATCCTTTGCATTTGATTTTTGCAAGGAATTCTCTCAATTTTAATAACATCTAATTCCTATTTTTGCTTGTTTCTCCAGGACTTCTGTTGTTTTTGAGCCTATTTTTTTCGACATGAGCCTGTCGCCGAAAAGCAGTTAGTCGAAAATGTGTTTGTATTGAACACACGTGTCCAATTGTTTTCCCCATTGGATCAGAAAAGCATTCCGATGTGATAATCAAATGAATTCCATGCACGCATACAAAATGCCGAGCACTAAATTGATATACCTTCATTGAATGTGAATGTGCAAATAGAATGCGGTGCTATCGGCCGATTCGATCCAATACCGTGTGTGCGTACGATTATTTTAGCACAAATAGTTGTTGGAATGTTACTGGTTGGTGGCGAACCAGAGTAACCACAACCGAACAAATCTCCAATTACGACATACATGATATAATTCAATTCGCCGAAACGAAGGATGCAATGAAACACGTATAACAATAAAATAGATTCGGTGCGCAGTTGCGTTGTGTCGACATTAACCAATTTCATTTTTTTTCGGAAGAAATAATGTTGAAAATGAAAATATCGATGCATTCCGAGAAAAAAAGCGCATAGAAACGTGTGCCATTGAATAAAATGGTTTGTGTGTGTGTGTGTTCGTGAGTGTACTCACATCTCTTAGATCTCTGCGGTGTACATTTATACGTTTGTCCAGATGGAGTGAGCATATCAACCTCGATAATGTGCACATTACACGTATTGTTACGAAATAATTATTACATCTTTGGGACAAACAATAATCATTAATTTCACCGATATTCTCGCACCCATCACATATTAAACGTACGAACCACATTCGAGCAAAATGATGCTCTATTTCCAGTTTCTTTGCCGCTACATCCAACACCCATCGCTTCAATTCCGTCAGACATGAATATTGAATTAAATGATTTTGTAAATACAAACTATCCGTTCGGCACAAAAATAGATGCGTTATTTATTGCAATTGAAGATGATTTTCGGGAGGAATGCTACTTTTCGAGCACGATGGTCAGCTCACGAGAAAGATGTTTCATCGAATTTTGTATTACTGGAGAAACTGTCCTTACTTGAACATTTAACTTCTATTTCTTCTGATTTCAAAGAATTACTTTTGAATAAAAAAAATCTCAAATGTAAGTCAAATCAACGGAATGATTCGATCGAAAGAAGCAGTTGGAATTTTATAAAAACTGTCACCATAAATCAATATGAAGCTTGCAACGGTATGAAATTCGTTGTCAATTTGGCTCGTACTTTTGACCTTATCTCAAGGAACGAAACATTGCAAGGTCTACGTAATTAGTGATATTGTGTATCGATATAGAGCGAAAAATGGCAAGAAGTAATGAGAAAAATTGAAAAGGAATGGAGAAAAAATTAGAAGAAATGAAATGAAGCGAGAAGGATCGATAGAAACATGTACAAGAAAAGAAGAAAGAAAAAGAGAGAAAGGTGAAAATCGCTCGTTTCGATAATCAAAAATGCAAAGATTTTCATAGAAATAAATGTAAAATCAGAATTCAGATGTATTTCCCTGTGTGTCGATCCAAGTCGAATTGTAAGAACACCATGACTTCTGTGCAACACAAAAAAGTTGTATTTCGATTCAGCACGGTAAATACCTAATTTATCTACTCGAACATTGAATGGAACGCACGGCAATCATATTCAATTGCATGTAATTTTGATAATTTATGGGCAATGAGTTCCTGAATCATTTGCGAAAAGATGTGCAAGATTATTTGTGTTCATTCAAGCATGATCCCATTTTCAAATTATCTTACACAAAAAAAATGCGTTGTACACCATTGATTTTGGTCATATATTTGATAAAATATTCTTGAAGATTTTCTGGTTTGGTCTTGCATGCTGTTCGAAAATAAGCCAAAATGCTCGAGCCGTATGCGATGCATCTCGAGAGCCAATGCAATGGAATTCGCTCTAATGTTATTATTTATTTCGTGTGTGTGCCGTTTGTAATTGGGTTTGTACACATTATTACGTGAATTATGTGGCATTCGCTTTGCTTGGTCGTTTCATTCGGAGCATGCGGTGATTGTGCCTATTGTTGTTGTGGATTTTTCACTTTTCACTGCAATGCGCTGGCACACAATGCAAAATCCAATGCTATTGTTCGTCTAATACGGAACCGATTGCCACGTCAGTGTGCTTAATGTGAAATGAAAATCCATAAAATATTTTTATTGGGAATTTATTTTTGTTGTTGTTGTTTTTCCTTCTTCTCTTCCCCCTTGTTTCGGAACTTTCACCATGGCCCATTCAAGTAAAAATCTTATAAGTTATGTTATGAGCATCGACTCCATCACACTTCGCTCTAACTTTCTTCAATCAAATATTCTGAACAGTTTATTCCACATTAAATTGAATCTATCCAAATGCAAGCAAATGAACATTTAGACGGAATGTCAATCAGAATGTAAGTTATGTCGCTGTGTGCGAAGGGCATTTGCTTTCTTCCATTTTTGTTCACGTTACGCTGTAAACACACACACAGGAACAAACACATATTTTGTGACACTTATTGGCCATATTTTAACATTCCATTTTCACCCGAATAAATAATTATTTTGTTTCGATTAAGCGTACTGTTTTGTATCGAATTCTACAATTGACTGCATTTCACATTTCAAATTCGTTTTCATTTTGTGAAATTTATGCTACGCTTAAATTACCTCGACCGATAACAGATTTCACTTTGGATTGACTGTTATTTCGTCTAGATGAAGTGTCAAGAAATTGAAATGTTAATCAAGGGAGAATGTTTTAGGGCCGAAAACTAATCATATAAATCTTTTGTCAATGTTATTGCATTTTGTTTTGAATGAAATGATCGACACACAAGCTGCTTGCGAATCCATTTGACACAATTCAATTTTCAGTTGTCCATCAAAGGTGGTTTTTAATTTTTATTGATTTAGAGTGATTTTTCTTTCGAAGAGATTACATATTTTCACTTTGAAAGAGTTCCTTTCCACTTTTCTTTGTGATGCAAGGTACCGCAAAGTTTTCGTTTAACATTTTAAATTTTCAGCCGCAAATATGTCTTTCGAAATCGAAACGCAAATCGAATCATCAGTAGATTTAAAAAACTGTTTAAACAAATTGACTGAAAGATGATGAAAACGAAGTTTTTTCCCAAAATGTTCGATTAAAGACATAATTTGCATAAAAAACCAAAATAAAGCGAGTGAAGATGATCAAATTGCAGGTTTTTTAAATGTCACAAATTCCTAAGAAAAACACGAACGATCGCAAGAAATAATTAGAATAAGATGAATAAAATCCTTTTAATATGACATAAGTCGAGTTACCTTAGCAATACCAAGTTAGCTAGAGAAACGCAAATAGAATCATTGTTTCGATTTCATTTTATGTTTTCTTTAATGAGATGCATCTAAATATTTTGTCACTTGTAGACAATTAAACTGATTTGTTTTCCGGGTGAAAGTGTACAACTGTACATTCGTATCGATGATATCTGGTATAAGCGCTGCAAATGGAATATTGATTGAAAGGCCGAATGAAATTGGGAACGGGGAAGGAAAAAAAGGAAGAACCATTTAGGATGATGCTCATTTCTACATGCAATTTTTAACTACCTCGTTGTTGCTGAACATAAATAACATTGGGACATCTTGCAGGCACACTGACATGAATATCATTAGGCAGATTCAAATGATTCTATCGAGTTTCGATCGTTTAAATCCTCACGAAACTATACGTCGAAAAGCAACTTAACAGAATATAAAGGATAAGATGAGATGCATCTCCGATGAAGGCGCATCATCATTTTTTTGTCGATGTTGTGTATGTGCTCTGTTTCAATCTTAACCCCTATCAACAGTTGAACAGTCAAGAAAATATTGATCATGTCAAGACATTGAAACGCACCGAAAATTAGGGCATTTGTCTATAGACTGACTGTCTATAAGAGATGAAATGATATTTAATCTTAAATAATAATGCTAAATTAGTTCACAGACCCTTTTTATCTTCGGACAGAAAAACAAAACTCATCAAACTCTATCAAGCCATTTTCGATATTTTCCTCTCTCTCTCTCTCTCTCTCTCTCTCTCTCTTTCTCTCTCTCAATTTGTGTGTCATTGGAGGTATTACCGTTGCTCTATTCTCGTTTGCTTGGCGATATCCCTTCGGCAATGTTTATTCTACATTCCAGACAATCACATACGCTTCCATATTTAGATTCTAATAGAAAAAAAAAGTTGAGAAAAACGACATTGGATGGTAATATAAAATCTCGAACGGGACGATAGTTGTCGCTGACTCGAGACTTGTCTTCAGATTCTTTTCATTCTTCCGCCGAATATTTTGAGCGCTCACGCAGTATCTTATGCAAATGAACACGGAAGAACAGAATGAATGCGCGTCTAATACGCACAAAGGACGGAAAAAATAGCATTAGATCATCATCAGCATCTGAAGACCGGTATTACCGAAATCAGCCGCTTTTGTGAACCATAACCAATTCGGTTCGAAATTACAATACAATATACAACTGAATTTATTCATCATATTTGTTGATTATATTTTTTTTTTCGTTAGTATTCTGCGTCGCAGGACGATTCACAACCCTTTCGGCCTTATCGCAGTTAGTTTCAAGCAAAACACGCTTCCGTATGAAATATTGCCGACGTAATTAAGAACACACATACACATAACGCATCTAGCAATGGGGCAACAGCAAAACGACGGTTGAGATATTTAAAAAAGAAACCAAGGAGATTTGGAACGGAGCAAAAGTAAGCATCTTCGTCGACGTGCTGTTCAAAATTATACATTTGACGCTATCAAAACAAATCGTTTCGTTTTTCAAACGGAACATTTTAATTTTTTCCATTCGACAGGCAAAAAAGTAGTCCAAATCTTATCTCATGACATTCTGAGTATTTTGCTCCAAGCAAATCGCAATTAATATAGATGGAAGATACATGGACTTTGATCCATAAAATGCACGCACCTTGAAAATTGCCGGTAAAAGTTGCGCTTAACTTTTCAAATCCAAAAAAAGCGTAATAAATAGTGAGCAGAACGAAATGCGTGATATCAAATAGGAGAAAGAGAGTCTCTATTAGAGACGTTCTTTATTTGCAGCATTTTAATTTGATGGTAACATTTTGAATTCGTTTAATAAATGAAAATTATACATCAATTTGATATAAGCGATGTTGTTAATAAAAATGTATCAAGGGTCTAGAGTGAATTGAAGACATCTGTGGGTCAGTTGAGAGTTGTGAAATACGCCATTTTACAACGAACTATTTTTCAAGTTTGTTTCTATGTCCAATTTCAATACTGCGCTCAGTCCAAATCGAGCAATTTACAATTCACATACAACAATTAAAACGCATGAAATTAATATCATGCGCGACTCCATTTGGTTTGCCTGTTTTGAATGACTCGCATCGTACATTCGCTGTTCATCAATCGCGTGTGCCGATGAATCGTGCCGAACAATTGAGATTAATTCGATTGGGTAAATTAATAATCACTCTTGGATCTAAATTCAGCGCTCGCACAAATTCCAGTCCATAAAATAAATACACGCAATGCAAATTTTACAGAGCATTGCTGTTACCTTACCCGTGATTAAATTGGTCAACAATGCAAACCACATCGGGAATTCGCGCCAATTGCTCTGCGTTAAATCAACAAAACTAATGAACTTTTGTCATATGTCAATAATGTGCGGAAAATACTTTTCAAGCCGTAGTAATTTGTAAATCAAATAAATAAACATGGAAATTTTCATATGCAAACATAAATTGGTTGTGGCATGCAGGCATTTAATTAGATAGTGCTGGATGATTTCCGTCAAATTCATCGGCATAAACAAACAACGTCATCCGCTCTGAATAAATAGCCACAAAGTTTGGATTTCGAATTGTGCGGTCTATGACAAAAAACTTTTCCCCCCGTCGAATGCAAGCGGTTCGCATTTTCATAAGTCTGCATTTTCAAACTGTGTGATCCAAATCGATATCTCTCTGTCGAAACTTTGCCAGAGTGTATCATTCTTCTGTCGAACGTGCCTTAAAAATGATGATTATAAACAAATAAAAAAAATTATTCCAACTTTGCATCGATAAAGCCGTCGTGTTCGTGTGCAGAATAAAAGATTTTGAATCCGCGCAAAATATGCTGGACTCTTATTTGTTCTCTTTAGTGACTTTCTCCGAGAAATGTTACTGTGATGGTGTTGGTGGTGGGCTGTTGTTATCGCGATATTAGTATTTGTTAATGAGGCGATTAAATGTTGTGATAATGCAACGGCGGCAATTGTGCTCGCTACTTTGAATTCGCTTGCTTCACCATTGTCGCCCGCGCCATTCGAAATCTTGGTCATCTCTCTCTCTCCCTTTCTCTCTCTCTCTCTCTCTCTCTCTCTCTTTCCCTCATATACGCATCACAAATCACAATTCTTGTGGCGTTTTTCCAAAAATAAACAAATTCGTACGCGATGCGGAATCATAAAATTTATCTTGTTTGCATAATTGCTGAGAATGCTTTGCGTCCATTCTTTGGGAGCCTCTTGTAATATTTTAATATTCTTGGCAAACAAAAATTACAAGGGAAAAAGAGTTGGTACTGGTGTTCGCTCTGTTTGGCGTTTTTTACATGTGAAATCAGCATTCCCAATAGAGCTCTTTCAAACAAAAGTTTTCACAACTTGTTCTCTTTCTCTCTCTTTCTTTCTCGCTCTGCTTCTCT
The DNA here is from genome assembly GCA_028476595.1 of Obolodiplosis robiniae. Classification (NCBI taxonomy): domain Eukaryota; kingdom Metazoa; phylum Arthropoda; class Insecta; order Diptera; family Cecidomyiidae; genus Obolodiplosis; species Obolodiplosis robiniae. The sequence goes on along the minus strand of CM052015.1, from coordinate 16,778,489 downwards.
TTGTCCAAACTTATTATATTTATGTGCATTCAAGCGTGTGTTTTGGTTTATCATTTCTTTTCTTACGCCCTTTGAATTTGCATTGAGAAGTCGGTAATTGGATTCAACTATCGTATATGATCGGCATAAATATGGATTGCTGTTTAGTTTTTCATATGATTGAACGATATTCGTTATATTATTTGCAATATAATATTCTTTCTGGAGGACATTTTTCAGCAGCTTTTTTTCTGTAAATTTTTCGTTTCAATATTTTTCTGTTTTTTTCTTATCAAAAGCTTTTTGTGCCCGAAACAAAATCACTTCATTCGATTTTCATCTTGAAAAAAGTATTGGAAATAAATTTTGGCTTCTAAGCATTTTTTTTGCTTCAGTTCGAAATTCAGCATTGTTAATTTAGTTGAAACTGTCTCAATTGCCGAATTGTCCAATCGGCAAGAGACTCTCGCATGTTTTCAAGCACCATCAGTCGGGTGATATGTGAATTGTATCGTTTTGGTTATTGTGCGTGGGTGCCCATCAAAGAGCCCCATTTGAAATGTGAAAACGAGCATCTGTATATTGATACATATGTATTAAGGTTTCAAAAATGTCTACAATCAAATGCCAACGTAAAGTATCCGATGATTCTTCAGCAAGCATTCATTAAGTAGTCTTGTTGACTGGAAAATTCAAAGCATTTGATAAATCCCAAAAATTTGTAACCAGTGTTTAAATTGTTCATATATTGCGCAAAACAATTCGTATGCATTCATCGAAATAGAATCCTTTCTCTAGTTTGCCTTTCTACCTTAATCCAACACGCATGCAATATTCAAAGCGAAAACCACCGCATATTTTATTAAATTGTATGTTTTTATTGTTTTCGTGAATTATATGAGCAGAAGAGGTTCGAATAACCCTTTTTTGTGAAAATAATAAATGTGTTGAGCGGATGAATATAGCCTCGTGCCTTCATAACAACAAAACTATAATTCAATGTTTATCTATACAAGTTGTTTAACAATTTACCAGCCGTTAAAAACATAATGGTCGCGTCATTCAAGAAGAACATTTCATATTTAATTAAATCCCATTCGAACAGAAATGAGAGCTATGATCAAACTAATACTACAAATCTAAACAATGTCTCAATGCCATCGAAATACTGCCATTTATTTTCAATGTCTTCTCCAATATGACGATCTCAACTATTTTTAGCGGTGCCGCACATATTCTCTTATTAAATATGCCTTCTTTCAGCACTTCTAATGTCATTTTGGAGGCGCTTTTATGGGATTAGTTCAAACTGAAGTGCCAATTAGAACATTTGTCTAATAGCCAATATTTTCCGTCCAAAATTCTATCTCATCGAAAATCCGGCTGATTTTCTGCTGCAACCTAAAAACTAAAGAATTCAAAATTGAAATCATAAAATGCTCCAAATTATTTAACACATCGTCGAAATATGCAGACTGAGAAATTTCCGCAGAACATTTAGCATTGCTTGGGCAGCCAGTACACGCAATATTTAATGCTGATTAAACTACTTCCAAGAAATGATGGTGCCACGAAGCTTCTGAAAAATTGCCTGCAGCAACCTAATAAATAGTTGGAATTACGATCAAACGTTGCACACCATAAAATACTGTCGAACATTCAAAATAATTTCATTAGGATTCCCTTTAAATTACCATCTCTCGATGCGAACAAATTTTCAATATAAAAGACGCGATCCGAATATCCATTCGCTGAACATTATCCGGCCATTCGGTTGGATTTATGCACTCAATCGAATACATCGCATTTTGGTAAACTATTTTTCTGATCATTTTATTCGAATATGAGACATCACTTGTCTGCTAAACACTAGTTAAACCTTTATTTAACGCCAGTTAGAAATTGTCTTTGAAATTGAGGTTGGGCATTGTTGATGCCGTTTCACCTGACAATCGTTGAATTTCTTTACCTGCGAATGACAGGCTGCTTCTTTTTGGTAAAAAGATTTCTTTAATGACGTATATGGCTGTTTGAAAATTAGTTTTGAAAGGCTCATAAAATCTCTCTGGTAATATTCCGTTAATATTTCTCTTCATTCATTGTTTATTGATTTGACAAACAGTAGCGCCTTCTGATTCGAAGATTCTTCCATTGACAACAACGTAAGGGTAAAGTGGCCATATTTGGACCTACAATTTTTTATGCACAAAATTCGGACCTAAGCCTTTATTTATATGTACAATAAGGCTCATTTTAGCAGTTAGATCGTAATTAGAGACTAGGTCCAAATTAGGCCACTTTACCAGCGTTGTAATATGTTCATGTTGCTATCTTAAAAAAAAAATCGTCTATTTCAAGAATCATTTTATGGAAAGGAAAATCAGTGATTCTTTTTGTTGTTATCGTCAAATACCGCTTCACTTACTCCGATACAATGGATGGAGGAAGAGGTTTTTCGCATTGCAAAAAAAGGGTCTTATTCAAACTGTATGAACCCGTTGTAATGAAGAGAAATTTTTTCGTAAATCAAATATTTCAATTAATTAATTTTCTATTAAAATCAAGAAAGAACCATTCCTACACTAATTAATATTATAAACAGTGTGTTTTTCTATTGTACATGTCCCGCGCGGACACCGAGAAATTTATCTCTACGAAATTTTTATGGAAATATGTTGCTCGGGAGAATGGATGGATTGCCAAAAACATCTTTCTTATTTTCCGATATTGTGATACAATATTTGAATTCCAAATACTTCTAATTGATATTTGAATATACTTGAAAATATGTGAAGGACAGAATTTATGAATAATAATTAATGATTGCTTCTGAAAAATGGAAAAATGTTGTGTTGACGTCTTATGGATCAAATCATACAAATGGAACAAAGCAAACGAGAACAGTTCAGTTGAAATTGCAAAGGTGATAGTTATCTACTAGGCTTCGAATCATTTGTTCTGTTCAATAAAAATTACTCTCGTGGCAAAAGCTATTTTTTCTCGTCCATACGTATAATTATCTTAAAATTTTGCACTCTTCAAGACGTCAATTGAATAATTTCCCTGAAATGAATTCTGCGCTGTACTTTCAGTAATTCTTGTAAATATTAATTACTTTCAGTAGATCTTTATTCTTTTTTTTTTTCAATGAGTAAACTGTCTCTTCAATATAAGGTTTGCAAGCAGCTTTCCCTCTCAAGCTTTCAGGAGGGAGTCGAAACTTTTACCGTAAATACTGTTCCAAAGAATTTTTCTATGGAAAATAATTTCGTCTAATGTTCACTCTGTTTCGAGTAGCAAAAGGTTAAAAGTACAGCAAAGGAACCTAAAGGATTGAAGTAATGAAGCCATTAAAGCGTTGTTGCCGAAAGTCTGAAACAGGACAGATTTAAAAAGAAAAACATAGAGCGTTGGTCTCGAGTTCAATTTCAAAAACTATAACATATTTATATGAATATTTTATTTTGATAGGCGTCGGCTTAGACTGCAAATGAGTGACATAATTGATAGAATGGCCAAAGATTTTCCAACGGTAATAAAATTTGCTTTTTATTCTAATTTTTGATTTTAAAAAATATATCAATTCTTTTTGCAGAAGGAGGGACACTAAATTGTTTTTGTTTTTCGAAATATTATCAACAATCTCGAAAAATAATAAATTCTTTTCGAAAAACTTTCGATTCTGTTGCAAATGTCAGCCAACATGATAGAAGTCCTAGTTTTTCAGATGATCATTTAAAAATGTTATAAAACAAGTTTTGAAACAAAATCATATGATTTCGTTTGTCACTTGTAAGAATAACAAATCAAAGATATTTGAAGCACAATAAATGCAGAAGAGCCAAATGACTTTGATGTATCTTAAATGAATAAATGTGCATAAAAAACAAACTATGAATGTTGAATCATTTACGAGAAATTCCTCAACATTTCAAAGATTGTGTATTTCAGTCGGTCTGTGCTTTCTATATAGAAAAATCTCTCACGAGGAAATCTGGAACATCGAAGCAATAGCAATGCGACATTCTTGTGATATTCTCATGAATTTCCGCATAGTTTATTCTTCAATAAAAGCACCACTGTTTGCGTAACAGAATTATTGTTCTACAAATTCAAAACGTGTGTGGTACGGTGTATGTTGTTTGTGTTACACAAAAATTTGTTTATGCGATCAAAACTCAAAAAATTTAATATTAAAATTAATCGTATACGTTTCCACCAATTTTTCATTCAGATAACGTCTTCGGATAGTAAGAAATAAACAAAACTCCATAACATTTTTTAGTAATCAATGAAAATTCCGTAAGCCCGAAGATTTTCAAGAAATGTATGGAAAAATTGGTTTCACTCTTCTGAGAGCAAAAAAGAAATCATTTATTTCTATAAGCTTAAATTTTCTTTGTTCATATGAATTTAGTTTTTATTCTATCTTCGCGGACAATTTGAACTGAAAGTGTGACGCTTTTGGCTCATGCTTACTGAATACTTCGAAAATGCAATTAAGAATTGAGCAAAGAGAATGAGCGATCAGTTGTTGGCATTGGACATTTTTTTCCTGCAAATGGTGTTCCTTTTCAGTAAAATGATTCATTCTGTGTCCACCAGAAACAAGGCAATATTGAGCCAAATCCGAAATTTTCTCGTATTCTGCTTCAATATTAATAAGATCCAATAGTTACAAACCGATAAAGAGTCTCCGAAACCTTTCCATATTGGACGCATGTTTATTCCGATATATAATAAATTAATATATATAACGTAAGGGAAATTGTGTATGTTGCTAACTGGGCAAGCCAATTGGCGTAATGAATTGAATGCATCTCGTCTTTCGTATGAACCGAACACTCTATTCACTGAACACACGACTGATTAACAGTTTTCGGCGAATTCTTCATGATAATGACGATGATGGCTTGTGCGTGATCTGACAATTCGTCACCCTAGAAAAACTTAGTATCTCCCTCTCTCTCTCTCTCTCTCTCTCTCTCTCCTTGTGTCTCACTGTGTGTTGTTCAAACTCGATAAAAATCGTCAACATTCTAAACACGTTGCATGTAATTTGAAGGATAACGAGATGGAGATGGCATGACGGCGTTTGATCAGCGTTCGACATGCATTTTTTCCACGCACTCGGAAGTAGGCTATTTTAGTTCGATTGCCCCCGCATGAGAAGGAACGCCGATACATTGTCAATGGTTGAAAGCGTGTTAAGAAAAGCATGAATTAGTTTCAATTTTCCAGAGGGAATGTCACAAAAATTGCTTGTGTCAGAATCTTCACCGACTTCCAATCATTCATTAGATATGATCGAAACTATGTTAAGTAGGAGGTAAGAGATATTACATTGATTTGCCGAAGAAATCATTCGAAACCGCAACGCAAACTATTTTTACTTAAATTGGTATAAAATGAACAGGAAAATCAAAAGGAAGAAACAATTACATCTTATTGGCCTAATCACGCTTGTGATCCAAATTCAGTAAGACGCAACTGAAACATTCAGCTCAGAAAATGTAACGAATACGTTCACAAACAGGCTCTCGTCACAAGTTTGTTTCTCAATCAATCGATGCTAGGGTTCATTTGCTCATCTAAAATTCTTTAAGATGTCTACTTTAGTATTTATAAAATATGAGAGAGAGAGTAAAAGTAATCAATGAACAACTGATAGAGACGAAGCCAGAGAGAGAGAAGATGCGAAGCAAATGGAACCTTCATAAAAAATCCATGCGAAAAAAACACATGAAATCCTATGTGCGTCGGAAGAAAATTATTAGATAAGTTTGCTGCTTTGACGTGACCATTGCATTGACATCATTACCATCGAAGTGAATATTTTCCCGTTTTTTTTTTTTACTTCTTCTTTTCTCTTGCGTTCCTTCAATTTCGAAGCTATTGACGTCTATGCCGATAAAGAGTGTGCTGGACTAGCGCGGCTAGCACAGTAGCCTCTTATCTATTCAAGTCACTTGTTTCATGTTATTATTATCATGATTATGTATGTGAGTTGTACATGGCCAGTCAATGTGTTTTCTGTTCGATATGTATTACTTTCGACGACTTTTTTTGTCCACATGCTTCTGTCAAAAAAGACAAAATAGGGGGCCTGTATCTTCACATTACATAATCAATGTCATTTAAATTCTTTGCTTTTTTGCGCACAGCCAAAAAGATCGTTCGTTATTCACATAAATTCGAAGCCTTCGAGCGAATAGAGACAGCGAATGAGCGGGTGAGCGTGACAGAAATAGAGACAGCGAGTCAAGGTAAAACAGTAAGTACATTGAAAATTTACGAGGCCGTCAAATCGATAAGGTACGATATTGGTCATCATGTGCGACGGTACAAGAGTTGCTGATGCAGGGAGAATGCGAATGATGATTTTTTGAAATTCTGTAAACGTGGTCACTTCAAACAGAGAACATTTTGCTCATTCTTTACATTTTTTTTTTTGCATTCATCTCGTAATTACTGATTCGCTGGCGTATTCGAAAATTTACATTTTTGTGATGTTTTTTTCACTGGAATTCGCCTCTACTAGCCTTTTGTACAAGAATTTAATATTTGACATGGCAGCGAACAAAAAATTATCAACACAAAAAGTTCACCGAAATCTCTATTTAATGACGTGCAGTTTTTTTCGATACAAAAAATACTTTCTTCAACATTTCCAATGATGCGTATCATTTGAGACATACAAATTATGAATAAAAATCATTTCCACTTCCTTGAATGACGACGAAAAATGTCAGATAAACATACATTTAAAAATTTTGAGTATTGAAGTTTTGTCATTACCAAAAGCCATTGATTTCGACCATGTTTTGGTAAATGATTTTCAACGCAACATCTTTCGATGACAATTTCAATAAATTATTTGATGCAGGACATCAGGCGAGTTTCATTTCCCCGTATTAAGTAAACCTAGCGCAACTGTTCACTCAATTACAAGTATGTTCACTTATACTGTTCGTTTCAAGTTGTTTTTTTTTAATGAAATGTCGCATCCAACAATAATTCATTCGAACATCATGTCAAAAAATATGAAAAAAAAATAATATGCATAATGGGATATTTAAAATGTGTTCACCAAAAGTTTCAGTGGCAGCTAAAAATCCACCCCAGATTCAAGTAGACGTTCATGAATCGTGTGTGTAATATGTCGAACATGTCTGACCATTACTCACATGCATACCAATGTTTCGATGCTTTTCACCGTTTTTCACCGTGTTGTCGGTGCTATTTTTCCATTTGCGTCGTGTGCACATGCTGAGAATGTAGTAAAGTTAAAATTTCGAGCATGAGTGGAGAAAAAAGAGCCATTTCATTGAACGCATGCAATATTGCGAAATTGTATAAAACTTTATTACTAACATAAACTTGACCACTTCACATGTGAGCGAGTAGCGATTCCATTTTGATTCTTTCTCTCGCTCCGAGTTGGTTGCCGGATGTTTTAAATGGACCGGTTAATAATAAGATGTATGACTTTTCGTTTTCGATATGAATGCATTCAGAACGCGCCGGACACAGAACATTGAAAGGGAAAAATAAGTGCCACAATAGCCAGCGCACACACAGCAGACGCACATATATGGAATAACAATAATCATGGGCAACGTGTGTCCATACAAACGCACACACGTTTCAAACGTAAAATACTGCATATTGCAAAGAGGGTTGTGACTGAATCTGTTGGAACTATAGCATTCCATGGGTAGAGTGTGCTGCTACTTATCGATCGACTTTAGAGACATTCACTTTCCATGGAAAAGATAAAGCTATTATCGTATTTCTATATCGCAACTAGTTTTCGGCAAAATCAAGCTACTTTTACTCCGTTTTTTTGTATATTTCGAAATGAGTGAACATTTTTTGGAATACGCCTGTTTATAAATGAAGCCAAAAATATTTGCAATTGAGACTCAAATCAATATTAGAAAAGGAATAATCTCTCCTCCGGCATACTGGCATTTCCTGCTTTTTGTTTCCATGTATATTTTGCTCGTCCAAAATCCTTTTCGGTTGATCTCTTTAGCATTTTACCCTATTCATTTACGCACAACTTCAAATGTGTTGATAATAATTTTAATGAGAAAAAATAAACTTTTTCGCCAACGAAAAATTCAGCTCGCATCTCTCAGTTTTTTAAAATGTTTTGCACTTAAATAAAGTACTTAGTCAAAACAGGAGGTAGAAGGAGGTGGGAAAAATACGTCGAATTTCGCATTGTAAGACTGAATAATGGAATGAAGGCAATCGCCTGTGTTTTTGCTATTAAACTAAGCAATGTGCTTATGAGAGTCTAAGCTCAAGATTATTTTTGAATGATAAAAAAACGCGTATTTTTCCCATTATTTTCGAGCTCAAACTTCTTTTTCCAGGAGCAATTTTTTCTTCTTCAGCGTAATATCACCGCGCGCGTCTCTTAACGCACTTATTATCAATGAGTTGCGGCCCAGAAAAATGCGAACTCATTTTCGCCATACATGGGGCAATCACGGGGCCAACAATAAACTCTGAACAAAAAAAAGGAAAGCGAGAGAGAGAGAGAGAAGAAGCAAGCCATTTAAATTTTACCAAATTCGAATATTCATTAGGCGATTATTATTAATTTATAACCATCAACCAGTCGTTCATTTCTCATTCCACTTGTACGCCTCTTTCCACTCCTGCCAACCATCCTCCAACTTTTTCCCAACTCTTTTTCTTGTGCGCTTTTTTTTTCGCTGTCGTTCAAATACTTATGCGTTTCGTTCGCATCGATAAATATTTTATAAATTCTTACCGAGAAAAACGCGACAATGAAAGAAACAGCGCGCGAGGCCACGCAAATCATTGGCAAAGGGAATCTTACTCACTCTTTCTGGCGCTGGAGCTTGCTAGGTCTCTTCAACGCATCAAAAACTTCTGGCCGACAATTTCGATACGATGCCAAGTTTCGAACACAATGAAAGATTCAGCACAGAAGAAAAGAAAATACTGATATTTAAAATGTGATTTTCTTCTTTTAAAGTAATGGCGTCTCACCCCTTTCTCACTCTCGAAATAACGCTTATTTCTTTCCTCTGCGTTCACCATCTTGCACGCTTCTAATTTACGATTGATGCTCCCAAAAATACATAGGCATATATAAAACCAATACGACAATCTCTCGCAGCTCGAGTATTTTAATTTGTATTTGGTATATGATCTTTTCACACGGCAAACTACAAAAATCGAAATTTAAAAGAGTGAGTTTGAAATGAAGAAATTTCAATTATCAAATCGATGAAGTTTTAGTGAAATCGAAAATGAAAACTGTTAAAAATATGGTATATTCTTTAATGTAAGTCACTTCAATACTTTAAATTTGGATACTACATTCAATGGGAATCGTTGAAATTTGTTAAAATTCTTTGAAGTTCTTTAAAATTCATAGAATTTGCATAACACAGAAGAAGATCATCTCAAAATCCTTTGTACTTTCGTCCGGCGTTTTGCTTTTCATAATGTTTTTTTTTTTTTTTTCATTATTTTGCATACGATTGAACTATTTTAGTTCAATCATGTGAACTGAAGTGCATTAAAATTGACCAGAAACCATCGTCATGCACGGACAAAAACATGCTATTCGATATCGAGCTCGTTTGCGAGTTGTGCTGAATAAGCTCGTCATCCGATGTCGAATGGAGAAGTGTTGTCAACTAAGTTTGGACTTTATTTTTAACGATATCAAATTTACCATTTTATCAAACAGCATGTACGAAGGGAGAAAACATGCTTGACTTAATGAGCATTGAATGCTATATACACAATTTCGACAAATGTTACACATTTCATTATATACTTGCGAGAATGAGAAAGAGTGGGCCAACGTAAATGCAAATAATTAAAGACTCTAGAAAAAAAATGCTGTAGCCCGTTAAAACTACGAAAAAATCGCGAGTGCGCGAGGAGGAAAGAGTGAGTGCCAGTGCTCGAAATATATACCCGTAGATATAATGAAAATAGAAAATTCAAACTCTTTCTTTTGCATGCTAACAAACTTTGTCTATTTTTTACCCAGACTTTTTCCCATTCACTGTTCGTTGGTTGCGGCGCGCTCTCTGTTTTTCGCTCCTTTGTTCCATGCATTATTTTTCTCCGCTCATCGAATTTTTCTTCTTTCGGCCTTTATCTTAATGTGTTGGCAATATGCGCGTTTAAAAAAAAGCGAACGAAAATAAGATTAAAATTGTGGTATGAGTGTTCGACTGTATCACGATGCAAAGCACACTGTCAATGAAATGGGGTGCAAAAGACATGGTCTGCAGAACGCTTTGGATAAACGAAAAAGTATATAGGGAGTAAAAAAACACACAGACAACATTCAAGTGTCCGTGGGATGATGTACAAAGAAAAAAAGGCGAAAAAATAAAGAGTTGAGCTGTGTGTATTTTGTTAAAATTACGAAAGCAGTCGTGCCTGCCTTCATTTATTGCGATTCGTTTTTTTTTTTTCTTGCGTCCACAAACATCTAACGATATTTTATATGTATGTATATTAAAATGGCGCTGAATAAACCGGGAGAAAAATCAATTTACACATTTTGTTTTCGATTTCAAGAAATTAATCAGATTTTTTTTCCGACAATGTAATACATAAAGAAGAGTTAAGGGTTTGAGACAATATGTACTTTATATGCCGCTTTTTCACATTACTTTTACCGATACTCGTAACGCTACAAAATTCGCTTAATTGTAGAATCACTTTGAAAAATGATGCCCATCGAACGGGTTTCTTTTCAACCAAATGATTTCTTTTCTATTATATGCATTAAAAAAAAAAGTTTGGTTTACAATTTGCTGGAGAAATGTGTTTGATTGTTCAGTATTTCGGCTTTTCATTAGCTTTCAAAAGAAAGAATGAGTGAAAATCCAATAAATTACATTCATTAAAACAGAACCAAGATCATATTCCCATTTCGCTTTAAAGGTGAATTGCAAACGTATTCCTTTTTATCAGTATTTGGAAATTTTCTATTGAGCAATATCAAAAATTGTAATTTTTTTTAATTCGACATTTTTATGGGATTTCCCATCTATTTTTTTTCATTTTCGATTTCAATCTTTCAAAGTGTTGGTTCATTATGATTTCGTCTATAAATTGGTGAAAAGCGGCGCATTCATTTATACAATATTTCCTTTTTATCTGCCCTAGAGTGGAATTGAACTGCCGAAATTGAATAGGGATTGAATAAATAGCACGAAAAAAATGCAATGACTTTAATTTTTATGAATGGAATTGATTTTTTCCCTTTCACTTTCTTTTTTTCTTCACATTTCTTCTCACTCTGGCCGCTCGCACACAATAATTTTCCATTCAATGAGATGATTCGAGCGAATTGAAAGGTGAAAGGGTTGGAAGTTGGTAAATTGAATTTTTATGTTACTTCGAGTTCCATTTTTCTTATCGGTGTGAAAAAATAATTTTGCTGAGGGGATTGAATTCAGTCCATTTCTTTGTTGGAGCATCAATCACGAAAATTCTTAATTGAATTAATAGTTAAATGAACTTGATTTCAATTCTTGCTGATTGTTATATTATGGTATGGAATGGTATTGTCACATTCAGTCGCCAAAAATGGCGGCCGATGTGTTTTTTTTTATTCATCCAAAAAAGAGAGAGGATTTCGAGCTCAGAGCAAATTCTATCTAATATCGAAAGGATTGATTTGGCGAAAACAAGATGCTGCATAATCCTCACGTGATGAAACGTCGTTCAGTCATAAACGAGCTGGTGCCAAACGGAAATACCAAATGTGGACGAAAGCCATTCGCTTTCAGACCGACTGAATGGATTAAACGAGGCAAAAAAAGAACGACGCAATGGTCGATTCCAATGTAATAAAAGCCAGCACTTTTCACCTTATCAATTTCGTTTTCCATTTCACACATGTATTTTATAGCTTAATCTTTGTGCGCGATGTGTAACACATTTCCTGTATTAAATAAGCTATTGTGTACTCGCCGAACGACAACAAGACAAACAGAACGAGTGAAAACACCTTGCAAAAGCCGAATGCGACAATGTTTTAGCGATCGTTGGCATTACTTTTGTGCCGAAACACACTCAGAAAGAGAGAGCAAGAATAGGAAAAACAGACATTTCCATTGTTTATTGAACATGCGAATGGAATCTCAGATTTTCGGTGATGCCGCTTCGAAATTCGGTATGAAGCCGAACAGAAATATTTAGCTTTGTTCGTCGGTTTGATTGTATACGATGGCCATATATAGGCTCTAGTTAGACGGTTATATGGCTCTTGGGAGGTCCAGCCGGTTTCAATCGAAATTTCGCCGGATGGCTTGTTTATTTTATGATGCATAGATTCAAAATCAACGGAAAGGGCGCAATGATACACCACATGCATACGTACACACCGTACAATTCTATGTATCCAACGATGCCCGGATGCTCGATTCATATATTGAACACACTCTGTGATATCGTTGCTATTTTATTGAAATTGAAAATTACGAAAACGCACACACATATTTCTTTAGAAAATATTGTCTCATCGATTTTTTGGCGTCGTCCTGTGTGCAAATTCGCAGTGCCATTTTGACATCACATTTGACCGCAGCGTTTTTGGCGAATTGCGCCATTGGAGATACCATTTCGATTGAACATGAAATGAAATACGTGCAATGCCGCACACTATTCTGTTCACTTTGAATCTTATTTATTGTTTTAATAACGCCAAGCCGGACGTATTCTGGTCGCACTTTTGCACACATTTCCAAGTGTGCGCAATGCGCATTCATTAACCGGTTGATTATAAGTGGTTTTCATTGTTGTGGGCGTTCAAATATCCACCATGTTTGCCAGGCACGTTTTCAGCGTACAGTTTTCGACACAATTTTTTTTTTTTTTTTCAAATGAAATTGTTTTTTTTCGGTGCAAATTGGTGTGATGGAGAAGAAAAAATGTTTGAACAGAAAGTGTTGTGGATATACACATGTCTCTCAAGTGAACACTTTCTATTTTGTCATATGGCAGGAGCTGCGATGCAATTTATGTCAAGAAACAACCTTTCCTTCGTCCTACTTTTCTTCTTCTTCTTGTTCTTCGTTTTCTTCCACATTTTCTTCATCGTCCCTTTCTCCCTATTCTTGCCATTATTTTCCCTCCTACGTTCATGTGGCGGTTCCAAAGTGTAAAATTTCGATTGAATTTTCATACCTTTTTTCCCGATAAGTTGCTTGAAAAAAGATTGTTAGTGTTATCACACCATCTAGATTCGAAAGCGAATGCTAAACATCGATGGAAATGGTGCTGTGATGAGCGAAAAGGAAATGACTTTCCCTTTCTCGGCGTGTACAAGTACATGAATGCGTCCTTTTACCAAGTTTTGGTCATACATCCATTGACTTCATGTGCAATATAAAATCGAATTGGAATGGTAAATGGATTTTCTAGCGAGGATATAGCCATACAAGATAATAATGTATACAAGATTGCCATATGTGCAGCGTCGTACAGTTCGTTGATGATAAACGATAAAATACGAAGATTTTCGATCCAACTGAAATGTGATTGAATGTGTCATTTCGAATCTTATTTGGCAAAATGCCATTTTACTCATCAAAGAAGTCACGTGAATATCGCTGGTACTTGGAAACAAAATCAATGGTCGCTTTCGTTTTGGTAGATGAACAAATTCGAATGAACTAGATTCACGGCAAATCAGACGATAGTATGAGATCAAACGATATTTAAATTCGTAATTTTGAATGAGAGCTGTCAATTGGAACGAATGAACTGACGTTAAGCAAAATTCCATTTTTTTGTGTGACAAAACCAAAAATATGTTGAAATAAGACGATAATACACTCGGATATGGTTTAAAATCACGTGACTTTGATTCAATTTACATGAGAATGGCCAATACAAATGTTATTGCTTTGGTGATGCTGATCTTGAACTCCAGAAACAAATTCCGTTTCGGTCTTGAATTGGTTTTATTATGCATGTGGCGACCAAAGTGCAAAGAAGAATTCTTGCTCTTCGTTGAAGAAATGCGAACAGAAATGTTAATTTCATTTAAATTCTCAAGTCAAATGAAGAAGATCACAGTGTGGCAACCCTTTTGCAGCATTATTTTTTTTCGGTGGGGTGTTTTTTCTCAACCGATTACTGAACACTTCCTTTATAACAACACTTTGGTATCTCAACATTTTTCGCTCATTCTTCTTGCTCACGAAGTGAATGCTTTAATCCCTACAGACTTTTCTACTTCTTGCACAAATGTGCCGTACTTATGAGATGGTCCGAAACTGAAATGGGACATTGAGTTTTTTCTCGCTACGTATAATTTAGTTTCTCGAAATGTTCGTTGTGTGTGCGCTGATTTGCGTCTTTTCGAGCGCGATTTTTTGCTGTTGCAGCTTTTGTCCCAACTGTTTTTATTTTCTTAAGTATGTTACGTAAATGTGTTTTTAAATTCTATTTTCAATTAAATTCTCTTATAGTAAGTATTTTTAATGAGGGAAATGACAGTGCAATTTTCTCATCTGCTTAAGTCTATTTCAGAGCTTTTCTTTTTAGTATCTCCCTTTCTCAAAGAGTGATGCGACGACCGAAAAAGAGTGAAAGAGAAAGAACGACACATTCATCCTATTATATGATTTGTCAAAGCATTCATGCATGCTGCGATGTTGCCCTTGAAGTGTTGAAAATCAAAGCAGTCAGCATTTTTAATAAAAAAAAAAAACGTTAGAATTGACTATAGAATTTTCAGTTTCAGTCATGCAGTTGAGAATGTTTAAATGTGGCTAAAGTCCTCCACGTTATTTCTACTGGTAAATTTTCGTTACAACCGTACATTTACTGTATATTTATAGAGTTGTAATGTGCATATCAATTGAAACGATTCGTTCTTTGCTTGTGTATCTTCTAACAATAATCGCTCTTTGATATCGAAACTTGGTGCAACTGTGCAATTGTAGTTGGCCAAATTATGACCTTTTTAAACGATCAAATGCAAACATATTCAAAAATTCTATTACAATGTGCAGGAGTTCAACCAAAATCCAGCGTTGAAATGAAATTAACCGAAAGAAGTCAAAAAAATAAGAAACACAGAAAAACAATATTCATTTTGGCATGGTCTTTGCTATTTCTTTTTTCTTTCTTTTTGGTGTGTTTTCATTTAACGAATAACGAATCAAAAGAAAACGACGAGAAAAAACGAAACGTTTGAAGTTGCTCGAGAACCAATCATAAGAGCGACGCGTTCGCGCATTTTCCACTTCCATGTGAAAGCCTTCGTCATCGTTCACTGCGTATTCTCAGCTACGTTTACTTCGGCTTTCGTTTTATTTCTTTTTAATTTATAAAAGACGACACAAGGCTATGTATTACATACACATAAATTTACTGTTGCCGTTGCCATATCTGGTGCCTACTCTGTGATTCGAACATTACATTGCCATTCGTTTCGCAGGAGTTTGACGTTAGCATACGACGGACGAGAGAGAGAAAAAAAAAGGAAACGTCCAAAAAGAAATATAAAACATTTTTCTGATTGGTTCAACTGTAGCGCACTGGGAAAATTGCTTGGAAATATGTGTGTGCTCGCCGAAATAATTCGGTATCGTTTTGTTTCTCGTCGCTCTGAAATCTTATTCGTGCACACTGATTTTTTTTTTCATTCGATGTATGGAATTTATGCTTGCATTTGTGTATGTGATCGAAAAGCCTTTTCTCATACACAGCACTGTCGCTGTTTAGCATATTTGATTTGCTGCTATCGCTTGACAATTCGAAGTTGATTACTTGGCTGGGTTTCTCATGGAACATGAAGTCACATGGAAAAAGCAGCCGTTCAAGACAACTTTCCCGAGCCAATAGCATGTCTTCGTTATGTTTGCGCCATAAATATTTATTTAAGAAAAATTACATGGAATAAAAAAGTCGGTTGATGTATTTCGAGTGAATCTCTATCAAACGAGCTTTGAATATTTTCCCAAAAACTATCGCTATTGTTATGGCTACTTTTACTACCGTATAAATTCTTATTTAATCAAGTACATGACATTCGGACGTCGGCTTGACCTTTTTCCTGGTGGCCCGAAGCCCCGTCCTCACTCTATCAATTGTAACAGCAATTGCATGCACAATAAATAATGTCCAGGCAAAAAAAAAACACCGAAATAAAAATAAAATCAAATTTATTTCACATATAAAACGATTACATTATAAGTTGAAAGTCATTTGCATGCGGTGTACAAGAAAACGGCAATGGCCATTATGCAATCACTATAAAAATGGGATGGGGTTAAAACAGCCACATGCAATAAATAACATTCAATTTGTATATTATGAATATGAGTGAAATATTTGATCATTTGAAATGACCAGCACATAAATAAAGTGGCAAAGAGGTCAAGCTCAGATGCACCGCCACTTCATAAAATTTGTAACATCCTTGACGTTCTTCATTTTTTGCGCACTCTTTCTTTCCGCACCCGTCGATCGAAGCAAAAGGATCAAATTGAAAAAAAGGAAATATAAAGGTCAAGATTGCCTGCATCTAAATGACCTATGGGAACATTCTTAAATAGGGAATGAATAAATTGGCCTTAAGAAAATGTCCGTAACCCTTTTTTATTTCTCTCATTTCTTGATCAACTGACCAATGGGCTACTGACCAGACTATAAATCTTTTTTTCTTTAAATTTATATTGAGGTCATCCGTTCGCATTGTCCCGGCTTTAAAATCAAAACAATCAACTGCTCGTGTTCGGGTTGAGAATAATTGAAAACATGATTCATTTTGAATCTTTGTCACATTTTTGGTGAAGAAAAAACAGTAACTCCCATTTAGTTAGAAGTAGTCTGAACTGTTATTACACGTAGTTTGTGAGTGTGTGTCCTTTATTCCCTACCTTTGGACGAAAATGAAGTGAAAATCGGTTTGCTCATTCCACTGTGACTATTTTTGACATGGAATTTGCATAAAACAGACCCGAAAACAGTCGTCCCAATTCAATCATTAAAAAAACCTTATTGTTGTTAATACAATTTTATTTGCGATATATTGTTTGATATGCCGTTCTTTCTGTGCTCAACCTTTCACATTGAAAATGAAACTTGTTGCAATTGAACACAAATACTAGGACGGTCTTTAACATAACAATAGTGAAAGAATAACAAATTTTCTTACGCATAAAGTCTTAGGCGAAGTGCAGGCTAAACAGATGAAAATTAAATTTTCAGACAGATTTGTACATGTTTTATTTCATGTAACCGTCATTTCAAGTTTGATAAAGAACTACAACATAATTTAAGCAGTTTTCGGTCGAGCGTGCAAAAGGTCGAATATTATATTGTTATCCAATAAAGTTCCAGGTTAACATATAATCAAATGGTCATCAAAATAATCGCAAAACTGGCCACTAACGCGCAACCCCTGTCGCCTTTTGCGCTCAGGTCAATTTCTGTTCGGCGAGAAGACGTGTTTCTTTAAATCATTGCACATTGCACAGGTCAAGCGGATCTTTATTTACTTTCACGCGCCAAAACTCATGCACACGTTATAAAATTGTAATCTTTTGGACATGGCTTTTAACGGTCGAATATCCTTCGTTTTCTTCTTTTCTGTCAATCAAATATCAAAATAACTAAATTCAACGGACAAACAAATTCTTTAAGGAAATTTTTCTTTAAAATGAATGCCAATGGTCGGAACATGAACAAATTTGAATTGCTTGAAATTGAAAAAAAACGATCTCTCCATAATATCCTCAACAAAATCTTCACATATTTCCAAAAATTCATAACAAATTATTTGCTGGATTAAAATTGTGTCCAGAATCACGGAATGAATTTTATTCTAACTCATTTAGTACTTTTATCCAAACAAAATTTTTATTTCCTCTATATTTATACAATATTAACCCATTCATTTTTTGATTCGGTTATGAGATTGTGGCAGCATTTATTTGCTCGTAGCAATTTACATATGAAATAAAAGCCATAATAAAAGGACGCTGATAAGAGCGATGAATTTATTTGTAGAGGCATGCAGCAACTGAGAAGAAAGCCTTTATTTGCCTTCCTCTAATCTAATATTATCCGCCTAATGAGAATTTTACGTGATTTGACGACCGAAATTTAAACTTGAGGTTTTCAAAAGAAAAGAAAACACACATGCTTTCTGTTTCATTTGTTTCATCGTGCACAGGCACAGCATCCCTTCTCGTGAGCGAAGTGTTGTTTCGTAAAAAAAAATCGGTTAAGACGAATCTGATGCCCTGTCACATAAACATTGTGAGATTTTGTCGTCGTACTTTTAAATACCTTCGGCAAATATTTGATTTTTATTTTTTTCTTCTGTCGATATTCCTTCTCTTTCTCTGGCGACGAAAGGTCTGCGTTCGTGCTTATGTGCATAAAAATACAACATTTACTAAAAGTCTAGGTCCCATTGAACAAAGGCACAGCAACAGATTTGGTCTTATAAATGAAAAAACCACATCGGAAGAATGAACTAATTCGGTTGTTGGATTAGCATTGCACAAATCAGATTTTCCCATATTATGACAGCTGATGCAATCGGAAACAATGCGCCATGCATTTCCTCTCTTCCTCGATCTCAAAATTGTTGCCATTGGCAGAGCATTGAATAGTTAAGGCGAGATTTGTTTGTTTAAGGTGTTCACAATCGAAGAGAGCGAGTCTTTGGTGATCGAATCATATGCCACTCGAATCGATTTCGGTGCAAGCGACATTTTGATACACAAATGAAATCCATTCAACTAGTGTGTGTGCTCAGGATACAAGCTGGTAAAACGATGATTTTATTCATTTAATTCCATCAAATTAAGTCTCTTCTAGGAACTCTGAAGTTTTCAGCGAAAATGAATTCAGTTTCAAACTGAATCTTTCGTCTTTCATCCTCAAAATATATGTGAAAATGAATTCATCTCGGAAATTGTTTCCACTTAATTAACGTAAGTTGGTTTTTTGTTCGGATCAAAGTTAATAAGATTCCGATCTATTCATGATTGATGGACCATACGCTGCTTGAAATGCTCAGAGAAAAAATGCAAGTAATATTTCGCTCACGGAATCGTTTCCTTTTTTTCTGCGTTGACACAAACTTCCAAGTATCTTCATAATTAATACCGTATTCTTTCCGCGCTGTGGGCGAAAGATGACATTTTCGGTTTTCAGCATATCAAAACAACCAGTAAAAAGCGCACTTTTTGTTCCTATATATTTGGAAGACAACGAATAAAATGAGATTAGATGGAGTGAATTCAAGAGGAACTGTAAATAATACGGCACTGATAAATTGAGACTGTTTTCGTCACATCACGCTGCTATCTGTTTTTATATTAATATTTGCCCATCACTCATTTCAATTAAAACAGTCCAAGGGAAGAAACATTAAATCTCTGAAAATATTTATGCTGAAAGAGAGGCTCAAAGTGCTAGTTGAATGATTTTCGTGAACCGAAAAAGAGACGTCGAAATGTGACGGAAAAAAATCGGTGAAATGAAAGAGAAAGTTGAGAGCAAATGTAAACATAAGTGAAAATTATGAAAAAATCACGAATAAAATGTTAATTGCATTGAGAGCGGAAGACAAAAAACTCAGCCCTGCACTTAATATGCAGAGTGGACGATGCTACACACGCTTCGAAATCGGAAAGAAAAATAAATAAATAAGTAGCTGATTTGCGTAGGACTCATGCATTTGTTTTTGTTCATATACAAAGTAATTAGAAATTCACGTCGTTATTTTTGAAATGAAAATCATAGTCAACCATTAAATAGGGAGAGTTCGAAGTGTGTAGATGCATTTGTTTTCTTTGCCTAATTAAAAAGGTCACTTTTTTAATTCGATGTTGAGCATTTTTTTCTGTTCTTTGAGTCGAGCGAGCTCGCTAATCTGCATGGCAACATTTCTTGCCGGGAGAATGTATGCATATGATATGGCACATTTGGGCCTTGAATTAAACTGATGTATTTTTTCGACAGATAACAATTTGAAGAGAATTCAAGCATAAAGGATGTATATTCTGCTTTATGTAAGAGTTTGCAAACGCAAATCAAAATTGATTTAAAATTTTCGCATGATTTCTTCTGATGATTTCTCAGTTGATTGATAAAAGTTGCATGGTCGAGAGACCGAGGAAAATCCATGTTATCCTTTGTGATCCATGTGACTTTGAAAACTATATGATGTACATCGTGTTTGGGTGAAATCAAAGTTTGTCGGGAATAACATAATCGTTGAACTGGCACACGAATTCGTCCCCAACACATGTACACACATGTTTCCTCATCTCTTCCACAAAATACACACTAATATAAGTGCCGTTATGTGCCGTCCGTCTTTTATTTAAAGGCTAAGAAACAGACACATATTATCCGTAATATTGGATTTTATTCCGACATTCAGACAAAAGGAAAAACGATAGCACACATCCAACATATTTTTGGCGATTTGGTTGATGTGCGAGCGTGTTGACTTAGAAAAATCATCATACGTTGGTGTGGCTTGTGCCAAGATAGCTTAATAGGATATAATATGGTTTATACGATGCCGACATCCCCGAAAAAAAACTATTAATAGGTCAATTGGTCAATTGGCCGAAATTTGTGCGTTCAACCTTTTCATTTAGGTACGAGCACACCGCTCATGGATAGTTTCCTTGTTAGAGGGCTACTTTGCCACTTGCTGCTTTTTTTTCTTTTTGCTTTGCACGAGTCTGTCTCGCCTCAGCCGATTCAACTGCGGTCAGTTAAATGGATTACATATCGTCATCATTAATCATATGTTGATCCACTACTTTCGATGCACAGAACATGAGAAACAACTGTATTGACCGTGTGAGTGTCTTTTGATTAGTTTATTCTTTTTTCTCGATTCACTGGTGTGAAACAAACAAATCGCACACATTCATCTTGTATACAATCTACACATCAAGTGATGTAATAATCGTATTTTTGTCTCGATTGCCACTCATAACTACACACAATCTTCTGTCAATTGACATCGAATTAGGGGTTTGTAATTATTTATTTATGTCATGAAGTGATGATTATTAAATTTTTCTGAATGATTGCAAAAGTCCTATTCTTTTTAATTCTCTTAGTTTTTAATTTTCTGTTTCAAACAACGGACAATTTGGAAAATTAAAAAAAAAAAAGAAAAATTGAGGATTAAGGTAAAAGAGAGAAAACGACGAAAAACTTAGAAATGTCAGTAAAAATTGATGGAAAATTACGAATAATCAAAAAAAAAATGTCGAAAAATATGAAAAACTTTAAGACAAAATTATGAATTAAAATGAATTGAAAGATAAAAATCGGAAAAAATGGTGGAGAAGTGTTCGAAATAGGTTTTTAAAAATTAACCTATTTGAAAAATGAATAGGACGGAAAAATGAATTTATTCCTCACATTTTCTATAAATTCTATCGAAATTTTTGTATGCAAACAATACCCATTTCAAGCAATGTCCCTTAACAAACTCCCTTTCTACTATTCAAAAGCTGTATTCGAGCGAAGAAAGTATATATGCCTATATGGCAAATAAGCATACATTAATATGAGATTAAATCAATGATGTACTAGGCAGAAATTCAGTGTGAACAGACACAAATGACGTTGCGTGGTCGTTTCGTATCCATATATGGTTGCTTTCGTTTGGGTTATTTGCAAATGTACATAATTCGATGGCTGTGAATGGGGGATGATGGGTCTAACTATTGATTCTATTAAATCGTTTATTATAATAAACGTGTAATGTCTATAAATTTCCATCTATCTGATCTTTAGAATTTTCATTCACCGTCGTCCATCCATTGTTCGTGTGTATGTGTGCGTTGTAGGCAAATTCTATTTTCTGATGTTGCCAGAGTGAACGACGGGAGAGAGAGAAAAAAAAACGCATGCGAAAGCAAAGAGTACGTAAATTCAGATTCTCACACTTCGCCTCATGCACAAACATATCGTACGAAGCGATATGGGGAAAATGCTTTGTATGTTTTCGAGTCGGTTTTTCTTCCTTTCGGCAGTTGTATCCTATGCTGCTAACTTTGTAATCACCATATAGAGTAAAGACCATGTCCGTTATTTGCTGCCGTCCAAAGCTGCCGCGCAATTTTCTCTAAATGTTGAACGTTCAATACAATTTTATCATTATTTGTCGGTACGATGTGCGCTTGCATAAACAAAGTGCTCGGGCACATCGAATCACCCGGGCAAGAAAGATAAAACGATATACACATACATGTACAACACATATTATGCTTATGCATGCGTTACTAAATTTACAGCATCATCGGCAAAACACACACACACACACAAACACTATTCACTTTAATATTACACATACGCAATTTCTGACTCAACTTTCGCACAATCTACATATTCAAACTAAGTAGTCGATTGGTACTTTCATTCTACAGTTTTGCCGTTAGTCGTATGCATAGTGTGAGATAATGCGTGCCCATTATATAGCATAATATGAGAGAGATAACGAATTTGAGGCGAAACAACAACGGCCAAGCCGAAAGGAAGCAGCATCGACAGAATAGCAAAAAAAAAAAAAAAAACGCAACAATACACACATCTTTCGGTGTGCGTGTGGACATAAATTGCTAAAGTATTCAAACCAAGCAATTTCAGTGTTTTCAGCGTCTCCGTTTGGTTTTAGTGACGGCATTATCTAGTATGTATGTTTGTTGAGTCCACAAAACATGGATGTGATGTGGTGTGGTGTGTTGGTCATGCATTAGGCATTGGCAACAAACGAATCTTCATTTGAATACGTAAATAAATTCGGTCGTTTGGCACTCTCTTTCGCTCCCCGTGTTTTTGAGAACATATTTTCAGTCCCCACTAGCTCAAAGCAGTTAGTCGGATTTCTCGCTGTGGCTGCCGCTTTTTCGTTTTCTCGTTTAATCTCGTATGTGGTCGTTCAAAGTATTTTCGAGCCTGTCTTCACATAAATGCATACTGTCGTTTCCATGCTGAAATGATTGCTTTCGAAAAGATAGGGTTGCTGGACGTTGTAAAAGCGATGCGCTGCCAATGTTTTCGAGATTTTACACTCAGCCATCGAAGTAATTACATTAAATAAATAAATCTTCAAAGGAGTGAGACATGTGCGCGATAAAAGTGTGTTCAACGCATTATCTATAAGCGCGCGCGCGTTTTGACGCTCTCTCACCGTGTGCCAATCTTGATTCACTTTTAACGTTCACGGAAGGATTTCATTTCAACTAAAACAACGAAACATATTTTTGGCCATAGCGCTTGCATTTATATTTTTAGTGCTAGTAAAATATATGGATGCTAGTAATATATTTTTATGAATAAAATACAGAGCGAGCGTGAAGCAAGTGCATAAAGATTCAATTCCAAAGAAACTTACCGGCGTTTTTCATCCATTGGCCGCCACACTTAATCGTATGCACATATTTTTATGCTTTTTCATAATATAGAAATTGTCTTTTGTGGGGCCATTTCTGAATAAGCTTCCTAGCATAAAACCGATATGTGTGCCATCAGTGTCCGAATCAGTGTCGACTCATTCCTAGCCACCCAATCGTAAATTTGTGTTTTTATCAACTCCAAGCTCTCTTTCTTTTCATCTCTTTATCTTCCTCGCTCCCCCCCCCTCTCTCTCTCTCTCTCTCTCTCGCTCTCTTGATTTTTTTAGTAGTAATGCGAACTTTATTTGATATCCGTACGTACGTCATATTCTTTTTACGATTTTTACGACAAGTTCTCTCGTTTGTCTTTCTTTTGGCTAGTGAAAGGATAACGCATGGATGTAAAAATCATAAAAAAGTATATTGATATTTTTCCACTCTTGTTGCTTGCATCATAAAAACCAGAACTGGCTGATATTACATGAATTCGATTCTGTAATTTATGTTATCGAATGAAACAATCAGGTATAAATCAGTTACACTTTGCCATAACTTCATAGCTCCCGGCTGCTGCTGTTTGATTCATTTCTCTGGAAAAAATACCATGCCATATTATATAGATAGCTTTATTTCGAGGAAATCGTTACTTACAGAACTATCACTCTCTCTCTGTATTATATGTGAGATTTTGAACTAATATATTTTTTTTGGCATGTAATCAAAATGCATGACAACATGTTTTCAATGTTCCACATTGTTGAAATCACAAGGATGTGGAAAAATAATCAATAAAAACTACTTCAAAATGACCATTTTGATTACATTCCGGACTTGAAAAATATCCATCATTTATTCTTCAGCAAATTTGCATCATTCGAGAAAAATGAAATCGCCACATGAGTTTGCTATATTCATTTTTCAATTTGCATTGCTTGGATGTTGAGCCCAGTTTATGTAATCTGCAAAATATTTTACATTTTGTAATGTTAAACTTCTGAAAATGCCCACTGAGTCAAAAATATCCTTACATTTATCAAGGCTGTGTAAAATCATTTTATTCAGCAGCTCATATAGATTGTTATGCAAACTAGCACCGAATATATCTGGGTCCAACACAATCGAATGAGCCAGAGTCACTTTGAAATTCGAAATACACATTTGTTGAACAAGGCAAAGAGATTGCCGAGACGAAAGGTGGAAAAGAGACTGGAAGACGACTATACAGAGAGAGAGAAGAGAGAACGAAAGACTAAAACGGGAAGGGAAAACAAAATAGCGAAAGTGAGATCGAGAGTGAAAGTGAAGTCTTATCATACACACGGTCTGCAATAGAAGAACATTTTACATTGTATTCCATCGTACATGTGTGTGGGGACATAATATTAAAATACTCATAAAGATAGATGGTAGTTGCGTAGTTGGTCTGGTTTATTGCTTATGCATTAAATAGACAGCATGTTTGCGATGAGCATACAATACCGTACGGGGCGAGCAAAAGCAGCAAACAACTACAATATAATAACGGTAGGCATCGCTGATGAATAATAACAATAATAAGAATGGTAACATGTAGAAGGCTGGGTCCGAATAGCGGCGATGTGTAAACTTGTGCCAACCAAACTAAACCAAGAACTAAATCAAATCGAATATATGCTCGAATTATGTGATATTATAGTGGTAGCAAACTGAGTCGAACCGAGTTGGAAAATGAGATGAGATGCTAATACAACATTGGCGCTGACTATTTTATAGAAAAAAAACGGCACACAGTAAAACAATAAGAGCGACAGTAACCGAGCAACTGCGATGAGAATAAACAAGACGAGCGCACGCGGGTCAGAAAAACTCGAAGCTTTACAATTTTACTGCGTGCTTTCTATGCTAAAACAAATAAATTTCATATAATATACACAAACGGCCATTCGAACATAGCTGAAATGTAAACATGCTGAACATATTCAAATAGAGCTAACGAGCAATAGACGCATACACAAACACACGCATCAGGAGCAACGGAGCTCGAATTTCAACTTTGTTCTTTATGTTATGCAAACAATTCAGATAGTCCAAATGATATGTAAAATCATGTGTAAGTAAATTTTGTTGGTTGTTTTGGAGATTTGCTGTGTTATTGCAACACACTAATAAATAGTGTGATGCGAAAGGATAAGAGATTTGATTCCTTGAGCCAATATTTTGGGTCTCACTTGATTTACTGTATACATTGATTCAATGACGAATGGTGTTGACGCAGCAATTCCACTCCTACTCTTGCCAACTCTTCTAA
This sequence comes from Obolodiplosis robiniae, assembly GCA_028476595.1. Taxonomy (NCBI): domain Eukaryota; kingdom Metazoa; phylum Arthropoda; class Insecta; order Diptera; family Cecidomyiidae; genus Obolodiplosis; species Obolodiplosis robiniae. Next base: position 16,752,803 of record CM052015.1, on the reverse strand, counting down.
ATCCAGTTCATTCGTAACGACGCAAAGATGATATTCAACGGCTTTTTAACAATGGACATTTTATGTTAAATAAAAAATGTGATGCGCACAATTTGACAATACTCAATGTATGAAATTGCTGGAATGTTTGAAAACGCTGGAAAATCACGCAGCGAAGAAAAACGAATGGATCGAAGGAACATGTTGAATACTTTTATCAAGATCCTATTAAAGCAACCGACTTTTGCATGTTATCTAGTCAAAATTACACCTGAAACTATTGAGGAAGCAATAGCGATTGAACGCCACCATCAACACCTGGTCGATGACCATGCGTTCACGTAAGCAACATTCTGTGTCTTATCATCAAAATGTGTGCCCGCTCAAAATTTTCTTACTTTTTCCCTCGATTTTCTAAGGAACATCATCTATTTTTTATGGCTATAATGGAATCAAAGTTAAAAAGTATGTCGAGAATATAAAGCGAATATAATATATACGCGACGCATAATAGATAAAGGGGATGTCAAGCGAACGGCGAATGGCCGAATGTCAAAGAAAATGCGCTGTGTGATGAAGTACGGCATCGAAGAGTAACTCGTCGATAATATGTTTATGTGTAAAATGGCATTAGAAAAGCGAGCAATGGGAAGAGAAATCGAAGTGAAAATACATTACTGAATTGCCCGGTTAGTGTTTCTACGTAAAATCGCTCGTCACTTCTCGAGAGAGCGAAATTGAAAGTGAAAAAAACAGGGTGTTGACATATTGGCATTTTTGGCAGTGAAAATGGAAGCGCCAGAAGTTCGAGACCTTATATTTCACTCTGCCGAAAACAATACATTCTTCTGAGATCTGCTGCTGCAGCCGCAAATATATCATAATTCTCTTATTGTGTCGAATACAGCATTTTCCAATGTGGCGTCTCCATCAAAGTAGTTCCGCAGCCCTCTGCATGTGGCGCTTCGGTGCTGCAGCTTATTATGTCAACTCCCTGGGAAAAAAGCCACGATTGCACATACGCATTTGAGCTGGGCTACAACAAACTGCTTTCACCGTTACTTTACATCTTTCTCTATTGGCATGCCAGGATCTCCTCCGCTGATATAGGGAAATGGAAAATTCAGAAAAAAAAAGTTAAAAGCAAAATGTACATTTGAGAGTACGTACGAAAACGAGTGGCATGGTGAAAAAAGGGTTCGCCACTTTTATACACACATACAGGCATGCGAGCTTATAAATTATTTCGGACATGTGTGTTCACAGACCATTACATTGCACAAGAGCAGCTAGCGACCGAAAGTGAATGGCGTATGTGCGCGCGCGTGTGTATGTGAATTTGTGTCTGTTTTTGTTGATGTTTCGATTCGAATTTTCGATGTTTTTTATGGACGCGACCAGATTCGAGATAGAAAGGAATAGAAAACGTAGCACTTGGACGAAAGCGAAAGTGGTCAAAATACATAGTAAAATGCTTATGTAATGAACGAACACGAAAAATTTTCATTCTCAACATTTTCAACTGTATTTTGTCATATATATTGAAATAACCATTAGAGTGGAGCGACAATAGAGATATGATCTTAAGGAAAATTCAGGTGGATCAAACCAATGAAATTCAATTTGCCGACGTTTTTAGCGTTAGATTTAAGTTTTCTTCGACTAAATTCAATATCATCGAAAACACGATCTTTGAACAATAGCAACTTGTTTCGTAATGAAAAATGAATACAAAGACTTGATTCATTAAATGCGTCGCCGATTTATGTTTTGGAATCAAAATAATTCGCTCTTGATGACAACGGTGTCCCTGCTCACACAATCAATTCGGATGAAAATTCAAACTATTTGAGCCACTCTAACGTACATTTTCTCAATTTTATACATGAGAAATTCGCACACATGACGGCTGCTTATGTTTATTTATAACAAGAGCGAAAGCCGTAGCAGCAGGCAGGCACAGGCAGCAGCAGTTCGATAGGATATAAAGCTCCTTCCATTTATTTCAGACACTAACACATGCAAACGGTCAGAAACACACGCGCTGGTCACATACAATCAGTAGTCGCCGTCGTCATCTCATAAGCATACACGCATCTCTGAAAATTTTCAATTGTAAATAAAATAAGTCATTTCGATGTTGGCATCCGTTGGCCGGGGGGATGGAAGCGCGCACGCAGAGTTTTCAAATATCTTGCACATATTTTTGGGTGGACTGATACGACATTCGAGAAATGTAAAATCAGATAAAATAACTCGGGAGAAAATGAGCAGCAGTAAATTGTTTCATGTCTGTTATAATCCAAGCGAAGAGCATCATATAATGCGTGAGAGCACCTCGCAGTCATCATCGGGGCATAAAAACCATTTCAGTCGAGTGTAGTTTATGTGCATTCAGTGCTACAGCTCAGAATATTCGGGGTGTATCACGTTAGTTTTTCCAAGCCAAAATGAATTTATAGCTCGAACTGACAAAGGTTTCCTCGAACTCCGTATATTAACTGTAACATAAACTCATACACATTTACTTTGATCATGCATCAATTCCGTTCAAATGATCAATTCCACCGTCGTTTGAAACTACTTGTTTCGAATGTATATTTTAAAACACCCGCGCGCACAAAATAAAAAAATAATGTACAATTTGATGCGTAAATCGAAATATATAAATTTGTGACCGACACACGAGACACACGAATGAAAATGAAAAGAAAAGCACAAGCTCAGATGAACACCTAAATAACTAACGATAAAATTATGAGAGAGAGAGAGAGAAAGAGAGAGAGAGAGAGTAGGCAGAATGCCATTGATAGCGTTTTCGGAGACGTTTCGCCTTTGCGTAGGACTCACATTATAGTTGAGCATTTCAAGAGAGTTGACATTGGAAAAGCGACCGAGTCAATGGTAAAAACCAGAATATCTGTCGTACAAAAGCGCATTTTTACATTCAGTTCAGTGTAAATTCGATTTTTTCCTTCATTTATTTTTTTCCTGTTCGTATCTTTTTCTTTATTGTCGTCCTATCTTTATTTGTTGCTGGTGTTATTAAATAGCCGTACCGTGCCAGTATCTCAACCCCTTCTTTCGACTCTCATTTCGAATGATTGGACGTTTATGCAGAGAGAATGAGAAAAAAGAGAGAGAAAGAAAAGCACTTACAAGAGTTCTTTCTAACGATTCTGACGAATGAAAAAAAAAAATCAACTTAAAAGAGGGTGAATCTTCCCGAATTGTATGCGTTCGTTTTACTCTCGTTTAATGCTGATAGAGACGAAGAAGTCTCTTCACAACAAGCAATATCTAAATGCTAAAAACACAGAGTGGACAAACGAGTTACAACAATAGACATGAGGAGTGCTTGGGCATTGCCCGGGAAAAAAAAACAAACACACGAACTTTTTAAACTTGAAAAAATACCAATTTTTTCTGACGCTTATTTTGTTTGGACGTGAAAGTATCTCAAAAACATCGAGCCGATATTATCTTGGGCTTTCTCTCTCTCTCTTTCTAGATCACAGCGAAGCACCAGCAGCTTCGCCATTGCCCGAAAAAGAAGGTTTGTGTATATTCAAACATCTAATAAATAAACAAAAGTCTTGAGTGAAATGAAAATTAGAGTTGGACCAGAAAGAAAAGAAAGAAAATGAAGATTCGCTGAAACGAACGACACAAACCAAATTATAGGAAAACATGCAATAACAAAACCCGAAATACATTCAATCTCGTTATTTTCATTTAATTTTGAAAGGACCGCATTTCCAAATGGTGACTTGAAAGCACACGCACTAGAAAATTCGATTGACCAAAGAAAGTGTGGCGTGTGCGTCAGCATTTTTAAAATTAAATTGCAGCATTTCCTTAGCGCGTGCACAAGATTTCTGTTTTGTCACTAAACCAACAAACAAAAAAACTATGGCAAAGTATATTTAGAATGAAATTTAAAGCATAACCCATTAAAATGTACGGTACATGGTAGCTCCCCTTGAAACATGAACAGAGGAAAACTATGCGAAAGTTCCTGTACCGTTTCGGGTCATTAATCAATTTAATATATGACCAGACGCTTCTGTAGATCTCATTCTGACCAGTGGCTAGCTGTGGCCAGCTCGCTTATTGCCTGCGTACACCCGATAATATCAAAGTCCATCGTTTTGACAAAGATAATTTAAAATCCGTTTCATATATTTGCTAATTGTATCTTGACTCGATGCATTCGAATTTTGACTGTACAGTGTGCACAACAGTCGAAATACCCTTTATCACAAGTGCTTGGCATTGCTGAAACCCTTTCCAACTTCCATGTGTATCATATACAAAATATGCTGGGCTGGACGCATGTGTACATGTACACCCAACTCCGGTGTTTGTGAAACAATGAATTATACCACATTCGGTCTTACTCCGTACACACGCTCACGCATTGATATCTTATCCGGTTTCTCGTCTCTTTCAGCTGAAAGCAACTCTTTTCTCTGGTGTATTGTATTTGTTCGTCCGCTTCTCGTTTTCATATAAATAATTTCGAAATAAATCTCATTTATATTGTTAATCTCCACTTTAATTTGCAGTGTGTAGCGAATTCGGGAGGAAAGATGAGGAGGTGGCAGTGAACGGCGTTTTTCATGCGTCCAATCTTAATGCCACACAATTTTTCTCTGTCTATTGTTTCCATTGAACCGTGTCTCCCAGTCTTCTGCTCAATTGAAGTCTTTATTTTTTTGCATCACACACACACACAGAAGACGAACGCTTCCGCTTTTTTGCGGAATAAACGAGATTATTTATTATGAATCCCCAAACACACACATCGCCAGCATGTGTATTTTTCTATTGAAATGAGAACAATTAAAAAGGTATCGCAATTGGAATGGGAAATATCACATTTTACTCGTACATGAATGTAGATAACGGAAACTTCACAGAAGTCGACAAAAAATAGCGAAAAGAACATCGGTGGTAAAATACGAATTATGTTTTATTTTTTTCATTCACACAATTAATAGAGTGGTGGATGGAATTTTGAATGCAAATATTCTATATTAAATGAAATGCTGTAATAAAATGCATCTCCGATTTTATTTCGAGCAAGCGGCTCAGTTTAGTTACGACACAAGGCCTTCAATTTTCTCTCTCTGTTTAAATACCCGGTTCAAAGGACAGGTTCATTTACATTCAACACTCACAATTCCCTGCGCTCTCTTGCCCACATCTATTTGTATCGATTCTCCATTTATTATAAAGAAATCGCAGGAAAACTCGCCGATAGCCAAGCAAACCCTTTATTGCTTTCATTGTTGTATGTTCTAGTGTTATTTGGTGAAATTTTTAATTTTCGAACCCCTCAATTCAAGCTGTGCAAAACCTGGCGATGCCTTGTTTGCGTCTCATTTGAATCTCATTCTCTCTGTTGTGATATTTAAAATAAACAAGCATATACGACGACAAAACGACGGTGCTCAACCCCTGCTATCCAACACATTTGTTGTAATATGTGTATGCGCTTCTCTCGTTCGGCATCCAATCTCTTATCTCGATGTGCGTTAGTTGAAACATCGAAAAATTGTTTGGTACGGAATTCTTGACCATTTCGTAAAATCCAGGATGATTTTTGTTGTTGTTGTTGTTTGTACAATGTACACGTACACATACAAAACATAACATTCAAGTGAAAGAAGCAAATTCACTCTCGTTAAAAATGCTGAAAAATGGAAAAGACCGTGAATTGAGTGTGGGTCGATGGGAGCGGGTGTGAGTGAAACACTTATGTGCACATGCTACAGCAAAGTATTCTCATGTGCCGGGAGAAAACGAACGGTTTGCGTTGCCAACGAACACACATATTTTCCTGTGCGTATAATATATATGCATATATTCAGAGAGATTCGGTGAGTGAGTGGTCACTCCGAGGCGGGGGAGTAAATGTTATGCACGTATTCAAAATTTTAGTCGAATTTATTTGTGCTCTCTACTTACGTTTTATATGTAAATAGATTTTCAAGTATATAGCATTTTACATAGAGCATATTGTGGATGAAAATCTTTCACAAACACAAAACAGACCAAATCTTGGATTAGTTCCGTTCGAAATACAATTGGAGCGACTTTTGCAATGAGAAACTATTCTTCAATGTGAAATTTTTTGGCTGGCTTCACACAAACATAGACAGCACTCTTCTTGGAATCACTCAAATATTCATCTGCCAGAGAGAAATGGAATGACTTCATTTCATATGAAAATCTCAGATTAAATTCAGTTTATTATACGCATACAATGAAATCATCTTTGCATAATTCTTCTCTGCTTATAACTATCTATTTTGTGTGTCGCTGTGATGGATCAGTTTTTGGCGATACTTCGAAGTACGAGCGCTGACATGTGTCTAGAGAAGTTGTCTCCAAGCTTAGCATGAAAAGTCTGTTTAAAGGTATATTGAAATGGTCCAAAATATGGCGCTGACCATGACTGTACTTATTTTCTTTTGGGCAAACGTATTTGCGTAACTTATCGTGATATCAGTAACAATGGTCAATTGAAAATTCGTCCTCACGTATATACATAGCATACATATATATATAATATATATATATATATATAGGTTTTCGGCTAGCCGAAGAGAAAGGCGATGAGAAGCTTTAAGAACGAAAAGAATGAAATTTAAATTTATGTACCGCAAATAATATATGAAATGTCCATTCTTTTGTGTACAACCAGCGGAATCACACACATTTATCGCAACTGACCCACGAATGCCTAGCAACATAAATCTACGCATCACCATATATGCATAAGGAAAACGTAAAAATGAGGAAAAAAAAACGGAGCCAAACGCACATATGAAGCGGCCACAGCAAAAATAGAGAGAAAACAAGAAGCTAGAGAGAGCGAGATAGAGAGAAAGTGACCGATTTAACATATGAAAATCACTCACCGTCACTTATTTACATGGATTTTCAAGTGAAAAACAAAATGTTTTACATAATTCCAAGCTATTTACCGCTGCTAAGTAATACATTATATGGAAAATATATGGACAGTTTCACAAAAAACCATACACACACCAAATAAGCATAGGCAAAAACATAGTGCACATTTTCACTACACATGCCAAAAATTACATTTTATCCGAAAATATACGAGCACGTCGCCGATTTCTATATGTGCGTTGTGTCGTGTGTGTTGTTGGTTTTTTTTTCTCTTTCTCTCTCGATTCTATCCATTCATAGTGTGCGCTATGCATAACGTAACGAAGTGGAAGCTCACTGCCATCTCCTACATACATGATCGAATGTGTGATGGTCACAGGCGATAGTGATTTCTATCGCTGGTTTGCTGAATGTTGTTTATATCGCATTTTCGGTATGTGTTTGGCTAGCAGAAAAATAAATTAAATTCCATTATCTTGACGGCAAGATGAAAATTCAAGAGTCAGCTATTTCTCGACATTATACTAACTCACACACGTACAGTAATAATAATAACAACAGTAGCACCACCAACGTAAATGATGCTAATATTTGTAATACTTTGCATATATGGCCCTCATGCTCTTGCTCACTCTCACTCTCTCGCAACATATTCTCGCCCCATGCATATTATTTTGGACAAGGAATCAAAGAGAAATGCTCTGTTCGTATATTCGTTCAAAAAAATGCGTGCCCGCTTACGTTGCCTAGTGAACACATGAATGCATGGAGACGTAGGATGAGGAAAAGGCTTTTAATTTCACTTTTAGCATCGTATTTAGCATGCATGTAATAAATAACCCAGATCCGACCGGTGGAATGAGAGACTATTCAATCGGCTATTCACCACTCGCAGACACACACACAAACACTATTGCGATCTTTTATTACTTTCTCTAGCGGAATGCATTAAATTGGATATTGGATTTAATGGAATTTTTCATTTCCTTATTATTATTGAATCCGAACGGCGAGCTGCACGCTTGAGCCTCCCAATTAAAATATTAAATCTGTTCAAAACAAAAATTGGAATTTAATTAAATGGAAAAATTCTAGACCGAATGTAATAGTTAGATAAAAAGCAACATTGTTCTGTCTGAAGTTCGATACATTTTATCATTGATTATGCGATTGAAAAATGTTAAATATTTGGCAATTTCTTGCAAATGAATGAAAATGTTTATCGGTTTTTTGCATGCATCCGAATTGCAAATTAAATACATATTGCCACATTCTATCCCAAAAAAAAACGTCTCTCAGTAACTGAACACAAAATTGATGCGATTCGATCGAAAGATATTCCATATGAGAGATGCGCATGAAATGCGTCCATGGAGATCAGAATATAGATTAAAAACTGCTTGCCAAAAGATCTGCTCATTTACAGCTAATTATATATGGACTCTCTTATGTGATATTATCACTCATATATTATAAACCTCAAAAATGCCGCTGAAGCCAGGATTTATGGGATTTTTTCCTTCTTTTTCTCCAATAATTACTAACATGAAAAATTGTCTTCTACGACGAATCAAACAAAGTTTTTGCGTTGCGTTGGCGATGCAATTTTCTAAATTTTGACATGAATGGAAAGAGATTCATCCATAGAGAATCAAATTTCAAGGTAAATTATGAACCCAACTAGAATACTTAAAAGTATTTTTTTTTTCCATGCACAAAGACTCTGTTACTCGTATTGATTTACACAGCTACGCTCCAGAAAAGGATCTAAAGAATACAATGAAATGCACCAATACGATAGCACCAGATCATTTGATCCTTTCTCTTTTTCTCCTGCAAGGAATATGTATATAAAGCAGAATGTGCAAATTAGAAATAACGAAGAATTTTCAGAAGAAGAAATGATTTTCAGGTAGAAAATGCTAGAAAATAGCTTGAAATGCGTGTATTTCACATCAAACACCGATTTGACCGACCAACAATTAATGTCATTCTATTTGAATCAGTGAGATTACATGCAAACAAGACGTTTTTTTGTGTACTTTTTTTATTAATTTAGTTTCGGATCTTTGAAAAATCGAAATATTTAGAGATTTTTTCGACTTTATTAATGCTTCACATTTATTTAATATTTTTAGACCTTATATTCTGTTCACAAACCACATGAAATGTAATATACGAATTACACGATGTAGTAAATAATTTTTTGGATCTATGCATTGAATTCATGTAACTTTCAAAATTAAAGAATATTTATTAAAACGTGTAATTTGCATACTAACATTATGTCTTTGTGTGCAGGTTGCAAATTCTTAAGAAAATGTCTTAATTTTTTACAAGGAAATGACAGTTATTCTCTGACTTTTATTCAAATGCACATTTCTATTTGAATTCCTTAGAATAAAAAAAAATTTGCTGCTAGTAAAAGCTAAGCTCAAAAAGAAATCTCATCGAAGCGGCAAAAAATCGCAATTCTTTTTTAAAGTGAAACATATAAATATTGCATACAGATTTTTAAGCCGGGATTACAACAATAACTTGCACCGCTTTCATGCAGTAACAAAATTTGGTTTCGGTTCTAAAAGCAACGCGTCTGAGTGTCGCTAATACGTGTATCAAAATAAAGATGTAGTTTTATTCTGGGGATTTCATTTATGCAACATATTATTTACAATGCATTCGCTCCCTCACTGCGTCATTTCGAAATTGTTTAGAAAAGCACCATACTATGCAATAAATTTCCGTTTTCTTTTGTTACTTTCTTCTTTAGAGATTTTGTTGGTTTGATAAAAATATAATAATTTATTGAAACGGTTTTACTTCGAACAAAGTGAATTTATTTCAGGTTTCAGACGTACAAATGATGCTTTGGCGACACCAGTTTCTCGAAATTGTCTCTCAAAAAACATTTAAAAGTCTCTTTCCATTTTGATTCCTTCCAAACATTGCATTTTTTGAAGTGAAAAGAAAAAAAAAACTAAATAGTTAGCTACAAATTCAATACGTATGTGCCTGTCAGATAAATATATTGAAGCGAACGCACAAACCGATATAAATTATTTAATGTTCACTTTGGATGAGTAGATTGTCACGAGCAATCTACCCATGTCGTATTTTCTCTCAATTCTTTTTGCCAAGCAAATAAGCGATGTTTGATTGATTGCTTTGTTATTTAATTTATGATCATTACACTTTCACTAATATTTGTTTGTTCGTTTTCCTACAGTTTGGCCAATCTCATAATTGGAAGGAATTTTGAGAATATTTTAATTCGATCACTTTTCACTCGATGCACGATGTACATGCACAATCTTGAATGACAATACAAAATTGACATTTATTCAACAAAAATAACCATTCGTCAGCTCTAGACAAAGTAAAATAAAGTATTTTAAATTTGTAGGATGAAAAAAGACGACGAAAGATTAAATCGCGAACATCATAATGCATTCCCGAAACGAATTTAGTAAAACATTGAGAATTGAAATCTATGCAAATTTGAAGGCTTAATTTTCCGCCGTTTTGGGCCCAAATCAAATCCGATATTTTTCTCGAAAATCGATGGCGTTTTTTATAAAAAAAAAAATAGCGGAACAAAGTATGGTCGAAAATAGTTGAATGGAATAGTAGACCGTGACCTTTCGCAACAGAATTGAGGCATATGGTTTGTGGTATTATCATATTATCAACACGAAAACATCGTCATCAATTGATGCTAACGCCCTGGGTTCATTTTGTGGCGACCGTCGGCACACTTCACTGTCTATCGCATAAGAAATGGGCTATGAAGAAAATCGTTTTTCCCGATTTCATTTTTTTTCATCTCTTTTCTCTTGTTGTGTTTATTATCTTAACCAGAAAAGAGAGAGAAAAATCTTGAGAAAAAAAAAACGGCTGAGGTTATTTACGGTAATTTTTCATTTGAGTCGTTGTGTGAATCCGAAGAGAGAGCGCCAAGACACCGAAGTCAAGTCGACCAAAAATATATGTTATATACTAGTATGGTCGACCTTTTGTTTGGGGTTTTCCTTTTTTTATGAACGGTCGATGACTGTGATGATGTTATTATGATGATGATGTGGGAGAGTTACCAGCGGTCCAAGAAAACTTTCTATATTTAAACATTTGAAATGTATGTGATTCGGGTTCATATCAATTCAACGGCAGCAAATGACTATTTTTGCCTTTTCCTGCCGCACGGAAATAGTAATTGTGGGACTAATTCTACATTCGTTGATAGCGGTTCTGCTATGTGTTTTTGTATACAAAACAAAATGTATTTTTGTGTGGTGTGTTGAACTCGAGTGCTACATAATATGTCATTTTGCCGGTTTGATCTGGCATCGGTGCGTCATCTCAATAGATGCGAAACGTAACGTTAACCTATAAATTCACCGCATGTAATCAATTCGGGTTGTGCATTTGGAAGGAACAACAGCATGGTGGGCCATCGCCTGTAAGAAGGCTTCAAATGCGAACAAAAGAGTTTAAATAATAATTCAAACGAATTATTAACATAACTTTTTACAAAAGTCATAACCCGCAGTCAAAGTTTATTTGGGTGCTATTGTTGCAATGAGACTTTCAATTGCTGATGGTAAAAAATACGCACACATACGCACAGCCGGGGTAATATCACTTGGCCAATGTGTTGCTTTTTTAAATGCCTGTTTTTTACCTGTGTTGGTGAAATTAACCGTTCCGAAGAGCATTCTTGAAACTCAACGAAATGAAAAGAAAATAGCACCAACTTTTACTATGCAAGGGAAATTACGTTGGGGACTTAGAAGACGAACATCCGCAATAAAACTAAAATACAATCCGTAGGCAGACGACATTGCCGGGAAAAATTAACAAGATTAGCAAACGTACACAACACAGTGGCAAGCAAAGCATATGCATGTATAAATAAAAGCCGAACCAAGAAAAAGTATAATCTGTCTCGCTCTTTCCCTCGTGTTTAGAGTCTGTCTATTGTTTCTGACCTTTATGCAGTATTTGGCGATTAGCTTATTTATATTAGTGCTATTCTTCTCTTCAACCATAGTAGCTGCTTGCGAAGAATGGAAAATGCTATTATAACTGATTACCATGTTCAAAATGATAAAATTTTAACCTGTAGCTCCGAATACCTCGAACTCTAACTAATTGTCGCATGAAATACGCATTTTAACCGAAGAAATTGGCCATATAAAACTATGCAAATACTCAAATTCTATTGGATTGTCGAACCCATCAAAATATTTTGGGTCATAAAATTATATTCACCAAACTAAAGAGCATTGAAAACAACCGAACAATTTGTATTGCAATAAATGTCGATGTGTACTCTTTATTTTTGTACTGAATTTTAACAATTACAAACATTAGCATAATATAATAGATAAGTGTGTGTGTCGTGTTATTTCTTAAATTAGTCTCTTGTTCTATAATCTAAATGTTTTTTTTTTGCTGCACTCAAATTTGCTTCGAGAAGATTATATCGTATATCTGATCCAAAATGGACTTAAAATACAAGACAAATACATTTTTGCATGTAAAATTCAAATTTAAGTCAAATATTAAATTAAAACAAATAGATAAATCAAATGTAAATGTACAGTTTGAATTGGCAAAAATCAAAATGTTTTTTAAGTTGATTTAAACTACGGAATTTTTTGGCGCAACCACGGCAACTAAATGATTTTAAGCTGCGATGGAGCTTAAAATGGCGTTGCAATAAATAGTGGTGCTGGTATGATGAACCGCAAACGATACAATGATGTGGTTGCGTCACCTTTTTTTCAATGTGCATTTGCAATTCTTCCAAAGTATCATATTTTTCGGGGCACAAAATGCATGCGAATCTTTCTTGATGCGATGCCGTAGATTCAGACCTTAGTTCATCCGTTAAAGTAATTGTTGTTGGTGTATTTAAATTATCGGTTGAATCTCCGATAAAAGAGCATTCGGATGGGGCTGGTTCGTCGCTAAGACTCGATGGTGATGTGTAGCTGATTGGGGAAGAAATACTCGGTGACGATGATGATAGACTTGCCGGAGAGCTTGTACCCGAATAAATATTTTGCGTCGGATGGAATGGCTCAGATAGTGGATTAAATGCATACTTTTTCGCTGATACAACCGGTTCATGTGACAAATTCAACGACATGCGTTCACTACTCAGTTCGGCAGCAGGTTGAATAAACGGTTCAAACGGTAAACTGCTGGGTGTCGGACGATAATAATAACCGGATGATCCACAAATGAGATTTGAGTCTTTTGTTTCAATCACTGGTGAGTCACCACCGTACAATAGCTGACTTTCATTCGATGTTCCAACATAATAGACATCGCTGCTGCGAATATGAAGAAAAACGAATATGTATTTTTAATTGGTCGAAATTGTATGAATGTGTGAATGTGCGAGGGAAGAAATATAAACGAACGATATTGACAAAATGTGCAACATCGACAATTTCATCTATATTTTGCAAATGGAAAATACTTCTAATTTACCTATTAATCTGTTGGTCGTATTCATCGTACGGATTTCGTCTGCCGTATGCATTCATGTTGAAATGTGATGGTAATATTGATGCGGTTGATTTGTACATATAATGGTCGGACACACGTTCACTATTAGACGATTGTCGGTTCTTTTTTTGAAACATGAATGACAATTTCGATGAATTTTGAGGTTTTTGCTTGCCTAATTGCTTGTCTGTCTCCGATAATAATGCACCGTGATTGCATGTCGATGAATAACACGCGTTCGGCCCGTTAAATCCATAGCAAGGTGTTTTTAGCAGCGATAACCACTTGTATTCAACAACGATACCTTTGATACGATATTTCTGGGTACCCAATGGTACATGGTATAATGACGTCATTTTTTTTTTTTCTTTTAATTTTACTCAATTTTACTTCGTTTCTTTTTTGTAATTAGTTTATAATTTGTGGTCCTATGGGTTATTTTCTTTTTCTAGAAAATACTCGTTTTCAAACACTTGACAAAATTCATAAACAATAGACGGAAAATAGCTACAAAATTAAAACATAAAATGCAAGTGACGCGTGCTACCGACCAATCGAAAATGGAGTATAATCGCAAGTACGAAGCGAAACCAATTTTTATCTACTTGAAATGTTCTTGCTGAAAACTGTACATTTGTGCACAATTGCGTCTTATTTTTTAAAATTGTGCAAAGAGCAACTCAAACAAAAATTGCTGATCGCAGCATCTCTTTCATTCGAATGCGACTACCAATTGACATGGAATACCGGCAATTTCACGCGACAATACAATGTGTGTGTGTGTTTCAGTTCTGTTTGCCTAAATTCAAATATTCGGCATTTTAAACTGATACTATTCAAATTGAACTGGTTACGAATTACAGTTTGATTAGCTATGAATTTCAGTGCACATTAGCTGCTTTCCGTGTATTTGTGAGAGTGAGAGAGAGAAAGAGCAAAAGGAATCAAATGAATCAAACACACTATTTTTGGTTCTTCATTTTTGCTTTTCGGTCGTTCTCTCTCTCGCCCAACCAGCCAATGACCGCACACATTTTCGTCCGCTGATATTTCAGACTAATAAATTTTGTTTTAATTGCTTTGAAATTAGCATTTACATACACGAGTATGTCAGCGATAATGAGATTATATTATTCATTCGACAAAAGTTATTTCTTTGGCATGCAATTTCAAAATGATTTTGTGTGTTTTTGTTCCCGTGTGGCTTGTTACAATTATGCGAATATTCCGTGTGACGTTCACTCACAAGCCGCACCGTATGTTGGCCATATCGATGCTGATCAAATCAGTTCAACAACATCCAAAAATAGTCGTTGCCTTTCATTATTTTCAATTTATTTGTGACTTTCAATTTTTGCAATTCACAATGTGTTATGATCTGAGTCAGAATGTTACGAACACACTGCTATTTCTACCTTTAAACTGGCACCGTAATATCTTCTAATTTAATGACCAAGCACAATGAATACTTTTGCGATAATTAGCTGAAAATCTCCGTAGTATCTCCACAAAATCGGCATCACATCAAAAAAAAAAAAGAAAAAATAACAACAACAAACGAATGGAGAAAAAAGCCTAATAAACTCCGGCAGCGGCTCATTTCTTTTCGTGTATTTGAAATTTTGTTGGTCGCGCTCTTAGCGTTATGCGTGTCTAAGTGATTAATAGACCAATTTGAATAAACATATACTTGACCAGATGGAGAGTTAGTTTTCTCAGATTTATCACATTACAGCCATCGAAATCATTTAGTTATTAAACTTGATAATGGTCGGCCAACGACGAAATTTGTATGTTAATTTCGTGTGGTTGTGAAGAAAAAAAATGCCATCGAATGCAATGTATGACTGTTAATCAGTAGAAAAAAAAAGCAGCACCAAGAACTACCATGACCAAACGAGCTAGATTCGACATTGCGTGTGAGATTTTATGCGTCGCACAATATCTCAAATCTTGAACAACACACACAGAGCTCATTCGAATGAGATTGCCTCTTGATTTCTACATAATCGGATTTCAATTTAAAATCATACAATTAATAATAATCAGCGATGAAGTTCGAACTCATTATTACATATTAGTCGACACGTGTGAAAACAGCGAATATCCAAATTGTAGCGGAAACCAATTGAACTGAACGAAAATCACGCTAAACAACTATGGAAGAGCTAGCGACATGAAAACAAGCCTTCTATTATTATTTCTCGTCCATTCGAGATTGTATAATGCGACAAATATGATTAAGTTTTCTCTTCAGCATTACGCTTACTTTCATCTAAATGCGAGAGCAAATGCGCAAGGAAACAGTGTGTTACCAAGGCAAATGCTTGCAAGTAAATGGCATCTACGCAATCATAACCAGTTTCAATGTATAATTAAAAAAAAGTATTCATCTCAAAATGATTTGAAATAGATCATATGGCCGTCATATTCTTTTGAATTATGATCGCAGAGAAATGAAAGTGAAAAAGTCTTCATGGCATACGCAAAAATAGCCGAGAGTATGACTCAAAACGACGTTGACACAAAGTATTGTTGTCGCGCAACATATTCCAGTCGCTTGCGAACTGAAATTGTTCATTGTAATTGTAACGCTTTGGCTCATTATAATATTAGACATTTTCGATTGAAAGATTGAATTCGAACCGACACAGAAAAATGAAATGAGCAATTTTATGATAATGACATTGTTGGCACACTAATTTTGTCTAAGCATAATCATTACATGTGTACGGTTGAAGCCATAAGTGATAGCTAAAATCAATCGCAATTAGATTTCAAACTCAATTGGATGAAACATCGATTTGCCACGTAACAGTTCCCATTTAAATTTATCAATGCGATGATTACATGGAAAAATTTGCATTGCTAACAAGTCGACGATTGAAATCGGTGCAGAACCAATCTCATAGCGAACGGTCATTAGAGAAATACATTGCTAAATTATTGCATTCAATTGAAACGATTAGGTGGAGGCGAACAAATTACGCAGTTAAAATAGATGCCTTATTTTCAAAAATGTATTGGTATTTAACGACAATTTTTTTTTTCTTATCGAGCGGTGGTTCGCTTGGCTGGAATCAAACTTTAATTTTGATGCTTCCAAATGAATTTTTTCTCGAAACGGTTTGCTTGGAAACAGTTAAAAAACGCCGAAAATCGGTTCTGCTTTGACCAACGAAAAATTTGTCACAGCTTATTTATCGTTAATACAATTTTTAGCATCAAAAAATAAATATGGTCCATAAAATGTGCCGTTTTTGCATGAAATTTGTCTTTTCACATGCATCTTCATATAAACATCTGAATCTTAGCCTAATCTGTTGTTTCGTATGAAAAATCCATGCTCTACTTTTCAGTAAAGTGATTAGAAATCCGTTTTTATGATATGAGCACAAAATGAAATGCGTTTGCGTTTTGTATCCAAATCGTTTTACCTACACTATTGAAATATATTTTAAAGGCCATAAACGAAACGAAATGAGTTAAATGTTTATGAAGTATCCTTATTCTCTGTGTGTTTCGTGCATGTTATTCGATCCTCACATTTCAAAGCCATTCTATCCATTCTCTTCTCGATATATGTGTGTGTGTGTGTGTCGTATTTTTTGTTTCAACTTTCGTTTTTCTCTAACCAGCCACATAAAGCAGCAGCCAGGCATGTGTGTGCGTAAATTGGTTTCGAAACAATACAATCTCAAGACAACTGCGTTGCGTATGAAGCTTATAGTGGATGGATGAATGTGCGCGCAAGTGAAATAGAAATACCGGAGCCTGAGCTGATTTGAAAGTATTTGCTTAAATTTTGATGCCAAATGAGACGTCCAGTTCGGTTCTCCATGTAGTGGCTATGCGATGTGTCTCAAAAATGTATATATATGTATATATTCAATGATGATGTGAGAGGGAGAAACGATGGGAAATCATTATTCCAATAGCGGCATCTTTCGCATGTATTTGTTCTGGCAAAATTCGACAATTCGTTAGCTGTATGTGCTGTCCCTTTCCGGCAGACACTCATTACCGATGTCTCTGTCACCATTCCTCCCGAACGTAACAAACGGCAACCAAGATCTACTCGGGTCTCGCAAAAGGTTTGCACGATGATTAAATTGTGTCTTCCCTTCTCATTCTCACCGTCCGCTTTTATATATACATATAAGATGTGTAAAGTCCTGCATGCGATTCATTTGGATGTGCGTACATGGCGATCAACGCACAACACACAATATTCGGCAGCAGCAGCAGCGAGTATAGGCTCTTCGAAATGGTGATTTCTTCCCTTTCTGTTTACTCTTTCCTTATACGTGTATTGGTATCGGCACGTACGATGTGGTGGCCGAACATGGATACTCTCTTGAACGGCATTTGTTAATATATGTACAAGTTTTTTTTCTTCCTCTAACCAGCCAGTCATTCTATTTGCACTCGAATCGCTTGCCTGCACTGTATGTATATGCTTGCACGCCACTCACTTATGTATTGCAGTTTAAATTTTGATGCGAGCGACTGCGACAAAAAATGTATTAGGTAGCAAATAGGTATAGAAGCGGGCTAGTATCATACGCACGCACACAATATAGATTTAGATGGGACGAAAAAGAAAACGACAATAAAAACTGAGAGGAATATCACTTGGCCGAGAACGGCAAATACAAAGCACAGCACAGAACAGAGCACTGTACAGTCAAGCAGCAGCAACAGCAACAGCATCACACTTTTAACACAAATACACACACACACAATCAAACGCCATGCATACACAACTGGAAGGCAAACATTCAGTTTTTATGGTAAATTCATTTATCGTTTGGTTTTAGTTCGGCACACAGCGTGTACACTCATTTGGAACTCGAAAGTCAAAGGAAGTAGACGTGTCCGTCGCTATTGTCTGGCGCTGATTAAATTCAAATTCTTTTTTCTAACCGACCAATTCGAAATTTTCACTGCCACCCGTTTATCGTTTCGTTTCATTTGATTTTGGACAAAACAACAGCAATTTTACAAAAGAATATTAAGTTAAAAGATTTTTCGACAAAAACCGAACTCATGTGATAAACAATAGAAAAACAATTGTTTTTATTTTAGTTTATTGTTTTGATTTATTTTCCTAATTTTTTTCGTTATCCAAAATTTGTTTGAATTTTATGTGAACCAAAAAAGAGCAACAAAATAAAATATAACAAGTGACACATTGTTTCGGGCGCAAAATTAAATATAAACGAACATTTAAGGAAACAAAAAAATAAGTTGAGTAAAAAAGCACGTGGAATCACATCGTTGTCGGACTAAATGAAAAGTGTGCGTTAATTTGATGTTGAGCCGCGCGGAAAAAAGCGAAAGTTTTTGTGTGAGAAAATATGGCACACGGAGGAACACAGAATGCGGTTCCTCCGTCTGAGCAACAACAGCGCAGTATGAACAATTATTGTAATTCGTGTGGTGTGACATTCGATAGTAGTGAATCATTGCAAGTACATATCCACAATAATCACAATCAGCCCGTATCAGCGGCCGCTGATTCCAGTGACAATCAGCCACCGACACCACAATCAACGGCCAATGGTGATACGCAACAGCAGCAGCAGCAGCAGCAGCAACATCATCAACAGCAACAACAAGCGTTGAACCATTACAATCGTCATTCTCAGGAATTTTTGAACAACGTGAATACAAATTTGAATCAGTTACCAAATTATCATCAACCGGGTGAAATGCATTATCCCAGCTATATGGCAAATTACGATCAATATTATCATTCTCATCCGGTGGAGTACGGTTTGCCACCGCCGATTCCGACGCATTATTTAAATAATACATTGCAGTCGTCCCAATCGCAAACTGAGTACAAAGTTTTGCCTTCATCGAATCGCTTTCATCCATACGGCTCGATTTCGAATAATTTGCCGGCACATCATCCGTATCCAGTGCATCACACAACCGCTCATGGTGTTCAGCAAAGTCAATCGGGACAAAATGGGCCCGCCAGCGCTGCGGCTGCTGCCATTTCGGCAGCCGCTGCCCAAAGCTCGATGAGCCCAAGTATTGTGACATCATCAAGCCCAATCCAAAATAATCTAATGAATTCGACAACGGTGCCATCGTCGATGGCCCAAACATCGAACGTTATTTCGGGCCAGCCGACGCCGTCACCATCACCTCGACAATGCGATAAGTGCGGTGTTGTGTGCGAAACTATTTCACAATTGAACGAACATCAAGCAACCGCTCACAATGCCACAAATAATACCAACGAATCGGCGATCAATCGGAATGCAGGAAACGGGGACATTGAAAATGATATCCCATCATTCCAATACTCAAACTATGCTCATATCAAACAAGAAAATCCGCAACCGCCCGATTGTGATATACTCGATTTGGATTCACAAAAAATGGTGTATCCACCGCATGAATTGAATCAACAAGGCCCATTGCCACCAATGCATTCATTGCATCCGCTGCAACGGCCGATGATGTGGCCGCACGGTCCGCCGCCGCCGCACGAACCAAACAGTTTTCTACCGATTCCAACATCACACAATCAAAACGAATTAAAACCGCCAATGTTTGGTTCCCTCAAAACGGAATTTTCACCACAAATCATTAAGCAGGAGAGCGTACATCATCTCACTCAATTACCAAACACACCAACGAATCCGCCACAGTCAGACATTTCAAAATCGTTTGGTGGTGGCAGTGATGGCAGCCAAACGAGCCCATCTGAATTTCCCAGCACAACGACACCACAAGATAATGGACCACAGTTTCGAACATTCGAAGCAGCCACATCGTCATTGCCAAATGGTGGACCTTTAATAAAAGCCACCTCATGGAAATCGAATGAAGCGCGTCGACCAAAAACCTACAATTGTACGGCATGTAATAAATGGTTCACCAGCTCAGGCCATTTGAAACGCCATTACAACACCACATTACATAAAAATGCAGTGAAATCGAGTGGGCAACCGGATCCAGCAACGTTGCCGATCAGTGCACATCATCATCCGGCTCGTGATCCGAATGTAAAGCATCGATACAACAACAATAAAACGACGCACAATAATAATTCAATTGTTCAACAGCAAACGGCTCAGCAAGTGCAAGCTCAGCCAACGCAACAACAATCTGCACTACCAAATGAATCGTCGAGAACACCGGACTTTTCGTCGCAATTCAGCCCATTTGCACCACAAACCCAGCCACCGTCAAACCCAATGGGGTTTCAACAATATTCGAATCCAATGCAGTCAAACGCATCGATTCACCCAAACGCGCAAGCAGGTCTCTGCGGCCCGGTCTCCCAGCCGAGAGATCTGCTGAATTACTCGAACATCACGGGAGTACACAGCAGCAGCCAATTGTTGGCTCAGGATTTTATCCAGGTGCCGCAAATGCAGCAAATTTTACCGGAATCCACCATGCAAAGCATCACCTCAATGGAGCATTGCAACATCATAACGCCTATAACTATCAACACCAACATCACTCAATCGTATCAGCTCATGCAGCGACCGGAGGACCCGAATCACTATACACATATTGGTAATCATGTGATTTACAGTACAGGTAATTCGAGTGATAGTAGCACAACACCGCCAATCGTATACTTCAAAAATGAATACGATGAGACCTATGACAGTTATCAACAAATGAGCGATGATGAAAAGCCAATTAAATGTTATTCGAATACAATTCCGGCAATTGCTGCTTTGCGGCGTATAAATAATGATATTCATCATGCCGACACCGTTCCGCCATTCTCACCGGATATTCCCGATAAACGAATGTCGATGTCATACAATCGTTCATTAACACCACAAACGGGTGAAATTGAACCATCACATCTTTCGCCGAATGCACCGACGCATTATCAATTCATGGCCGATGTGCCGCAAAACGAGGCATCCATTGGCAATGGGCCAAGCTCGCCGAGCATCACCTCGACCAATACGGCCATCGGTTTTGAGCAAATCCCGGATGCCAAAGTGCTAAATGATAGTGGAAATACAAAAGTCCGGAATAAATCAAATAAACGTCGTGCAGACGTTGATACGGCCAAGCTAATCACTGATACAATTCCAGTGGGAAACGATCCCCTTCGATGCGAACCATGTGATAAAGTTTTCAACAAAGCTTGCTATCTAACGCAACATAATAAAACATTCCATAGCGGCGAAAAACCGTTTAAATGTAAACGATGTGGCAAACGTTTTCCATGCGATCAATCGCACACCGAGCATTTGGCCAAACACAATGGCAACAAGCCTTTCAAGTGCAACCAGTGCATCAAACAATTCAATCACAAAACGGATTTGCGACGGCATATGTGCTTGCACACGGGCACAAAGCCGTACATTTGTGAAACATGCAGCAAGGGTTTCATTAGAAAAGATCACATGGTGAAGCACAAATTGACGCATCTCAAGCGAAAAAATGGCGACACACCGTCGGGAATGAAATCGCGACCACAACCACAGAACGATGATCAACACCAGCAACAACAACAGCAGCAGCTCTCAGCCACACAAATGGACGAGTTAGAGCCCGGTAAGCAAAATACCAATAGTTCTAGTAATACAAATAAGAAACGAAATACCAACAGTTCAAACATTAAGAAAAAGTTAAATAATAATAAAATAGCAATTCAAGTTTCTGTACCGTAAATACATTTTATGTTTTTGGAAAAACAATACATTTTATATTTTTTATGTTTAATTTTGCAAAAACATTGTTAAGAAAAATAATCTACACACATTTTTTTATGGTTTCTTCTGATTTTATTTTAAGTAAGTTTTCATTCATCAGAATCGATTCAATTATATAGATGGAAAGATTTTAACGTTAAGGCAATAAATGTTGATAGCCAATTTTAACCGAACATTCCTCTGTTTAGAATTTGTTTCTATTCACATCACGGCATAATTGAATTAGAACTCTTTGGTGATGTTTGTTTGATTTTTGTTGGTTTCTGTTCTTCTTTTTCGTTCTCTGTATTGCACACAAACACACGCTCATACACATTGTTCATCATATACATGTTGATCAGAAAACTATACTAAACGAAGCTCACCGAACAATAAAAGACACAAGTTTAATTTTCCCATTTTTTTTCTTTATCGTTTTCTCTCTCAATTTTCCGAAAAAAATATATCTTGCACGAATCGATGCGCAGCGGCTAAACGACGAAAATATGTCCTCGAAGTAGATTTCAATGCTGAGTATAAACCAATCAAGTACAAAGACATTACAATCAACGATTTTCTCAAAATGAAGGCAAGCAGAATGAGAGAAAGCATTGAGAACAAAGAAAACTGGAACCAAGAGCCAGTCTTCATTGATTAATATAAATGAGAACACTAACAAATCAACTGACTCTTGCGTGAGAAATACAAAACAAACAGATGAAAAAAGTAATCAATAAAATCGATGAGAATGAAAGTCATTTTGCGCAAAAAAACAAAACATCTACCTCAATCGTAATAATTTATTTTTTTTTTAAAAAAAGAAGAAAACCGAGACAAACTTACAAAGATACAATAAGCCAATTTGAATTGAAAGATGAATATTTAATATTTAATAAATCATAGAAATGTATCAAAGTGCAGTACGTACATAAATGTGTGAACGGAGTCAGGAATTTGTGGGAGGATGCGAATGATCGTGCCCTTTTCAGGTTTTTCCCCTGCATACACGAAAAACATGTTTTTAAAGCATTTATTTACACTACCTCAATATATACAATTTTATAAATCAATAAAATGACGAACAAATGATGATAAAAACAAATAGCCAAAACAAAATAACACTCATGTGCACAACGCATTTCCTCTTTGTCCTCTTTTTTTAAATAGTCAAATCAGTTAGCCAATTCTTAATAGATAAGTCTATCGCAATGTAACGAGAGAAAAAAGAACAAGCCTAAAATCATGGGCTTCAAATCACTCGGAAGTGTTGAATGTTCAATGCATCTATTAATATTTTTGCGCCTCTGTAAATGTTCACAAATTTTGTTTTTGTTACATCAGACGATATTACATGTAATGGATCAATATTTTATTCATAGTGCAATTCAAAACGAAGAATTTTTTCCGTTTGTTTTAATTAATGTCAATTGCGATACTATGCATATTCCGAGTCAGTGAAAATGAAGCAAAGGAACATGCCATAGATAAAATGTATATGATGAAGTTCACAAATTGTTAAGAACGTTTCTAGAATGTATGCAAAAAGAAACCGTTAACCATAATTGATACAATAAATTGTGACAGTTAAAACATAGCCATTGTTTTTGTTTAATTCATTTTTTGTAATCACTTTCACTCCCAACTTTTGTGTTGTTTTCTTTTTTTAAGTAGTTGCACCGTCGCTGATGTTGATTTTAGCAAATAAGTGGCATATGCATTTGAGCATAAGATTTAATTATAAAGAAAAAAATAAAATAGCTCAGTGTAAAGTGGAGATGAAATGAGAGAAAAAAAATTGCATGTAAAAATAACGAATGGAAAATTGTAAAAAAAACACTAGAATGAGAAATCTATGTTTTTGAAGTCAGAAGAATCGCCTATTAATTAGTACTTAAAGTTCTAACGAATAAAACCCATCACGCTTGTATATTGCAGAAGTGTTGACAAAATGATCAAAGCAACCGTTTAAACAAATTGATAAGAGATGAATCTATTTACACAACAAACAAATGAAAGAAAATTTATACTCAGATTAACTAGCCTAGCCCCATTTATATTGTACGACATTTTTGTTTATTTCGTTCTTCCTTTGTAAGAATTACTGTAATACCGCAAAGGATCTTAAAATACAACACGAAACTCAAGTACCTCACCAATAATAATGCTCAAGAGTTAATTAATAGTTTTCTATAGCAAATATACAAAACGAAATGAAACAATAAGTAAAAGAAAAGTGCAACATTGAAACACATAGAACACGTAGAAATGTTCACAGGCACCAGACCTGTGTGCAACAGCCAATCAACGCGCACATAAACGCGAACTAAACAAACACATGCAGTCTTTCTCTCACACAACAGCAGACTGATTTGTTTCACACTTTGTTTTTGTTAGCATTTTCGTTTAAAATATATGCCTTTTGTTTCGATGTTTATGCTCAGTCTGTTCTAAATCACTACTTTTTGTTTATCATTTCAAAAAAAAAAATCTTATTAATTGAATTGTGTTTCGTGATTTATCCAAACTTAGATTGTATATATAATTTTTTCCATTCCTTACGGAAATCACAGTTTAAATACAATTAAAAATGACTTGAAAAGAATTGAATAAAAGATATCAGACTGTCTTTTTTAAAGAAAGAATAATTTTTGTTTTGTTTTTTTTACTTTTATTTTCTGTTTGTTTCAGTACTTTTTGATCAGGTAAACAGTTCTGTTTTGGATTTCTTATTTTTTCCAACATTTTCTTCGTTTTTCAGCAGATTATTTCAGATTTGTTTATCCATTTTGATTCATTGCACTTCGAAATATACTTAGAATCAATTTCGATTCGATCCCATTAGAGTACACAAATTTCGAGCAAAATTACTTTTAAAACGATTTACAGTAATATCAATTCAAATACATTTTCGGCTGAAAAAATTTGCATGTAAAAAAATGTGTACAATGAAAGGAAACGGTGGAATATTTGCGTCAGTAAAAGATGTTTGCATTGAAGATGAATATTGAAAAAATGATCATTAAAAATGTTCAAAATAGCGAATGAAGGTGAAAAAAGGGCGCACCTGGAATCATACGTTCCACTGGATTTTATATTAAACATATATAGAGAAACAGTAGTTTCGAACCTCAAAAACTGTATACTGATTCAGCATCAGGAGAAGTGAGCGCCACACATTGCATACTGAGATGGAAAAGTGTGGCGATTAATTTAAAAAGTTGAATGCAAAGAAAGAATTTCCTTTTTTTTATAGAATAAGAATAATTGTCCATATCTGTCATTGTCGATCTGTGTTGAATTCACATATCCCTTTTGATTTTCATTCATTTTCTTTTCATCTACAATTCTTATTTACGTGAGTAATTTTGCAATATTTGGATCGAACATTTCGATTTGATTCACACGTTTACATATCTTTTTCTCGTTCTCGTTCTCATTCTCTGTTTTATCAATTTTATTGTGAGTGTTCACAAGTAAAACGTTCATAAAAACTAAGCAATTCTACCACTATTTTTGGGAATTGGCAATTAAAATGTAATTGATAAATCACATTTTGCTTATCTTGATTATGGATGTAATACATATTCTTCGATATGATTGACAAGCCAAACATTTTATTAGATGTTTAACGACAAAAAGAAAAATAAACACATTGAAATTGGTTCAGAATCTGAGTAAATTTCAATGAATTTTCTTCAGTTAGTCAATAGGTCACATTTAATTTCATAATTCAATGGTACTACGAATTCGAATTGATTAGGCAGGTGTAACATAGAAAAAAATACTGGTGGAAACATTGTACGAAAACTCATTCTGTTATAATTCTATATTGTAGACAGGAGATTCAAAGCTAGCATCATTTTTTTTAGTTAAATTGATGGAATCCCATGCGGGTTTCAGTGTACCACAGATGTATTGCAAACAACTCGATCAGATAGAATTTCCAATGGAATTTTAATGGAACATTTCATTGATATTCATGAATTTTGTTGCCATTAAAAGCCTTTGTGCAATAGATAAAGATGTAAGAAACAGTTTTTTTTTCGTTACAGTTATATGCGTTGCAGTTTAGAATGTAATTAGTAAGGCTACACACATGTTCACGAAAAAAACAAAGAATTGTTGCCAATTTCATTTCTCAATCATTCATTGAAAATTCTCGTGAACTATGCTTCTGAGACAAACTCACGGAAACTGTTTTTTGAGAAAGAAAAAAGGAATGAAATGACATGGCAATATTTGCTATCGTGATCTTGAAAATCCGAAATCGTCTCGATGGACCGTAAAACACAAACCTTTTTTCTTTGAGGATTGATGTCTTCTATTAATGATTTCATTCGACCTAATTTTGCAGAAGTTTTCCTCATTTCGAATGATGAATAAATATCGCCATGTCATTTCGTCTCCAAAATTAAAATCCTTTTAAATTACCAAAATGACGAATCAAATGAATGCACAAAAAATCATAAAATAATTTCTTGTTGAGTAAATCTAGTCTATAAAGCAGTCAGGGATCTTAAACGAAAGAAAAAACTCATAATATTCAATGCATAAAAATGAATGACGCTCGTGCCAATAGAAAAGCTAGCCATCAATTGTAAAGGCATTAAGCATTGCCACGAGCCAGCGAGTGAATTCTTTGATAAACCAACGAAAGAAAATAACCCAAACCAGAAGGATATGCTGAAATATAAAAATATAAACAAATATTAACTGAAATGAGAATGAATAAAATTTGATTGATTAAAAAACTGAAAATTTTCATGAAGTTGTTTTCGATTCACTTACGTCGGGATTACATAGACAGACACCGCACAATGATATGTGGAAGAACGGTAAGTTAATAGAAAAATATTGATACTCTTCTATTCGGAGATTAATGAAATTCTTGGCTCTTCCAAGTTAATCACAGCTGTCACGGTAAAATCACATCATACGCGATTCGGATTAGTATCAATAACAAACTCGGCTCTTTTTTATATTTAAAAGAAGACACAGTTCAATGTCTGCGTCGCCGTCGTTCGGTTGGCACGAACACTTCATTTCGATCAGACAGTTTTCGAATGTATATTTTGATTGTTGCGTGCATTCTCAAAACTTTGAAAGACAAATGAGATATGAATCAATCAAATAAAAAAAAATACCGAAATGGAAACCATGATGTGTGTGAGCAATCACCGCATAACATCTGAAAAAGAAGTGAGAGAGAGGGAGAAAAAATATGTACGAATAAGACGAACAATAATTAAAACTGAATTGAGCAAATGAGCGTTGAACGTTGAAGCAAAAAATCATGACGCACTCAAATGAATGATACGAACTGTAGTTTTGGATGCTTCCATCTTCGACGGGAATTAATGATAGTGGAAAGCAAATTCAGTTGAACTCGAAGTGGGTCGATGTCGCATAGCAAAACTTCAATTTCGGCATAATCATTTCGCTAAAATATCTAAAATGTATGAAGATTCCAATCAATTCATTATTATTAGGCCAATTGTTTCAATTCATACCAAAAATATTAAATATTTTGACATTTTTGGATTTTGTCGAAATTGTTCGCTATTCCGAAGATTTTTATTCAAGAAATTTCACATCCATCCGGATCATTCGCAATTTCATTTTTCAGCATCTTCTAATTTTTTGTCCAGATTGTCTAGCCAAACATAGGTAAAAAAATAAATATTTGATCTTCCAAAAAAACTATCGTTTAATTTAAAACTATTCATCTTGAGTCTCAGAATTGCGTTCATCAAAAATCCAATATGTGCACACGTGTATCCATGCTCACAGTGGTTCGTTTACCTATAGACATTAAAAGTTCGACGCCAACCACAAATGAATAAGTCGCAGTCAAATGAGGCTAACAAATGCACACATCGTAGTCGTTAAGTTGCTTCAGTTGGTTATTTTTTTCTCCTCTCAAAATTTTGTGCAAATAACATAAATGATTGATGGTGTGAAGACTTTTTTCTCGCGTATAATTTTTTGGTACTACTTTAAAACAGTGCCATAATTTCGTTGTTTCGTTTCATCAGTAATTATCCAAACTGCAGAGGATTATTGCACAGATCAACCAGATGCAGTCAATTCGAGATAGTGACAGCGAAGAGAAAGATTTGCGATAAACGAATTCAAGCTTGACGATACAAAGAGAACACTGATAATTAAAACGGCGTTGTTTTTTTTTCATTTAAACCACAAGACGAAATTGCTGCAGATAGTATCGAATGAAAAATAAAAGCAAATTTACGAAATGAAAAATATACGTTTCATTATTGCAGTCGCGGCAAAGCAAAGAATGTTACAAATCACTTTTCTTTTCGTTCTCTGACGTTCAAATTCAAATGCATTCATTTATTTTAGTGAGAAGCAACATCATACGATAATGACCTGAACTTCAAATGTAATCATCATCATTTGTCGGCTATCAACGCGGCTACATCACTCATTAAAATCCACAAAACAACGAATATTTTAATTCAACCAAAATTTGGGGGGGAAACGTTTAGTTGAAGGTCATCGATCGTCTTTTTCGCACAATCGGACATTGCCTATTGAACTACATTTTATGCATTAATGTACCAACGAATGATTTGGTTAGTAAATAGCTTGCTTGTCATTTCACTCGTGATCATCGATTTGTTGGTTGAATTGGTGAAGCCAAACGGACAAGGGGTAATAAAACGTGAGCAAACCGACGAGTGCTGATCGTGAGGATTCTATTGCATGAGTACCACAACACAAAAAAACCAATCTCAAGTGCCAATGCGAATGTTAATGTAAATATATGAATGAGATAATGATAAATTAGCTAAGTAATTTGAGCAATTTATTGGGATATAGCCAAAGGTGAAAGCCGAAGCATGCATCAGCCAAATTATATCGAGGCGGGCAATCGTTAACGTATACTCAATTAAAAATGAATCAATGCTCCTTTGCTCCGTAGACATTCAGCTTAAAACAAATAAATACAATGTAACAATCATCGCCAAATGATGCAAAGAAGGCATTCCTCACCAAATCTGTATTCTTCCAACAAGTTCAAGGATAAACTTACCCACTATGCAGTTGTTTGTTGAACTTAAAAATAGATTATTGTGCATATTACACACGTGCAACGAAAAATGGTATATACGATTGTTTGAAATTAACCCCGAAGATTTTCAGAAATTATATTTTTTATGTAGATGTTTGCTTTGGTTTACATTTGTTTTTTAATCTAATCGAAGGTTAGAGCACGATGGCAAGTAAAATGTCGAACACAAGTGCGGCAACATATCCAAAGAAGTCCATTTAAATAATAACACTCACACTTCAACATGTAGGAACAGGGTTGTAAAATGACAAGCCATGCAATTCAATTTAAAATGGACAATCAATCCTTTTCCATCAATCAGAAACTATCGTGTCCAACATGTTTACTGCGCTTGAGATATCAAAGCTGTTAACATATATTCGTGCAATCAAATTTTATAATTTGATTGCGGCTAATCCAATTCAAATGCAACAAAAGAGCAAAGTGTTTAAGAACCTGGTTTTGAAGCCTGGAATATTCACACGAAATCCCGAGTGTTGTGCATGGATCTACTTACCCGGATTGCGTGATACATGAATGGCGTCTGAAATATATTAATGCCTGGGAAATAATACCAAAATGTTCAGCTATTATCATGAAATTGTGAAATTAAGGTATTCTGTGCATTTGGATACAATTTTTCTGAGGAAGAAAAAAGTTTGCTGTTTGAAAATTGAGTTTTATTTTAAGAAGATATTTTCGATTTTATTCGAAAAGTTTTTTCATCAGAAAGGATTTTCAGTTGAAATAAAAACATTCTTTGCCATTCAACTATCAGCATTACAAGTTGCATTGGACAACAACATTTTTGGCGCTGTAAGTTTTGTAAGAACTGTACTTTTTTCTGAAAACACCAACAGCGCACCAACACCAATCAGAATATGTAAGAGATGCAAGAAGCATGGCAACGCTGCATAGCCAAATGCATATAAACAGAAAACTCCACAAGCAAATATGTGATAGATGAGAAACGAAAACAACAATAATAATGGCTTGGTATTCCGTAAGCATACAAACAGGGTGTCTTTTCGAAGCTGCATGACCAAATCAAGCCATTCATTGCATTGAATGTTCTTCGAACTCATTTCGAATTGATTACAAATCTTCTTCAAATTTCGCTATTCTGTCGAAATAGTTTGAGCTATCCATGTCATATTCCCGAATTTTCAATTCCATGTCGATGACTGTGCATTTGCAGTTACTAACATTTCATCGAGTACACCCTGTTTATATAGAGATATGGTTTTTTTTTCAACTAACAAAAGAGCCGAGCACAAAAAATCCTTATATCCACCGTAAAATCGACAAAACAGAACTCAAATTACGGCGATGCAAGATAAAAAGAGATACGAGAGCGCGCGTGAGAAAGAGAAAGAGTACAAAAAATTGGGAACAACAGATGAACGTTTGGAAATTAAGGAAAGACATCGGACGAACAGAAGAAGCATAAAAACAAACTAATGGAACACACATGCACACAGCGACTATTCAACAGGAGTTTATATATATATATATATTCTCGTTCGTTTTTTTTTTCTCTTGTGTTTCCTTTTTTCATTTTATTCTGAAGTTTCGTGATTTTATTGCCTTACACATATCTGCTATTCTTGCTACGTTTCTGCATCAAAAGCGGCACTTTTCGAAGAACACTCACGTGTGTATGGATTTCGTACGCTTTTACATACTGACACATATTTTGAAGCGACGAAAATCAACATTAACACACATTTCTTTTCTATCTCGTTCTTTTCTTGATATTTTTTCCCTTGCCGTTCGTCAATAAATTTCAACAACATATCGTCGATTCGGCTTTGTCCATGGCTACGATCGAATCGGTCGATATACATAATGCGCCGGCATCGTCATGTGCATTGTGCAAGTTGAAATCGAACATAAATCCAAGAGACAAAAGAAAATAGAAACGGAGGATAATTTACTATTAATGCTTTATTTGAGGAATGTATCGACAATTGTATGCCAAATTCCAAAACATACACGAGCCACAGCCATTCAAATAATCCAATTTTCGGTTGAAATCACGGCGAATTCACGAAAAGAAAGGATAATATTTTCACATAAAATTTTAAGGCAGTTTAAAATGAAACAAAATTCGATTAAACTCAATATAATCAATTTTTTAATTATAAATCATCATTAAATTGGATAGGAAATAAACTTTGATTGGAAATCATTGAAAATTTGCTAGTAATTCAATTTTCACGAGTTTTAAAAGTTATTAGTTTTATAAAATTTCAATAATTTTGTTGTTGTTGCCATTTCATGTCTATCATCTCAGATTCCGTGAATCTTCTTGCCTTGCAACTTGCTTCGTCTTCGATGCCCGATTTCGATATCCCTCTCTCCTCGCCTTAAATTACGTGTAACGGGCGCAAAATTGAACATTCATCATGTTAAACGAAACAATGGTTCATGGGAAGGAGAAAATAGTTTGAAAAATATAGATTGATTACAGTGCATAAATCAGTTTACCGGGATCTAACGCTTCCGCATCGATATATATTGTGTTGGGGTAATCGCTTCTCTACATCCTCTCATTTGCCATCTGTATGAAAACTAATCACGCATAGTGAATAACCGTTATGCAACTGTAACCGTAAGCCCTACATTTTCCAGTTTACCATGACTTTGAATAATTTCTGATGTAAAAGAAGTGTAGCAGTGAATTTCCAACGAAAATTAGAACAAGATTTCCATGTCATTGTTTTACAGTCGATCTCTCCTGAGAACTTGCGGCGAATGCTAATTTATTTCAAGCGCATCGGATAAAACAAGCGATATCCAATTATTATAAAAAAAAGATGAATAAATTAGAAAATGTTATCCTAAAATAACACTTTCGGCATTTCTGCCGCTTACATAACAATCATATCAGCGCACGGATGTTATCTCGATATGAATGGAATATCAAAGTGTGTGAGTGTTTATAGCCTGGAAATGCAAAGAATGATTCGGGGGAAAATGAGCAGAACAAGCCTAGGAAAATGTTATTTTATTCACATTTCAATAGCAAATTCTTTAATCTACTTCAAATAGTGGTTATTTCCTTTTTCGTTCCTACAATAGCACGAAGCCGCCAATGGCCAGCTCTACCACACATGTGTGATCGTCGATTCAATTTATTTTTGCGACTCATGTGTTTTCTCTGCTCAAATATGTGCTTATGTTTATGAAGAGAGAGAGGAAAAAAAATGCGACATTGAACAAACAAATGCGGTGAATTGAAATCGTAGAAATACAAATAAAAACCGAGAAACTTGAAAAATAGTTTTTTTCCCTCATTCACCATGTTTTTGTTTGCAAATGAGAAAAATGTGGAATTTTATGGCAACGTCAAGCGAAGCAGTGGAACACAGTCGGATGTGGAATGCAGTGAGTGTGAAAAGGACTGAAGCGTATTGAGAAATTTATCAAAACGCCAACAATTTCCAACGTGTTTATATGATATTTAGCAAATCAACAAGGGAAGGCGAAATGTTGAGTTAAAATGCGCTCATCGCAGTGACATTCAGAGCCAACCAGATAGAGACAGAAAGATATAGATAGAGAGAGAAGGAAAGAGCTAGGAATTGCTTCATCCTTTATTTTACGACGCCATTTTTTTCAAATTCGTATCCTCATTTAAAATTTTATGTTCATAAGTATGTTTATTTGCTTTTGCTCAGGCAAAAAGAATATTCAATATGATTTTATTTTTCCCATCTATAATAAATCGTGTGCATTTACTTGTTTTAGTGTTTATTTAGGATTTTCGGCATACTGAAAATATATTTCGATATGCATTCATCTTGGGCGTTTTAAAGTCGTTTGTTTAATAAACTTTGTTGGCTAAATTTTTTCCGTTAGCTTTGAATTTGGATTTGATAGATGGAGACTGAATGGAATAAGAATGCTGGACCACTGAGGATCATTTCAATTATCAAATGGGGATTCTATCTTAAGCAGCTCGATTTCAATTAACATAAAATAAAAACTGTTTTTTTTTTTAATTCTCTAAAATATATTTCATTCATTGAAGAGTCATACGAATGTTTTTCATGCGATGTTAATGTCATCGGTGTTCAATCTATGTGTATCGAATGATAATAATTCTGGGCGATGCAAAAAGTGAGAGACCGACTGACTAGATCGAATGAGCATGTGAAGGAAATGAATAGTCGGCAGAGTTGAAAATAATCTCTCGTCTCGAGCGCACCAATGCGCGTGAGTGCATTTTTTTCTGCTTGTCTGATCCAATAATTTGAATGACAGAATGAAAAAACCGAGCACTGCTATGGATTGGCGCTTGAAAATCCGTATTAAAATATCACTTTGATAGATTCCCGAGAAAACAAAAACCGTATGGAGGAAAAAGGCGATAAAGACACAAACAAAAACATACACAAACGAGAATAGATATTAAAACATAACAATCACCTTACACACTAATAAATTCCTACGAAATTCGATTAAAATTAGATTGAAAAATGTTGACGGATTGTAGACAAGCGAGTTTCGAAAGCGTCACATGCACATTGGATTTCAGCAATAGACATACACGCGCACCGCAAACGAAATATGAAACTATATATCGAGCGAGTGAATAACAATTCAAAGTCAAGATAAAAAATTAATCGGAGCCATTTAATTCGAAATTGTGTCGAAAGAAACACACAAACCGGCCAATCATCGAAATATGAAAAGTGGCCATACGAAAAATCATATCGTGTTGAACGAATGCGTGTCATTGTGAGACAGGAACACAATGTAGCCGATTGCATGTAAATATGCTAGCGATTTGAAGGACACGCTAGTGGCAAGCATCAATTAAATGCAATAAAAATAATTATAAGTATTTGTAGTTCTCAATTTTGACATATTATCGAATTTTGGGTACATATCTTATGCGATCTGTGATTCGGTTCTATGCGGTCCGATCACAAACATTGGTATGTTCGAGCGAACGCTTTGCGTGATTCAACTTATTTGGATGGTGCATCAATCGAAAATACCACATTTTTTTAGATCATATTTGAAATCTATGCATTGAATAGCGTGTTGATTGACTAAAATGCGTCGCATTTCGCTGGATTTCGACAGCAATTTTGTCGAGAAGAATGCAATGATATCGACTTTTCTGCTTCGCAGTTGAAATTTTGCCTTGCAGTTGAAATGACGAAGAGGTTCGGAGTGAAGAGCCTTGACTTTCAGCGCTGCGCATAATCTCTGCAGCAAAGAAACCGAAAATCCAGAAAGATAAACAAAAAGCGGAAAATCCTTTGAACAGCTTCGTTTGAAGAGTGTTTTCTCAAACACATTTCCGTTGCGCATAATATTGCGTGTCGTGAAATTGAAAATAAATCTCTTCTTGTCGCTTCCAATACCACTGCTTCTTTTGCCATTTGCGTTTCATTCACAGAATATATGTGTCAGATTGATGAGCATCGAACCATGGCGAAACCATTTCAGATAAAAAACAAGAACATATGCAAAACATATGTTTCCGAATGTCAAAAACTTAACATTTGCCATCACAAGAACATGAAAATGTGCAAGACCTTCTACATTTTCACGCCTTTTGTTTGACTTTGACACAGTGCTGTGAGAAGGCATCGCATTGTACTCAAAATGACCAATTAGTCAGATTATTTCAGTGCGCTCAACTTAATACAAATATTGTCTCAAGAACCATTTCTGCATAATTCAAAAATGCTCCATCCTGCATATTGATTTAACACATTTTCCCATCAAATGAACATTTTCACAAATGTTGAGAATCACTACGACAACATAGAGATTCTCTATTGGAGATGAAGTAAATAAGAACTGCAGATAGAAATCACTGCAAAATTCATGAAGCATCAGTTTCAGCAACAATTCCCCATCGAAAAAAAAAGAAATAATTTAAGGCGAGACCATTTGAGTCTTATCAAAGATTTCAGCATTAAGTTGCAAAAAGTGAAAGGTTACGAAAAGCGAGATTTCGAATCTTCAACAGAATAATCGAAACTTTTTGTAATAAAAAATTGTTCGCACACAAAAATGGAAACATTAAAACAGAGCATTGGAGTACGTTCGAAAGTGGAACAGTGCCGTCGACGGCATGTAGTGGCATTTTTTCGTTGAAGCAGACGATTCATGTTGAACCACATGTTGATGTGTGCTCGTATCTCCGGCATCGCATTGAGATCATGAAATGCGGGTAAAAACGTTGTAAGAAAGAATTGTTCTCACGTTACGCGGATCAAACAAGTGGTTATACACCACATGCACACACGGTAGATATGTAACGCGTATATCTTGCGTGTAAAAATCTCACCCCAAAAAATGTGCCGCCGATTGCACGAAAATGTGTGTGTAAGTCTGTGTGTGTGAATGTGGAAAAATGCAGAAGAGAGTAGAGTGAATAGTAGCGCATTATTGAGCAACGACATCATCTTCAAAGCCATAATCACTAAGCACTCTCATTTCATAAATGATTGCCTATTTATTGTATCCCTCTCCATTCGATGTAATACCTATATTTTCCCATCATTTGTTTGCACATGGTTTTCACCCGCTCGCGCACCGCCGTGCCAACGCTGTTTGTACAATTTCATTGTTATTGTGTACGTAAATTGAGCCACATTTTTCACAGCGATAACATACGCATGCATGAACGAGCGCTAAATCCATTTTCAATTGCCGGAATAACACGTTGACTCACTCATCTCACTCACTCTCCTCTCGTCTCACACAAATCACTTGTTCACAGACTGTTCATTTGTTCACCGCTTATAATTCCAGTTTGCATAGACTTGTTTCGCGATTTATTCAGTGAAAAACAAATCGCGAATATAAAAGCGGATGCTGTGCGGTTACATTTTGATGGGGGAGTGCGCTTGTTGGTTTCGAGTGGCTTTTAGCGTGTTATGTATATTTAAACGGTTTTTTCCCCATTTTCCGTGGAAAATCGCTTGTATTTCGTTCGATTATTATTGTTTCGTTAATAATGGCATGAACGACAGAAGACACATTTCAGTGTAAATAGCGATAATTATCACGGATATTTCATTTAATGCTTCCGATGTGGGCGAAATCATATCGAGTTTGGATTTCGATAGAAATATTTATAACATATACACTATTATTATATACGCCATTTGATTTTTTTCTCTCGTTCGGCTCAATGATCAAGGTTTTGAAATTGAATGTTTATTTGTTCCGAACTTGAGCAACAACACTTCATCGTGCATGTGAAAAGGAAGCCACATCGTTTTATCTATGAACCAAATCACGATCAAATAAATAAGCACACAACAATGCCAATGGAACAAAGGGAATCTGAAAATGCGATGGTATTGGAAGACGGGTGTAGAACTTTTGAAGCCACACTAGCACAAAAAAGAAGAAGAAGTAGTGGTAGAAGAAGAAGCAGTGATTTACCACCTGGCGTTCTTTTTTTCATCTTATTCTTTGAAATGCTCGTTGAAAAGAACCAAAGATTATTTATGTGTAGACTATTTCTAGTTGGCATCTTCTGTTTCGCTCTCTCATTCGCAGAATAGCGTTCCGTCGATGCTATTTGCCAAATCTGATTGTTGAAACAAAACATTGTAGTAACGAAAGCATTCAACGTTGCAATAGAAAAATGCTCCTTTTGGATTTGTTGAAAATCAGTTCACACGTTCGAAAATTCAATAAAGAGACAGAAAACCATTTTCATTGCGACTTTTGATAGCATTAAATTTTTATCGAAATTGTTAGAGATGAGACTTTCTCCAAAACACCGATACATTTTCGGAGAATTTCCCCTTTCAAAACCAGTATTTTTTGAAACACTGACCGAACTGCAGCCATTATCGCTACAGTAATAATTTAACGAGTATAATGAAAAATGACGATGCATCATTTCAATGATATAGCATTTTTAATGTTATTTTAGAATCAAATCAACATTATTATTGAAAGATATAATTAGTTTTTATTATGCATGATAAGTCCTGCATACATCAAATATGGAATTGATGCAGTGAAATCAAGACGGATACAGTTCCAAGCAGATGTGTCTGATTTGGCAGATTGGGATGCATGAGAAGAGTATCAGTTTTGCAGGGCGTTCGAGGAAGAAAGTACAAATTCATGAGGATGCGACAGATATCAGCCAAATGATAGATGAAGGCCATTGGTAGATCGACTGCGGATTTCGAAAACCCGGAAATCGCTTAATTCTCTTATTATACAGGGTTACAATACATTTGACGCCATGAAATTGACAGAAAATGCACACGACACACTGCACATATACGAAGTAAATAAATAATATATATAGATGAAAATAAGGTGCAACACACAATCAATAATACTTTCGGTTTCGTTTATTTGATTTCCTCCTTGGTTATTGTTACGTTTCCTTTTTTATTCATTTCTTTGAACCAAAAATAAAACATGTTTGAATCGGGCAGGAGCAGAACTGCATGCGGCAAAACAGTTAGAAATGGCTGACTTGATTAATTCATCGGATTATCTTTTAAGAATTGAAGATTTTTTTTTCATTTTCACAGCTTATTCATTCCGTTGCAAATAATGGAATGCAGACTCTTTCAAATCGTACAGATGATGGACTCGGAATGTCAAAATTCCCTCATTCCTTTTGTTTTCGTCTTATTAATTTTTAAATTAGAAATGAAAATGTTCTGTTCAGTTTATGCAATATATTTATTCAATTATGCATTGTTTTCGATTGTGTGGCATGAAATTCCGCTAAATTAAAAAAAATGTGTTGAATTGCGAATTCGGATTCAGTATGAAATATTTTTCCGAAATCTCTCGTTTTTTTCGCTATACAATAATAAGGTTGTAGATTTCTTTATAAAGCATGCGTTCGATTTGAATGGTTTTATTCAGCAAAGACATGAAATACCGCATGAAAAGATTGAGTTAAAAGCATATAGCATCCAGACCAATGAATGTGTGTGTGTGCGTATTTTTTTGCACAACTATCAATATTTTTGCTTTTCTTCGCACTTTCCATCCCTCTAACTCATTCAATACACTACATTTTACACATATCATTCTCTTCACTGTGCCATTCGGCTCTTTCATTTCATTTCTTTTCATTGAACATCACAAGTTCTTGAATTTCAATCAAAAATGATGTTTTTGCCTCATTATTGAGTTTTCGTTTCGAGCTTGGCATCCAATTTCTTTCGATCGTGAGAAAAAATGTGAACGTTGAATGCTCCTTGCACAAGGATGCGTGTGTTGTCTCTGCCATTATTGTATGAATGAATAGAAGTAACGGTATTTTGAACAATCGATCACAGAATTTGAGTGATTTTGATTTTAAATGATGTTGGATGAATTCTAATCTAAATGAAGTAGTACAGTTCATGTCAACATACAACAACGAAAAATGACAATGCAAGTTCAGTATATATTGTTACATCGACAACAAATTATTGCTGAAATATATTGTGTTGAGACTTTTTTCTCCGCATATTTAAGACAATACATGAATTGTGGACCACCGCTAAATTAATTATCGCTAATTTTGATCAGTAAACCACAACAGACCAAAACTCGAGAAAATTTTTAATCTTTCTACGAAAAAGAGATAATTCAAAAGAATACATTCATTGTACTGACAAATTATTTTATTGATTCATTCCATTTCAGTTGACAACCTCTGTCATAAATTTCTGTTCAAAACGAAAAAAATTGAACAAAAAAGCTGATTTTTAAAATATAAACAAGACCGCCTCTTGACAATATAAACACTGTGGCATTTCCGATTTGAATATTCATTAGGATTTTTGAATGAATTGTGCAAGAATTGGAATTGCGAGCGGATTTCACGCATCGCAAATATTTGCCATTTTTGGTATTTCACCATTTTGGCGGTATTTCTCGAAGCGGAATATTTTGGAAAAATGGCAACGTCAACGTACTGCATCAACTAATTATGAAATCTATTCCGCTGATTTAGCTGATTTAGAAATAGACTAATCTAACTTAAGTAAGCTATCTTATAATCTAATAACTTATAAAATATAATTTATATTATTCTCATGTGGAGCGGCACCGTCGGATTTTCAAGATTGATCACAGCAACTCCATCACAGCTAATATAAATGTCGGAATCACTTAGCATAAGTAACAAATCTGTTGACAGTTGACATGAAAAAAGACATTTCAAAACTCCACAGAGACTGGAGATTAAGAGAGGAAAAAACTAAAAGTTGGATTGAATAGCTCACTTTGATTATACTGGCCGTGATATTTACATTTTGTGGTTGGATTGAACTTTAAATTTACTCACATGACAGTTTATGCTAAGTTCTCTTTGATTTTTGTAATTCTTCAAATGCATTAGAACTATATTTATGGTGACGTTTTCCATAGTTCTCCTAGTAAGAGCGAACTAGAAATGATCAAAAATTGGCTTTTTGTAGCTGTTTCTGATCATAAACTTGATGCATTTGGATCAACAAAAGTGGAAAGCAAAATAAAAATGTGTACACTTTGAAAATATCTACATCAAAGCTCCACACAAATCGGGCTGACGTCAAAAACCGTTCATTCGCAAACATCCATTCAATTTTAATTTATTTTTTCTTTTATTTTTTGGTGTGTTTGCCTCCCCAGCATCTAGTTCGTAGGAATCGCTTCTCAGATTATTCAAAAAATATGTATTTAACAGCGGAGTCTTTCGATTGCAGCTTCGGACAGAGATCGTAAATTTATAGCCAAGTTCATTGTCTGTGTTGTGACGATGATTTCGTTTTCGCGTGCTGCTTTTTTTGTGGCTGCTTCTAGCTGTGGAATTAATTATCATTTGTAATCGGTTGCTCACTCGAATTCCGCGGAATTTCGGCTGTGTGCTTTATCCATCGCTCTGATCATTGCCGATACATCAAAATATGCAAGACGACCTTTCTGTCTCTCACAGAGATCATGTCTGCTTAATCTTAAGGACTTTCTAATTCAAAGCAATTTAAATCGATTTTGTGCGAGTACTGTTTAAAGTAAACTGACCCATTCGTTGTAGACCGATATAGTGTCGTGTGAATGAAAATCATGTGTGGCGTGAACTTTGTGTCGGAACATCTTTTTCTCGCCACCACAAAAAAAAAATAGAATTAAAGGAACAAAGCGAAAAAAAGCAACTGGTGCCCCCATCAATATTAATTTCAAATACATGTGGCAACGGAGAGAAGAAAATGTAAAAAATGTAGTCGGCTACAAACAAAGGAATGAGATGGAAACATTCCAAGAAAGAGATGCTGCGTGAATATACTGTTTATATGCAAATTTGTTGTATGTATGTACATGGAAAAAAATGCCCGTGAGAAGAAATAGGTTTGGCAAATCAACAATAAAACGTAAAACGGCGGCCAATGATAGTCGCTTGCTTTGGCTCAATATCCTCAAGTATTTGACGCGCGCGCGCTACTTAATGCGATGCATGTTTTTTAGCTTGGTTTGAGCTTGAAATCGAATGTAAAACAAAAAACGATAATTAAATTTGGCTTGTATTCGTTTGGTATAATAAATTTTCATGCCCATATGAAAATAACTGACGCCCATTTCCGATAACCTTGAACAATTTCAGCTTCGATT
Source organism: Obolodiplosis robiniae (assembly GCA_028476595.1). Taxonomy (NCBI): domain Eukaryota; kingdom Metazoa; phylum Arthropoda; class Insecta; order Diptera; family Cecidomyiidae; genus Obolodiplosis; species Obolodiplosis robiniae. Next base: position 16,712,024 of record CM052015.1, on the reverse strand, counting down.
CGACCAACTGAATTTTTCGGGGCCAGCAGACAACATACTCACACTTCGATGCGCAATTTTTATTTCACCCAAATACGAAAAAAAAAATAAAACAACAGTTAGAAAGAGTGTATGAAATGTCTCGAGACATGGAGATTATTGAGATCTAATAGATTCGATCAGATTACGGCACGTAAAGAAGGCGTATGGTTTTAATATTCAATCGAATATAGATTCTTGTTGGAAGCTTATCGAAGTCTAACGAAAGGACTAAAGGATGTATTGTGTTGCCCTTAATTCTGTGTATCTTGTTGTTATTAACAGAAATCTTGGCTAAAGAGGAACGGTACAGTTTTCGCGGGCACTTCAGCGATTATTATTCCACTTTTGTTTTGTTGCAGTTAAATTTGAATTCTAGTCATTAAAGAAATATTAATTATTAAGCTTTATTTGCATGTCAACTGAATGACGGAATCAAAGGACCTGTTTTGTATATTGAAACTAAAATTTTCCACTTCTCCGCGATCCAAAAATTTGCTTGAATCCCCCTGATGTGTCGACTCTTTATCATTTTGCCATTGATCTTTTCGATATTCAACGGTTTTTAGGTTCGAAAAATGTTGTTTCCGTTTCAAAAGGGTTTAAGAAATGTCAAGCACTTCGTAGACTGAGAAAAATGTCAGACATAGACAACTTGCTGGTAAATAATTTGATTTTTGATTACAGTAAAATATCTCAATCTATCGCATGACCAAAAACTGATCAGAAACAAATAAGTGATCAAACCTTCGAACGCATAAAATGAAACAATAAAATAGAAAACTTTAATTTACAATGGTGGATCAGACTTTTACGATGCTCGCTAAAGTCGAGAAAGTTCAAAAGGAATGTTTGAGACTATTGCTGTCGGTTGGGATTGTTGTGCCTTTTTACGACTTTCATTCATTAAAAATCAATTAAATTTTATTGGTTTCGGCCGTGTCAGCTGATTTTATGTGTTCTTTTCTCATTATCGACTTAAGTATAACAATATCACGAAAATACCGTATAAATGAACTGATGCCATGATGATATTATTTTTATTCGGGAGAATTTTGATTACCTGTTAGTTGTTTTGTATCATGAGAAGTAATCAGCTTTGAATACATTGTACGAATAGGTGTAACATCATGACGTCTTCATCACACGATGTTTTTATTGATACCAATTTTAAATTTTGGATTAATTATATGCGGCTGTCAAATCAAGAGCGTCACACGCAATGGTCAGTTTATTGATATGCACATGCAGTTTGATGGAGTTGGAGGCGATGATGTGATGTAGCTTTTGATAGCTCAAACCAATTTGCAAAAACAAGCGGACACCATTATTCATATGAATTTTCTTTGGCCCCAGAAGTCGTTCACTTTTTCATTGTTTTATGCATTTTTTTTATGTCGCCTTCGGAAGGATTAAAAGGTTTATGCGCATTTTTACTCAGCGCTCATTAGCATTTCTTCGCGAACGATCCAATATCCAGCTGCATTGATACTTGTGAAAGTATTTTACCATTTTAATATTTCTCGTGTATTAATCTCATCAATGTGGCTGGCTGCCAGCGAAATTTTTATTTGTTGGCGTTTTATTGTTTTGCCAAGTTGAATGCTAGAAGAAGAGCGGCATTTTATTTGTTCTTGTTCTCGTGCATCTCTAACATGCACCATATTTCATCAGCATATTGCCAAAATGAAAAGTAATAAAAACCGGTCAACTCGCCACTTGACTGTTCTCTATATTCCTCTCCCTCTTGCGCTCATTCCAACTGGAATATTGTTTCTTGGGTTGTTAGCTTTTATTCATTTTCAGTACGGTCTATTTGTACGTTGTTTGTGTGTGACGTGCAATATGAAAAATCGAATGCGATTCGCATCCAAACAAACGGCAAAGTCGATAAAAACGCACAACACTCGAAACGCGTACACACGGGCGCACGAAATTTTTGGCCCGTATTGTAATACAAACAATAAGAAATTGATGTTTTATGGATAATAAAATGAAAATAAAAAGTATAAATAACCGTTGAGGCAATATAATCCATACGAAACGTTTCGCTACTAATACAAATTTTATAGAAAACCGAAAAGATGCAAGATGCGTGGCAGAAGGAAACGAAGAAAGCATCGAAAGACTTAAACACACTCACTGACACTTTACCACGCTGACGTTAGCGGCACTATAAAAAAGAGCACGGCAATCAACTACACACGCAACACACACTCTCAATACTCTCTCTCTCTCTCTCTCTCTCTCTCTCTCTCTCTCTTTCTCTTTCTAAATTTTGCTAAAATAAAATACCCAATGCCGAAAAATACACAACGCGGTGAAAATAAGAGAAACATCGTGTGTACAAATAGAAATTCGGTGGAAACAACAATGAAAAATCCAATGACCATGCAAAATGTGATACGTAATGCAATTTTACTTACGACGACGTTTTTTTTTAGCGACGTATTTGCTACTTTATTTTATTGTTACATTTGACGTGTTCTGTATTAAAAAAAAGAAAAGAAAAGACGAAGAAAGAGCGCGAGAGAGAGAGCTGCTGAAAGGTTTACTGCTTAAATTGCTCCTTCTTTCTATTCGGACTTGTTCCTGTATTAACTTGGTTCGACGCCGTTTTATTTTGAATTTTTATACCTAGCTCGTCCCTTCACTGACACCGACGCAATCATCGTTCATTTTGCCGAACTAGCGCAATCAACCAAAAACCAACAATTTCGACAGAGATATTGCGCTCATATCGCACACGGGGAGCCGTTGTACGGCATTTTCCACACATTTTGGATAGAGCAAGTGTCAACTCGACAACAAAAAGCGATAAAATTAGAACGAATTTGCGTTAGCCTTTCATGAGACATTGTTTTCACACCTTTTTATGTGATGTTGAAGTTTATTGGAGAAATGCAGCTTACATTTGATTGCACCGCCATTAATTTTGACTTTGAATTCACCCACGCTCTTCTTTTGCCAACCGACTCAATTCTTCAAACAGCAATTTCGAATAATCTACGCAGAATTGCACTAATACGCTGAAATTTGATATGACTGAACAATGAATATTTTAAAGAAATGCTGTTAGAACCAATGTTTATGCCATTGAATGAAATATAGCGCGATGTTTGGCGGTTCGATCAAATGCGAATTTTTATGAACTTCAAAAGCCGAAGATGAACATTGCGACCCAATCGCATTTTATGAAGTCAGTTGATAATTTTATTGAATCGAAACGAATTCATCATCGTAGATGTCATCTGTCTCGCAGTTGATTTATTTCACTTAAGTTTGTCAATCATTAATCTCTCAACTATATTCCATCATCATTCATTTTATGCATTGTTTGGCGCGTTGTTTTCGACTGTTTCTTCGTATTCTTGATGTTTTCACTATGACAAAAGTCACACTTAAAGTGTACACCGAATTGCAATTATTGATATCTTACTATGCCATCGAATAGAGAAAAAAATAAGCAATCATAGCAGCCGACAGTGGAAGAAATACGATTAGACAGCATTTATTTTGTCTCCGTGAAAATGATTGCCGTGTTGAAATTGAACAGAAATGTTTCGACGAACGCTTTTGGTGTTCGGAGCACCTTTAAGTGTATCAACTGATCTAAAGAAATTTTTTCAGTTTAAATAAAGACTGTCAAATCTATTGGACATTTCGGTCTGATAGATCGAATCATTTTGACAGCTTTATAGCTAAATGTTGGACAATCAATGCTCAAGCATGAAACCAATAATGAGCAATCATAATAGTCGAAATTGCAAAATTGCATCAAAACATTTCGACGTCCTGAGTAAATTTGTCTTTTTTCGCATTTGGATTGATTTCAATGCATTTGAATTGAGCCGCAAATTAATCGCCGGAACATTAATTGTATGCCCGTAGAATTCGCATGGGTTCAATTCGATCGACCTTGTTGTGGTTGAACTAGACAAACCATCACATTTCCCAAAGTAGACACCCAATTTTTGAGCTGCAATAAGTATTGATTGTTTATGTTCAATCAAATCCGGCTGGTTCGCAACTAACATAGAAATGATGATGACGTTGACATTCATTAGTACTCCACCAAGGTAGTATGAGGGGAAGCAGTAATATGTCCGTTTTTTTGATGATTGATAGAAATTATGAAATGCGATGAAAAATTAGAAGTGAAAAAAACAACTAATGCTTTGTTGCATTTTTCGTTTCTCAACGAGGGCAATGATTGGTAGCTTTGCATGTTAGCATGCAAACTGTCAACTTTTTTTGCTAGAGTGCATCAAACGTTTGGTTTTTTTTTCATTTGGAGCTGTGATGAGCAATAGACTATATTGATGAGACCTTCGGCAAAAGATTTATAGCGAAATGTGCTGACTCAATGGCAAAAGATCGGCTCACACTACTGCAAGCTGTCAAAAACGTGTTCATATTGAATTTTAATTTATTCAGATTTCTCTGCATCAGTGATGACGTAACTCGTCAGTTTTGATTCGTATGATTGGTTTTAGTAGCAAACTCATCAAAAATGCATCAGAAAGTCACGCAGAGCACTGCAGTCAATCACAGAGAAAGACTTTTTTCTTTCAATCAATAGAACATGCGAAGCGGAATTTATTGGAAAGGATTTCTTCCTCTTCCTTAATGATATAAAGGGATGAATTGATTTTTTTGCATCTTTTCCGAATGTTCTTCGGAGGTTAAGAAATAATAATTTGATGCATTTCTTTCGGATTTGAACCTCGTAAATGCAATCTATTGTTAAAGGGTTTCAATTTCAATGTGACTCTCAATCGGATGCAGTGCTAGCTTTTTTACCGAAAGAACTGCATCAAATTGAAGTGAAATCGTTTTTTAATTTTGATGATAGTCATTTCCCGTTATCGCATACGTGCGTTCCCATGCTCGCACACAGATAACGGGTTATGCATATTCAAAATGCGTATGTGCTATGCATCTCTAGCTTATCGTAGAAAAGAGTTGAATCCAAAATCGAAAAAAAGTTTCTCTGCTAATAACAATGATTATGAGTGGAACAAACGGCTTTTTTTTCTCTCACAATTTTCTTATAGTTTGCTGTTATATTTCGGGAATTGGTTATTAATTTTTAATTGATTATGATTATCATGATTGTTGAGGTGGTTGTTTGTACGCTTTTGTCCGCATTTTGCCCGGATTTGAGGTTTGCTTTCCGATCACAAAAATCAATAAATCATTCTTAATTATACAGCGAATACATATATTCGAACGCTATATCACAAATTAGAATAGATGAACATTTTGTGATAATGTAATATGTAGACAATATTGGTTAAGAATATGCTAGATAATTCGATCGCTGCGTTCGATTTCACATTTATTTGAGTTGATATAAAATCTGATTTTGCTCCAATCGAATATCATTATCGTAATCGTCACACGCCATTTCACTCAAATAAATTTTTTAATAAAATCGATTAAACTAATTTATTCATCGAAATCAATAATTATGGCGCGGTAAAACAACGAGCAACAAGCAAAAAATATTCCACAAAAATGAATAAACAATGGTTCAGACGAGTTCAGATCACTTTTTCCATGATTCAGTTTATTCTTCTGTCGATTCTTGCATCAGATCATTTTTTTTCCTGACTTGAATTTAAGGTTGTGGTTCGAATCAACCTCACCGGTCAGCATGATCTCGATAGCAAATGATAAAATGATCGTAGCTAATATACGTTAGAATTTGTTCGAGCTACCGATATAATTAATTCTATTTCATATTCAAATGAAGATGATAATTGTTTACACATTTGAATTATTCTATGCGGGAAATACATCCGAAAGTAGATCAAACAGGTTGAGTTTACCCCGCTTGAAGGAAGCAACAAATCATGCTCCACATTTTATGCAAATAATGATCTAATCGGGTAGCGCCCGATCGAACGAGAAATCAAAAATGTTAATATCGCTCACTTTTAATTGATGGTTTCTATGAAAATTTCATGCATTCAGAATATTGGAAAATGCCAATTAGGCAGCATCTAATGCTCAAGCGTCTTTCGTCTTCCATATTTCTCTCTGTCTCTATCTTTCTTGCGTTGATATTTTATTCGATTAATTCACTCCCTGCTGTGTGCTGGTAATCTATTTCCTCGACGCACAATATCAAATCGGCAAACCAAAGAGATCCTATGTTTTGGTGGCAATGTCGATATATCGAACATGTGATTCGTCTGCGCTCAAGAGCTCATCGACCAAAGAAAATGGCAATAGACATAAAATAAAAACATAGACACATTAGAAATACAAAAGAAATTCGTCAAGGAAACGTTAAAGATGAACGGCGCCATCGTGATTTCCATTTTACCGTCGACTTTATTGTTTTCTCCACTGCACATGCATAATCCATCAAACGTGCACCTCTACATAGAAGTGGGAACTTGCACAAAATGTGCATTTTCACAGTGCATCTCGACTCTATACGCTGTCGATGTGTGTACATGTGTGTATGTGTGTGTGTGTAGATAATAAATGACCCATAAATTTTGGAAAAGTCGAGAACAATGCAGCTTAGCGTCGTGGCGACGCTGTCGAACCAAAAAACTCCAAGTTTAGTTGTGAAAATGAACGGAATTTTGGTATAAACCGATCTTTTTGACTTTATATACAATTTGATAATCTCAAAACTACCATTCTCCACACAGATTAGCCAGCTCTCTTGATTAGCTTCTTCGTTTTTCTTGCATGTGCATACTTCAGGCGCTAACAGCAGTATTTACTGCAAATTCTCTTAATTAGTTTTTGGTGTAATGAGCGTCCGTGTGCAATATGAATGCATTCCATTGTGCATTTATTCAATGTGTTTGTTTAGCACTCGACAAACCAAGTATCAAGTAGAACCAAATACTTACCTTTACATTTACAATAGCTCAGACGAGAATGGTCAATTCGAAATATACAGTTTGATTATCCGTCGGACGCCAAACATTAAATACTAATTAGCTACCGATAATGACTTTGCGTAAAGTGGCATCCGATAGCAATCTAAAGTACAAATATAATCGAAAATAATGTGAATTTTATCAGGTTGATTCGTGTTCAACTAATATAAATAACACTTATTTATCTAAAATCTTGACAAAAAACACATTTTAGCTGCTCATCTGCGTTCTGAAATGCCCTAATAAAATCAGGCAAATCAAGTTTTGTTTGTGCAAAGATTGTGAAAATTCGCACTTTATTCATATTCAAACTGAAATGGAGAATTAAAGCAATGCCTTTTTCATATCGCTTGCAACTATTAACATGTCGATAAAATTTTATTGAATGTTATCCCTTTTGTTGTTTAAAGTGATTCGTATGATATGCGATGCGTCTGAGCTGGTTGGTCGGTTTTTTGATGGCGAAAATACAGGTGAATCTTCATCATCGTCTCCAATAAATATCAATTCTAAATTCTTCGTTAAATTACCATGTGGGTCCATATGATATTTATCAAAACTCAAAGATAGCGCCGCTTCATCCAAATCTCCTGAAATGCTAGGTGTTTCCCGTGTTTGTTCTATTTCTATAATACACGCTGAACACACGACACACTCATCATTCATGTTGTCTCTTTCGTTTCGCAGAATCCCATCGTTATCTTGATGTGGTGGTGAACTGCATGGATTTGAACTGGTTTCGGTAATTTCTTTGCCACACAACATTAAATCCGGTTTTGCATTAGCTTTACATTTACACTGCCTACTGGATAAATTGCGTTGATAGTTTTGACAGAATGACGGTGGTCGTCGACTGTCTCGCTTCACTTCCACCGGCGCTAGAGTTTTCGCATCGGCCGGCAAATATAAAGTGAGAACAATTAATGGGGCGCGATCACCCAACTGATTTCCACTACTCCCACTTTTTTGGCTAATGCTGTCATCAGATCTGAAAATGATTGGAAATTGATTCGTTGATTTTAGAGCTTTTTTTTATAATTGATGTTAAACAATTCAAAAAATTTGATGGTAGATCATGAAAAATGAAATCTTTTTTTAATGACATGAATATGTAGAAAAACTAGTCTGTTTTGAATTTTTCATTATTCTGTTCAACGTGCGGATTTAATACTGAAATTCATGATATAAACGTGTCTTCCCATTTGTTCGTTGCCAACTACTGTTATACAAATATATAGAAATCCAAACCAAGATCATCTCAACACTTTCCTGCCCATATTTTGTATGCAGAAATATAATACAGTCATAACAAGCATTCAACCAGCAGATAGACAATCTTGTATATTTATTAATTTATCGAAAGATTCATAAAAACGCATCTGAATTAATTGTAAAATGCCACGATGAGAAAATATATGTGTGACCACAACACGAGAATACTATGACTCAACGATCGTAAAAGAGGCATTCAAACAAAAGATAGAGCTCAGCAAACTCAACGAATTGAACACAAAACAGAAACAAGAAAACCAAAAAGAAATTATCTTTAGTTTATGGCTGCATTTAAGATCGTTTTCATCAGATAATATTCATATTATTGCTTATAATTTGAATAAATTTCGTTGTTTTTCTCTCTATAAAATCGATTTCGACGAAATTTTTCTGTATTACTGCAGTGAACGCGTTGAAAGATACATTCAGACGACAAAATATGGCCCGTACGAACGCCGTCGATTCTTGGTAGAAAAATTGTAGATTTTTCCATTTCATGGTAAATTGGTGAAAGTCAAAAACTATCGGTTGTATTCAGCTATAATAAATTTATATGTAGAATAAAAAAATTTACCGCTGAGGCAGTGCAATTGAGGCTCAAACTTTGAGGCAATTTTATTGCGTGACCAAGTGCGTATAGTTCCTTTCCAACATTTAATAATTACTATAATAAATAATTTCGTGAAGCAAAGATCTGTGTTAAAAAAGGATCTGATTTCGACAGCTACACTTTTCTCATGATGACTTCTACTATTTGTAAGTTTATGCACGAAAAACACATCTTTCAAAATTTAAAAACTCCGTCATTTATGCGTTCTGGTAATTTATTCGGCAATTAGTTTAATTGATTCACAAACTGTCGAAAATTCAGTACTACAGTACAATAGTACAAACTATTGACAAATGTCAAACGCAGGATAATTAACATCAGTTTATCAATGCATCCTTTTTGCAATAATTCGAATGTGATAAATGACATTGAATATTTTAACCTCAAAATCGAGTATTCTAACCTCAACAAAAGTCACTGCGATTTTTTAGTCGTTTTTTATCGAATGTCAATTAACCTCTTTGATATTGACATATGTTAATAGCAGTTATAACTCGTGGCTCCACCTGGGAGGGAGTCTCTCATAAGCTAAGGGCTCAGCTTCTATTGAGCTCGCTCGGACAATACATAACCCAATCCGAGTCATATGTCATTTAGTTGAACGTCAATGTAGATTTGACATTTAATTTACGTTGTGTCTTTTATGTTTGAATTTTCTGAGCCAGCTCAATAACAGCTGAGTTCCCAGCATTAGAAGAGCCAGCTCCCAGAGGAGCCACAAGTCATAACTGGTCAATAGTTTACAGTCACAGCCACAAGTCATGACTGGTTAATTTTTGCAAAGTGCACGGAGACAAATAACTAACGGTTTCTCTATGTAAATTCACACACATGGTATATTTCGCAATACACGCGCTGACAATGTGTGATCACATTAAAGTTTTGTTGCTTATAGTGTGGCTAATGTTACGGTTTGTTTTCAAATGTTATCGCCCATTTGATTCTTTGAAAACATAAAACATAAAACACGCCGCGATTATCGTCGATTTGTTTTCGCTGCTCTTCGGATATCTCACAGACACACTAACCAACTTGTGGAATTTTTCAAAATTAATTGCTAATTCGTATGTAAATGATCAGACATTTTGGAACAATAACGCATCATTAATTCAATTTACATCAGATAACGTATCAGTTTATTGCTGTCTCAACAGCTCATGATCATAATGTTAATATTAAAATCGCCTTCTCCTTAATTTCATTTGAAGTGACTTTATTTAGCAATGGAAAAATGATGTGTTGAAAAAACTGATTAACACTTCAAGCAGTTTGAGCGTTGCATAGCCGCGGTCAAGATACCGCCAAAATATGCTGCTTTCATTTGATAAATCGCGCAAAAAATCCATTTGGCTTATCATGTTAAAAAAAACACTATCAGCTGAAACTGACAGCAAACACACACGAAGTGAATAATTCTATGAAAATTTAATCAGAAAAGTGCCAAAACCAATCATTCTGAAAGTAAAATCCTGGAGTATTGAAGAAAAATCATGCTCATTTTATTTCATTTGAAAGTATTTGTTCGTTGTAAACATGTAAATGAAGTTGGAATACTAATGAGCTGAGACTTTAATGGGCACGCGGTTTGAAACAAAATGTCTTATTTTTTCTCGTAATCGCTACCAGAACTGAAAATACTAGTCAATTCATGGAAACAGAAGACGGTATTTGATGGTAATAACCATTTAGATAACAGCACACATACAAGAACACCACAGGCACGTTTCGAGCTGAAGAAAAAAACTATCGAATGCGTGCTCTTCTGTTTCTAATACGCGTATTGTTGTCGTTTAATTGCCCAAAGGAGATGAACATCATAATTCAAGGCTTTGACAGTTCCTACGAATAAAAACCAGCTCAAGCTAGAAGCAAAGAAAAACTGATACAGATAACTAATAATTATGAAAGAGTTTTCGAAGAGACAGTTCCTAAAAAACATACTTTCGAAAAGTTGCTGTTGGATGTCGTGAAAAGAGAAAGATTTTAATGAGTTCAAGGCGCTGTTTTTCACTATATATTTTGTCTTATTCATTCGAAACCAATGGAGTTTGAGAAGAGTAAATTAGTTAATCCTTTTGTATATAAATTAGAAATAAAAGACAATAAAGTGTCTTTTTTTAAAAAATTCATTTATTAAATTTCACAAATATTCACTGTGAAAACGAACTTTTGGTTATCGTTTTAAAGAGGACAGAAGAAAAGGTTCTATTCATTTGCTTTAAATCGTCGAATCAATTTAGTTGGCGTTTGAATGAGTACTATAGTCTATTCTAAACATAAATGAGGTTTACCTGTCAAGACTTGACTGGCTTCCGTGTATATCCGTTTTGCGTGAGCTATCAATTACACTGGGCTTTTGGTTTGTGTCCATTTTCGCTTCTTGCTGATCGACGGTGTGGATCGCATCTCTTCCGTCGATATTTGAACACTCTAACATTTTGATGATGGCACATGGACGAACAAATGACGATCGATTTTCATTCGAAATCGATGTTTTCGATTCAATATCTCCATCGCCATTTTGACAACTTATTGTTGATCGAAGCCGAAAATTACGTTCGGTTAATCGCATTCGCGTACACAGCATTACTACTAGTATCTGTTTCAGTGATCGTAAACTGGAGTCAATTTATATTGCTGTTGATTGAATGGCACAATTTTCCTCTTGGAAGGCGAAATATTGTTTTGTCTTCGTATTTGAATGTATGTTTTCAGTTTCATCTGAATGACATTCCATTATTTCATTTGATAGAACTGTTTAATACAGTAGTTTAGATGGACTTTGCATAAAAATGCGTGAAACCTATTTTCCGAGAGATAATTTACTATAAAAAACTATCGTAATCGAAAATTTTAGACGTGCACACACTAATCGCCGGATTTGCTTCGGGAAGTGTTGAAATGTTCACATGGAAAACAAATAAAGTTTGTAGCAAACTGAATGTCATGGGGTCAAGCTGCTACAATCATGTTATTTTACAAAAACGTGAATTTGCACCTGAAAATATATGACAAAAACAAAATTTTCAAAATTCTATGAGCGCAAATATTGAAAAATGTCATTTTTTGGCTCGAAATCTCACAATGCCAAACTTCAACTGGTTTATCTTCCATATATTTTAGATTTATTGTAATTGAAAACCGCATCATCTGGTGTTCACAAATAACGTTATTCGAATTCACCATATTTTTTGATGCTGGATGTAAAGCGCATTTTATTCGTTGAAAGAATGGAAATTTCGTTCAGTGTGACATGTACAAAACAAACATGTAGTCTCCATAGAAGTGATTCTTATTTACTCTGAAATCCTATATTGCTTCGGTGCTATACCGATCGATCACATAAAATTGAGACAGAGCAGCAAGTATCACATATCTGAATAAATAACAGCAAAACAACGCACCAGCACCGTTAAAAGATGAATCGTATAAGTAGCAAGAGGCTTCGGTGGAAAAGTGTACATAAGCAAAGAAAAAGAGATCGAACAAAAACCAATAAAAACGTAGCTTCTGCATAGTATACATTAAACGACAATAATGGCAGCATCAGTGCATTGAAACGCAATCGAAATAGGATTTTATTTTGTAGTGTGCGCAGGTGATGGCCAAAATTTTCCCAGGCTTCGTACTGATACACGGTTTGACACGCCATCCCATAGAAAATCATTATTTATTTCCGTGTATTGGTGCTTCGTCTCACATTCGTTTTAATTGCATTTTATTTTATGAGTTTTTGCAAGTGGTTGATAGCATCGAATAGAATTGAAATCGTTACACAAATTGTACAGTTTTTCATCCATAGCATGGACATGACAAAGGAATACACATCATGAAATCTATACATACACATGTTTGTATGCCAGCTGACAAAGCGAAATACAAATTCAATGCTGCGCTCCGAATGACGCATAAAAGAAGAACGACAGCAGTAGAAACACATTTTGGAAGAATACGAAAATGAAGTGTTTAGCAAATGCATTCAAAATCCACCATAACATACAGAAGTATGCACAAATTGAAAAGCACCAACACACGCACATGTGCAATAGATGAAACAACATCAAAAGACCATATTGTTGATGTAACGAAACCAATCGCAATATTCAAGTTGAAGAATGAATTCCACTTGGTGGTGAACTGCAGAATGTGTCTTTTAGACTGAACATTTTTGGAAGGAGGAAATGCACATAAATAATTCGAGATCAGGCTTTTGCAACGAAACAAATGGTGCACTTGATCTGTCGATTGAATTACTTTTTAGGGGTTTATGAGAGGGTGAATTTCGCAAGGTGAACACAAATCATTACCAAAAATTGTAATTTCAGTATACATTTTGCAAGAATTCTTTTCCACTACTTGAGAATCCATTACATGAACCATATTTAATAAATATTTCATTTTACAATATGAGTTTATTTACAATGTTTGCTAATTATAATAAAAGATTTCGAATTTTAAATGCTTTGAGCTAAAGAATATTTCCTCAATTGTCAAAATCCAGCGTATATCGTAAAAAAAAAAAAATTATCATCCATTCATCTTTATCATTGGAAAAAGAACTCATTTAAGATTTTCAAAATTCATAAACCAAGAACGGATGACGATCGATTGTTATTTCCAATGAACATGAAAAATAAAAATACGCACGTAATAGTTTATGAATATCAAAGCACCACACTAAACATTGTATTTTGAAATTAGGAAGCTCACTGTATAGCGTTCATTTATTATTTATTTGAACTATTAAGTATATTTTGTGTATTGTGTATAAAATATAAACACTGAATGCGGGGAACAATCGCACCTTCCTTATAAATTGTGACAAGAATTCATTTTTCGATTAAATTTTTCATGAACAGTTTCAATTATCGAGGGAAAACGTGGTGAATGGAGCGCTTCTCTTGAAATGAGACCCATCGTATTGAGTCATCAAAAATTTTTGGCTGTGAATGAACAATCTAAGTGATTGGCAGGAAACAATTTCATTGCGTGCAGATTAATCAAGTCAATTACCAGACACACAATCAAATAATTTGGAATACTGAAACTTACTCGAATAATTTCATTTTGTGTTGCAACTTAAAAATGGCAATCATAATGTTTTTTCCACATATAATTCAGTTTAATTTGAGTTATTGTCTGAAAAGGCTGCACACAATTGAGCACAAATTCATTTAATAATCCATTTAAAATCAGTTTTATCGCGAGTAGAAATAATTTACAAACTTTCTGTTAATTAGCAAATTATTGAATGCAATGTAAAGCGGGCGGGAAACATTTGTGTGCAGTCTGCTTGAATCAAGTGAAAAACACAAACTGAGCAAGAGAATTGTTAAAAAATTGCTGGCAATGTTGGAATTACCGACCAACTTTCATGTGGTAAGGATTGTGCTATGCTTCGAGACACAATTTTGTATTAATGAATGCATGAACGTTGAAATGCAAAACTCGCAACTGTCAAATTTATGATATTACTCGTATTCACGATAGAAGAAATGTGGATCTATAACAACACCATCACGCTATTTAAGCCAATTTATGATTCTATTTTTAGTATCTACATAACATATTGAACAAAACAGCGTACAATAAACCGGAATGTATCCATGTGATATGCCCTTCACTCTTCACTCAGAATCGTTAACTCCGAGAATATGGCGAGCAAAAAAGTAAAACATTGAAACGCATTCATAATTGCTTGAGAACAAGGCTTTACCACAAAATTCATTGAGTTTTCGTTGGATATCATATCAGTTTTAACACAATTTTATTAGTTTGAAAATTAGAAATTCACCCTAAATGCCGCTTTTATTCATATTTCATAATAACGTTTATCACATTATGGCGCGTTGTTCCATACTGTTCCATGTGCATGGTGGAATTTCTTTGGCATAGGTCTTACACCCATTTTGAAAGTGAATCGATGTTAAAGTACAATTTTCCCGGAAAATTCTTACTTGACACCTTGCATGCAACGTGTAAATTCAATGTTGTACACATAAGAGAAGAGCTGGAATGTCTCAAATGCGGAAGTTCTTTCACTTATTTCTCTCTTTCTCTCTCTCTCTCTCTCTCTCTCTCTCTTTCTCGTAAATGTGAAATACAGGAGTCATTCAAGAAATAGTCGTGAGTAATGAGCGTAGTATTATCAGTTTTTTACACAATAAAATATTGCGCCAAACTAATAAACAGGCACGTAGTTAAAATAAAGTAAAAAAATGCTGCACGCGATTCATTTTTGCACAACATTTCATGTTTGTTTGTCAAGGGGTAGGTTTGAATCAAATGAAGGGTTTACACGCACAGATACTTGAACTTGACACATTCTGTGACAGAAAATAACATCAACTTTTTTATATTTGTACAGGAGTTGTCAAATGAAAAAATGGTGCAAAATGTGACAGAAAGCGTCAATTTTCATTATCTGTGTTGAGCAATTTACTGAGTCAGAAAATACAGAGAGCGAGTTGTATATACTCCACAAATTGAACAGCATATCATCATAGTTCATGAAATAAAGAGTTAGCAATTG
Organism: Obolodiplosis robiniae; assembly: GCA_028476595.1. Lineage (NCBI taxonomy): Eukaryota > Metazoa > Arthropoda > Insecta > Diptera > Cecidomyiidae > Obolodiplosis > Obolodiplosis robiniae. Next base: position 16,696,684 of record CM052015.1, on the reverse strand, counting down.
AACCAAACCGGAGGCAAATTATCATGATTCGGAACCAAATACCACGTTTGGGCATATTATATATTATATGCTGCAAATGAATATTTCAACTGTATTAACGGAATGGATTGAAAATTAACGGAACTGAATATTATCAAATTTGAATGCTGTTTGAAATATTTAGACTGTATTTCGCATGCGTCGCCATAAATATTGAATGATTCACAAATTTTGAATGTCTACAAAAACAGGAGCTTCATTAGGTTTGACTGCATAATGTATAAGACGCAAATGACAATAGCAGCAATTTCCAATTAACTTCACTGTGCATTCGTTCCCATTCTCAACCATTTGTTTCGTATAGTTCTACCGAAATAAAATATTCAAATCAACATAAGCGAAATCCGTCTAAATTTATACTTTGTTAAAAAATTTACAATGAAAATGAGTGGCTTTCTAAAGAATTTATCGATTAACTGACAATCATTCGGAAGAAGCAAGCGGCGACAACAACCGCCACCCAACTTTTTGGTCAACAATTTTTGAAAGTGCTCAATTCAATGCGCGCCAGTAAATCTTCAACTTGAAAACTTCTACATTTATATCGATTGCAAACAATGCGCAGTAAATTGGCGTATTTTCATCAAGCTCACAAATACAACCGTTTTTGGCAACGAATGTCCAACTTAGACGAAACGAAAATTCTGCAAAATGTAGAAATAAAAACGTACAAGTCGCTCAAAGACGTCAAAAAGAACAAATGCTCAAATCAAAGAAAATTGGTCTGCATAATCATATCATGGCGTTGCTCTCGCTTTCAAAAGCCAACGCAAATAACAAACAATTCAAAATTATAGAACTTATGGACGATGTTGAGCGCGCTAACGCGCTAAGTGAAGAAAATACCGAGGCGCGGTTGAAATCGTGATACGATTTATCGTTTGAAATGAAGAAACGTTGTTAAGCTTAGTTAATTATGAATGAAATCAATAATTAAAATCGTTAAGAAAGTTTTAATACCAGACTAAGTGACTGTTGATACTTTTAACGGCTTACCACTTCTTATCGTGTCGAATGCGCCTCGATTGCTTTTGCGAAGCATATTATTGCCACCATCTTTCAGCGTTAAGCACCTCATTTTGAAATTGACTCACTGTATTCTTGATGCAAAACTCTGCCGGACTTTGTTTGCAACTGTTTTGGGTGTCTAATTTATGCTGCTGATAACGCATTGCGTTCATAAGCATTTGGTTTAGTCTCTTTGAAAATCTCATAACCGAAAATCGAAATCGATTCTCGCGAAAACTACCGAAAACGCCAATAATGCAATAATAATGAAAGCATCAGGCATGATGTCAGAAAATGCCCATTCTCTTCTCATTTGAATTATTTAAATATGACTTATTGCAAAAAATATCCTTTACTCATCTTTTGGGAGCATCCCTCTAAATGGTTTCAATGTGCTCATGGTCAAATTGAGCAAATTAATGAAAGATGAATGTCAATATTCCCCCGACTAACACTTCCTTCATCCAAGTGAACCTCAATATAATTGTCGTCTTCATGATTGTTCTGCTAACAAAATGCTACAATTTATAAGTTAAAATTGTATCTTCCGTTATGTACAACGGGGAGTGCGAGTCAAAGCTTGCATTGCGCTCAAATGCATTCTACCTATTTTATCTCGGTGAATGTATCAAACGAACAATAACAATCGAGAAAACTACATCGAGAAAAGAGTTTGACAATATTCAAGGCTATTTTTACAACTTTGAAATGCATGAAAGCCGCCCCATCCATCTACAGCCGGTCCGTTTCCACTTATTTATCATCTCCCTAATACTTTCTCCGCTGTTGTCGATACAATTTTCCAGCGATATCAGCAGTTAAGGAGTGAGAATGAAAGTAAGTGAGCCGCTTGCTCGAGATTTTACTCTCTGCTGAGCGTGTGCTGTGCTGCTGAAGCCGAGGTGATAGTAAAAACGTCTATATAGTGTTTTAAGCGCAAAATATGTGCACTGCACAATAGCCATCTACCATAATCTATTATAATTTATGTGTGTATAAAATTTTCGTGTTCGTCCCATTCGAAACGAGGCGAATACATTCAATGCAATGTGTACTTTCAGCATATAAATTTTATGGAATAGAAGTGGCGCAACGACAGAAACAATATAAACGCATAAGCATCTCTGATGTAAAGATGGGCCTTTTATTGTGCGATATTGGTCAGTGTGTGCATGCGAACGAGCGCAGCCTAGCCACTCACTCTCTCGTTCCCTATTTCCATGCGCTCAAGGAAGTCCACTTTCATTTTTATTGTATTCAACGAGATGTGTTTTTCAGTAAGTGAATGTCTTTGGCTCGAAGTACACAACATAAACTTCAGAGGCATGTGTGATGAGCAAGGAAAAGAGAGTAACATCATAAAAGAATCATACACATTTTCGATGAAAACATACAAAATGCGTTCGCAAATGCCATTCGCCGGAGCAAATGAGTATCGACAGATATGTGAACGTGAACAACTGATAAACACAATTTGGTAGTTTTGCTTTGAGAAGCAAATACATTGCACCGAATTTTCGAAATATACTTCGAGAATTCCTTTTCCAATAAAATGCACGCAAATCTCCTAAAACACTATTAATATGATTTCTATTCAATATCTAAAATATAATTGCAAGTATACCAAAAATTCATCAAATTCAATGAAGTTGAATCAAAATATGCGAACAACAATATATGACTTTCTATAAAATTGCTCTCTTTTATTCGCATTGAATGTATCCATTTCGCTTGATGTACATTCATTTCCCGTCCAATTCAAAGTGCATGCAAAAGTATGAGTTGTCGCCCCCCAATCTCCTATTTTTAGGTCATTTCTTCGTGTTCAATTATCTAAATGGGAATAATGAAACTCAAGTTCACGTAGTTTTCGTCATCGATCCTTGAAAGAGTTTTCTCTCTCGTCCATTCTTCGCATCGATTACATGACTTAGCTGAAGAACATGTGTTGCAAACGATTCTAACGGAAAATTTCACTGCGTTGTTAACATACGCACTGTATATTATATGTATTTGATTGTTGGCTTGGTTTAAATATATCCGAAGCACGTCGCTGTTCGTATATGTCGCTGTGAAGCTGGACGTGGGCTACTTTATATTCTCCAAAAATAAGTACGTTACATTTTATATAAATTTGAAAATTTTCTCTCACTCTCTCCCCCGGCTTCGTCTTTTCATTGAAGAATAAAGATCTCTGTGTGTATGTGTGGCCATCATCATCTCGCACACTGTATGCTTATGTATTTTATACGAACACCCACACATACACGCAACGCAAGTTAAATCATGTAAAACATTTGGCGATAGTGAAAAGCGAAATGAAAACGTAAGATAATGCCGTAGAATACATAGCCCACCGTCCAGTTGAGATAAGGTAAAATAAATAGAAAGGGGAGCATGTGTATTGCTCTTTTTAGCTGGACATTGGTATTCCGATTTCGCTTTTTTGTGAAGTTGGAAAATTTACATAACTCTTGTATGCTACGGAAGATTATGTGTATGCATACGTTCGTTTCAATTCAACAAGAGGAGTAGCAGCAGTAGCAGAAGTAGCAGCACACGCAATTTGTACGATATATAGAGAAAACCGACCATCAATTCTTCTTGTCCCGTTCTTAAATAATGTTTTAATGTATGCAAAATAACTCATACATAAAACACACTAGACAAGCGCACCCGCACTAGCCGATCGATATTTAATGCTTCCTTTCTCCCTTCGGATAGTGTGCAAAATGTGCGTATTCTGAATATTTCGAGAAAGCAAATTTATTTACGCACAAACTATTCAACGATGCTGTCCAACGCAAGACTGTTTGCATACGAATTTCAATCAATATCAATTCTTGGTCAGAATTGCTGGCACACTCAACAGAAATCATGATTTAACATGAACATCGATTTTCAGTCATTCCTTTATGTTCAGCCATTAAATAGAACAAATGGCCATTTCAAGTATGCTGATGCAAATAATTTATCAGAAAGATAGAAAAAGTAAAGTATGTCTCAATACAAACAATTACCAATAACGTTTCAATTTCCAAATAGAGTTGTATCAAGTTCATGGCGTTTTTGATAAAATTTGAAAGAAATAATGGATTTTCTTTACTAAAAAACTTACAATAAACTGAAATTTATTCATTTATATCCATTAAGTTTCCAAGGAAAAACAATGCTTATGTTTTAAAATCAAAAATTTCCAATGTTAACATTGCTCAGATAATCTATTGACGAAATCTTCCAAGAAGGATTATAAAATCATTCAGACTGAAAAATCGGAATGAAGGTTGTTCAAACTTTGAACGTGCGAAATAGCCCAAATTTGACAATAAAAAATATGTCGTGTCCAACGCTGTAGAGCGGACACACTTCTACTTGAATTGTGTTGTCACTTGAAACAGCGCAGAAGGTGATGTTTCGTCAATTTAGAGCACGACAAAGGAATATCAAAGCGAACGCAATGGATTCAAGGGGAATTTTGGATCACAATTCAGTATGAATAAAGAGGAAAGAGCTCAATTTTGGACATAATTTAACGTAATCATTGGATTTTCCCGTTCTTCACCGTTAACATGCATGCTTTCAATGAAAATTCAAATATGAATAAATTTTCGGTAATTCATTGATAATATTTGTCCCATTCTCCATGCTTTTTCTCAAGAAATATCAATTTTCGGAATTCATTTGCCATATTTATCTTTACAAAGCATCAACGTTTCGTCCCCTTGGATGAAAAATATCGAAAGCACCGATTCCAGTGCTTCGCACATTTACATAAGCAAATGAGCAAGCAAACAAAGTCGTTGTCAAAGCATTCACAAAGCAATTTTTCACACGTTTAAATGTTGAACAATCATGTTTAATGTTGGTTTATCAAAATTGAACGAGTTAATTACTGAGAAAATTTAATTAGCTGTCTCGATGTTCAGTGTTCAGTGGCATAGCGACACCGACCGACATACCGCTTCAATTTTATGGAAATCTTCTGACTGAACGATTGTATATCGGGCCATTTGGAACAGGAAGAAATATGCCTTTCAATAAAGAATGACTACCTAATAGAACGCTAGACTTGTATTTTATTCGCAACAACGATTCGTCGCATCGACTCGGCGCGACCAGACATAATCAGTAAGTGATTTTATGACAAGTGCATCAAATTTGTTTGTGAAACAATTAAAATTCAAATCAAGCATTTGATTTGACATGGCGAGAAAATTGGGAAAATCATACAAGAGGTCATTGAGAATGAGTAAATTGCGCGTTTCGGAGAATAGCATTGCTATTTTAGCATAAATATTTATCGTGTTGTATGGTTTGCGCTACATTACGTGTCATTGCCGCAAAAATATTCCACGCTATTTCAGCGACATCAAAATGCTTTTCAAGAAGCTGGAAATGATAAGGGATACTGGCGAATCGAAAGACGACTCCAGAATTAAAGGATACCTAAAAAATTTGAATGAATTAAGAAAAACTGATTGAACAATAAACAAAAATATGATAAAAAATGGATTATAACGAAACTAGCTAATTTTCATTTCCAAAAATAACAAAAAGTTCACAGATTCTCTTTGCGTTCAAATTCAAATTCTGGCATATACATTTTGTTAGATTATCTCAAAGCCAGTGTTGAGTTCAGAAAAGCATTGTTCAAGCTCTCTCGACCTTTAAAAAGTTTTTTCAAACCTTTCAAATACAGTGTTCAAATAGAACAAGTGTGAGTGAGACAACACATATTGCGAATTGTCAATGTTCAGCTGTCAAAATAATACAAGGTAAGAGTGAAAACTACTGAAAATATCGTAAATGGTCGTTCCGACCATCAGGATAAAAAGGAAAAATCTATTTATTGTGAGCGATTGATATTCATTATAAACAACCAGATCGTCACAAGCGATGGCCGGATATCGTGAATATGCCGAATTGAAGTAAGTAAAATAGTTGTTTGTTTGCTTTTATCAGTTGCAAAAAATGCACATTGAATTTTTTGCGGACGTTCTGTGGTGTAACATTGAAAATTGTGTGTGATGTAATGTTGTTATTGTTTGACACATTTGCGCGTGGTCTAATCGTATTTTGTCAAAAACATTTCTATTTATGTCATTTGAAGCAAATATATCAATGACGGATTGGATGATGATTTGGATGACATCGACAATGCTGAATATATTTCGCGCTATCAATTAGAACATTTCGGCGTTGGGAGAGTGGGTGAAAAAAAGCTAGAAAATGATCGATATTACAATCAAGATCAGGCGCCATTCAATGAACAAGACTCATCGACTCCACTAAATTACAAATATGTTAAATCGACACGTGATCTCACACTCCCGTTACAAAAACACCCAAATGTTCAGCCAGCCTACGAAAGTCCCGAAGATGATGAGCTATCGTTGCGGAAATATCTAGGTGTTAGCGTCGGTTTAGTGAGTTTGATCACAGAAAATCTGTTGAGTCATCCTTTCGTTGTGCTCCGAAGACAATGTCAAGTGCATCACAGTTCGACACGCCGACATTTAGTACCATTCACACTTGTACCTGTTATTGTACATTTGCATCAACGTCAAGGGGTTACAACGTTATGGAAAGGATTGGGAAGTTGCCTGCTGATACGCGGAATGTCATTAGCAATGGATGATTTATTATCGAAAATAACACCGTGGCCAAAGTAAGTTGTCGACGTATTCCCAGAAAAATAAGGCCGGTTTTATTAAAAGTATTCGTGTTTTTTTAAGGGAAATCACACATAAAACAACCTTGAAGAAGTTTGGCCAGCATTTGATACTCAAGGGGTACATTTTCTAATTCATTAAATGGCGTTTCGTAAATGCGATTCGGTTGAAGAAAAATTCAATCCATTTTTATGATTACGGTCAAATTTTAGTATCAGCATTGCTGTTGTGGTTCCATTTTATGCTGCATCTTTAGTCGAAACCGTTCAAAGTGATATTGCTAGCGAAAAACCAGGCATTTTTGATGTGTTTCGAGAAGGTTGCAATCGTCTGCTGGCCTTTCACACTCCGCAAAAAGGCCGAATGATACCAATATGGGCATTAATCGGTCCCAGTGTCGCAATGGGCATATCAAAGTATATTTTTGGGTATGTTTTAATCTACTGATTGTATTCCATGAGTGGCTAGTTGCTTCTATCGACATCCATCTTTGAGTACTTAAATTCTAATGAACGTATGAATACTTTTAGACTCGCTGTAAAGAATATATCGACAAGAATCATGCAATATCGCCTGCAAAATTCACAAGAGCAACGAGGCGCACGACCAAAAGATGTCGAAAGTGATGCGCAAAATATCGAAATCTATTCAACACTGCTGTCTATAATGTCGACGGAGATTCTTTTTTATCCATTAGAAACCATTTTACATCGTCTTCAGTTACAAGGAACACGGACAATCATCGATAACTTGGATTCGGGATATTCAGTCGTGCCAATATTAACAAGTTATGAAGGTGCGACCGATTGCTATCGATCAACCATCGCCACCGAAGGTGTGTCTGGCCTGTATAAAGGTAATTCAAAACTATCATATGACTTGCATGTGAACATTCGAAAATCATATTATTACATTGAATTTGCAGGTTTTGGAGCAATGGTTCTTCAATTTGCTGCCCATTATGCCGTTATTCGGCTCACAAAATGGATTGTTACTCAAGTGATGGAAGTTGTGGCCAATAAACCACCACCAAAAGTGACTGAATACTATAACCTTAATTCATCAATCAAAAGCTCTCCGATTGACGGTGGCAATGAAAATAACGAATATGAGTCAAATACTATTTCAAAAAGCATAAGCTCGCTAAGCGTCGAGTAGTCCGTTCAAAATGTGTTATTTGTATACTTCGTTCATTTTTATTGTTTCGAATTGTTGATACTTTCGATGTTGATTAGTTATTTTTCAAAACTAAATTAAATTCAAACGTACGAAGAAAGTGAAAGCGAAAGCGAAAACGAATAGATCAATAAAAAATGCGATAAATTATTTAACATCAAATTAAATGCTGTTAATGGATTTTTTTTAACTGTTTTCCACATTTGTATTGACTTGAATAACAAATCGGCTCTATCTTTCAATGCATCTCGCTGATTTTGTATGATACAAAAAGGATTTTGATGAGCTCAATACAAATACATACATTTTCACTTTCGGAGGGAACAGAAGATGAGCGAGTTTAAACACCCAAACAATACGATCCATTCGGATATGTGATTGTGTTAGTGTGTGTTTGTCACGTTACGGCTGACAGTAAGTGTCAAAGTTGAGCGTTCATTAAACGATTTGAGCTTGCCTGTAAACAAGTCGCATTTCGGTGTCAATCTTTCGCAAACGAAAGATATTATTTTGAAAACCTAATTAGAGCAATAATTGAATATCAATCATGTCGAAAGCACATCCACCCGAATTGAAAAAGTGAGTACACCAAGAAAATATACAAATAATAAGGTTTTAAATAAAAAATGTGAATTTTCGGCATTTTGAGGTTATGTTGTCATTGCCTGTTAATAAAAAAATAAATTTTTAGGTTTATGGACAAACGAATGAAGCTGAAATTGAATGGAGGAAGATGTGTGAATGGAATATTGCGTGGTTTTGATCCATTCATGAATGTTGTCATCGATGAAACAGTCGAAGAATGCAAAGATGGCCAGAAAAACAATATCGGAATGGTGGTAAGTGTCTTTTCTTGACAAAAGAAAAAAGTCAAAATTCTAGAATTACGAATAAATCTCTCTCTTTATACTATTCCATTTGGTTTTATCCAATTTGTTCCGTTTTATTTAATTATTCGTTAAAGCAATTTGTTGATTTTTTTAATTTTTCAGGTGATTCGTGGCAACTCAATTGTGATGGTTGAGGGTCTAGAGAGGGTGTAGCGAGATCTCTGTCAGCAATTTTGACATTTTGATATTCAAAATTCATGAAATAAAACAAACTCAAACCCAATTGATATTCGTTATTTTTATTTTAGCTAAATTTCCCATAAAAATTAATACTAGAACTAGAACTCTTCTCCGATTTGAAGAAATGACTGCGATGTTTTGGTTTGTTGAGAATTACAGATTTTTGGTCACATTCAGCGGCGTTGTGTTCGATCCATTTTCTTGTTCAAAAGAATGAGAGATCGATGGTTCGTTCGGGTCCAAAGAAGAAAACTTTGTGACTCGACTTATATTCGACTTTGTATCAATTCCATGAGTGTTCTTCTTATGATGACTTAGCTGATACATTTGAATAAAAGAATCTTTGCAAATGTTGCACTGGAATCGTTCTCCAGTGTGCCGGCGAATGTGTGCTTTCAGGTCATTTCCTTGCGAAAAGCACTTTAAAAAAATTTAATTATTTTTTCATGCCAAATCTGATATGCTAATAATTTTTTTTTGGATGAAATAAAGTATTAAGTTCAAATATTTGTATCAAAATAAATGGTAGTATGAAGATCGATATTTATTAACTTCTCATCTTAATACTCGTATCAATAACATATGATAATTGTATCCTACTGCTCGGTATTCTGATCGATCTTCATGCTACTATTCATTTTCACAAGAGTATTAAGATTGAACTTAAAACTTGGAGCTATCATTAGTATTAAATATTAGGATATGTCGATACTTTTGTATAAATGGGACATCTCAACTCAAACATAATTGAAAATAATTGAAACTCGTCGAAATATTACCTTTGAACAGTGTGAACAGGAATATGGCTTTTCACCTAAAAAAATAGAGAAAATTGTTAGATATTTTGGGACAATATATATTGAGTACGAAATCTTCGTATGTATTTGTACATTGAGCTGTTTTGAGCTCAGTAGCCCCTAGAAAATAACTAAATTTTGATTGAATGGACGAATTCAAGGACTGGTTTTACATGCTTGAAACTAACATTAGTTCACCTGAAATTTTAATTTTACTTGAAATTTAGTTTACCATATTTTCAATCGAAATTCAGTCATGATTTGGTTCGTGATTTGGTTTCATACAAAACTACGAAGTCAGATATTACATTTTCACTGGAGATGTAATTGTTGCTGAAAATATGGGGTTTTATTACCTGTATGAACTCTCATGTGTACATTCAAATTGTAGGCACGTTGAAACGATTTGAAACACAATGTACATGTCTGAAACGAAACAAAACAAAAATCGTACAGAAATCGAAGTCGATTCGAAATATCTGTGATATTACATGTTTCTTTTCGTTGGTGTGATATTTCAAATGGACACTTAAATCTGTGGTTCTCGGAAAAGCTCGTTCGCAAAACTTGCATTTGAATGGTTTTTCTCCTTTGTGCCGGCGCATATGTATCAAAAGATAATCATTTCTAATGAAACGCATTCCGCATTCAGAGCACAAGAATTTCTTTGGATTACCATGAGTTTTTCTGTGTTCATTGAGCTCCGCTTTTGATCCGAACACACTATCACAAGTTTTACATTTGAAAGATATTTCGGCATGTGATTTCCGATGATGATTTAGATCTTTAGCCGATTCTGCCACATAATCACAATCGGAACACGCAAATTGCGTTGGGTCAATTCGCTTTTCTGTATGGCGACACAAAATATGACGACGCAAATGCTCCGACCGGGAAAAGGTTCTCTGACAGTGCTGACAAGTGTGAGACTTGAGTTGCGTGTGAAGATTCTCGTGTTTTTTCAAATGGTCGGCTCGGCGAAATCTCTTATCACATAATGTACATGCAAAGGCACGCTCGTCAGTGTGCGTCAACATGTGGCGTTTTAAATGAGTCGGTCGCGAGAAGACTTTATCACAACTGGTACATTGTTTCATCTTTGATTTGGCCAAGTGCCGTTTTTCCTTTTCATTTTCATTTTCATTTTCAACAAATTCATTCGTTTTATCTACATCAGATTTTTTTTCCAGCTGAAATATGATTCAAAATTTTAGATGCTGTTCAAATAGAATTAAAAGCAATCAAAATGTTACGTAAACGTACGTCATTCGCAACGAAAGCGATTTCGGGTAGCGGCTGAATGCAAATATTTTCAATGATGTGAGGCTTGTGTTGCGAGTGAAGATTTTTGTGTTTGTTCAAATGATCGGCTCGACGAAATTTCTTGCCACATAATGTACATGCAAAAGGATGCTCGTCAGTGTGCGTCAGCATGTGACGTACCAAATGATTTGATCTTGAGAAGACTTCATCACAGATGCCACATCGGTTCTTTTTTGATCCGGCCAAACACCGATCCTCCTCTGTTTCATGTTCTCTTTCACACTTGTTTCCTTTTACCTTTCTCATTTCATTTTTAACAGTTGAACCCGCATCACGATCATCTTCATCTCTTTTTTCCAGCTGAAACATTGGAAAATGCATTTTCGAAATTCAAATTATTAGATGCTGTTCCAATTAAGTCAAATTTGTATTGATTCAAGTCAATAGAACTCTTAACCAACGGCCATTGTTTTCGTACATCATTTGCAAAAGAATGAATTTCAGAGGGAGGCTCAAGGCACATTACTTCAATGACGTCGATTTTAGAGTTGGTGTTGCCTTCACCGACATTGCTGTAATTCACGATATCTTCAAGAGTCTTATTGTCATGTTTATCGACTAGTTGAAATTCAATGCCTCGTTCGGCAGTTTGATTGTTTACTTCCGAAAGTTGTAACAATTGGTCAAATGCAATTTCACACCGAAGTCTGAAATCGATGGCAATTCTCAAATCTTGCACACACAACACACATATTTTATCTGGATAAGGAAACTCGGCTGTGCTCTGTAATTGGAAAAAAGAAAATTTGGTCAAAAAATATTTAAATGGCAATTTCGTGAATAATAAAATACAAACATATTTATTGCCGGTTATTTTGTCAAGAATATTTGCAATTTGTGTGCTATCTTCATTCTTGGCAATATTTCGTGCATTCAAATCGGATGCATCATCGTTTGCAGTCAAATTCGAATAAATTGATATTAAATTAGCGTCCGAATCATTCAAACATATTCGGCAAATACCAAATATATCCATGTTTTGGAGATATCAAAACAAGAACTATAAAAATCAATTGATTTGATTGATGCATAAGCCCAATTATATACACAGTTTAGCCCAAAATTATGTACGTTTTGAAGTAGATGTGGTGGTGTGCGTGTTTTATTTGACAACAAATTGAATAAACAATGCGACTGGCGCTTTGGAATGCATATGCACACTACGCCCGAAGTTGGTTACGTTTCGATCTCTCAACACACAGTGTGAGTGTGTGCGTGCGTATTTGTCGAAATGTCAATGTGTTATGCATCAAATGATGCGAAAACAGCGTTTGAATTCGTCTGTGTGTTTGTGAGTATTTGTTGCGCGAAAAAGACATTTTTTCATCGCTATTCCGTCAAAGTTCAAGTAAAATAGTGAAAAGGAAAATTGCATTAGGCATTATTTGTGTGGTTAAATCATGTATTTTCCATTACTATGAATACCGTATCGTTCATTTTTACCGCAAATCCAATCGTTTATTAAATTATATTAAATCAAAAACAATAAATACGCCAGTATTTAGCCATTGTGTGTTTGCAATTACATTAGTATGCCAAGTTCAAGTAAATGTTCGGCCACAAATGAACCGACCGCCATTGTATCTGAATTGAGTAAAACGAACGATATCACGATCAGCGATAATGGAATAAAAATCAGATCATCCAACAAAATTCCAGCGCACACATTTTATGGCGGTAAATCGATGCCGTCGCAATTATTGATGACACAGTCCAACGTTGAACAAATCAATTGTAAAAAATTGAATAGTAAACAAAATGAGCATTCGACGTCAATGGGCCATTCGGGAACAATAAATGGGCTGCATGACATCCGTATGGACGATGAAGTGCTCGTTCGGCTAGACGAGGGACACTTTTATTTAGGCTTCGTTAAAGATATCCGAGACAATTCGTTGCTGACGAGATTCACGAATGGCACCGAACAATGGACACCAGTTAGTAAAATAACCAAATTAATTGTCAAAGAGGAGCATTCGATGTGCGTGGTTTGTAAAAAATACGATGAAATCGTGCAAGTGTGTTCGCAATGCAGACGGGGCTTTCATAAAAAGTGCATTAAACTTTCAAAAAGTGATGAATGCACAACAAATTGGTATTGCCACAAGTGTTCCGAGCGTGCCGCCGACGACGAACGGCCAGACAAAAAAACGACTAAACTGAATGCGACGCCAAGTAGTTGCTATTGCGGAGAGAAAGGAGACTGGTTCATGCAAATGCTGCAATGTGCAAGATGTCTTCAATGGTTTCACGCTAAATGCATCAAATGCCTGAATTTTCCACTATATTTTGGCGATCGGTAAATTTGACAATTTCATCATCTCATTAAATTGCTGGTTTCATTCTCGGACCTTTTTGGTTTTTCAGATTCTATTTATTTGCATGCGCCAGATGCAATCATGGAGTGGAATTTCTGCGGCGGTTACACATGAATATCGAAGAAGTTGTTCATTTGCTGCTATTTAATTTGACACTACAATTTAGAAAACGATACTACAACTTGACAAACGTGATATATCCATATGCACGGGATAATTGGCTCGCACTTCAACTACCACCCAAAGTAAGTCCATCTTAATTTTGTTCCTCGAATTACCGATTTTCATTGGAACGCATTACCGAAGAGTTCTTCGGATTAACTGTGATCCAATGGCAACATTTTCCTATTATTTCACGCCTACAGTTGAAAAATATGATATCGAGTGATGTCAAAGATGAAATAATGAAAGCATTGAAAGCAAATCCAGACCGATTTAAGCCGGGCACTGAAGTGAAGAAAAAGGTTTTGAATTGGGCGTTAATCTCACGATCACCTCCCAAAGCACCAAACATTGTACTACCGCCGGGACCATCACTGACTGAAAAATATATAAATGACTTGTTCAAGGAAGAGGCACGAATCAATTTCATGGCGCAAAATATGTAAGTTACTTTTTTCATTAATAAAATTTAAATATTTCATCAAATTCCTGATATTGTTTAACGCCTTTTTCACAAATAAAAGTTTCATTTGGTGAAATACAGTAGAAAAAACAGACCTCGAGAGAATGTTCATCATTTTTCTTCCATTTCATCGAAATTTTGCAACTAACTCGACTGTTTTTTTCTTTTTTTTCATAATTTCAGTCATAATCCATCCGAAGTATTCAACGATTCGAAAATCAAAGATTTGATGGCTGGAAAGAATGTTGCGTCGCATATCAACACATCGGAAAACAATACGGATTCTGATGATATGGACTCTGGTGCTTTCAGTTCAACATCTGATGATGATATCTTAGCCAATTTTATAATTAAAGATCAATTCAGCATACAGACGAAAACTAGTGGCCAAGATAGTGAAGTATTAAATGAGAAAACTTCAAAAGGGAGGAAATCAAGCCAACCGCAGCTCGGTCAAAGTGAAAAGTCCAATGACACATCTCTGGATTTCAACTATTCATCGGACGATACATTTACATTAGATACAATAATTCCGCCGCCAAAAAATTTCTCAGGCATAAATAATCCATTTTTAATCGATACAAATGCATGCCATGACAGTGGTCGGCCATTTGGCACCGCTGCAAATAAGAATACACTGTCAAAGTATACAAATAATAGTGAAAATGTTGTTCCTTCAACTGCATTGAGCAAAAGTCACGTGCAGTTGGTGCGTACAGTTAAACGGCGCCTAAGTGCAAATGATATAATAATTGGACCAAATAAGGAAGTAAAACGGCGCAAAATGAAAAAACGTTTCGAAAATGTGGAAGTTATCAGCACTTCGTCCCTGGCGGACCTACCAAAATCAGCCACTTACTTACCATTAAGTGCAGACTCTAAGCGTATTTCAATTACGGCACTAAGATCAACTCTCAAAGAAATGCCATCCAAATCGAAAACCATCGATAAGAAACGAGGCATAAGCCTCGATTCGAATTTGTTCGGTGAACAAAGCAATTCGACATCAGCATCGAGCCAACCGGACGCACAGTCAATCACAACGGGCTCATCATTGATTAGTTCAATATCTTCATCTCCCATTAAAGATACACTGAAAGAAGAATCGATGGCCGATTTACAGTCATCGCTGAATATGTATTTTGGCGGCGTAGTTAATCGGATTGGAAATGGCGAAAATTTTGCTATTAAAGGTGAGAGCATAGAATTCTGTTGCACCACAAAACTTGCATTTCAATGGCAATTTTGAAGTATTTTGATTGCTTAATTTAACACTTCGCATTTATTTCACAGGGAAACGCATTTTATCCGATGGAAGACTTCAGTATTTAATCGAATGGGATGGTGTTTCGTAAGGCTTTCGGCGTTTGAAAGCGTAACATGAATCCTTATATGAAGATTTCTTCGAATTGCAACAATATATCACAGTACAAGAATAAACCGTATCCATTCACTTTCCTCTAATGCACATTCAATAATCCTGACACTTGAGAATTAAGTGAAAAGCATTTTTTTTCATGGAGACGTGAAAATATATGAAGCGTCTACCAATTGTTCGTTGGAAAATGTACATTTTTGTGATGTGTTCAACTTTCATCATGCATATTTGTTGGGCCGTTTCATTGATACGTGTTCTTTCCTAAGAATTAATAGTTCCACTATTATTTATTAAATTATTTTATTGATTAGGACACGCTTTGAATTTATTGAAATTTAGTTTGAAAGATTTAAAGATGATAATAAAAAACAGGGCTGAATATATAAATATATATATATAAATAGTAAAGGCTAAAATACTAATTATTTTTATAATAGATTTAATGAAAAGGAATCATCTTTGTAAATGTAGCATTCTACAGGAATCTAATATTAATTGTGGACAAGAAGGAATTGCTTTTAGCGCACAGATTAACTCGTTTATTCCGAACCAACTATTGGTTTAAATATCGCATCGAAGTTAATAAATGTCTAATAAAAATGTGAACATAAAATTAAATGGTATAATGAACGGCTTTCTTTCAAATGAGTAACTTTTATCTTACTTTTCATCTTGGCTTTACAAATTGATTTTCGGGTAAAATTGCGTTTTCTATCAAGCGGTAGTAAATAGTGTCTGCTTTGATCTCCACATCACATTTCCATCATTCACCGAAATTCTGATTCGATTATGGCCAACAAATGCTAACTGCGCATAAGGTTGAACCTCGAATAAAAATACTTTGACGCCTCGGGACAATTTGTTTTTGCCGGATCAAGGTATTATCAGTCCTCTTAATTCGAAAGTACATCAAAAACTGTTCATTGATTCTAACGTTGCAATATTTGTACAGAAACAGCGTACAAAATGTATACTTCAAATCAACATAGTGTCAATCAACGAATTGTGTAAAAATAAACGATGACATTTCAATTGGCAGCAATTTTATGAAGATGAAAAAGTATGATCTTCGAATGAAAAATTTCATGCTTTTTCAATTCACAATGCGGAATTCGATGAAAAGTGATAGTAGTCACCGGTTCGCGTGTGAATATTCAAAATCCGCTATCATAAATTTGCACAAACACCATATTGTCTTTGCGGTTTGGCATAATAATTTCTCACAAAGTGCGCGATCCAACATCCGAAGTAAACAAAGTCAAAGAAGAAACGCGAGAAAAGAAAGAAAGACGTAAATATTGGGCACCATGTTCAAACGCTGTTTACGTTCATATTCATGTGTGTTGCCGTGTTTAAATAGCTGCAAATAAGATTTTTTGAAATGAATTACTTTGTTTTTTTTTTTTTCATCAGCTAAAAGTGTGGCACAATTGAAGCGATGAAGTGACACGGCGAATGAATTAAATTATTCATCGAAACCAGAAGAAGCAGTGAACCAACACAGACACACAAAGAATGACACAATAATTGAGAGAGACTTGAAAAAAAAACTAATAAATGGAAAGAAAAACTTTCGCCGTTTTATCGGCCTGATATGTATGGCGCGTTAAGTCATAGCGAAGACACGACGACAAGTTGGTGCTCTGATGTCTGTTCAGTGCACGATGCTTTCGCGGTAACGCATTAACAGCCAGTGCACGATTGATGTGAAATAAAGTGAATTGAGCCACGGTTTCGCTTCGTTCGATATTTTCCATGAGCCAACAGAGAAACAAATATACGCAGCGAACAACAGTGCGATTTCATCGGTTCGAGTGATCGGTCGAGATTTTCCCCATTTTTCGCTTGCGAGTTTGCTTTTTATTTCGTCCATGAAGTTATGTGTGGTCTCAATGATTGAACATACAACTTTCTGATTTAATTTTTCAAATCGTCAGTAAATTTAATAGAAAGAAAATACAAATTTTTACACCGAAAAATAATTTTGATTGCCGGGTAAGGATAAAAGTGCAAAACAAGTGTGATTTATTCAATTTTACCTTTGATTTCCCATCGATAAAAATGCAACAATCATTTTGAAACGGATACATTTTGCGACTCTGCCAATTTTTTCCGAACATTTAGCCGATATTAAAGTGAAAAGTGATGCATGTTGAATTGCTACCAAAAAATGGACATTGATTTCTAACGGAATATGCCAATATTATATCGAAATGTTCCGATTGAACAACAAATTTTAACAATGAATTCAACCATTTTTAACGATCGATTTAAATCACACCGGGAAGTTCATTTGCATAATTTGTATAAGTGCCATATTTTTCCGCGAATATATGGAAAATTTTCGAAATGCAATTGTTTACTACATTATCAAAATGCTTCAAATACGACATAGAATGTTTGAATTGTCGGCATTTTAATCGCCGTTTCTGCATTTCAATACATTTGCGCAGTTTCAACGGATTGATACAATCACAATCGTTCGTCTGAAACGGTGTGCCTCAAATGATTATAACAATTTTCTTTTACATTCATTACAAGTATTAATCAAGTCGGTGGAAGAGAAAAACAAACAAACGATATTTTCAACTAAGAAATCGACACCGTGCAAAACTGCATGTGCGAGAGAGAGAGACGAGCGCATTTCAGTGAAAGTAAACATTTCTCTTGAAAGAGTTGGATTTTCAGGTTTTTGGCGTTTGGCGTATATTTCATGAAGTACACAGTTTTTCTTGAATTTGTATTTCTTATTTCTTAGCTGATTGCATTCGACGCTTGCGCGTTTGAAACGAGTCCGCGTGCGAGCGCCCGCATGCGCGCACCAGCGAAACCGAATAGAGTGTGAGATGAAAAGAAAAGTATAGAAAAATAATTCGCAGTCAACAAGAGGAAAAACATAGTGTACTAACGGTATAAATACACGCGACGCCTAATTATAATATTTGAATAGCTAGCATTGAGAGCCATACTAATCGGCAAACACTCGTCAGCAGAAAAGCTAAAACAAAATATTGAGAAAATACAGCACCCGTGAAATTGCTGCACGGAAAATGGAATAACCAAGTTTAAGTGATAATATCTTTAATTTTGATGACTCAGATACAACATTTGCAGCATAAAATCTCTCGACAGTCAGCGCAACGCTTTCGTGATGCTTTCATCGTGTTCCACAAATTCAATGTGTATCACATATCATTAAATTTATCTCATGGAACATTCGAAATTCGTTCTAATTCATCGTGATTACCTGAATCAATACGATTTAATCAGAAAATGAAGAGCAACACCACCATAAACCCATTATTTGTCGATAATTTCAAGTTGTAATTATTTGATGATGTGAATGACACAGATATCTATTGCAAACTACCGCCAAGGAATTTCAAATGCAAATATAATAGTTTCATCGAACATTTAGAGAAAATCCGGGTCTAATGTAAAATAATAGCACACAAATTCACATTAAAAATAATAATTTCGATACTTAAAAGACCTTCAATTATTATCTGCAATTGAAGGCAGCCATTATTTTTAATATACTGGAGCAAAATGTGCTCGCACACATTTTCTAGATGACCTTATGGTTCCGTTCAAAGCTACAATCTTTGCGAAGTTCGTTGAATTGCATTGTGCACAGAATATGTTCGGTTAATTGGACTCACCAATAGGAACATTCGCAATACGAATTTCGCGTGTGTCGAGCAAATATAAATGTTAAAACCGCCCGAAAATCCAGTGACATCAACAAAAACAAAGACTTTCAATTTAGACATTCCAATTATCTCCTTATATCATTCCGCACCGCTATAAAATCACAATTCCAAGTTGATTATGTCAATAATGTGAGTCTCAATGCATTCAATCTTATCGCATCCAAATTGCTTATGCAAGAGCAATATCAAATTACTCCATATATGTATTTTGACTCATCTCACGGAAATTTCAATTCAGAGCTCGATATGACTGTGCGTCTGCGGGTTGACTAAATATGTTTTTTTTTTTTGCATTACATTTCATTATGATCAAAAGAGAAATATGAATATTTATCAACATTGCATGAATAACTGCTCTTTTTTCTGGTTTTGTCCATCTCATTGATAAATGCGAGACAAATAAATCTTCAAAATTCATGCGTATGCTACCATTGTTTACATTGTCAACAGCATTAAAAAAAATATAAATGGAGCACTATCGCGCGAATGAATTGAATTGTTAATCACTTATTCATGTGTCTATTGTTTACGATGACACCGTCATACTGCGCCTCGAGTAAAAGTCAATTATTTGGATGAACTTCGTCAATAATGAAAATTATTATTCAATTTCTTTTGATTTGTTTCCTTTCAAAAGCTAAATTTTCATTGAAAACAAAGATAAAACTGTATGATTGAAATCAAATTGGCAACTATGAAACAGACGATTATGCGATTTGATTGATAAATTAGCAAAATTTGATGAAGAACATTGAATGCATTTGAAGTGCAAAAAAGAGTGAAAAAAATGGTCTGAATGAAAAAAAAATTATACAAGAAACGAAATCAAAGCTCTATTAAACTTTCTTTCACTGGATGTGAATTTATGAAAAGGTGAGAGAGAAAAAACACAGATGAACAATATCAGCAGCGAAAATCAGCAAGCATGTGTAACTTTCACCGAGCTTCTCGTCGCATAACGTCACTTACTGATTGTGTCCGCAGACACATTTGAGCAAATGAAAATTAAACCATCCAAAGTATATGATTTTAATAAATGATTCACGCATCTCGTTGAGCTATGAAGCTGGCCATGATTATCTGGCAAGTGCTACAATGGCAATTCGCTACGGCACATTTTCAATAGAGTGATATTCGGCTTTTTTCCGAAGCTGATTTAAATCAGTCACATCAGACAATGGGCTCGCGAGCGATGAGCATTTCCATAAACAATGCACATTATTGTTGAACGCGAAAAATGCCTTTTGAACGAAAAAGAAAGAATAGCATGGCATGGCATGGAATACAATGGGCAAATGCAATATGCCAAAGAATTTTCTTCGCATTTATCGGAGAAATGTGTACTTCAATGTGTACCTTTAATAACATCCGCATCATTTCACCAAACTTCTCACTAATGATCTAATTACGTGTTTCATACAAGAAAAATTGCTCCTCTTTTTTTTTCTACAATAATAGAAATTTTGCAATTTTTCAAAAAAATCTCAGACTTAGTCTTAGATGCACGCTCAATCCATCAAAAATCACACGAATATCATTCGATACAAAGAAAAACTTTCAATCACTTTTCTTTCAGAATGAATAGCATTCGATCAACTTAACCTGGAATTTAACAATTAGAATGATTCGACGTCAAATTGCAATGAGTATCCATGCTCTAGAGCATCGCTTTGAATGGTCTGGTGAATTTTTAGTAAAGCGCATATTAACATATTTGTAAAGCTTTGAAAATTATAGCTCTTGTGAATTTAATGGCGATTTCTGCTATGCGCGATGACCTGGAAACTCAATAAAAAATCGAAATAAATAGTGTTTTAAACACGCAGTTAAGCATGTTTCAGCAGTAAATTATATACACAAACACACGCACACGGTTATAAGCATCGAAGATTTATGAACCCGGAAAAACTAACGATGGGATTCATTGAAAAAAAATTAGTGTGGACACATTTAATCGGTCCATAAAAACGAGTTCATTCATAAATTCCATGCGCACACTTCTTGTTCTATGCGTTGCTTTGAAGGTGAAAGTGTCCAAAATTGATTTCGACATTTGCCGAGTGCTCTCCTATGTTTGTGCGGAATGAGTGAGATTAAGGTGAAACCAGAATTCGTGAAACGGTTTTTATTGTAATGTTTGCTTAAAAATGTGTTAAAACAAAATTCAGCAGATTTGCTATGCACGGCATAACAAATCACCATCGATTTGGCCATTAATCGTTTTCAATTTCCGCGAAAATTAAGCGGTGCCACTTCATCACCGCACAAATATTTTATTGAAGAATTGCATTTAGCATTAATGCGAAAAAGAAATTTTTAAGCAATTTCACCAGATGATATAAGAAAATCACTTATCACCGTGTACTCCTTTGCGCATTCGCAAGTCCGTCAATTTCGCTTTTCATCTCGTTTAATGTCCATAGATGCAATTGCAATAAAAAAATCAATGAACAATAAATGGAATCGGTTTTCCCATGACATTTCTATATGTGATTTTCACAACTTTATGTACGACAAACACGATTTTTCATGCATTTCAAGCGTTAACTCGTGTACAAACGCGAATGTGACACACAGAATCTAGATTGTTATAACGGCCGTTCATCTAGATTCCATGTGTAACATTCTCATCTGCATTTTCGCTTAAAATCCATGGAAATGCTTATATGTCAATCATAAAATATTGAATGGTAAAAATCAAATATAGAAGAGTCATGGGTAAAGCCAATTAAAATCTAAATCAATTCCCATTTCTATTTTATCGAATCGCGAGCGCACGCGATCGCAATATTTGCGTTTTTCTAGTTCTGCTTAAGTCATTGGAAGTGTGAACACTTGGTGGTGCAGAGCAAAATAAACAATAATAATTCACGATTTGAACCAAAGCAAAATCGAACTCTCTTACATGAAATAAACATAAAAGACAGACAGCGGAAAAAAATGAAGAGAAATAAAAATTATGCGCTTTCTCTTAAAACTGAAAAATGCGCTATGTCCGACGGAAAATCATAATGAATATGGAAAAAAAATCCGCCGAAGAATTATATGAAAGTTCAATAAAATAAAATGTTGAAAAGCCAATTGACACACTCACAGCGTACTAATAAAACTGGATTCATGCACTTGCTTTGTTTGACCAATCATACTCAATCATGCCCATAGCATCATCACCTTCGATTTCGATTCATTCGCGCAATCAAATCGTGATTTCAAATTTGCACACAATCATTCATTTAGAAATTGCGGCATTTCACTGGTTTGAGCGCAAATGCAGCCGACTTTTATACCGTTGGCGCACATTGCATATGACACTATCCATATAAATAAACTGTATCACGAAGAAAGTGAAAACAAGTGTAATTCACTCTTTCACATTTTTCTCATTCCTGGTGCGGCCGACGTGATTCGTGCCTATGGAACATTAGTCGATTTCGTTCGGGTTGAACGAACGTATCAATTCGAAAGATATTCAAATAAGTTTTCGATGTTCTTTTTTCTCTCTCTCTTTCTCTGTATCGATTCAATTGTTTCAGTCAAATTGATTTTTTAATGCAATACTTTCGTTTTGTGACATAAAAAAGAAACCAGTTTCAGTGCAGTTGCACGCTGCAACCCAATTCAATACGTTCTTGTTTCCAACCTGTCCAAATATTTTCGATAAATTCCACCAGATAAAAGAAAACAAAACAATTTAAATTAATTGCCTTGTGATATTACATCCCGCGAGTGATGATGTGCGCTAAATTCCATGTCGAAAATCTTCAAAATCGACTTGACAGATAATAAATGCCGTCCAGACAAAGCGGCGCACGCATGCGGTTACAATAAAAATGATTGGAATTTAGGTGGAGAGTCATGAAACCAACCGAAAGTTAAATAATAATCATTTATGCAAAAATCATTTGTACGGCTTAAAGTCAGCCTTTCCTCAGCTTTGCAACGATCAACTCTGCTCATTGATTCCATCTCCAGTTATAGCGAAACAACGCTTCACTCCATCGGGCTAAATTTTTTTCTGCTGTGATGATGATAAAGTGATGCTGAACATTTCAACGCAGAATTTTTCTTTAACAATTCAACAACTTCAACTTAAACGTATAGATGTATCGCACGGTTTCACTTTCAAGCATCGGACGATTTTCTAAGAATTAAACCATGACAATTTGATGTAAATTGAACTTAAGCAATCGCAATTTGTGGAGTGAAAAGCACAAAAATAAACCTATTTCAAGTGAATGCTTCCAAAATAGCTAATGTAAATGTTGCAACACTTCGTCGTATGAAGTTTGTAACGATTTTTTTTGACAAAATACAAACACTTTTCCCTGTTTTCGGCTCGAAATCTCTTGAAAAAAACGCTCTGTTTTACCGAATCGAATATTACAGAGCGAACTGATGGTCTTTTTTCTGTCATCGCAGTAGGTAGATTTCCCGTCATCTACAAATTCACTACGCATTTCTATTCACAAACGTTCCGATCATAAACAAAGTTCCCATATAAAAGATTCTGATTGAGCATTATGTGGCACTTTTTCTTGCACGTGCAGTTATTTATTGTTGAAGTCATACGGAAGATATAAATTCCCATAAATATGACGGGCATTCCTATTCTTCGAAAACAGTTTTTTAAAATATTTTCGAACCATTCACAATGCATACCTAATGATTTGCATTGAACTTAACATAGATAAGTGTATGATGTGGATGAAACACCTGCAAAGAAGCGGCGAACTTGATTTCTATTGTCGTTGCGTCGTTGATGATCGAAAGAAATGTGCAAGCGCAAGTGTGCGATGTGAGAAATATTTCATGATCGTACCGATAGATTTCATGTGTGAAACATACAAATGCGGCTTATTCATGAAATTTTTTCGGTGTTATCTAACTTCTTTCTCTTTTTATTTCGGAATATTTGAAAGGAATGAGAAGAGCGAAACAAATGTACATTATTTGTTATGCGATCGCTATTTTTATCAATTTGGTTGATTTGTTTGATTTGTTTCTTTAATGATTATCATAAATTTACTGAATGTAAATGCACGTAAAGTGAGTGAAATGAAAATGCGATGTGCAAAATAACAGCAAATAAATGAATATGCGAAACCACAAAGACAATTTATGCACAATGGAATCGATGGGCAAGTCAATCGTTTTTATTATTGTCACATATTTTGTTGATTCCGATAACTTTGCGATAAAACGATTAGATGGAGAGAAAAAAATGAAATAAACGACGTCCACCAAATGAACAACAATTTTTATCGGCAACCATCAAGGAAACACCACGTAACTGCTTTTCATGCGAAAGAGAAAGTGATGCCAGCTTAAAGCTAAATAGCTTAGCACGTTTGCATTGTAACAATAATACTGCGACCGAAAGACGCAACTACAAGAGAGAAAGAAGGAAAAACTCATGTACATATTATCGTGTTGGCCAAGAAGTGAGAAGTTTTCATTCAGACTACGCGAGAAACAAAATAAATGGCATAGTACAACAAGTGTTTGCTTGAAACACTTATACACTCATCAAGAGTGTGGCGCTCTGTGCACGGTCGCTCTTCTTCGTCTTGATTATTAGCGACGAACAATTACAATACACGCGCTATGATACAAAGAAGCGGTTACGAGCAACCGAGGTCATTATATAACAAGAACCGATTCTCTACTTGAACTTCTAATTTGTGTTTCATCTCACCGCTGCTGCCGTTGTTTTTTCTTTTTGAAAATTTCGTGTGCGCGAGAGATGTGAATGAACATTCCCACAAAACTTTCACTCTTAATATGACTTTTGATTGCCAGAATAGCTAACTAACCTAATGATATACATTGAACTAGTGGCTTCGGAGAATTGATACTTTTCAATTTGCCATTGATTTATTGCATCTCATATTTTTCACTTAATATCGATTTTTTTCTGTGGTTTTTATTTAACACGAAGCAAAAAATTTCACCCGAAAATATAAGGTGTTGTGAAAATGTTGGCATTGTTTTTCTTGCTTGTTTCATTAAAACATGAACAAAAACAATGAATACATACAATTTTATATGTTTTCCTTTTCTATTCACAGGTAATTATAGAAGAAACGTCTTACAATAGCGTTGTTGATGTTGAAATCCACCATGAGGCTGCCATTGATGTCTACATACGGATTGCTGCTTCTGCTGATTATAATTGCTGGAATTGCGGCCGATTTGGTAACACTAAAACCCAACACGATTCGTACGGAGTTGCGATTTGCGAAATCGTTACGGCCAGAAGATGAGCAAGAAATCAGCGTAACCGGCACAAATGGTGCTCCAGTGAATATAATTGTGAAAAAACGCGACCCAAAACAAGCATCAACGCTCATTCCGGACAGTGCAATCATATTCCCAAATCGTCCGTCGAATGTCGACAGAAATATTCTATTTGGATCATCCACTGAGCCGGATTCCAATTTATTCCGAAGCTATTCAATAGCCGTGAACACAGAGCCAAACAAAAATGATCCCAAAGCCGATTTAAGATTGAAAAAAGACGAGAAATTGATTGAAACATTCGTTAAGCATATATCGAAAATAAACCGAATGAATGCGTCACGCAATTATCGGCCGCAACTCTTGACGATCGATCAATTACGCGTTGAGGTGCCAGAGCCAGTTGTTATTAGTTCAGTGCCGATGGATTTTGAGACAAATGCCGATCGAATGAGTAAAAAAATTAAACAGGGCCGAAGCAAGCAATTAATGCAAATCGATGCGGACGGAATACCCGTTATCGAGGGAGTGCGAATGCCAGACGATGAAGAGGATAAGGTGAAAACATGGCGAAATGGTCGTGTTATAAATGGCGTTTTGATGCCATACGAGAAAGGCTATGTGCCAAAAAAAGCCATCCAATTGGATGGTGATTACGGACAGTTGCTGTATGTCAAGAGTTTCACGGATGAAAGCAACGATGAGGAGGCCGACGAAAGTGTTGGCAATGGCCGTTCATTTGGACCATTCACAAAATCCGATAATTTCAAATCGAAATCCACAGGACCATTTACAATTGATGATAACCACAAAATCGAGAGCAGCGTACGATTCACAAGTGAAAATGATCGAAAACCGCTCGGTCCATTTTCAATTAAAGATAATTCTCGCGTTGCAAATTCCAAATTGATCGATTACATCAAAACGATCAATGACAGAGAATATCGACGCAGAGATTTTTTCTTGAGCGATGCACCACAAGATCGAGTCCGATTCGCTGATGAAGTGCATGAAACGGCACAGCCAAAAATCCAACGACGAATGTTAGAGAATATTGGTGAGCCGGTTTATGCGCCATCACGTTACTATTCAAAAAAGACGACAAATACCGATGATGGGGAAAGATCTCCGATCATGGAATATGCCCATCCAGAGTACGGTGTGAAAGCTATTACCGAATCCGTTTCATCAACGAAAAAACCCAAAGTGCAGTATTACACAACTGATACGAAAAATATGCAACCATTGAATGTACCGTCGTTTCGACCGCAGCCATCGAAATATTATTCACCGATGACAGTGCCACAAAAACCCGTTCATCCATACAATGCATACCTCGGACACAATCCAACCAATGATGATCAACCATTTTACATGAAAATCGCGAAGCGAATGCACGATGGCGTTCAAAGTAGCTTCGATATATTCATACGACCGATTATGGAAGTTGGCAAGACATTGACGCAAAATCTCGGATTCCGTTCCAATTATCGCTCGATGGGAAAGAGTTTTGACGGCAACGAAGCCTCGAACGAAGACAGCGGAGCTTTGAGCAGTGATTTTCATATAGATGATGTGGCCAATGCAAATGGTTCATCGGAAAACAAAGTGCGAATCAAGCGGGGCCGATTTGCACCGTCAATGCGACGAAAGCGTGCGTTAGACGGAGACAATCTTGACTCGAATGATGGCGAAAATAAGCTCAATGACCACGCAAGCAGTGTATCGTTTCGAATGAAAGAATTCATTAAAAATACTGATTGGAAAAATACAGCCTGCGCTAAACGAGTATTCTGCGAAGTCATGATCCAACAATCGCCCGATGACATCGCCATTATGGAGAAAAAAATGCTCAGCATTTTATCACCGTAAGTATTGTTGGTGGGAAAAACCTGGTCAAACGGAGAGTTTATATTTTTCTTTTAACATTTTACAGACAAGAGCAGCAATCACAGGGAAACACCAGCAATAATAGTATACGCGTGTTCAGACATCTATCGGATGTTACCAAGGCAATCCAGCAGCGAAACTGTGCCCAGTTTATGTGTCAGGCTCAACAATGAATACACAACAATAACAATAATTTTTTAAACGCATTTTGATTTAAAAAAAAATCTCCATTTTTTGTAAATCTAAGAGACAAGCAATATCCTCCTATGAAACCGATGAAACGAATTGTTCATATTATTATCATATTTATTCGAATAGATTGTAATCGTATATATACTTTTTAAATATTGTGGTACATTTTATTAATAGATCAATCGAATATCTGCCAAAAAAAAACACAGTAGAGATTTAAGAAAGTTTTTTGTTCGTTTGTAAGCTCTATTTAAATCGGGTAAATATATTTAATTGATATAAATTTAAAATAACAGTTTTTTTTCTTTCCTTTAGGGATTGTATATTCTATCGTTTTTCGCTGGATTTATTCAATGATATGGTGCAATTTGGCTCGAACGACAATTTACTTAATAGAAATAAGTACTTGTCTACGTTTTAATGAATTGGTGAAGTTCTTCTCCCAACAGCAAATTGCTTCATCCATTTTTTTCCTTATTCTCTTTTCTGAATTTCTGTGTTTTCTGTCCATTCTTATCTCTTTGTTCCTTGATTTTTCGCTTGTTCATGTTTTGAACAAATGTTTTTTGCTTTTTACTGGACAGTCGATGCACTTGAGTACATGAGCGACTGATTTGAAACTTGTAAGCCAAGTTGTAAGCTGCGAGTGTGCAAAAGATGTTAAGTTCAAACGAATCATCGCATTTCAAACTTTTTAAGCTGTTAGAAAGCTTTGCGTGAATCTCACGAATACTGTGGCCATCTATTTGGAGTTCTAGTTTCTGCAAAAATCTGTACAACAGTCATTAATAAGATTTGAATTCGAAAACAATAGACAGTTTTTGAGTCCATCGAACTTGAAACAAAATTTAAAAGTTGAAGATTATTCATATAAGATAAGAAAATAAAAGTGTGAAGAACAAAACTTGATTTTAATTGTGAAAACTAATGAATAAAAGTGAATAGGAAAATGAAGTAAGATGAAAGCAGCATCAATATAGACTTCGAAGAATAGCATCATCAGAATTATGATCTGTTAAAATGATTTCAAGCGAGTTTTACCTGAATTTTAGTAGAAGAACTTGTAATTGACACTCTCACATCAATGAAAACTTTCGCATCATTTTCGACTCGAAACAATGACACTTGCTTTTGAATTTTCTATTTTTGCACACAAACTATGGATTCGTTCTTTAGTTATTATTTATACCACTATCTGATTTATTTTTGATATGAAAGTTTTGCAGTCACCGACCATTTTTTAAAGCATTTATGGATCAATCGGAATGGACAGTAATTGACACGTTCTGATGAAAGCATGTCAAGTGCGATTTAGCATCGCTTACTACTTTCTAATATCAATGTAACAAATTGAAGTTCTACTCGTATTATTATGGGGGTGTACTCAGCACAATGAAGCTATTTCGTGATCACGAGCAGTTCCAATTTCACTTGCTTTCTTGAATTAAAATATGCGCGCAGAAAAAGAACCAAGAAAATCTCGCCGTATTCTTGCAATCGCAATCAATGCGAAAATTTGCATCAAAAGAGCGATATGAAAATGATTGTTCTTGACAAGCAAGCGAGAGAGCGAGAGAGAGAGCGAGAGAGAGAGAGAGCGAGAGCGAGAGAGAGAGAGAGAGCGAGAGCGAGAGAGAGAGAGAAAGAGACTGAAACGAAGGTATCGGTGTGAAAAAGAGCAACAATTGCCCGTGGCTGGTGCTGGCATGTCATACAACATGTTATTTATTTTTATTGAATGTGCTATTCTTGTGTGGCTTTCTTAAGTGGTTTGCTTTCTTTGTGTTCTTTTCAGAAGAAGTTGGTTTGAGGCTATACGTAACGTTTCATTCGATGTTTGATTCAGTACTTATCGAATCTTCAAAGCGAAAGCATCAAATCTTAGACGTTCCCGCAGATTTCCTGTTAAAAGGTGTTTTCAAGCTATGTGCTCATTTGAATAATGAAATATAAAATTTGGCTAGGAAAAAGAGTTTGTCTGTGAAAAAAAAAGTAATTCTGTGAATAAAAAGATTTTCAATAAAAAACTGTAAAATAATTGAATAAAATAAAATAAAATGTGATTGTCCCGATATTCCGTGGATGGTAAAAAATACGACAATCATTGAAGAGAAAAACACGGAAATAAGAGATAGCATTCCATAGTGTTCACACCCACAAAGAGAAATTGTTGAGTGCATAAATTGATTGACTTTTTTGAAAGAATTCTTGCATCTTGTTTTTTGATTTCGTCCAAAAGAAAAAGAATACAAGAGCGACGATTGAATAAAATTGAAGCGCAGCAGGCAAAGAACAACGCCTTTACCCAAGAACACGGCGTAAGCATCGAAAAATAACGGTATGTTTAAAATAATATATGCATACGATACCTGTTCTGGTTCTTTTTTCCGTTGTATTCTTTAAATGGTTTTACGATTAACTCTCTGGTCATTCCATGATCATAATACTGAATTTCCTCTATGACCAAGAATTCCGTCGACCAATGTGTCGGTGGCTGTTCTTATTCTGTATTGTGGTATTAAAAAGATTAAATCGAACTCACCATGCTCGTCTCTTTCCCTCTAAATATCATTAATAAATCGGTGTTTTATGTTGTTTTCGGATGCTGTTCGAATAATTTAACGCGTCCATTTACCTTTTCGATATTATAACGAAAATGATATTGTGTTTACATACACAGATTAAGTAAACCGTTACAAATTACCATGATCGTGTGATTTTTTGAAAAATCTCAAAATTGATTCAGAATTCCGAGTCTGACATGGTGTTTTTAACGGTCTTTGAAAAGGCTCAGCTCGCGGTACACACAATAATTAAATTCAATTCAAAATTAACACATTTGGTAATGTTTTACAACGACTCATTATCATCGAAACGGTACTCTTTTGTATACTCTTCCCATGCGCGCAATGCATAGATCTTGACGAGCCAAATTATTTGCGTGAATTTCCTCCTAGGCATTCAACGAAACCTAACGAATGGAAGTGAGATTGCACGTTGCTATTGTCGGTAATATAAATTGGCGGTTCTCTTTTATTACATTATTAAATGCTCTCAGCATCTTACTTTTTTTACAATGCTTCTATTCTACTTTCCATTACTTTTTACATCAACATTCTTTTCAACACATTCCATAATGTAATTTTGTTAAATAAACGAACATTGCCCAGATTCACTTCACAGTGAAATCATCGACGGAAGAAACAAGAACTTGTCTCGAAATAAGAATTATTCTAGAACATGCGAATCCAAGATGATCATGCTATCAGTGAAACGAAAAGAGAAAAGCTATTAACTGTTTTGGAATAGAGAAATTGGCAATTTGTTGAACAATTTGCAAATCTTCATTGGTAGTATCAAATAAGTACGAAATAGAAATAGCTCATCAATTTCAATTGGTTCATTCAGAACAGAAAGAATGCCATTCCAAGACTTCATTAGCATTTTTCTTCATACAAATTGGTTAATCAACACATTCCATCTCTTGAATGATTTGAAACTGATTCGATCTGAATCAATTAATGCGCTGAAAAAATAATGTATGAAACTCTTGTCGAAGATCTAAGAAGGCGACGTGAACGAGTTTAGTTCAGAAGTTTTCCGTATTTTCGTTGCGCGAAAATCGAAATTGTCTGGAACAACAAATACTTTATTTATCTCCTTACCTAATTTACTTAATTTTCCTAAAAACCTCTTTTTTAAATGATTAATTTGATGAAAAATATTTTAATATTTAAATAAATAGATGAATATATTCGCTACACATAAGCACACAGAACGTGCGCTAGCCCTATTTTTCGCCGCCGTTGGTGTGAGTGTGCCACATTGCGCCTAACAATGCATCCAAATAAATACATAAAATAATGAAATACAACTGCGCGTTATAACTGATTCACATGTTGTACCGCGGAACAGAATAAAGAAAAACAACAGTAACACAACAAGAATACTTGTGACAGCATAGAAAATAGGTCACGCCTTCCAAGTTTAATGGTAAGGTCAATACAAAACATTAAAAAAGAAAGCAGAAAAGCGCATAGCAAATGTACAATCTACCGATGATGAAGATAGAACCGTTCAAACACGTTTTCAACACGTCAATACAGATAGATTGAAGAAACGGGCGGTGGGGAGGTGACGCAAGCGTTCTGGTATTGTGGATGTGATAAAAGGTTTACTCTACCATTTTTCTATTGAATTCTCTGGGAATTCTTGAGTGGTCATGAGCCGACCATTCCATTTGAGAAGTGCACAATGATCAAATGAAATGCGATAAATGGCATTAAACAACTATTTCCGATTAAATAATAAACGAGCACGTCTTCGTCAAAAGACGGATATGGAATATATGTATTATGCATCTTGTGTGCCATTAGTTCAATGACATCATATGAATTGCGAGCTCGTTGACTTTTCACTTTAAATAATTCACCTACATTCCAATTGAATTTCGAGAAGTAGCGTTATGTCCGCGGTATGTGGTCAATTCCCTGGTGAAAAGGCAATTGTTTTTTTTAGGTGTTTACACCTACTGACTTTTTTTTTAATTCATCGTGTCGAATTTAATCTGCGTGGAAAAATCGTGCAATTAAAAAATATATTTGGATTTTGATGATGCATTCTTTTCTATTTGATGGCTTGAATCATTCTTCGCAAGAGAAATTTCACCGAAACAAATGCTTGTTCTGTGTCTCTCTCGAATTTTCTATGACCAATGCTTGGGGAGGAAGAAAACTTTCTACGCGATTTCAATAAAAAAAACCACATCACACGAAATTTGAATAAATAATTTTCTAGAAATGCTATGATAGTTTTTTCACTAACAAAAAAACCAAATCACATTTATAATTAACCAATTTTTTTCGTGCAACCCATTTTTTTCTGTCAAATCAAAAATATAATTGGTTTATTCCTGAATTTTGCAGAGAGATATTTCGAAAAACGTGCAGCACTCATCATGAATTGGCTTTGTAGTTTGATTGTGTTCCAGTACACGATACTGCTATTGCATGGCAGACCTGAAATGATCAGCACGACACCCGCAAAAAAGATCACATTGGAAACAGAACATGCTGCATCGGTTCAAGCCATTGTCAAATCACTAGAAACTGGCCAACCATCTGAAGCTGACACAAAAAAGCATCTATTGGCGAATATAGCGGTCGCGGCTCCACAAGTCACGAAGCGGGTACTATCCACTCAAGTAAAAAGAGTTGAATTGAATAAAAAACCAACAAAAGTGCCTGAGTTGACCACCGTTTCGACGGCCACAACGGCTTTGGATGCGAAAACAACCAGGTATCAAGACGTAGATAATCACACTAAAGACATATTGCATGACAAAGAACTAACTGTTAAAAATGTATATCATAATAAGACTCAGCTTGAGTTACCATTACTAAATAGCACAACATTTATGGGGAGCTCACGAATTGAAAATGAGCAACCATTAAATCGTCAATTTTCGGGAAATGTTTTGTATTATATTCCACATTATTCACCAACATTAACCACACCGCAAACGGGATTGAGTGTTTCAATACCGGCACCAATGCCATTTCCAGCACCAATATCAACACCAACATCACCATCACAAACCATTTACTACGTTGTTAAAGATGAAGAAATTGGCTCGATCAATACAATTCCAAATAATGAAAACTTATGGACGATAGATAATTCATTTTCCACCAATTTTGCGACAACGGAATCGTTTCAATTACCCCGACCTCCGCCAACTGTAAATATATATAAACCATATGAACCGACTGTTAATATACAAAAACCATATGAACACACTGTAAATATACCATATGATAAATTTCCCCATTCAATACCATCACCATCGTTCAATTCAGACAGTTACACAAAAATCTATTCAATAATTGGAACAAGTACACCGAGCCCATATGTTTACTATCAAAAAGTACAGAAGAACCCATCACTAATACGAAAGAAGGTCCAAGAAATAACAATCACCACACATCGTCCTTATGGAAATGGCCATAAAAATGGAAATCAAAAAAATAAACATAAAAATAATAATAAAAATAATGGAAATCATCCGAACAATAACAAGCATCATGATACAAGCTCGCAGTACAATCACGGTACGGCTAGTAGTATATCCATAGTTTATAACGAAAGTACTCTATACGGTAACGAAAATAATCACAAAAATGATAGCAAAAACCCACCGAACGCTAACACATTAAATAAGAATGAATCATCGAATTCGACGAAGCCAAAAGAATGTTTAGTGTCGCCGAATTTGGGAAATCCGCAATCTGAAAGAATTTGCAATACGAACGATTTGAAAATTATAATTAAATTCGATGGAAACAGTGTATCGAATGCGACCGAAAAAAATCAGGTTAAAACGAAACCGAAGAAAAGAAAACCGACAAAAACAATCACAACGACAACAACAACAACAACGACAATAGCACCAGCATTTCATTCAGTGGAATATGAAAGTTACGAAACGGAAGAAGAATCAGATGAATTCGGTGGATTTTTGCAACCGCTACAAAATTTATTTGGAATTCCATCACCTAGGGATCGACGACGACGCCGGAAGCGACCAAATAAAAATAAGGATAAGAACAAAAAAAAAGGCAAGCCCGAAGAAATTATCAACAAATATTCCACGATCATTTTACAATCGCCGCCGCCACCAACTTCAACACCAGAACCAGCCACAAAGCACAATTATAAATCCCTTTTGTACAAATTCTTGGCGATTCTTCCCATTTTGGGCATACTGAAGCCACTTGGTTTCGGCCTCTGGACTCTTGTTCTCTCACCTCTGTTGGTCATTACGATCGGCGGCATCGCTTTAGGTGTTGTTTTGTATCCATTTTTAGTCATATCGCGTGAACAAGTGGTATATGCTTCATCTCATCGTTCACCCAAAGTCGTCATTCATAAGTATCCATATCCGAGATATGGTCAAAAAAGAGTGATTCCAAAAGTGGTTCAGTCGTTCGAACGTCGCCGAATTGTCGATCCGCACATTCCAAAACCATTCCAACCGAAAAGAATCAGCTATAGCATTCAACCAAAGCGATTTATTCCCGTTCGGTTCAGACAACATCCGCATAGATCAAATCGAAAAGTGCGAGACACACAATTTCAACAGTGGCTTTTGGTTCAAAATAATTTCAATATTCGCATTATGTCGCCACAAAATGATTTTGATTACTTTTAACGCTTAATATTTTAGAAGAAAAACGTTTAAATGTAAATAATATTTAGACTTAGAATATCGTATAATATGAATAACACGGCAATTTCATAACCTTTGGGCTAATATTAACTTTTATAATAGTCTGGGAATCGTACGAGCTAAAATAATGCGTCGAAAATGCGTTAAACTCAACTAATCACTTGTAAAAAACTGTTACTAATTTCTTTCATGGTTAAATTGTAAATTATTGTAGGTTTAAGTTATTTCACGGATAAGGCTTCAATTTATACGAACCGAAGTAAAAACAATTGTAATATTTAGATCAATAGAATAAAAATTATGCATGTAAAATAAAGTAGATTAGGCAAAATAACCCAACATAAACTCGCTAGTCATTAATGTTTAAAAAAAATCTAATAAACTATAGCATTTATTCACCAAGAAGTAGAAACTGTGGCTGAAATTATCTATGTTTCGTTTCTGTTTTCTGCACAGAGTCATTGATGAATTAATTGCTAAGCATTCGGATAAACCGAAATCAATGGTGACAACAGCACCAAAAGCAGACGCTGCGGCTGCTACAACGCAGGACAGTGCCCATAAGCCGACCATCTACGATATTATAACTCAAACAGAAAGAAATCAATCATTGCAAATGAATCGTGCTCAGTCGATTTCAACGACACTTTCACCGCCCATCGCATTGCCATTGTCATCACAGATGCCGTTGCAAAATCAAAGGTCTGACGACGAACCGAAAGCAATTGGTCATCACATTGAAATGCACGGACATCCGGGCATTGCTGAACCATTGACATGGCAGCAGATCGAATCCGAAATGTCGATGGTTAATCAAAATCTAAGAGAATCCTCAACATCGAAAGATGGCATTTCCACTTGGATTTTATTGAGCGGCAGCGACAAACAACAACAAATGCTGGCCACTCCGGCCACGACGACCATGTCGCATGTTGATAAATTTGATGTAAAAGATTCACACAGCGATCAAACAAATTATCGTTTTGGTGAAAATCATGCGAATAAAACAGTGAAACCGGGTAAAAATCGTGATTCAAATGAAAATAAAAAATCTAAACCGGATAAAAAGAATAAAATCAGTAGTTCAACGGTTGCCCCAAAGACAACAATCAGTCCATCGTCAACACATGGCATTTTATTAGCGAGCGATTTTGCGGCTGATAAGAATCGACGAAAAACACAGCTGTTAAATCTCAGTAAATTGAATAAGCGAAAAACCACCACAACATCCACCACACAAACACCCGAACCCGTCGTTGCAAATGATAGAATTGATGATATGCCAACGAATTTGGAAGATAATGAGACAACAACATCTGTAGCCTTTATAGTGCTTGAACCAAAGGATGCCGATTTTAATTTGCCACAAGATCGATCGCCGGCTAAAAAACCGATTAAAGCCGCAACTAAACCCAAAAAGAAGCCCACCAAGAAAAATAAGACGGCCGTCACAAAAGTACCGGCTAAAAATAAAGAAAAACCCATTTCGACGACCATTTACAATTATCTGTCGAGAGAAGTGATGCCGAGTGTTGGCATTTTGGGTGCCGGGCTCATTTTGACGGCTGGAATCGCATCGTATATATTCGGACCATTTGCCGCTCTGCGTCGATCGTACGATGATGCTTCAGATCGTCAAGATAATGTCGATAACATCTATTCGGTTAATAGCGAAGAATATGCAAGTGGAGATTCAGACAGTGGTCAGCATGAAGAAGAGGTGTTTTCGAAATTCTTAGCTGGAATGCCTTCTCGCGATGTACCAAGATATGTCAAGTATTTCCGTCCGGATGGAGCTCATCCGAATCAACCGAATCAACCGAATCAAGTGATGCATCCGAATTACCCTTATCGCCGACAAGTGCAATTGCAACAGCAACAGCCCGCATCGAATATAAATGCGAAATACAGTCCATACTTGCGCTATCGCACCGCCCCAAGTCCGCACTACAATGTAGCTCAATATAATCCACAGCCACAATATCCATCGCATCGAAATCACCAAATGATCACGCAGCCAGCCCAACAGCCACAACAAGTATCGCCTGTTTATAATCCACAGTATCATGAAATGCAAAAGCAAAAATCATTTGCTAACAATATGGACACGATTTTAAAGCATCAAACAACGATTTATGGAAAATCACAGAATTCTAATGTTATTGAAGAAAAATCAATTGGAACACAAATCCAGGCTGAATCTGAAGACGAACAATTGCCACAAGCTGAGAAACAAGTCAATGAAGTGGTTGGAATTGAAACCACCAATGATGATACAACGACGCCACAAATTCAACGCCGCACAAATACATATGTGGTTGGCAGTTCGATTGCTGACACAGGAGAAGCGGTTGTTTCCGCATCAATGACAGCATCGGATGGCATGTCATCGGAGGGTATTGTAGAGCCGGTGATTGCCATTACACCTTCTTCACATGGTCCACGAAGACGGCGTCGTGATACAATGCCCGACACAACGAAAACACCAACAGCTGAACCCAGCAAATCAATCGCGAATTCAAGCCAACAATCAGTGACAACAACAACAACATCGCTACCAGTGCAAAGCACACGTTTGTACAATCCAATTGATCTTGTCAATTTGGCGAGCGAATATAATATGCTGAATGAGAAAATCATGTCATTCGATAGAGATTACAAGAATGAAGAAAATGAGAAAAAAATCGAAAAGAAAATCCAAACCGAATTCAAAAGCATCACGAACGACTATGAAGTGCTGAAGAAAGCAATCGATGGCGGCAAAGATATTGAACAATTTCAAAAGCAATTCCGGATTCGAGCCAAGAATTTCGAATTGTCGGTTATTTTAAAAACAGGAATAAACACTTTACATCATCGAATCGGACATTTGAATGATTTGGTGGAACATCCTGAAGATACTAGACTTTTCGAAAAAATTAACCGTAGAGACGGTTCGAGCGACGGCACTGCATCAACGGAGCTTGAGTCATCCTCTTCAAATACAACCGAAACTGCGAAAGAGCCCGATGCTGACAACGGTTTCGTCAGCTTATTGAAATTGCTGCAGTTAAAAGTACAGTTCGGTCTAAATCTTATGCAAAACATTCGACCCAGTTTCGAGCGAGCATTCGAGGAAGTATTTAAAAATCCTTACGAAAAACAAAATTAGAACGTTCGTGACATTATTTTACACTTTTTTTGACAAAAGCAAAAGAAAATTCGTCGTCAAATCGCCAAGACGATGTGGTATTCTAATCATTAAACGCGTGCTAATTACGATGTTCTTTTTTGTTCGGACTTCAAATGAAATTATAGGGAAAAAATAATTACTTTTTAGAGAAATATTACGATGAAAAACCCACTTTCGAGTTATATTTGAATGAAAAAAGAAGAGATACGAATGAAAAAATACGAATGAAAAAAAAAATACGAATGAAAAAGTGAATTTCAGCGGAACAGACCCGCTTTTTTTTAAATGAAAGCAAAAAATCTAACCAATTTGCTTCGATTTGGTCTCTTTTACTTCTTTCTCATCCGAGGTCAATTAAATATTGAGCTCATTTCTAGCTGAAGATCATTGGCCTGACGATTCTTTTTTCTACAGACTTCTAGTAATAAAGTAGTTAAGTATCAAATTGATCAATCAAACAATTTAGTGTTAACAAAATTTCTTCAGGAAAAACAACAACAATGAAAATTAGCGCGAGACCATCGATAAGGCTTTGATTTAGAACCATACAAGTTAATATCATGCAGAACCATTTTCAATTCAAATCATTTCAAAAATTATCGAATCGTTAACATTATTTAATTTTCTATGAAATTCACAAATTGTTCAATCGTTTAAGAAACAAGATCCAAATAATACTTTTAAGCTGTACACCCAGAATCACATCAAATGCACTTCACTAACAATGAATTGAAATTCTAATATCTAATTATTTAGGATGAATGTCGAATTAAGCCCTAAACAAATGATTCCTTCAGTTCATGCGTGGCGGTTCAATTGTAGAAGATTCCCATAAAAATTTCGATTTAAGATTGTAATATTTCATAAGCAAACTGATCTGTTTTTATGGAATAAATATACGAAAAATAAAAACATTATAACTTCATTTACATTGTGTTAATTCACGTATATTTGTTTTCTGTCGAGATTCATAAGTTTTGGTAAGTGCTTCTTAGGAAAACGGCCAACTCGAATGTAAGTAATAAATAAATAATAAAAAAAAATTATAATTTTGGCGTTCCAACAAAAAAATTGTATTGATTAACTCACAACGATTAATTTTGGCTTGAAAAGATCTTTATTTCGAATTATGTTGGCATAAGTTTTATTTTACAATAATTTTAAATGAAATTTCAGGTATGATTCAATTTCGTTCAATTTGTTTTCATTGTATTAATGGAGTTCATCGAAATTAAAGATCTTTCAAGATCATTTGAAATTGTTTGGGGACAAATCACTAATATTGGGCTACAAAGATATAGCGATGCATCAAGAGAGTAATAACGTCATATTGTATCCCCCTCACACTCATTTTTTTCTTAATATTATGCGTTTATTGCTGCTTCAGAGAGAGCTGAGTGTGTTCAATTCTCTTTGTCAAAGAGTCTGAAGCAGTGCGAAACGTTGTCAACGTTACGTAGAGAACAGCGAAAAGAAATAAGTGTGAGAAAGATATTATATGCCGCTATTACTTTTGAGGTTTCGCTATTACTTACTATTAGAATTCATTATTTGCTATTTATTTCTAGAACACTTTTCGTGAATTGCCCCATGTGTCAACTGGTGATATTAGCTGTCTTATTTATACAAATTTTAATTCAAGAGATTCAACAAATAATTTTGAAACTAAATTTTAACCGGTTCAGATTACAAAATCGTTCGAGCAGTAACGACACGTGATTGAGGTAGAATAAAAACTTCTTCTCGCAAAACATAAAAGTGAACTACATAAAAATTGTCAATAAAAGTGAACTATAAATTAATTTTTCAATATTTTTTTCGTGCGCGTTTTTTGCTCAAGTGGTTAGAGATAGGGTTGTTCAATGTTCTACAGAGCAATAAAGGATATTCTTTAGCTCAACTTTCTAGGACATTGTTCAAACCAAACTCTTACCACTTAAGCAAAAAACGTGCACGGAAAAATATTGAACATTTAATTTATGCAGTTCACTTTTATTTTCTATTTTGCGAGAAGAAGTTTTTATTCTATTCCAGTCACATAAGCGTTGTCGTTATCTTCACATTTATACTCAGGAAATCAATTCAATTTCCGAAAATATTCAATTGATCAGCGTTTCATTTTCGGATGATTCGGACATTCCGAATACAGAATGTGTTTCTTCATTTCTGGAACACGTGCAAGATTCGCTCCGCACAGAGAACAGTTGAAATAAATCACGTCCTTTGATTTTCGAATCGGCTTCATGCATGACTTTTGGTGTTGTCGTACGTTCTTGTTATTTTCGATGATTTTATTGCAAACGTTGCACTTAAATTTATACAAATGCAGATGTTTATTAATCACATGCATATTATAGCATCTGACATTTCCGTATGAAGTGCTGCAATGTTTGCAATCGTATGGCTTTATTCCAAGATGTGTTTTCATATGATTTCTATGCAAAGTAAGAAACGAAGGGAATGTTTCTTTGCACAGATAACACTCGAAGATTTTCTTGCATCGATGCTCGTGCTTTTTCTTATACTTAATGTGAGAAAATCGCTTGCTGCAGAAATCGCATTTCACCATTCCAAGTTTTGAATGACAATTTAGGTGATTTCTTAGATTGCTTACGTTTCGAAATGACATTGGGCACATTTTACACTGAAATTTTTTCTCCGCCGTGTGTTTGCTTGTCATATGAATTTGGAGCCTTTTTAAATCTAGCATCTTCTGGTGACATACAAAGCACTCGATGCGACGTTTCGTACAATTATTTTGATGCGCAATCTTCTGAATTTTCGATGCAAATCGCCGGTCACAAATCAAACATGTCATTGAAAGTAAGTTGGGATGATGTTCGCCGAAATGGTGCGACAAAAAATGTGCCGTTGAAAATGTTTCATCACAATCGAGACATTTAAAGGACTTTTCCCCGATGTGCGTAAACATGTGGCGTCTAAATTTGCTAAAACTCAATCCATATCTGGTGAATTTACATAAATAGCATTCGTAACGGCGTTTTCGGCAATTTTGCTGGTGTTTTTCCAATGTTTCACAATCGAAAAATCGTCGATGGCACATCGAACACTTGAATTCGAACAAATCGCGATGACGTTGAATATGCTGTTCCAATGCTTCTGATCTCGGGTAATATTTTTGACAAAATCTACACTGAAATGGCTTTTCGCCGGTATGCATTCGCATGTGCTCTCTAAGCTTTTCAATAGTTAGGCGAAGATACGAATATTTGCACAAATGACATTCGAGGCGACGTCTTTTCAGGCAATAATTCTCATGTTTTTGCCATTGCTCTTTTGTTTCTTGTGTTTGTTTGCAAACTGAGCACTTGAACGGCATTCTATCAGAATGTCGATTCTGCAAGTGAGAAAAAAGACTAATTTTCATCGAAAATGCATCATCGCAGTGCTTGCAATGGAATAATTTTTCGCCTGTGTGTGCATTTCTCATGTGTTGTCTTACTTTGTACATTTGAAGACGCTTGTTTGTGTGTCCGCATAAGTGACATTGAAATGTACGTCGTTTGACGCATTTCAATTCGTGCGCATCGAAGATGTCCTTTTTGTAAAATATCCTTCGGCATAATGGACAGCGATAAATTGGTTTTTTCGGATGACGGGATTTCACATGACTGTGTAGACTACTATTGATTGTAAATTTTTGAGAACAGTACATACATGAGAATGGCTTTTCGCCACTATGAACACGCAAATGTTCCTTAATGTTTGATCGATTTCGTGTTGTTTTTATCACATCACACAAAGGACATTTCACCATTTTAATTCCATTCACCAAAATATCCAAAGGCTCTAATTTTTCTCGCTTTGGCTGCTTTTTTTTGTCATGCCTTTTGCTATTCTTCTCTTCTTTCCCAAATAGCACGTTTTTCTTCCGATCCAACTTTTTCTCTTTCTGCTTCTGCTTCACCCTCTTTTCTGAATCCAATATTTTATTTGCTTCACATGAAATCTGTAACATTTCCTTACGAAGCGAATCAATTGCCAAATCATCTACATCGACTTCGGATTTAACGATTTCTAATTCAGACACCAAACCAATTGCAGCTTCCACCGCTCGTTGGTTTTCATCGTTTTCGTGGAGTATGACAGATTTGCAAGCCGGCACTTGCATCGAATCATCATATTCGTAGCCATTATCCACAGTTTCGGTTTTAACGGATATTTCATCGTCTTCACAAAATTTTCCGCTGATGTCATCCGGGATTTCATGCCGTGCACGTTTTACTCGCTTTGATGTCAGTGTTTTGCTCAATCTCTTGGGCATTATATGAAATTTCCTTCGATTGTCTGTAACAAATACGATTTATTTACACAAAAATGAAATGTCTATCATCTTTATTTGCTTTATTTGAAAAATTCAATTCATACCTTGTCAATTAAACTTGCAATTAGCGTAAGTACTTTTTAAAGGTGGCTTTCTAAGTCCAATCAAAACATGTTTAAATGCATCTCAATTATCAAATGTCAAAACATCTTGTTCTTGGTGCAAACTGAGCAGCAAAGTGACATCTGGATAATGTGTCAAACGTTTTTTCAAAACAGTTTAAAAATGCGGTTATAGCATATTTAGTATGAATCTGAAAAATCGAACAGCTTAAAGTGTTCATCTTCATAATCGTATGCGATCTAAATCTATTCTTTGGAACAAGCTTGCTTTCGTTTTCGTGTACAAATTCGAAAGGTGGAATCAGATTTTAAGACTAAATTGTCACAAATTTTTGATTAAAGATGTCAGAATAAAAAATTGTGCTGAACAATGTAAATTTCAAGGGATTTGGATCGTTTTCGCTCTATGAATTAAGCAATAAGGTTTAAGATCGCTTGATATTTACGTTGCACAGCACACCATTTTCTTTCGAAATCTCCATTCACTTCCAATAGAGATGCTGTCAAAAAATCAAACATAGATGATATTTTTTCAAAAGTCATTAAGAAACAGCTATGATTATCATTTGTTTTATTTGGAAAATTCAATTCATACCTTGTTAATACAATATTCAATCCAAGTTTGAATTTTTTCAAATGCGACTTCTCAATCCCAAAAAAATGTGATGTTTTACTGACAAATGTCAAAACATCTGATTCTGAACGTAAACTGAGCCAAGAGACAACTGAGCTATGTGTCAAACACATCTTCAAACTGATTTTCAGACCGGAGGGAATTTTGAAATTCCATTTGCCGATGATTTTATCACAATATCAAACAGAAGAATTCATTTGACTGCTGCAGATTATTTTGATAAAATGAAATATTGGAACGAGATCTTACAAAAAAAATCCAAAATGTTATGAAAACACAATAATGAGTAATAGCTATGTATAGCTGGGTCCAGAGAGTGTCCTCTAGTGTACAGTAGATGCAAGCAATATTGAGTTTCGGAAATATTCAAATTTGTTCCATTTTCTCCTGAAGAAAATCACAAACAAAAGTGAATTACTAATTTCGGTCGGTAATATTCCAACTAATTCCAACGCAAACTCATTTTTTCCAAAGAATATTTTGTGCATGTTCGAAATGGTCATATCCTCAATTTCTATTTAGCGCAAGAGCTTACAGGGTTTTTTCCGTTTATTATTCATGAATAATTCAAGTGAAGAATGTTGGAAAGAAGAATTGCATTTAAAGTGCTTTGATTGTGGCGGATTTGCAATACAGTTTCATTTTCTCAAACCGAGAATACATTCTGTTCGAATAGCAAACTCTTTGCGTTGGTTGCTATGAAGAAGGAATTTCATGCATTGAACTTGACTAATTTTCGCGGTTTGTTCAAGGGTCAATTTACTCTCTTCCGTTTTTCATTATTATCACAACGCAAACCCGTTCATTCATTACAATAAATGCTCTACCTAGACCTTGAATATTATCAGTGGCATCGGTCCATTATGTGTATATTTAGATGAACGATAATAACATGTTGATCTTAATTTGGATAAATTGATCTAGTTTAGAAAAAAACATTTCCCATATTCCTAAATGAACAAGGTGAATAGATGTAAATGTTGGTCAGGTTCTGTTGAATTGTTATGCAAGTTTATTGAAAAATTGACTTTGCTGTGAAAATAAAAGTCAAAAATTTCTAAGTTGAAACTTCTGATTCTCGTTGAATCAATCTGGTTTGAATGAAAAGTTGTAGAAGATCACATCTTGTGTATCGATTAGAATGATAATCTATATCAAGTTGTATTGAAATGGAATAGTGAACTACACAAGTTCGATCTTCGAAGAAGCGGAAAACGAAGAACTATTGATTGAAAACTTCATCTTTTACTTGAAGCTCATATGACTTTGATCGACTTGCACATTTTTGCCATGTCTATTTTCAGGTATGGCAGCGTAATAGCAAATGAAAAAGTCATCCAATTTCATGTGGTTTTCAAACAAGTATTGAGTAACCGAAGATTCGATCAATGTGATTAGGCTATGTTTTGCCAATATTGTTCTGTGTCATGTGTTGTTTTATCATCGATTTCTCTTGCATGCGCAATATTTTATAATTAAACAGCGATACAATTCAATCAAACATCATTTGTTGTTGAAAACTCTTCAAATGAAGGAGAATCTAGTCAAATGCACAGCTACGTGATAGCTTCGCAAGAAAGGGGCACCTCTTTTATTTTCATAGGTAGTTAAATTTCGGCATAATCAACTCGTGCCACAGTCTGAATAGTAAATTAAAAGAGCACTTTGTAAACACAACAATAGAAACGTTCGTTAATTGGTCGCATAATTTTTGTAAGCATGTGATAATTAGCACAAAATACATCGGCTTAGCATCAGTCCACTATTATCGGCTAAAATGGCGTTTGCCAATTAAAAACCACGACAAATCATGAGCGCAAGCGGTTGAAAGCAATCTTGAACCGTGAAAAATTGATCACAAACATTAATACTGAAATGTTG
Source organism: Obolodiplosis robiniae (assembly GCA_028476595.1). Taxonomy (NCBI): domain Eukaryota; kingdom Metazoa; phylum Arthropoda; class Insecta; order Diptera; family Cecidomyiidae; genus Obolodiplosis; species Obolodiplosis robiniae. The sequence continues at coordinate 16,651,924 of CM052015.1, read as the reverse complement.
CCATTAGATTCATTTAAAACCGGAAATAGCGAGCAATTAGGCATTTCTCTGATGCAGATATACGTAACATTAAATATTAATCGGGTGTGAATAGTGCTGAACATGTTAAAGCAATACAATGAACCACAAAAATGAACAGATTTGCGAAAGATATCGTAAATATGTCTAGTTAAAAAAATAATTTTTTTATCAAAATTGATTGAAAGAACATCCAATATTTCGTTTCAAATGAAAAAAATAACCAACTTTCATAATTTTAAATGTTATTTGAAAGTGTTTCCTAATCTGGAATACACTTTCCCATGAGGAATGTTTACGATAATTTGAGTTTTACTGACAAACTCACAAATTATTTTGATGCGATTCATTTTCATAAATTTTGAATGGACACAAAATTTGTGACCCACAAAATAATGATAATAAATCTATTTTATGAATCATTCAGAATGTATGTGCATTCTTTCAATGCGTTGACAAATCTGAACAGTTCAGTGACTATCATTCCAGTGTGAATTTAAGAAAATAATTGAGTATGAATATAAGAACAACAATTGATTGCAAAGTTGGGATGTGTCGCGAGACTCAGCCGTGCATCATGCAGTTTGTTGTAATTATACAATGATATTGGAGGAACAAATTTATATGAATCAATTGTGTTTGCTTTATGGTCCGATAGTTCGTTGAGCGCATGCAAGAAGAGTTCCACAACGAACCTTTTATGCCCATCAACAACTATCAGAAACAATTTATTAAATTATAGCATGTGAGAGTATAGTGTTTAGTGTGCGGCGCGCAACGTGTCGCGTATTTTCGCCTTTTTAACTCCCACGACATGAAAGCATGGCTAGAAACTAACACACATGCCCGGCCTGTTTCAGCAGTCCAAATCTCTAGCTCTTAAACAATGCGGATTTATGTTTACAAACTAGTCCGTTCTTACTGGTTGTTGGGGAAACAAAATTTCGCTGTGTCGCTGCCAGAACTTCCGATTAACGAGTGCCTTTTTGTTCGCTTAAATTGAGTGCTACAGTTTTAATAGACATGGAAAATATGATTGACATAGTTGTGTGACTTTGCGTAGACTGAATATAATTTTCAAACTAACAATGCTATTGCGAAAGGAGTTAGAAGCATTAGAACTCACATATCCAACCGAATCTAGCACAGTATCGAATAAAAATGGGACTAACACCGTGTCTGCAGTAAACAAAGTAATTTCATTCGTATATTATTCTTTGCAATTGGTGTGGTTTTGTAATTGAATCATTTTTAGTCGAAGAGGACTATTCCACCATCGCCCAGTGAAGATGTGCTCCTTCGCCATGACGAGAATAGAGAGAAAATATTTTTGCGACCAGGAGTCATTGAAGAGGAGCCCGACTCCATGGACACCATCATCAGTGATCCATCATCGTTTCCGATAGTGATCGTCCCACCGGCCACTCCACAGGGCGCTGGTGTACTCATACGAAATTCCACTCAATCGTCATTCGGACGGATGAGCCGAATTAGTACCAGTTCAAAGTATGTATTTTATGCGAAATGTGATTTAATTAGCCTGTTTTGTGCAGTATCACAAGTGAAAAATGAGTACGCAAATTGAATGTGATCATTTGTTGTGGCGTTCAAAATCAGTGGAATATTTATTTTATTTTAAACTAAAAAAAAATCCCCAAATAAACCTTATCAGTGTCCTTCAATCACAACTAACAAGGACAGAAATGTTTGCTTGAAAAATCATAATGTTCGCTCTTGTTGATTGAGTCGAATCTGATGTTTATCTAAATTCTGACTGGAAAGTGATTTGCTGCAATTCTATTAGTGAGAGCAAAGCAAAAATGAAGTGAAACGTTTCAAAGTGGTTGAAGAGGACGCCTTGCCGCATAACAGCGGCGAATGGCAGAACGAGACTAATCGTTTTCAAAATAATTGAAGTCAGAATAAAAACATATTGGTTAATATGTGTGATTTTTCTAATAAATTGAATTTGCCTCAAAATTATTTGACAATTGGTTCGAAAAATCTCGAACAACCATAATGTAGTTCATTCAATCAAACATACATTAATCATATACGCAAGCTGAAACTGACACAAAATGAATGTTATTAAACGACGTGAGCACGAAAAATTTCACACAATCTCTTATTATAACATTATATCGAAACCTCTGCTCCATTTGCACAGTCCACATCAAAGGTTAATTACAATTACGAGCGAGAATTTAAGAAAATTCTTACACAATAGTTCGCGTGCTTGCTATGATAATGATGATTTTGTTGAGCTATAATGGTTTAATTTTAAAATTGGATTGCTTCAAATTGGAATTCTCAACAATTTCTTGCAAATTGCGTAATGTGAACTATTCGTTAAAGCGATTCATATGTCTCCATCATTAACTCAAAATCTTCAAATTTAAATGTTATTTCTGCATATTCTTTTGTTTAACATAAATAAATCTAAATTTCCGAATTTGATAACAAAGAATCTTTTCAATTGTTTTGATTTACTAAATTTTCGATGTTAGCGATTTAAAGAAACTCTGAAATAAAAATCCGGAAATGAAATTGAATCACAACATTAATCTAATCGTTACAAACAATTCAAAGAATTTGACCGATAAAAAAAAACTACGAATCCACTCACACATGTCACGAAAATTAGCAGAAATATACAATATATCACTTCACATGTTTGTATTTGTACAAAAAATTGTGCTGCTCTCTGCGAAATTTAGTTAATTATACGATTACTGGGTTGAGATAGATATGGCGTTGAATAGTAGCGACGTCAGAATTGCGAGTGATAAGCTCAATTTATGATATGTCTGCGCTCAGTTCGAGTAAACTCGTCAATGTCGCTGTGTGTCATACCGTCGATATCTCTGCTTCCAAAGTCGTGTTCATTCTGATTAAAAAAAAAACATATTTCTTGTGTGTGATTCGAGGAATTATATAGTGATTTTGGAAAAGTTTTGGCATTCCATTTCTATAATCTATCTGTCTGAGAGAATATCTCTTCAGTACTAACGATAAATCCAGACTTTATCAACAATCCAATCAAACAGTCCGTGAAGGTTCAGATGAATATAATTGCTGGTCACTGACCTCATCCTAAGCTATTCAGAATCGAATTTGCATCTGCATTTTTGAAAGGTGTGAATTTGGCATTCCAAATTTAACAAGTTTTTTGTCGTTATTTACAAAGATTTACACAAAATTGTTTGACTAAGAAGAATTTTTTCGTGAAAAATTGAACTTTAAAAGGTCATTATTTGTTATTGATATAGTTCATTGTCCAGTAATGGCATTTTGATAATAAGAAAATAAAGATTTATTTTGAGTGAATGTGTGAGAGAGCTTATTATAGTCGCGAACTGTTTCTTCGTTCATATAGTTCAAAAAAAAAAGAATGTTGTTGATTGCAATTGCAATTTTTAGTAAGCACATGAGCTATCAAACGCCAAGCTGTCATTATATTATTATGAATCGTTGATTCACTGACCCTACGTCACAGATAAGCCAAACGAAACATATGTAAATAAACAGTGTTGATGCTCAAATATTTCATGTAGAGCATAGCTCACATGATGATTCATGAAACGTTTTCACAACAAAACGGAAATATTAAAGAATAAAATTTATGGTCGAAACAATTTTAGTAGATACATCACGTTTATTATAGTTTATGACATGAGGAGACGATTCGTAGCATTGAATGCACTGTATTATGATCACACCTCAATTGAATGCGAAGCATGTCCCAGAATCATCTTTATTCGACCATAGCACGTGATTTTATCAATGTTTTGTTTCATAAATCAATTTAAACGAGTTTATTTTAAAACAAATAGAAGCCGAAACTATCGTCCGGGGGTCTATCGAAAAATTAAACGCAGAGCCGTTCTTAAAAATGGGTAAGAACACGTAACAATTCTGTATGAGAATTTAATTGTAATTTTTGATTTAATGCAGCGATTGCAATGTCGCACAGAAGAAAGTTTCGCGGAGAAGAATACGGTTTCTACAAGACATCTTCACCACACTCGTCGATTCTCAATGGCGATGGACGTTGATTGTGTTCGCTTTGAGCTTTTTACTCTCGTGGCTTTTGTTTGCGATGATTTGGTGGTTGATCGCTGTCACACATGGCGATTTAGAGGAAATGCATTTGCCTCCAAACCAAGGTATTCTCCATCGCTTATGTTTGTTATTGAGACCGATTAACTCGTTACTATTATTTAAATCCGGATTGTGTTGATTGTTTGGAATGTCAATAAAGATGCAATTGATTTTTTGGAATACAATCAGCTGAATTTTGACAGTGAGCATCCACTTCAATGCTCAAATTGATTATATTAACGACAATAATTTTCATTGGCCCATTTAACAATAGCAGTGTAAGCAGTTGCTAACTTTATTGATGCAAACTGCAAATATTTTAGTAAATTGCATATTGGTATTCCAAACGGACATTTCAATAGGATTCCATATATTTATCTTTCGATCAATTTCTTTTCCATTAAAAGAGTATCTTTCATAATTTAGAGGAAAGTAAATGGGTGCCATGCGTTTTCAACATATTCAGTTTCACTTCCTGCTTTTTATTTTCTATCGAGACTCAACACACCATCGGATATGGGTAAATAAAAGAAAACCAATTAAAACATCAATGAAACTTATAAAGGAACTCGGTTCTAGTGTGCGCACAACCACCGAAGAATGTCCGGAAGCGATATTCGTGATGTGTTTCCAATCAATTTATGGAGTTTTTGTGCAAGCATTTATGGTTGGAATCGTTTTTGCAAAGATGACACGACCAAAACAACGAACACAAACGCTACTCTTTTCAAAAAATGCCGTAGTATGTCAAAGAGATGGCTACTTGGCTTTAATGTTTCGAGTCGGTGACATTCGAAAAAGCCATATTATTGGAGCAAATGTTCGGGCGCAATTAATTCGGCCATATTTGACAAAGGAAGGTGAATTGAATCCTCAGTATGTAATCGAATTGGATATCGGAACAGATGGCTGTGCATCAGACTTGTTCTTCATTTGGCCGATGATTGTGGTACATCGGATTGACGAATCGTCACCATTTTACAATATGTCAGCAGCAGATATGCTGCAAGAGAAGTTTGAAGTCGTCGTCATTCTGGAGGGAACGATTGAGTCAACTGGACAAACGACTCAAGCTCGGTCAAGTTATTTGAATGTGGAAATTTTATGGGGACATCGATTCTTGCCGGTGGTTTGTTACAACAATGAACGCCAAGGCTACGACATCGATTACTCGAAATTCAATGAAACTGTTCCAGTCGATACACCACTTTGCTCGGGCCGTGAATTAGCCGAATTTTTTAAAATGCAAGAAGAAATATCTGCCCCCAGTAAATATTGATGCCATTCATTTCGCATGTATATGAAACCAACAATATTTTTGCTGCTTTACCGATGCTTATTTTGATTTTTTTTCCTGTTTTTATATCAATCCGGATGAAATGAATATTCTTAATGAAGCCGAACAGGTAGCTTCATTCATTGATTCTGCTACTGCATCAACATCAATATAAAACTAAGCCATATACAATACATTTGTAGTAAGTGGAGATTTTCTTGTTTGTGTGCATGTGTCTAGTTTAGCGAAATTATTCTTTATAATTTTCTTTTTACAGGATCTGTAGAAGCTATCTAAGGGACATGTGAATGATTTCGACGTGAATATGTTCGAAGGACTGGCGATTAACACTGCATGACGTTTTCCAGACGATGATTCATTGAGGCATGTTAAAAGCAGTACTGCTCTTGAGTGCACAAGTTTTGATTATGGAGTTATTGTTTAGTTTTGATACAAAACTTTTGAGCATTGAAAAATGAATAGGGCGCAAAGTGGCGCTTTCTTCCTCTCATTTTTACTCAATTTAAATTCTCAAACCTGAATATTTGTTGAATATTATCGAAATCAGTAGGTAAATATTCTTGGAAACATTTGGCTATTGACGACTTAAAAACTGTATGTTTTGCAAGAAATATAATTTGCAATTCGAATGGATTTCAATAAATGTTTCTCAAACTTCGAACATCAGTAGTTTTTTTTAAAAAACTCACATACTTCGGAGATGATCTTCAACTCAATCTTTTTCCATCATAGTGTTCAAAATACTGTTTGTATGGAAGAATCGCATTTATATTTAAATAGGACATGTGAAGCAGGCAGGGCTCTGGTTTTGTTGAGCTGGTAGCGGCTGCTGAGACCAGTCAGCTAGGTAATTTTGGCTGTCAATGTGTTTGCAGCTAATACGCTATCGCACACCAAACTCCACTCAGTTGTCATTCACCCGGTCATTCATCCAGTTAAGTTGAGTTAGCAACATGTACATAAATCAACGCGAAACGTCATATAATTAGAACATTTAGTTAGCGCTCGACAAATCACAAGAAAAATGAATAAAGTCTAATTCAGAGCCTCAGTATGTGATTATCTGCTATGATTGAAATTTAATACGAGCAAAACAACTGAGGCGATACTGTAATTGTGTTTATGCTAAAAAATCAGTTATCACATGAACTTGAATTTGAATTTAGGATTTTGAAACATTGAATATGTAATTCGATTTAAAAATATTGCCCATAATTTATATTCCCACTTATGTGTTATCTGACTTTTGACAATATATGAAATATTGTGATATGCCAAAAACGTTGCCATTCTGTTTTTAAATCAAGAGTATTTATCAAGAACGCGTGCATCAATTACACAAAATAATTTAAAATATGAACGCTCATTAAAAAGAAATTATCGTCGAAAAAATTCTGTAGTTGATTTATTATATGTATAGAAGCTTCAATTTCAAAATGGACCTTTTGAATAGTCCATTGTGTTTATTCCGAATAGTTCACATTCAATGAAAAGCTTACATAATGACCTAGGTCATATTCATGCTCATCCAAGAGTTTCGTCGTTTAGGTGTCTATTATTGCTATTTATTTAACTATTTAATATTGGGTATTTATTATTTGCTAGTTATCGGCTATTGACAGAATCTATCGATCACTATTAACTTCGTGACAGATTTGATTTGCAGGATTGCAATGATCGATCGCTTCGATTCTAATTTCGAATATTCTAATAATAAAATATGATGGCAAAATCTATTTTAAATAAAATCAATAAATGATATTTGCGATATTTTGAAGTAAATAAACCTCAATAACAGCGAAAAGAATAGGCAATTCGCTGAAAATGGATGACAACCGAATGCTTTGAACAAAAATGCCAAAATCCACTGAGTAAACTGTTCTTAAATGTATGAAATGTAACAACGAGAATTGTGTTGTTTTTCACTTCTACTTTTATCAGCAATGTATATATTATAAAGCAGCACACAACCATCGCATTTACTGATAGAAAAGTCATGAATTGATATCCAAATATCGCACAATAATGAGTGAAAAATATATTTTATTTCACATGTTTTTTTTGTAAGCGTGAGATGAGTCGACTGTTAGAATTGTGTTGTTTACATTTTGCGGAAAAGGATAGGGAAAAAAGTCGTCTCTTGTAATCTATTTGGTCAATAAAACAATTATGAGGTTGAGAGTATAGAATGATAAGGCGCGAAATAAGAGCGAATATTATACGATGAAATGGCGAGTGATAAGTACAGCTCAGTCCGAATAAACACTTCAATGTCGCTGTGTGTCACAAAGATTCTTCCAAATCTTCGCGAACGATTCGTGTTCATTTTGATTGGTGTGATCGGATAACGTGTGTGCAATTCGCATTTGAGTTTAATAAAAACACTTTTGGCAGTTTTACTTATGATGTTAATCTACTTGTCGGTTTAAATTTTTCCAGTGTTCAACAAGAGAGTGTTCTGATTGTGAAATGGAAGAATTGTATTTGATCGATTCGCCTTTGTGAGATCTCTGATCTTCTTTGATAGTTTTTGTGAAGGTTCATTTTGTGCTAGGAAAAAATTGTGATTATGAATAATAATTGCACGAGTGAGAATTCAAGTTCACCAGACACGATGGTGCGTAATGAAGATCAACGACTACTGTCACTAACACCACCAGCACAAATCTGGCCAGCAATGCCACTTTCTGATATAATATCAGGTGACAGCCCTACAACACCTGGAACTTACTACACAACAATTCATTCAACTAGCTCACGAAGGTACGAAACAATTGATTGGACGAATATTCCAACTCGAATTGGAATTTGCATTGCTATGTGTGAATTTTATGATGAAATTTTTACAACTCTTCGTTCTTTGCGTAGAATCGGTGATGATAAGTCTGTTTCTATTTCGTTCGTACATTCCAAATGTAGCCGAAAAACAAGGATTTGTCTCCGCAGAAATGAGCTTCAAAAGGTCATTATTGAATATGAATGATTGTTATTCAACCAGTTCACACGTTTCAATAATATTTACCAAAAAAAAAGTGAAATGCATATGAATATCAGTGGTGTAGCTTGTTTGTTTGCTGAAAGCGTGACTTTCATGGTCGCAATGGATGGCGATTTTCAGTAGTTTCATCGGTATTTGATCTATTTGATAAAAGGGAAATGTTGAAATTTTTTGCGTTATATCTGTAGCACATGAGCTGTCATACACCTTGCCGTTACTTTTATCATGATTACAATTGATTCATTCATGGCTCCGTGTGGCAGATAAGGCTTATGTCAATAGAACTGTATGCTTATGAGTCTCGAGTCTTGACATGTCGAGATATTTCCCATTGAGCATTATTTTTATGATGAGATGATTCATTGAAAGCTGACATTTGGCTAATTTAATATGATTTATCGCACATGGAAGCAACGTGTAGCTTGGCAGATATTACAGAATAAACCAGACTTGATTGTGATTAAATATCACCACATATATTGTTAATCGGAAATTCATGCGATTAAAAGTCATTAAACGTCCTTTTCACTGAAACAGAAGCCGAAACTACCGACCCGGAGTTCCTCGAAAAATCAGACGGCGAGCTGTTCTTAAGAATGGGTAACAAAATCAGTTTTTCTTTCCAAAATGTCCAATTCGAATGCTTATCAAATCAAATTGTCGTTTTATACAGCGATTGTAATGTATTACAAAAGAGAATTCCTCGACGACGTATACGGTTTCTACAAGACATCTTCACCACACTCGTCGATTCTCAATGGCGATGGACGTTGATTGTGTTCGCTTTGAGCTTTTTACTCTCGTGGCTTTTGTTTGCGATGATTTGGTGGTTGATCGCTGTCACACATGGCGATTTAGAGGAAATGCATTTACCTAAAAATCAAGGTAAGTGAAGCCAAATCTGGTTTGAGATTTGAACAAATCGTTGGAACAAGTATGGGCTATTCAGGACAAACTCTGGAATATTGACCTACAACTTTTCACGCGTCTGATTATAACCCAAATTATTTATATGAGCAATAAGTTTCATTTTGCAGTTGAGTCCTAATTAGACAGTAGATCATATTATGACCACTACACCCTTAGGCAAATTCGAACCGTTTGAGCTGTTCATTGTTAATTTACTTATTTTTAAATGATAATCAGCTGATTTTCAATGGATCATCGAGAATAACTTACCGTATTGACATTTGTGAATGTCTTAAATTGTCTTTAATGAAGCTTCACAATTTTTTTATGTAATTAACTCAACTTTGAAAATATTTAGAAGAAAAAAATCTAATTTTTCGCATTGATTCAAAGTCATTTCAAGCTGTATAAGTAAACATTTTCTTGAAGATCTTTGGCGCACCGTTCGCACTTTGTATCAAACCTGTTAAACGATGATTCCGTTTCACAAATTTAGGTTTATCCTAAATAAAAACGAGATCTGAAAACATTATATAAGAAAGTATTTTTCATTGCTTGCCAATTTTTTTTTTTTTTTCATTTTTTCTTGCCATAATCCAATTCAGACAGAAGTGGTTGGACGCCGTGCGTTGTACAAATTCACGGTTTTGCTTCCTGTTTCTTATTTTCAATCGAAACTCAGCATACCATCGGATATGGGTAAGTTAAGTGCTTCAAAGCCCCAACAATAATCTTAAAAAGATTTTGATTTCATAATATTTTAGTGGCCGTGCCACTACTGAGGAATGTCCGGAAGCGATATTCGTGATGTGTTTCCAATCAATTTATGGAGTTTTTGTGCAAGCATTTATGGTTGGAATCGTTTTTGCAAAGATGACACGACCAAAACAACGAACACAAACGCTACTCTTTTCAAAATATGCCGTAGTATGTCAAAGGGATGGCTACTTAGCTTTAATGTTTCGAGTCGGTGACATTCGAAAAAGCCATATAATTGGAGCGAATATTCGAGCTCAAATTATTCGGCCTTATTCAACAAAAGAAGGCGAACTGAATCCACAATATGTGGCCGAATTAAAAATCAGCACGGACGGCTGTGAATCAGACTTGTTTTTCATTTGGCCGATGATTGTGGTACATCGGATTGACGAATCGTCACCATTTTACAATATGTCAGCAGCAGATATGCTGCAAGAGAAGTTTGAAATCGTTGTCATTCTGGAGGGAACGATTGAGTCAACTGGACAAACGACTCAAGCTCGGTCAAGTTATTTGAATGTAGAAATTTTATGGGGACATCGATTCTTGCCGGTGGTTTGTTACAATAATGAACGCCAAAGCTACGACATCGATTACTCGAAATTCAATGAAACCATTCCCATCGATACTCCACTTTGCTCGGGCCGTGAATTAGCCGAATTTTTTAAAATGTCAAATGAAACGCCTTCACCTAGTAAGTAGCAAATATCAGCAATTTTATTGGACGAACGAAATGAATTTCATTGTCACGAATTTTGTGGTGTTTTATATATTATTTCGCTTTCATTTGGCCTGTTCTTTCGTTCTTTTGTCAATTCGCACGAATAAATGTCATAAATGAAGACGAACAAATAGCTTCTAGCGATGCATCTGCATCAACATCAATGAAAATTAAGCCATAGATACTTTATAGTAAGTAATTTTTGACCTTGATCCAAATTAACTATAATTTAAGCCGTTCATGTAACACCATGATTCATTATGGAATTTCAAATTGATTTTGCATTCAGATTCATTCGTACCATTTTCCAAAATCAGTTAAATTACTAGTGTATTGTTCACACAAACTATTTCTTTGTAGAATCATACCATTCGTTGCCTACATCTTACAAACTATTGATGCCATCAAAAAAGTACACAAATGACTTTTTCATGAATTGTGTTCATGATCGGCCATTTTCACCGATGCAAAAATCACTTCATGAAAATCAACCGTGGCAACGATTTCCCAGGACAATCTCAAATCAATCACGGCAACCGCGAGACATACCTACAGAATTTAACGAAATTTCAACATCGGTCTCGAATGGGATGTCATCCAGCGAGTCTGGAGCATCCCACGGGAACATTTAGTACTTAAATTCGTATAAAGGTAAAAATATTTGCATACTTAGTGGTTTAAACAAATAAAACACATGAATCAATATTCTTTTTGTAGTATTTTTATTTTTCATAAATTGAAAGATGAATTGAGTTTTTGCTGTTCAACCTTGAGTTCAACGGACACTCAATAATTTTTTCAACAATAAATATTTCTTGTGACAACAAATTGATTTGGTGAACAACACACAACATTCGGGAAATAGTTTCTTTGATTTTCTTTTTTTCAAATCACATCAAAAATGATTTTCCGTTCACAATGTGACATTCATATCAACGAAAGTCTCAATGAGAATCGAACTTCATCTCAGATTTCCCTATAGGGATTATTAGATATATCTAATAAAAGCCAATCTAAATCATTCCCTCTCTCTATCAGGTAATGAACATACACAGTTGGACATTAGTTTCTCTTCATATGTCTTCATTTAAACAGTAATTGACATAGATTATCCCTTTATCTGAGTAGGTGAGTGATACTTGCACGGAAAACATTAGAAAAAGAGTCTGTAATTAAAACACTCGAAAGTGTTTCCATATTTATTTTGTCATTATATTTATTTTTGTGTGATTTTTCGATCTTTGTGTTTGTGTTTATATGATGACTAACATTTAATTGGAAATTTGTGTGGGGTAAAAGGCATTTATTTAGTTACGTCTGATTTGAAACATGTATTATTAAAAATGCATTGTCAACTCAAGTCTATTATACGCACAAAGCGCCTATTTTATCTAGGAAAGTTCGCGTGTATTTAGCTCGATGCGAAACTCTGAAATGTTACATCAACTGATTGATATTCTTCAATTTACTTCGTCATTTAATCAAATATGAATTGGTGAGAATATTCATGATTTTCGAAAAAAAGGGTTTTTATTGTGCCTCATATTTTTTTTCCTCTTTTATTCACTTTCGTCTATATTGCTAAACCAATCCTGCGTATACATTCAAGCCACTAGCATATTTCATGCATGAGTAATTAAATGTATGCATTAAAAAGTGGCAAAAAGATGATTGCTTATATGTAGTTTATATTCACATCAATTTTATTTATAGGTGCTTTTATCGAAAAAGTATTGCTCCTATACGTAGACAGTCATTTAGAAACAGAATTTCAAAACTTTATCTTATTTTAGATTCAAATCCATATAAACATTTGCATTGGTTCATTTGAAATAAATGTACGAGCGTTTTTACCATTGCACGAATCTAGGGGCAATATTTTCAAGGTGGATGATAACAATCGTCAACGATTGCGTATGTTTATCCTTTATGGAGAGAATCGTTGACGATTATAAACATCCACCTTGCAACAATTTAGCAGATAGGAACTGTTGAGCGAGTCTCAGATGATTTCATCATTAAGTAGCTAAAAAATCTCCGAAAATAATCTTGTGTAAAGTCTTGATCAATATATATTTCATATAATATTGTATATAATATCTCATGCATGTTGCAGAGATGGAAAATATCCGCCCAAAAGCATCCTCCTCTCAAAAAGTAGATGCAAGTTGATTGTTGAAAATGGTTTAGCTGCTAGTTGGTTGAAAAATCTGAAACGAGCTTCACCTAAATACTAAATTATTGAAGTCGAATTTCTGTGTGTGACTTCTTATTCTGAGATGCCATCGCATTTTTTATCATTTCACTAGAATACTATGAAATTTTCCACAAAGTTTCTAAATTTTTTTTAAATAATTTTACAAATCTCTCCTCTCCAAAGAATCCATTTTGTAATAGAAGACAGTAAAAATTATATATTGTATTTTTGTCGGATGCCTTTTCAAATAGAGATGTTTTATATCATTTGCTATGTTCCTTTTTAAAATAGACTTATCTTCAATACATTTTTAGTTCTTTCAGTTAAAAGTGGCATAATTTCTTTTAATAATACAATATATTCTATTGAATTGCCATATTGGGCTCATTCTCAAGATCATATCAAATATATTCACTTTATCAATAACAATAATTTTGGTTGTGTCCCCAATCCTAATGATACATACGTAAATGTTGAAGAAAAAGACAAAAAAATGTTGCTCAAATTTTGCATAAAAATAGAATTTTCAGTGCTAGAAAGTAAACGATTCATCTATAACACATACAAAAAATATCGATTATGTGCCGTTTCGAATCAAATATCCTAATCATGCCTAATTCGAAAGGTTCGAAAGTATATTCCAAAATGAAAAAATTCCTTGAAAAACCATTTTTAATAATGAAAGTTTAAATCAATTAGAAGATTATTACCTCACAGTTCAAACAGAATTTTTTTTCGAATTTTCTCATATGGAATATATTTGCCAATCAAGTATGTTTATTATAAAGGGTTTTCCAATAGGGACTTGACAACTTTGAACGTTGTCACGAAGAAAAATGTCAAGTCCTTAATGGAAAACCCTTTATGTGCTATTTGGAATCATCGATAAACTGCAAAATCGTTGAAGTCTCATTTTTTTACTTGCAAATTCTTCATTTCCATTCATTTTTACGAAAGCAATTAAATTACAATATCGTATGTTGATCATTTTGGTAAGTATCATTTAGAATACTATCTACGCTAGCTGACAAAGAAAGCTTGGTCGTTTATATTCAGATCACAAAATAAAATTCATTCAAAATTTGTATATATAATAATTATTTTTTGCATCTGCGGACTCAGAATGAACGACAATATAATTCAAATAGACAATAACATTTGTTTTCTTTTTGTTTAAATAGCATATTCATAGTCGATTCATCTTGAATTAAGAGCAAATTGAAGATACCTGTACAATTTTGTCGAGTAAATTCTCTTCAATTTTAACAGTTTTATCATTATGTGTACATAGTTTAATGAGTGGTTCACCAGAGGTTCAATTGCGGAGGCTTGAGAATAAAAGGCCAACATTAATTTTTGGGTCATAAATGCGATAGTGTGAAATTATAGCTATTGGTAGAAAAAGTTGCTCCGAAAAATATGTTATGAAAATTCGTTAAAACTGCCCACATATTGCTATTTTTCTCTTTTTTTGTTTGTTTATATAATTAATGATTGACTAGAGCATTCAAAATGAATATTTTGTGGTGGACGCCGATCAATCGGTGACTCCTAATCTACACAGTACATAATTACTTTCCTTAAAATGCCTTATTTTCAAATATATTTTTTATGCGAATATTTTGTATTGTTAATTCAAATCTAATTGGATTGCCGTGGTGAATGCATTGAGCCTCATCACAAATGGCGCCGAAAAGGATCAATTTTGAGTTCCGAAAATAAATTGTATGTGCATACAGAATGTTCGGTGAAAATGAACTCTTTTAACATATCACTACATAGTTTAGTGCCTCAGAATTCAGGTGAGTTCGTCGTTTGTCAGGCACCGATACTCATTGTTCGTGAGGGTTAGTGACAGATGAGAATATCAGTATATACATTAATATTGATGACAATTCGAATCGAGGCGATTATTCGTCGGTGTGCCTCCATGCGACTCATGTCAGAACTACCGGCGAACTGACAGCATCATGGTGAACGATCATCAATAAGTTAATGTTTATGTCAGATCCGAATAGCGATCACAACTGACAGCGTCATACGCGTCATAACACACCGTAAAAATCAGTGTCAAACGGACAAAGGCCACGCGATGGCGCCACGGATTTTTTTAGTGTGTTTTGACGCTGTCAGTTGTCATTGTTATTCAGATCTGGTTAGTGATTTCATGACATTTAAAAAACATTTTTCATTATGATTGCTTAAAAATATGTGTTTAAATTGTTCAAAAAGAGTCGTAGAATAAAAGTTATTTAAAAGATTTGTATTAATTTTTAAGATTGTCACACAAAAGATAGAGCGATTTTTCATTGAATTTTTTCATTTATATATAAATACATATGTTTTCAAAAAGAGAATTCACGAACAGTAAAGTGGAAATGTTATTTCCATCATGATATTTTACGATTAGTCCTAACTACGTTAGTTTTGCACGTCAAGGGAAGTTTAATGTTGACTTGTAGTGCAAGTCTTGTACAGTACAAATATATTTAATAAATTCCTTGTGTATGAGTGTTTCAGAAGCAAGACAGTGGAGATAGAAAAAGTTTTGCCCAAGATTCAAATACAATTCGAGAAGAAATCAGATATCTTGGGTTTGCACAAATGGCGTCAGCACAAGACAGCTTCGAAATGAGGAATGTGACCATTCGTTTTTGTGGTTCCATGGCGTGCTTAGTGTGACTTGCATTTAACGTAAATGCCAGTGATTAATGTGAGGCAAACACATTTTTTGACAGGCAATCATTTCTGCACGGAGGCCAATGACCTTGCGCATTTTTTTTGCAGATATCAGATTCGCATACTAAACTGTCATTTTACTCGCCAACGGACTATAACAAGTTCAAAAGTTCTAGTTCGTATGAGAACTTTTGAATTATTTTTAGAATGTGATTCTAGATAAAAATTTATGCCAATTTAAAGAAGAACTTTTGAACTTCATCTTGACCGCTAGAATTTGTGGATTCAATTGTGTATTCAAGTCAATTTACTAGATTGATACATTCATTTCATTGAGGAGATTCTTCGTTTAAAATATTGAGGAAGACAGCGGTTACATACAAAATTGGAATGGGATACCAAGTTTCATGGGAAATATTCATTTTTTTAAAGAAAATTTTATATTTTTCACAGAAATCAATAATTCTTTGTTAAATTTTAGAATTTTTTTGTTGCATTCCCTCTAGCGTTCAACTTCTTTATCACGAAACCGCAGGAAAAGTGATATATTTTGAATTGTGCAAAAATATTTCAGAGTCATTATGTTAATTTGTGTATTTTATATGATTCCAATAGTGTGGAATAATTAAGGAGTTAACAAATATTGCCTGAATGAGTGTCAGACTTTTAACGCTTGGCCATTATTTTTCTTTGATAGTCTTCTTATTGCTGATAGCTTATATCGTCACTGTCTACTCTACAAGTGGTTTGCGATGCATAATTATGCCTAGCGCATATGAAATTCGCCTTCCCTATGTCACATGTTGATTTAATTGTTTTGTTTTGTGTTGTGATGGCAATTGCCGAGTCTTTGTTTTGATCAGTTTTTATGAATTCTCGAAGTTCTTTTTTGAACTTCGTAGTTCACACAAACTTTCACATTATGTATAGATTTGTTTTTAAACGTAACAGGTACGAAAACTCCCAAATAATTATCTCTCTTTGTTAAAATTGCATGTATTCTTATATCGTCACTGCAACTTGATGAGTTTTTCAATCGAAATTCGCTTGCTCGGAACTCGTTTATAATACAATATCTACAATACCTTCTATGGTTTTCATCACAATTGATTTCAACTAAATCCATTCGTCCCATTTCCAAAGCAAAACAATGTTAACCGTTTTGCTCCATTGAAATGAAACTTGTGATCACGTTTTAGAATTAATATTAAAATATGACGTTAGAAATGTATGTAAAAACTGTTGATTTTGAATCAAAATTTTTGATTTTAATAAAGACGTTTATGGATAAAATTTAAAAAAATAGATCAACAAAAACAATAATAAAAGCTGTGAATGGATAATATTGATTAAGAAATTCATAACAAACTCAAAGTTGATACATGAAGTAAATTGGTGAAGATTGATATGACATTTTGCGTTTATCTTACAAATTGATATGTGCACCTGTCTCCTCGATTCACACGAGCAATGTGTTCGGTGCACTTAAACGTGATGTTCGTGGTTCAATTTGCAACGATTTCGAATACAATTCATCATCATCCAGTAACAATGATGCATCCAGCAGATACGACGTTACTTTGGGTATATGCTCGATTTTATATGGAGTTTGCTGGAAATGCCGAATTTCCCGTATAACATGTGCCAGCTGACAGATGGGATAACATATTGAAATGGAATTGAATTTTAATTGAGAAAATGTGTGCGGAAAAGTTTTTCGATTCTGTCGCCTTCTAAACAAGGGCTCACACAAATTTGACAAAACATTGAATATGTTCGGCATCGGTATTATTAGATTGACTTACCATTCTCATTTTAGAAAAATTTAGCAGGCCGTCGGGTGTAAAATCGGGTGTTCCTTCTTCAATGAATGATAAATCAGTCAAGTACATGCCCAAATATGGTATGCAAGGTGGATCACATCGATGCAGTGCTTCACGCATTGACCGAAAACGACCATCAGAACAAACTACTGACTGTAGCTTCGATATGGTGTGTTTGATCTGTACAAAAAAAAAAATGTCATTATTCAATAAACTAGGAAATTGGCCAAAATAATCTCGTAAAAAGTAAAATCATTCACAAAAGAATATTTTTCAATGAATTTTCATTATAATATTCGCAAACCGTTTTTGGAACTTTATCCCATGTTTTTTTCAAACGAAACACGGCGGCATTCGTGAAGGCGGCACATATCTGTAGAACGCCGTTGAAGTTGTGAAGGCATCGGCAAATATCAGCAACTGCTGTCCATTTTTCTATCGCCACAACACGAGCTTGCATATTATTCCTGTAACGTATCGTAAAATGGTTAAATAAAAGTTGCTAATCAGTTTAACCGAATAAAAATATGCAGTAAGCAAATTTACCGAGAGATAATTTCGGAGCAAACAAGTCTGGAACCATCATTGAATCTTTTAGTCATCTGAGATATATGTTCGGCTTGGGTTTTTTTGCTGGACTTCATCCAAGCTTGACCCAAAAACTCCCTGTAAAGGAACGCGTTTTAAAGAGTTAAAGTTCTTAAATAAATGTAGATAATTTCGAGCGTCATTTTTTTAAATGATTTTTGGCTTTGGCGAAAGAAATGTTGTCTAACTTTCAACAAATTTATCAGTTTGTCCACTTACTCGCTCCGAATATTAACAAAAATTTGATGATCCAAATAGGTCATTTGCTCGGCAATTTCGAGTGCCGACAACGTTTCAATATTTTCTTTACTGGGTACCTGTAATGGAAGAAAGATGAATGGTGCCATTTAGCTTAAATGCGATGATTTGAAAATGCCTACATTTGGTGGAGATAGTAGGAGTTGTAGCTTAAGTTGATTATGTTCCATATCTTCACGGCAGAGAAGGCGAAGAATTTGTGAGGCAGCGCGAATTTCAACTGGTAGTAAGTGCGGGCTTATTGTTACTTGTTCTAAAAATTTAATAGTTTGCGTTCTCAAAGTAGCATCCTGTTCAAAGTCTTGAAAATGCTTTGAAACCCAATGCCTGAAACGAATTCCATTGAAATTATTTCAATCGTAAAATCTCATTATTAAATATCAATTGAAATTATGGGACACACCGTAAAACATTCAATACACGAATTGTAGCTGGCGAACTGACCATATTTCTTTCATCATTTTCTTTTATAGTTGATTGTTCGAATGTTTCATCGCGTGGGTTGCTCGATCCCGATGTGGCTATAGCAAACGCAACCGCTGCCATAGACGTGCTACTCCTGATATGTTAGTCCATTCAATCCAAAACAGCGATGATTTAAATAAAATTTAAAAAATACGTTTAACATTGGGTTGGAAAACATAGCATCATAATACAATATAATCATTTGCATAGTTTTTATTTACAGGTGTTTGTTTTTGATATTTGGAATATTTATATGTTTGCGATGATACCTTTAAACAATATTTACAGTTCGTATAAACACATACAAGGGTGTTCACACGCACGCACAGTAGTTACATTTTGACGTACGCCACATGATTGACTCTGTGGATTGTGTGGTCATGAATGTGTTTTTTTTTTTTTTATTCTAAACGTGTTGGTTTGTTTTTAAGTGCATTTTATGCTTGAATATGAATCATCTAAATGTTCATGTGAATCATTAGAAGTGAGAATAAAAACGAATAAGTATTCAAAGCTACAGAAACAGATTTGCTGAATAGCCACCTGCCCATCGTCTAAATCTAATACGCACTAATTTCAAATTACCGCTGATTCTAATGTGTAACTAAATCATTATTCAATCTGTTAATTTGTTAATTCAACAAGCATATTTTCGTCCAAAATAGATTATTCGCTACAAAAACCCGATGGATGTACATTTGTTGAAGTCGCTAATCGAATATAATTGGGAGCAAAATATTTTACGCAAGCTCTAAAAAATTTATGTATTTACAGTGCCGTTTTTTGCGTCATCTTCACCAGCGTCATCAATATTTAAATCCTATTTAAAACTAATCAGGAATGAGGAAATAGTTTTGAGGATGTTTTGTTTATTTCTTATAAAATCAAGGTCAAAATTGATAGTATGATAATCGAATTTCTCAGAAAAATAGAACATGTGAAAAATTTGGGGTGAAATCAATTGGAATTAAACGAATTGAATTGAACACAATGAAATAAAATAATAATCAAATTGCCAAACATAGTTTTCAATCAAACGGAAATAGAGAATATAAATTAATATGATGCCAATATTCATTCCATCGGAAAATGCATTAGACAAATGGAAAACATTCCGCTACTCTAACAAACATTTTGGTGTGAACATAGCAAAACATGGAGAGTGTAAAATCAGTAGTAGGAAACAGATAATTTAGATCAAAATGATTGCATCAATATATCTAAATAGATATTTCGACTGATTTAACGTAATTTTTGATGCTGTGATTAAGATCAGTTCAACGAGCATTGATCATGCAATCGACTAATGTGAAGAAGGTTCAATTTAATTACATGACTTTTCATTTCAAAGCAATCAATTATAACTACGGCATGCACAACAATCACAATTGTTCATTTAGTTTTCTAGTGAATATCATTGAAACTCACCACAAAGGGTCTGGTCCAAAACTGTTTTACGATGATATAATAAATGATAATGTTCATCAAAATGTTACGACAAATAATTAATGTTACTTTGTTTTGGAATGAACCAATTGACAAATTTGAGTTCACGATAGAAAACGACAACATTAATTCAATCCGGTTTTTTAAGAAAGTATTTTTTTTTTTTTGGAACAACAGAAGAGAAACTTGAATTTTTGGATAATGTAGCAAATGGAGATGAATCACTAAAACCCTTTCAGTTGATTTTAAGTTTTACGAGATTTTCGAAATTGAGAATAAGAATAATTGTCATAACTTTTCAATGTTTTAGCAATTCATCTTCTTTTGAATCGAACATTTTGAAATGAACGCAAATGGGTAACACTCTATATGGATTGAATAGGAGACTGTCTCATTTTCAAACTTTCAAAATATTTGACACAGCTTGAATTGCGAAAATCGATATGCACATCCATACATTCACACACAGGCACAGACATCAGTAGCTGTGTCATACATTTCAAATTGAAAATGCTTTGTCAAAACATTTGTCAACTGAACTGCTATGCAATCTCTCATTGAAACGCTTAAAAACACGTTACAAAAAAATTTTCGCAACAATAACCGAATTAAAGTTAGGCACAGTGTAAATCAAAGAGAACTCTAATTGTAAAACGTAAACAAAATGCAACAAAAATTGAAGTGTAGCCAATGATATGTTTGTCATTCTGAGTTTTAATCTGAAAAAAAAAGTGTTGGAATTCAATTGGAAAATAAACACACAGATTTTGAATCAAATAAATGTTGATAGCCAGAGTTAAGTCGAGAGAAGAGGAATCCAATTCAATGTGATGGGGTTAATGCATTCTATACGATTCGTTTTTGTTCACTGGCAAAACTTCGGGCATGTGAAAACAAATAGCCATTTTTTCTTCTAATGATCTGTTGTTTCTGAACCTAAACGGATTTTCTAAAAATTTCTAAGAATTATGGAAATTTCGAAATGTCTAGACCTATCCGCTGCTTGAGAGTTTAAAGAAGAAATTCGAGTAAAATGAATCATATTTTGATTGAAGTCACCTTCTTTTTGATTGTTTATATGACGTAATAACAACACCGACTTTACTACTGCATGGGATTGCATCATGTTGAATCGATGCTCGTGGCGAAATGGTTCCATAAGATGAGCCTCCAACCGAACCACGGGGTGTTGTGAAGAAGGGAGTCGTATTCGCTGTGTCATCATCGCTTTCCGAGAAACGTCTACAATTAGAATAGATGAGTGAGTTTAAGCGGATCCTTTATTTCTAAACGATCATTTTTACTCGCCTCGAGTTATCCTTCGAAGGCGTTCCAAATAATGTTTTCTTATTTTTTTCCATTGTTTTTGAAGGGCACCGAATGCTTCTAGGACTGCTACGATCATTCTGTATTCGATCGAACTGAAAAATATTCCAAACATGAAGTAAAAATGCAATTAAATTCCATGAAACCCATTCTTTATTACCTTTGAAATACCAAATCCACCCTCCGAACTATTCAATTGTAAACTACGTCGATGTTGGCTTAAAGCTGCAACCGGAATACCAATGGCGCCAGCACTTGGCCGTCGATTCATAGTCAAATAGCTCATCGGTTGCAAAACATTGCTGCTGATGCGACTCGGTGTTGATTGTGTCGACGATGTTCGGCTGCCCTCATCTTTTAGAGCATTCTTGGCAATGGCTGATACAATTTTCGGCTTAGAACTAACTGATTCGGATATTTTTACATTTTTCGGTGCATCATCGATGTCACATGGTTTTTGTGATTCAGTTTTAGGCTGGATTTTTTTGTTGATTTCGATTTTGCCAATTTCCTGAGGAGATGGCTTTCGCTTCCGCTCTGGCAATGGGCTGGTTGGTGCTTGTGTGTATTTAAATTTACGATTATTTTGGTCATCACCATCTTTATCGTGCTCATTAGGCGCTGAACCGGACCCAATCGAACCGACCAATGTAATAGAGCTCAAGTTTGATGGAGATGAGGGCCCACTCAATAGATGTAGAGCGGTGGTTTCCCCATTCAGTGTATCAACACTACTTGAAGTGGTAATAATAGTTGTCGATGAAAAGTTATGGGCTGGCGGTGTTGTTGGAGTCTCTTGATGCACCGATATTTCGACTGTTGTTGTATTTTTAATGTGTTCATCTTTTTTGTCGGTTGAAACTTCCTGTGTTTCGTCGACTGATTCCGTTATCCAAATTGGATTGTCGTCAATCGAAAATTGTTCACTTGTACCGTGTTTCATGGAGCCCAATCTCAATTTCAATGCCGTTGAATCACCGCTCATGGAACGGTCTCGATCAGCACCCTCCGAACAATAACCTACCAAATTCAATCAATGCAATAACATTAGATGATAATTTCATAATTGGCTATTATATGCTTTTCAACAATAAATAATGACGTATTTTAATGAAAACATACCCGAAACAGAGCTTGCACCTGACGTACGTCGAGGCATCACATTATCGTTATCCAAATTTCCCGGTATATTGAGCCGTTCGTTTGTTTGCTCATTTAAATCATTGCCGTTCGGCTGCGCCTCGTAAAATACCTTTTTCAATGCATTCAAAACGGTTTCTCCATCGGTAAACACCCGATAAGTCAACAGAAATGTATTAAGAAAATCAATTGATAGAAACCGCAGATCTGTAAATAAAATAAATTGTGGATTAAGTATCAATTAACAAGAGATTTTCCACATTGTTTACCGGTAAGACGTTGCAATAGACGCTCAGGTGTGGCATATCGAACCTGTGGCAATTTGCACGAATTTAACGTTCGTGAGAATCTTATATCAATGTCATCGTTGAATAAGCGTGGATCTGAGTGGAGCGAAAGTTGCGGACCTATGGAAGAGCCTTCAGTAAAATTCACGAATTCGAAGACATGTACACGAAAAATAAAACATTCATTCGAAATGACGTACCAATTGACTCTGTCGTTGGTGATAGCATTGTGTGCAAATGAATATTGTCAATGCATTGAGATATGTCGCTGATCCATGCTTCTTTATCTTGTACGGTCGGTGCAACCAGATGGATGCAGTGCCGAGTGTTTGACTTGCTTTCAACGAGAATTTTGAAGTCGCGATTTCCCGAGTTGATTGCTTCATTTACACTTAAACTACTTCGATACGTTCGTTGCGATAGCACATCCGGTTCAACTACAAATATGGAAATGTTCACCAAATCGGCGAACATATCATTGATGTTTAAATTGTTTTTGTCGAAGGGACGTTGGTTATATATGCGGGAATTGAAGAAAGTCGCTGACCTACGCGACAAGTTCGCGAAATTTTCTACCTTTTTCTTTATTTTTCATTTTTCCCACGAAAATGAAATCAATCGGATCATTTTATCCTAAAAAAATCTTACCTTCGTCTTCTCGGTCGGAATCATTTGGTTCTTCAATTAGAGTAGCATCAGCTAATGGTATTTTACCAACATCTTGCAACAAATGTAATCGTCCTCCTGACGTTCTAAAATTAAGACGTTCTTTATTTCAATCAAATCCTCATTCACTTTTAAAGGGAATCATAGTGTGTTTTTATTCGTACCTCGTGGCAATTATCATGTAATTAGAAAATAAAAAACATTGACGCACTGCCTCACGTTCACTCTTGAATGATGATAGACGACGTCGAAATCGTCCTTTACCCTCCGGCACTTGAATCAAGCTCCCTGTTTTATCAAACCGAAGAGAATACGAAAATCATAACGCAAAAAATCTAATACACTGAATCGATCAACGGGCAGAAAGGCCATTCAAAAACTTCTGTTCATGCGTTTTCCATACACAAAAAAGCACAAAGAAGAGCTTATAAATATAAATATATATATATATATATATATATGTATAAATAGATATTGAGAAGAATTTCAAAGATGCTATTTAAGTGCTGATGCCTTCGAAGTTATGAGAAGCAGGTACAACTGTTTACTGTAAGTTTGCTAGTCTATTCGATAAAGAGTCTCTAACATATGCATGGATACATATTTACAGTTTAATGAGCGCGATTGCGCGTATGATGTGAGTGTGTTATGAACTTACCTTGCCGTACAAATACTTGATTTACGTCAAGCAAAATATCGCAACCTTCAACAATCATTCGTTCAACGGCTAAATTTTTACGCAAATTTTCTGTTTCTGACACTTCATCGTGCATTTGCCTATGGAAAATTTACAAATAAGACGGATTTGAATTTGAATTGATTGAAAAAATTGAACAAATTAACAGAAAATGAATTAAATTTGACAAAATGAACGAACATTCAAATCATTCGTATATTTTAACGATGTTCAAAAACGAGAAATATCATACCGAGATAAATCTTCTAATTGTTGACGTGCATTCAGCAGGCTTTTTCGCTCAACGTGATCATATGGGGTGTGTGCCAATAATTCGTGCAGCGTAATAATGTATCGGGGCACCTGAAATAATTGCAACATAGAACTTTGTTTGGCCAATAGTCAATTAGAACATTCTATTCAAATTAACCTGATGCATTGGATATGTAAGGAACATTTCTAAAGATCGTCCCTTACATGTCGATTTTGCTTCCAGACGTCGCAGCACAGCCGAAAATTCCCCACGACTTTTGCATTCGGTTAAAACTTGCAAACTGAAGTGATGGTTGCGCACGTATTCTTGATAGATGCTTAGCATCGGCAGCAGCATGTCAAATAAATCACCTGCAAATGAAGCTCGCATAAATACTAGTGTGATTCATTGCTGTGAAATTAACTATGATATAACTATACCGAGAACCAATGTTGGCCAAGATTCCAAGCGAGATGTTAGTCCTTTCAAGAATATTTGATGCAGAAAAAGCACCGTTTCGGAATTCAGGAATATTGAATTGACGTCTTCGTGTGTGAGTGGTGGCCGTTTTGAACTAGCTGCCATTTTGAATGGACGCAGAAAACATGAAACCAACACCTCAAGCTGCTCCACATATTCCTCTTCCGCCTCTACCATACTAAACACCAAACTATTTCGTTTTCGCATACTTTCAGCGTGCGGTGAATTTATGTAATCATCGACAATCTGCTTCCATCGACGACGACACAGCCAACCGCGAAAAAAACTTTGCACCTGAAATACGGGAAAATTGTGCAGTGAGTTTGATCAGAAAGCACGGCTTTGACTTAAGCACTTTTAGCTGCTATTACACTTTTCCGCACACACCACTGTGTGTTAACACAATAACTCGAATAATCGAGATAAGATATGATCAAAAATTAACGCACAAATTGGTCTTCATTATGAATAGAAACCTATTAATTTTCCGCCTAATCGGATAATTTCTTCGGGTGGGCATAAAATGGGCGGTTTTTCAATATTATTAAAAAAACATTTGCATGGAGACTAGTTATGTATAGCTCGCATTGTATCATGATGAAACTTTCAGAATATTAATTTTTTATAAAAAAAATAAGTCATTCGGCAGCAATGTGCTTCGAACGAAACTGTGTAATGTTTAATGTTGAACGTAAACGTCAAATAAATTTGAATGTTATTGTTCCATATAACAATGTTTATTTTTGAAAGAAATAACACCATTCTCACGCAAAATCTTCAGATACTTACTCTCTCTCTCTCTCTCTCTCTCTCTCTCTCTCTCTTTCTCGATACTCTGAGAAAACGTTTTTAGAGATTTGAGAAAAAAAAGTTGTGCTGTCTTTTATTTCACTACAAGAATCTATAGGTACCAAAAACAATTGCCAAAAACAACACATCTGTTTTAATTCCGAAATTAAAATATTCGAATTCAAAATACTCATTTTGATATAACTGGGATAGAATAAAAACTTCTTTCCTCAAAACAGAAAATAAATGTGAACTACAAAAAATTGCAAATACATAAAAGTGAACCAAAAAAAAGTTGCAATAAAAGTGAACTATAAATCAAATTTTCAATATTTTTTCGTGCAAAAAGCTCAAGTGGTAAGAGATATGATTGTACAATGTTCTAGAAAGTTGTGCTAAAGAATATCCTTTATAACTCTTATAGTTCACTTTTATTGTAACTTTTTTTTTGTTCACTTTTATTATCACTGTTGCCAGATGTTTTTATTCAACCTCAAACATATTTGAATATATTCAAAAATAATGATTGCTTCTGAAAAATGGAAAAATTGTGTGTTGACGTCTTAGGAATCAAATGATATAAATGGAACACACCAATCGAGCAAAGATCAGTTGAAATTACAGAGGTGATAGTGATCGACTAGGTGTTTTCTTCAATAAAAATAATTCACGTGGCAAAAGCTGTTTTTTGTCCCCATTCGTAAAATCATTCTACAATTTTCCACTCTCAATATACGTCAATTGAATTAATTAATACTTAAAATGAATTCACCGATCGTTATTTGCGCTGTACTTTCAGTAATTCTTGTAAATAGCAATTACTTCCAGTAAATCTTAACTGTTTTTTCTCAATGCGTAAATTGTTTCTACAAAATTTAGTTTGCAAGCAACTTTCCTTTCCGAACTGAAGCCGCACCACCTAAAACTGAAAAATCCGTTGGTGAGAAAATTCGAGCTATTGAAGTAAGTATTGTTCTAAAGAATTTAACTATAGAAAATAGTTTCATCTAATGTTCACTCTGTATCGAGTAGGAAGAGATTAAAAGTATATGAGAGAAATATCCTGAATTAAAATATTTGGTTGATCAAAGCTATGGTGAATCGAGATATCCGTTGAAATATATGAGCAAAATGCAAATTAAGAAATTGGAGAAAGAGACAAAAGTGTTAGTTTCAAGTTCAATTTCAAACATTATAACATAATTATTTGAATATTTCATTTTAATAGGAGCCGTACCGAGCTTGATGGAAGACTTTGGCTAACGTATATCGAAGCTTTGGCCGGTATATTGCCACATAAAGTAAGATTTGCTTTTTATTCTATGCTTTTTGATTTAAAACAAAATGTATAAATTCTTCTTGCAGCACGAGGAAAAAGCACTCCTCAAAAAGGTGAATGATCTGACAGATTGATAAATTCTTTTTCGTTTCTTTCGATTTTTTTGCAAATGTCAGGCAACATAAGAGAAGTCCTGATTTTAGGCATTTAAAAATGTTACCAAACAAGTTTTGAAACAAAATCATTGTTCAATAAAATGTCCAATAAAAATTAATCTCGTGGCAAAAGCTGTTTATTCTCTTCCATGCGTATAATTATTTTTATTTATTTATTTATTTGTTGCGAATCCTAAATTTATGTCAATATGTGGACACTAGCGAGCTAGTAAACATGCTGGTCAAAGACCCAATGCGACATAAATTCCGTCCATGGTGCGACTTAACAAAGAGAATACATTCAGGGGAGGGATGGTATCAAAGGGAAGCTTTAATACCAGTATTGGGTCTGGAAAACCATGGCCAAACCGGCCTGACACTAGAGTATCATGGGAAATACAATGATAATTTTGCAATTAAATTACGTTAACATCATTGAACAAGAATCAAAGTGGAAATAATAACTAAAACTAAATTAGAACTAATTGGTAAAGATATTCCATAACACCACCCCGAGAATTCACGATTATATAAAATTATTGCAAGGATCGTAGATGATGTTTTCAGTTAATTTTGAACGAAGCCAACGATTCGCATTTTCTGATATCAACCGGTATACTGTTCCAAAAATTATTTGCCGAGTGACTAAAGGCGCGAGTGTCATATGATTAAATAATACAGATTAAAATTTATACGAAGATTAACAGGATAACGCGACGTTTCACCGTTCATTATTTTAAAATTTTGCACTCTTCAAGACGTCAATTGAATAATTTACCAGAAATAAATTCTGCGCTCATTATTTGCGTTGTACTTTCAGTAATCCTTGTAAATAATAATTACTTTCAGTAGATCTTAACTCTATTTTTGCTCAATGCGTAAATTGTTTCATCAAAATATAGTTTGCAAGCACCATTCCTTCTCAAACTGGTGCATCAGCCCAATCCATTGGTCAGACACTTCAAGCTATTGAAGTAAGTATGGTTTTGAAGAATTTTACTATAACAAACAATTCATTGCTTTGTTCATCCTGTTTCGAGTAGAATGAGATTGAAAGTATCGGAAGGTAACGTCCTGAATTAAAGAGCTGGAGTGATTTAACCATTAAAGGCTATGAGAGATGTGGTCCAAGATGTGGAACAGGAGAGTATATTAGTTTTGAAGACATTTGCAAAACGCTTTAATTTGTGAGCAAACGGCTGAATGTAATAATCCGAGGGCAAAAGAAAAATGCAACATTTTAAATAATACTGTGATTTGCGCTGAGTTTTACATTGAAAATGTGCGTCTACTGCTGCAGATGCTTCATGTGAGTCGCAACTCTTCGATTGAATCACTTTTCCAGTGATTAATGGTTTTTTACTTTTACTGATATAAACAATCCATGTGCATGTCTCGCGCGGAGACCAAAAGAAATTGTCTTTACGAAATGAGGAAGTGTCACGAATTCAGATTTTTTTTTTTCTTTTTCTTATGGAAATATGTTGCTCGGGAGAACGAATGGATTGCCAAAAACAACTTTTTTATTTTCCAATATTCAAATATTTGAATTCAAAATACTACTTCTGATATTTGAAAAAACTTGAAAATATGTGAAGGACAGAATTAATGATTGCTTCTGAAAAATAGAAAAATGTTGTGT
Source organism: Obolodiplosis robiniae (assembly GCA_028476595.1). NCBI lineage: Eukaryota > Metazoa > Arthropoda > Insecta > Diptera > Cecidomyiidae > Obolodiplosis > Obolodiplosis robiniae. The sequence goes on along the minus strand of CM052015.1, from coordinate 16,622,972 downwards.
TGACGTCTTATGAATCAAATCATATAAATGGAAAACACCAAACGAGAAAAGTTCAGTTGAAATTGCAGAGGTGATAGTTATCTACTAGGCTTCGAATCTTTTTTTTTTGTTCAATAAATATTATTTACGTGGCAAAAGCTGTTTTTTCTCTTCCATACGTATAATTATCTTAAAATTTTGCACTCTTCAAGACGTCAATTGAATAATTTACCTGAAATGAATTCTGCGCTTATTATTTGCGCTGTACTTTCAGTAATTCTTGTAAATATTAATTATTTCCTGTAAATCTTAATTGTATTTTTCTCAATGCGTGATTTGTTTCATCAAAATTTAGTTTGCAAGCACATTCCTCCTCAAGCTGAAGCAAGAAAGAGACGATATCCCCCCACCCAGGAGAGAGTCAACACTTTTATCGTAAGTACTGCTCAAAATAATTTGACTATGGAAAATAATTTCGTCTAATGTTCACTGTGTTTCGAGTAGCAAAGGGTTGAATGTATATCAGAGAAATATCCTGAATTGGATTTAAAGATTTGGAGTGATGCAATCATAGAGGACATAACCGATGTTGGCCATCGTCTGGAGTGGGAAGGCAATTCAAGCGAAGAGTAGCTTTCAAGTTCAAATTCAAAAACTACAGGATGGGCCATCTAACGTTTGCATTTTGACAAAATTGTTTATTTAGAGAATGGCAGCTCAAATGTCAAAATTTAAATGTCAAAATGCAAATTTTATATGGCCCACCCTTCACAACATAGTTATGTGAATATATTATTTTTATAGGCATCAGTTCGAATCGAAGGCGAAAACAATAATTAACGGATTGGCTCATTATATACCAAAAGTAACATTTGATTTTTCTTCTAATTATAGATTTTAAAAAAATAATTATTTTGATTCTTTTTGCAGAAGCAGAGACGAACAATCGTTCAAGAATTGATGTACATGATCGAAAATTTCGAAAAACAATAAATTCTTTTCGTAAAAACTTTTGATTTTGTTACAAATGCCAGGCAACATAAGAGAAGTCCTAATTTTGGCAAAGATCCAGATGATCATTTAAAAATGTTATAAAACAAGTTTTGAAACAAAATCATATGATTTCGTTTGTCACTTGTAGGAATAGCAAATCAAAAATATTTGAAGCACAATAAATGCGGAAGAGTCAAATGACTTTCTAAATATGTATCTACAATAAATAAATGTGCATAAAAAACAAACTATGAATTTTGAATCATTTACGAGAAATTCCTTGACATTTGAAAGACGTTTTTGTTTCAGCCGGTCGGTGCTTTCTATGCCCTTTTGAATCTTTTGTCTTGATTTTATTAAAAGTATAACATTAGAATTGCTTTCACCTAAAATTGCTTCATGCAATTTCTATTGAATTGCTTTCTCGAAAATACAGCATACAAACTGAACCGAACCGAAACGATCTTGTTTTTGCTGTAGCTCGACAGATTTAAGATTAAAATTAATCGTATACGTTTGCACCAATTTGTCATTCAGATAACGTCTTCGGATAGTAAGAAATAAACAAAATTCCATAACATTTTTAGTAATCAATAAAAATGCCGTAGACTGATAGACTTTCAGGAAATGTGCGGAAAAGTTGGTTTTACGTATGTAAGACCATTTATATTTCAATGTTTTATTTTTTGATATTAAAGAAATTGATTTTTTTTATTATAGAAATGTTCTATTGAAGCTTTCCTTTTTCTCTTTACCTTTTTAATTTTTTTCAGTTCAGCGGGCTCTTGATCTTCATGTGAATGGCAGCATTCATTATGAGGGCAGCTTGTTTCTCCAATACTGCCACGTGCACTTGTACACACTGAACCAGGTGCGCTAACTGAAATAATAAATGCCAAATGAATTTAGTTCGGGACATTGGAAGAGTTGTTGATTTACCGCATTCACTTCCATTCGCCACATTGCTGGCAATGTTACTTCCGAAGCTATCACGACGAATAACTGGACTCGCAATGCAAATTGATGGACGTTTTGTATACTCTTTTCTCAAGCTAAAAATCTACATTCGAATAAATAATAATAGGTCAATTAAAAATTGATTGATGTATTTCTATTCAATTTGATGTTGTTGAAAATTGTTTAATTAGCATCCGAAGGAATTGCATACCTCATTTCGTAACTTCTTGATTTCGGTGGACAATTCTTCGCATTGTTGCGTGTATTGCCACTTTGCAGTTTTCTCACTCTCCACAACTTGCAGTAAATGAACATGTTTCTGTTCGAGCTCTTCCTTTTGCAGTAACAATTTGTTAAAGCTATAAACACATACGACCGATTAATCCTGTTCTTTTTTAATGTCAAGTGACATTAAACTACGTACTAAAGAATGCTTGAAAACCAGTCAATTGCAGTTAGCAGAGATTTAACGAATACTTTCAATTTATTGGGCAGTAAAATAAAAAGCGTTTATGATAATGACAGCCAGTTTTGACGGTTAATTTATTTCAAGAAGTTAATTTTGACTGAATTGCATTTCGTATGACTGTAAAATGGAATGCTATCGCGTCGTAAAAAAGTTAGTAAAGATAATATTAACACCAGTTTCAATTACTGACGCCCCCATTTTTTTCGAGACTTAGATGCGAGTTTTTGTCGAAAAAGCTCCCTGATCAAATTAAATTCAATGCAAATACCTTGCTTCCCGAATGGCTCCAATCCATGCATTACACTCCGATTCACTGGCGGCTTTCAATTCGTATTGACGTTGATTCTCTCGTCGATAGGAAATTGTAAAACAATGCTGTGTGAAATAGGAAAATGGTTGAATATATGTCAGTAAAATGGAGTGTGATTTGTTATGAGTGGCAGTTCCGTTGATGGCGGATAGGTAGTTCCATTCTCGCATTTCAGTATTGAGCAGTGTATAATCCGAAGCAAAATAAAATATTCAGTGCAACGTGATGTGATGTTTAGCTCGGATGGAAGAATATTTGTTGGGCCGACTCTTATATTAGTTATTACGATTCTTACACTTTCAATGAGGACAAAAGTATACATCGAAGAAAATTTGAAGATGAAATCGTCAAAGAATATGGGGAAAAGATGAACTCATCAGCCGCACCGAGCGCTGGAGCAATGCTGCAACTTATTTATTCATTAGAATGACAGAACGTGGGCCAGCATCAGTAAATACAGCCAATATGCATACAAAAGCATCCAAATAAAATATTTAAATGAAGAAACATTGTGCAAACATTTATATTTTGGATGAGAAGATTTCAGATTAAATTCTTAATTCGCCCATTCGCACACACACACACACACACACACACGTTGGAATTTCATAAGTCCGCACGTGCTGATTGAAGAATGAAAAGAAACCAAATGAACCTTCAACGAAATCAAGCTGCTCGTTTCAAGGGAATTCATATATAATAAATGTCATAAATCCCTCCATAAATGTATGAAGCAAATGCCAGTCTACTTTTTACGGTAACGATTGAGTATACTTGTTGTTATTGGTTAATGAAATAACTATGTCAAGGTCAAATTATCTTGCAATGTGGGCTCTTCAACTTGGAATTGTTCCCCAAGTGCCCGTACGCTGTGTGTGGAACGTCATCCCTTCCCATGATGACATCCGTAGCACATGCTCTTGTCAATTTTCCAGCGCTCAGAGGAGAAATAATAAACAAGGAGAGAGTGAAAAAGCGACGAAGAAGAAGAGGCAGGAGCAGATGGAAAGAAAATAAATTGTATAAAACAAACAAGGCTTGTGTTACCATCTGAAATGTGTAATTTTCATACAATATTTTGAGTGTATTATTTTGGATGAAGTAAAAAGCTGAACACGAGTCAACTAATAGCTAATCTCCTAATGCATTGTAAATGTATACACATTTTTGTTCGAATGATGAGTAAAGAAAAGGAAATGGAAGTATTAATTTGAAGCGATGATCAATATAGCTCACCTGTAATTTGTCTTCTTTTTGCGATGATTTCGCCACTGGTGATCCCACACATGACGGCGGAGTTGTCAGTCGTTCACAATAGGAACCCTCCAAAAATATGATGCCAGATGGTTTCGATGAATGTTCATTATCATAATAAAATAAAAGATTCTGTAGTTGGACAGAGAAAAGGAAAAACCCAGATAATCATAAGAAATGCGAGGAAATTGGATCTTGCAAACGCAACAAGCTTTAATTTCATTTTAATCCACTAAAACAGATTGGATCAATGTACCTGATATAGAATAAACCATCGCGTTTGCCAGCGATTACAGTCGGATGTTCTCTTTTGGAGATGTCCATGCTTTTGACGGAAAATATTGGATAAAATAATAATGGCATGAATTGAAGGCGACCAATGAACGGAACAATTTCATTATATTTTATGTATATTTTATACATAATACACATGACAGTCTATTTATTCTAGATCGCCTATCCAGGCCACATGTCTATTATATTAATCAGCTAGGGAAACAAAGAATGAACGAGCAAGCGTTTTACGGTGACACGCTTATTTTGGATTTTGTGGCGGACAATGAAGAGGAAAATTGAATGGGTGAGAACGAAAACCAACCTCTTACTATTATGAGAATTAAAATGAGACCAGAAAAAAGGTGAGCATGAAAAGTTTTACCTGTTGCCTCATTGTTATCTCCAAATTTTACGGGCTCATTTTTGCTCTCAACATTTTCTGGAGCCATTTTTACAATCAAATTTTAAAATTTTCTCGATTTCATTTTTATCCTCAAACATTTCTTGGTCTCATTTTTATTCTTCAAAAATTTCTTGTCACATTTATACTTTCAAATGTTCTAGTCACGTTTAAATTCTCACAATACTTAACGGTCGGTTTTTATTCTTATCCATTCAATTCATCAGGAAATCTATTCTTCCGTACACATTTATGAGAGACAAAGATCGAGATTGAGCGTGAAAGTTTTACATATAGATTGAGTGAAAATTCTGTGCCGCATTTCAATCGCATGAGCATTTCATCAACATGTAGCTCTATAAATACTGGATGCAAAGTTTCTTATGTGTTTGAAATATTTTGAAGGTCGAAAAATGGTATAAAACATATTCAACATTTGAGAGCACTTTTGAAGACTAAAGAAATACGTAACTATTATACAGCTTTAATAGATTTCCATACCAATAAAGCGACTAAATTGAATTGGAGGAAGTGTGGTTTGATTAAATCAAAAAACACCACCCCCATTTAGTGTATAATAACTTTGGAAAAGTTTTTCGTGTTTATTGACAAATGCAAATACTTTAATCCATAAATATTCAAATTATACAAAGGCTGGCTTGAAGTGCTTCGATTTCAAGCTGTCATATTTGAAAACAAAGGTTACAAATTATATCGATTTTAATGCGCTGCCTGTACAAATATAGAGAGCAATTTTAGTCGATTAATTTCGGTCATTGAATAAAGTTTCAGTTACATATTTGATTGAATTTTTAATGCAATGATTGACGTAAAATGAAAAGTTCTATCATTACGGAAATGAATGCTGCTTTGGCTTGACAGGTAACCAGGGGGTAAATCGTTATGGACATTGACTTGACCCGCATGCATTGCAAATGATGATGATTGAAGCTGAAGAGTTTACGACTTAAATCGACACAGTGTGCTGCTTTTCTGCTAAAATTTAATTCATCAAATAAAATAATTTGCTCGATGGAACAATAGTTCTAGAAGTAGAAGTACAGTTCAAGTAATCAGATTATTCAATGCAAAATGGCACTTTTAAACACGCCAGTTTGAAACTTTCTTAAGAATGTTCCAGCGTCAAAAAATGCGATAATTAACTAATTTAACTAATTACGATGAATGGGGATCGTGAAATTGGCTTATGTCATATGCTTCAATCCCATTTGAGTCGATGGGAATTCATGATACGTCGTTGAATATATACATACAGCAAATGAGCCATAACTGGCAGGACGTTCGTTGCCAGTAGCAGCTAGTTTGTTATTAGATTCATTCAAACCCCTCTTATTCTCGAAAAAATAAGATTGGATTCCAAGCGCTTTTCATTGAATTAAGATAATTTGCAAGAAAATGTGTCTTGATCATTTCTAAGCTATTCAAATTCCCTTTCGTCACTTTTCTCCTTTCTCTCTTCAGATCATTAAATCGTTTTATCCAAAATCATCCTGAGTATTGATTTTCTACGGAAAACTAGATTTGCAGTTGATATTTAAATGGATGTTCAACAAGTAATCAAGAACTAGCGAGAACTCGTTGAAAAACCTCGAATGGGAGTTTCAAAGGACTTGGAGATCATCGACCAAACCTTTAACCTGGCGAGAGAAAAACACATTCAACAAAAACAGTAAACAATGTAGAAAAATGACGGATGCTGCTAGGAGTGCGCTGTATAGATAAGGAAGATGAATATGTGTATTTTTGCATGAATTAATCAAATAAATTCTCTTTTGTTCACATAATGTTTGTTCCAATCTATCCTTTTCTTTGAGAAAATACGGCTCAATAAAAAGATTAAATCCAAGTTTTGAACAGAGAAATTGCTACGATCTTCATTAACATAATTTAAAGAGCGTCTTGATGCATTGAATGATTTTTGTTTGTAACGTTTAAACAAAAACAGAAGAAGCTGATTTTACTAAACGGAGCACAGAGAATGAAGACTTCAAGATTCTATATAATTTTTCAAAATGAATGACACATTTTGTGTGTGTGTGTGAAAAAAATGGCTGTATTTTAGTATTGAAGTAAATCCGAAGCACTTACCATGGAATGGTCGTAGTGAGCTCTATCCGCCAGATGAAGTAGCTGCGTATCGTTGACACGAACTGACCTCTGCATTTTAGGGCTCAACATATTTGTTTATGATTATTTTTTTGATGTTTGTTTTTGTTGAGCTTTTCGAATTTTAATTGAATTGGGCTTAAATTTCGGGACATTCTCAATGTGTATTCTCGTTGTTTTAGCTGAAATTCAATTACTTTTCACATTTTCATATCTGAATCGCAATTTTAAACGTGCCAATTCATGTGTTCATACTTTTTCAAACTGAAAATATTCTTCAGACAGCTCATCTGCTTAAATGCTTATTCTCCGAACTCAATATTTAGTCAATTCTTGGAATGGTACCTGAATGTTCTCTAGTGTTCAAAATGAATCGGTGGTGGAATTTGATTTTCCAAATATAATTTTTCATGGCTTCACTCAACGGCACAGCGCAACACTCCAAAGGTATGTCAATATAAGCAAAATAACCACATTTTTTTTATTCGAATAAGAGAAAAGTAACTGATGAAATCTCTGTACATCACATTATTTAGAATGTGTTCAAGCAAAACCACTTGTTTCTTTATCTAATGAAATTTCGACGTAGAAGACATTTCTGAAACCCACTCGCATTCGCTTCGCGATGTCAACCATTCGTATATATTGTATATATTGTACATTTCCCACCCAATTTTTTCTTAAGAAATTTCTTTCTTCGGTTGTTGGTACCTTTTATGTCACTTTCTACGCATACAATCTATTGATTACACATTACAGTACCACTTGTTTTCCTCTTCGGTTAATTTAGAATTTCCGAAGTGCACACCGTTTTTGTATCTTTGACTTGTGCGTTGAGCTCATCTATTTTTAGACGCGGAGTGCCATTTATCTGATTTCGTCCACATTGAATACACCTTATCAAGAAAGTCAGAGGAATACGTAAATTTCTGTTGTTCACCATGAGATTGGTGCGGTCACCAAAATCCGATTGTAATCGTGTGCTTCGAAAATAATGAACAAAAATAAAACGTCTAGTTTCACAAAATGAGCTCACATGTGTGCATAGACAACAAAAAATTCATTGTATCAGCAATGTGAGAGTTTTTCACATAAAAAATGTGTGTACTGAAATGTTTTGGCAAAGAAATCGGAAATGACTTATCTCCAGCAGTGATGAAACACGACTGAAATGGAACTTTACTGGAAAACCTGGGCAAATGGAAAAAATGTTGTTCATCTGAATGCGGCGCCGCAAACAAGTGTCCATGAAGGAGCAAGCTTCCACCCCATCATGCATTGCGTGTTTGCCTGTAGACTTTGAGCAAAAGGACGTAAACATAAGTACTGAAAAAGCGGGAAAGTAATCAAACTGGAGTAAACACAATTACAATTCATGGCAAGGTAAGGTACATGAAGCACGAACAAAAGAAAATGTCTAACCATAAATTGTACATTGTTTTGCAACTTTATTCAAATGCTTTGTACATTTTGTAACTTTAGCAATTCAATAAATTCCCATAGAATCTGGAATATTTTTTTCGGAAAAGTTCATCAAAATGTGGGTGCCAAAAAATTCACTCAATTTTGAGTGAGAATATAGGTAACCAGATTTGTGTCCGATTGATGTTTTTCAATTGTAAATTTTTTTATCATTATTATTATTATTATTATCATTTAGTTGTTATTTTGACGATTTCAGAAGTTATATGTTCACAGCTTCGGATTCGTTCGACGAGTGACTTCAACAACTCACGATACAATGACTCTCTATTGCTGTATAATTTCTAAATCACTTAAATGGAACAAAAGAATTTCAAACTTTTCCTATTTTATGTTATTGTTTTACAGGAATTCATTGGAGAATTTGGATTGTTAAAAATATACAAAATCCGAAATGAGCGTGGGCACTCTTGCACATTCATATACGAATTATGTTTGATGTTTGGATATAAAAGAATACAGTTATCACTCCATTTGTTCACGATGGACCTAAAATAAACTTGAAAACTTGTCAAAATCTAAGAAATCATAGTTTTAATATTTCTTTTCTACTGCTACTGATATACATTCATATTTGAATATGAAGACAAATATGATGAAAGAATAATATGTTCCATTGAAATAAAAAAATTCTCCATAAATGAATGAGAACCAATGAATGTATGAACGATTTGGTTACACCATTTTGGCGCTGCTCCTATAGCCATAGCTTTCACTCCCTACCTGTTATCACATAATGATGCTATGCTTTTTCCACAAATCTAATACATAAGATATACTTACTGTTGACGATGAATTTGACATCAGGTATTGGAAAGCTGGGGTCTACAGAATATAGAGTCAAGCAGGACAAGGTGCAGTACATAATGCGGTGAATCGATTAATGCGCAACAGGCAAGTCGACAGCTATACGCTTATAGTTCATACAACTCATGGAACAAAAACTTCATACTACAGATAAAAGACTCAGAAGGAAAGTCGCGTACACCGATGTCCGATGAAATAATACGATCGAATCTAATGCTGCAGCAATTTGCATGAAATTACATTTTTGTTTTATATTTTCTGCTTCATACTCGTGACTTGATAACAAGATATCATCATAATTACTTGCAAGTGCAAAATAAACAGATAGTTCAAAAATGAATATTAAATCCACCTAATATAACTAACGTTATTTGAAACTATGCGATAAATTATCTGCATCAGAATTGTTTTATCTCGACAAGTCTAAAGTCTAATATCCCAATCATTTCAATGATAATTCACTTAAGAATTCATCCGAATAAATTCAGCAAGTATCGATTTTTTCGGTTTCATAAATTGTTCTTCAAAAATTTTCAATTTATCAGCGAAAAAATCGAATTAAAAACCTGCTGAAATGACTAGCACAATAAAAAGTAATGCCTTGCATGAGCATGGGAATTAAATAACCAATCGGTGCTTTCCAATCGAATGTTGGCCATAATTAAAAAAACTTATATGAAGATGGGATACTAACATACTTCTGCGATTCGGTGAAAAAAGAAGTAATTCTGGCTCTCGGACTCTTCGATGCGATAGGCAAATGAACCGCGTTCGGTCGGAAGAAGAATTTTAAGCTCACCAATTTATGTGTAAAGTATCCTAAAAAAAAATTCCTCTTGAAAAAGTTGAAATTGTACGATTTCGTTTCCAGATTGTTGAGAGAGATTCAATACTATATGATGGTTGCAAAGTTATTTTTTTACCAACTCTATGAATGCTTAAAACAAAAGCTAGAACATACTATTTGCTTGCTTGCAAAGCGCTTGCTCTCACGAGCTACTTCGAAAGAGCGGCTTGCACTAACAAAAAGCGGCCTTTTGTTTTAAAAATTCATCTGAGTGAAAGAGAAATCCACGGATAACATGTAATTGACACTGAACATCAATTTCTTTTTCACTCTTATGCATTTTAATACAAAAAACCCGCTTTTTGGAATTGCAAGCCGCTCTTTCAAAGCAGCTCGTAAGAGCTGCAAGCAAGCAAATAGTATGCTCTGCATATAACTACATATTATGTGAGATCTGATTGACTGAGAATGGAAATGAGACTTCATATCTAGCTTACCTATGGAATTTTGTGTAAGCGAGAGCAAGAGGTAAAGTCTTACTTTCATTCCCACCCATTCATGTTCCCACAATATTCTTTCGAAGTCTTTATTTAGGGCGACAAACAGCAATTAGGTATTCTTGGCTAAAAAGTTGCTATAAACTGAACAAATTGGATTTCACAGAATTGGTAAGTTCGATCTATGTTTTACAATCATTTCATCGTAACTTTGATAAATTCTCACCAAGATTTTGATGACACCAATCCGTAGAATTTTGAATCAGTATAAATTGTGATTGTGACGGTCTCGGGACGTATATGAGTTTAATTCAAAATAATTGTAATAATTAAAAAAAAATCTTGCCTCTGTCGATTTTGTGATTTATTATTTATTTCAAATCGATTGGATGTGTACAAATACATATTTTCATAAAAACACGATGTATTGTTAATGTATAAATAGTAAAAAAGCGATAGGATCTTTGGAATTTCTTTGATGAAATGGCTCTATTATATGATTTTTATGATTTTTGTGAGAAAACAACATTTGAAAAGAAAATAAATGACATCGCATTCTAGTTTCTATTAAAAAAACAACACAAACTCATGCCATTCATCTAGGAATTGTGTCTACTACATTGCATAATGTCTAACTTATTTGTCGATACTAAATTTGTCTGTCAAAGGCTGCATTTGCTCAATATATTAATGCATACAAAATGGGACATAATCGAGGGAACGGTGTTAGGATTACGTACATTGATAATTATGATTAATTTATTTGCTAAAACAATACGTTTTAGTATTTGTAGTTTTTACTTAGAAACTACATGTTTTTTAGCATATTCCTTCCAGTATTTTTTATTGTATGTTCCCGATTCCATTTGTTTAGGGTGGCGCTCGATTTGTGATTTTTACCAAAAACCAGAGGATTTGCCGCCTGGCGGAGCCCGAACTTTGATTGTCGAACGAAGTCCGCTTGTGTCCAATTCTTCTGCTCAAATGAAATTAAAAAAAGGAGTTTGATTAATTTTCATAAAAATTGAGGTGGTCAAAGTTTTCAATTGAAAATATACCGCTTATTGAGAAGGTTGAGTTTTGCAAATTGCGTTGACCCTCCTGGCGTGGCCCTTTTCCGCAGACCGATGGTGTGACTGATTTTGTTTCGGACGAAATGCTGAGTGCTCGGCCGGCCAAGTAATTGGTCAGTGGTTCAATTTGTGGAATTTCGATTTCCAGTTGTTCGATCGCACCATTTTCGCCATTCTCATGCTCTTCGGCCTCATCGCCATTTGCATTGCCATTCAATGGTTTGTAAACATACGGTGGATTGATTGGCGTTTCAATGAAATGACCTTGACCTTCAGCAACGCGAACTGTGCCATTTTCAACGCAAACACGGCCATGAACAATGACAATTTCTGGTACACCGTGGCACTTCATGCCTTCGAAAATGTTAAAATCACATGCTTGATGATGTGTTTTGGCCGAAATCACTCGAGTCTCGTCCGGATTCCAAATTACAATGTCAGCATCGGAACCAACGGCAATGCGACCTTTCCGAGGATACAAATTGAAAATTTTTGCTGCATTTGTACTGGTGATAGCCACGAATTTTTGCGGGCTAATGATGCGTCCTTCGACACCTTTTTCCCAAACAACCGACATTCGGTCCTCGACGCCATTTACTCCGTTCGGGATTTTTGTGAAATTCTTTTTGCCCAATTCCTTATGCTCACGATTGAATGTACAATTATCGCTTCCAGTTGTTTGCAAATGACCTCTGTCGCATTTCAATTGGTCAAAAAAAAAAAGAAATTGTTAGGAAAATTCTTACATTTATCATCAATTAATTAAAGCCATATTAAGCGTAATTAAATCTTGTTTAGTGATTTAAAAGAATGAAAATGAAACGAATGCGAATTATGAATTTTCCCACGAATGAAAAACCCGAAATCACCATTTTACTTACGCTGCCAATGTCTTGAGCAAAAAATGTGGTGCCTCCGGATCTGGACGAATCGGTGGACTAGTTGTATAGTAAATAGCTTGCGCTGGTTTCAGACCATACAAATTGCATCCAATCGCACCGACCAATGCTTCACCGAATGCATTAATTCCACGCAAACGTGCGCGAGCCAATGTTTCAGCCGCTAATTTACTTGTCATCTTTGTTACATAAATGGGAACTTGAACCTTTGTGTGAAGGGTGAACCCCATTAAAATGCAAATGAAAAATGGAAAAGCGATAATTATGAATTTGATTATATTTTTTAATGATTTCGGAATGAAAAAAGGCCAAATTTGTTTGAATTGCATGATTAATTTTCAGTGTTGATGGTAGTGATATTTTGGTTATTTGTTGAATGAGAATTGTTAGCTATAGCAGTGTACCATAAAACCCAATTAACTTTCATTGCGTTCCGATGACACATTGAAATCCGTTAGGAAAAGACGACACAATGATTAGTAAAACACCAATTCTTACAGGTAAATCTGAACAAGCAATGCATTTAGATGGTGGTATAGCTCGGGCTGTGTTCGACTAGCTGTCCGTGCAATTTACAGTACAAAATTAACACTCAATTGGATAGCTAGCTTTTGAGCACAGCCCCGAGCAGTACAGGAAGCCAAATAAATTTCTCGAATCTGGGTGATCTAACAACAAAGTCGTAAAACTCACTTCGCAAGCATTTTCATGAGAAATTCGGGTGTCGTTGGATCTGGTCTCAATGGTGGACTTAAAATATGAGCAGCGGCATGTCTGAAACAGGAGTGATGGCATTCCCGTCCATCGCTACCGAGTGCAGCAGCCAATGTCTCACCGAAAATACCACGACCCTTGTACCGACGACGGGCACGAGCCAATTCAATAGCAGCCGATTTGCTCATTACATGCACCACATACAGAGGGCAATCAACCTACCCACAGATTAGGTGCCACATGTCCAATTCAAATCAATTTTAGGTTCGATTATACACGTAAAATGTTTTTTGTTTTGTCATTTGTGAGTGCATCGAGAGTATAAGAACAATGGAAAGGGATATGAAGAAAAAAATTAAATAAACAATTAGAACCTAAAAAATCAACATAACCTTTAAAAATCAAAAGAAAATTCTGTTAAGCGAGGCAAAGGAATTCAAAAAGGGTATGTGAATGTGCGCAAAGTGGGACTTTCTCATTTTTTCATCCGGTCAATGAATTTTGTGCAGAAAAATCATCTGTACCTGATGAGCGATGATGCAAGCACGATTCACAGCTTCAGCTTCAACTTCTTCGCTGCGTGACAATTCATGACCCTCGGGCCCAGTCACTCCGGCCGCTAAGAGCTTCGCTGCATTTTTCGCAATGATGCTACCATTTTCGGCATGCACTTGAGCGACAGCACCCAAATCTTTGCACATTTCAAATGCCTCGTACAACTCGGAATCGTCTAATTGATAGAGGCCTTTGTATGCCATGAACATTTTGAATGAGTTCACACCGCGTTCTTCGCACAGAATTCGCATTTCGTCTTGCACTGATTTTGACCACCAAGTGATACCAACGTGTAATCCGTAATCACAGCAAACTTTTGGATCTGCCCATGCTCGCCATTGATCGTATGCCTCCAGAAGTGATTGACCTTTGTTTGGTAATACAAAGTCAACTGAAAGAGAATGGTTAAATTTCCATCAATTCCGATCAAACTTTTGATTACATCAAAAAACTGTGTTCAATTGCACTTACTTATGGTTGTTGTTCCGCCGGCGATCGCTGCTTTTGTGCCTTGATAAAAGTCATCAACGGCAACTGCGCCGCCAAACGGTAACTGCATGTGTGTATGTGGATCGATACCACCTGGTAGAATAAGGCGATTGGCGGCATCAATTATCCGAACGCCACCGGGAACCACAAAGTCTGTGCTTGGCCCAACATATTTAATAATTCCATCCTCGATGTAAATATCAGCAGCGAATGTACTATCGTGATTGACAACTTGTCCGCGCTTAATGTATAAGCGGCTTTGCGAGCTCTAAAACAACAACAACAAAAACAACAAAAACACATTTAAATGAGTTCAACAATACTTATTTGATGAATGCGCAATATTTGTTTACCTGCAAATGAATGGGTATCTTTTTAACAGGTGTTGGTTGTGCTGTTGTCATTTTGTCGCGCTCTATTTCGCACAGTCAGCTTCAAAAATTGCAGCCGTTTAGTGTAGGTCTATGCTGATGTTGAGTAGCTTACAGCTGATTGTAATTGAAATTGTGTCAGTTTCGTACGACGCTATTTATAACAAACTCGTCGTATTTCGTTCACCGCTTGAGACTGCTGAAATTCGAAATGAATAAAAATGTTTTGTCAAAGGGGAAGCCTGAATTCTTACAATGAGGTGCTTGTGTGAAAGATGAATGACACATTGTATTTATTCTTGAAAATTTGTCTCTGGCTTACAAAATTGCTTAAGCAATCGCACTTAAAATAAAAATGTAAATTGTAATTTAAGTGTTTGCATTCCATCAAGTGTTCCTAAATGCAAACAAGCAGAAACATAGGAAAACAATGGATTTCTTATCATCCAAAAATCACTTTAAGTTCGAACGACCAAAATTATCTCTGTTTCAACAAAGCGACTGATGAAAATACTTCATCGTCCGTTTTGCGGTACCAAACTCTGAATTAAATTAGCATGCATTATACGCTTCACACAGACCAATAACGCTTTCACATGGGCTTTATCCAATTATCTATGCATGTATTTATATTGAATGCTTAATTAAGTGTGAGCAAGCTAATTGGGATTATCGCCACTTGAGTAATATTTGGACATTGTCATCAACCTAATAGGTACTTTGAGTAAGCTAATCCAGAGATTTTCAATTCAAAAGGCGTTATTTATGCTTCACAACATCCACGGAATTATCTCATTTTTTATCCTATTATCATCTTGAGTAGAATGAATATCATCTAGGTATTTTAATAAAACCAATTGAAATCATAAAAATGGCTCATTTAGAATGATAATTTACGCAAAACAGTATAAATAATTGAATTATACATTGTCAATCACAGATTTCTTCCAAAGAATCATCTTTTTCCCGCATTTTGATGCACTTGTTTGCTCAACATGGGATTGCTGGCGCTAGATCTGTTATTCACGCACTCTCGAACACGAAGTAAGAAAAACGAGAAAAACGATGAAACAATTAGATTGCTCAATGATTCATAAGCCTCTGAATTTGTATTTTAATGAGTCTTCAAAAACTGGCAGCGGGAGAAAACTAATTAGTGGCAATAAGTCTCATCGACACGCTGCCGATGATGGGTGGTCGATTTCACACTGTCAACCACAGATACAAACAAATTACCATACCAAATGCTTTTGTGAATTAATTAAAGAATAATACTGTCATTTCGAGGCTTTGACAAATATTTATTGCATTTGAAAATGAATTTCACAAAAACTTCAACCGTAAATATTTGAAAATATTCCATTGAAAAGTGTTGATAAACTGTATATTTTCGCACAGTGAAATATCTACCAGAGTTTCATAATTTTCGTTTGACTGTATTTTTTTGTAAGGAAAACTTGATCTTCAATGCCAACAAAAAAAACGTGTGAATTTGAATGAATTTGACGTGCAAACTCTAAAAAAATTCTCATCT
The DNA here is from genome assembly GCA_028476595.1 of Obolodiplosis robiniae. Taxonomy (NCBI): domain Eukaryota; kingdom Metazoa; phylum Arthropoda; class Insecta; order Diptera; family Cecidomyiidae; genus Obolodiplosis; species Obolodiplosis robiniae. The sequence goes on along the minus strand of CM052015.1, from coordinate 16,606,999 downwards.
CTTGCCTTTAACGATAGAAATGTGTAGAAATTGCTTCTAAAATCCGAAGCGTTCACTCTACAAAAGAGAAACAGTAAGATGAGAAAGAAAAATGGATTGTGGTGTGTGAAATTCTAACTGTGAATGACATGTCAAATGCTATTTTTGGTTTGGTAGGTCAACGCGCAATGATTTTATGCGTGAAACATTTTATTCTTTTCTTCTGTTCGTAAAATGAATGACTTCATTGATGTAAAATATATGAGAATTGGCTAACAAAATGCTTATATTTGGCATTCTACGAAGTGTTTGTACTTTCGGCATTGTTTCGTTCAGAAACTTCAGTGAATCATAATCTCTTACTTCTGCCGATGCGTTAATACTCTAGTCATGAGCCTATGTAATGTAATTTTGAATATGTCTGCATAGTCTGTGCTAGAGAGCGCTTATTTTGCTGTGATGACGACTGAAGCGTGACATTTCATTGTTCTATGGTGGCATTGTTAGCTCATAATAATCATCGAGATTTATGCAAAAGTTCGGCTCTCAACCATATCAATTTCGAAAAGTGGTCGAATTGTATTTTTCCACTTATTTCTTCTATGTAAGCGAAACAAGTGCTCGAAATGGAACTGCTGCAACAACAGCATATAGGCCAAATGATACACACATAAACACGGTTACGATCCGCAAACACACAAGAATTGCGGAGCATTTCACGCTTCCCGTCTAAGATAATGCAATAGAATTTCGATCCAAATGATTTATTACAGCTACATGAGCGAAGTGAATCGTTGCAACCGGCAGAACACATTGAAAAGGTGTTGTTTCGATTTTCAAACCGACGAAAGAGAATGTCTCGTTGACGGATATGGATTATATAGACATTTATGGATCGACTAATTGAAATTCACACAACAAACAAAAAAATTTGCAAGCAGCGCAAAAAAATATCGCAAACATGAATTATCCCTTTCAAAATCGATCTGCTTTATTGCATTTTCAGTTTTTCTCGTTGAAATTGTACGTTTTCTCGCTATATGACGTAATCACTGCACCATATCATCTGATGGTGTTGCTTAAAACCGAATGAATGCCACAATGCGACTCGTAAGAACTTCAAGCATTTGAAGAAGGGCAGACCGCAAACGAAATAGAATCGAATGTAAGATGCATTGTTTTTGTTTCCGTTGCATATGATACGCATAAAATTATCACGCGTCAGAAGTCGCAAGACCATAACACGTTCCACAAATGACAATGACTTTGTGCTGTAGGGGAAATATTCTTTTTTTCTTTTCACGTAATATAGAAGACCAAAAAAATGTGGATTCAAAGTCAAGTGTGTTTACGTCGACAGACGACCGCTGCATTTACAATCGTTGATGTTCTTATGTTCACATTAATATTGAACATTTTCAATGCCGTGAAGGCAGTGGGCATTGGAGGAAGTGGAATGGATGAAATCTGAACGAAAAACTCCATTGAATATATAAAACACCCACTTGGCGCACTGGAAAGACGAGCTGTGAACGAGAAAATAGGCATAACATCGAAATGGGTAAAAGATTCGAAACAAATGTTCATCGTGAAAAATGTAATCGAAATAGCATGTCTCAAATAATCTGCGATAAAATTATTTCATTGCGATAGGAATGAAATAATAATGATGGCTTGTGCCATGCAACCAAAACGTAAGCCCTTAATGCCGGGCATTAAGCAATCGACACGCTCTTGCGGTATCTGCATTCAATCACACACAGAAAATAGCGCACAGAAAATGGTCTTACTATAAACGGTTCATGATGTTGCATGTAAAACAAGCTGCATTTAAAATCGCAGCAGCAGCAGCAAAGTCGGCAAGTAAAGAGGGGAGATGTGCTGAATGGAAATTCAGCATGTGTCAACTGAAGAACCCTAATCGTGCGAGAGATACGAGCGTGCAACAGGAACATAAATCGTTTTTATTTCTTTTTATTATAAAGAACCCGAAACACTGTGTTTTTGATATGATGACGAAGATGCACACATTCATCGTCTCAATTGCGCATGATCAATAATCCAGAGTGTGTTCGCGATACGAAATGACCACCTTATGAGTCTCACACTCAACTCAAGTAAAAATTATTTACATGTTCATGGTGGAATAAATGGCGAAAAGTATGAAATTTGGGCTGCAACTTATTTGGAAGCAAACATGTACAGCATTGTATCGTATGATTGAAAGGCAGAGAATACGGCAAATAGCGGCGACGACGACGAGCCATAGAATTAGGGTTAGCAATTGAGCGTACACAGTTCATTGTGACGAATTTGGGGTATATTTAATAAAGCGCATCCGTTCATTGGTGACAATGCATGGAATATATAGGCTATTCGAACTGTCAAAATGGATGCATTAAAACGTTTACGAGTGTTTTTGTTTTGCCAAATTTATTCGAAATGATAGTTCACTATTTGTAGTGACCAAACTTTCAACTCATCGCGTTCAGAGCATGCTAAGTTAATATTCAAAAATCCATAATTCAAAACCGAAAACTGTTGTTACTCGAAACAGTGAAGGAACGTAACTATTCTTTTGCACGCACAATTTTCAATCACTGTTTCTTCAAAGCGTACTTTTTTTCTATTTTGTTTCGTTCCGCAGCAGAAATGGTCGACGCATAAAACATAATAATACCGTTTGAGTTTGATATTATGGAACAAGAAGTGGAGCGATTTAAGGTCGTCGACCGCACACACTTGCGATTTGTCAGTGTCTTGCGTTTGATTTCTTCGCCATAATTCTCTATTCTATCATTTATTGAATCAAAGTTGGCTCTATTCGTCCATTTCAACCGGTAAGTATGCATTTGTTCTAACAAAATAAGAATATATTTGGGTTTCAAGTCAATTTGATCGACATTTCCGCTTCTATTTTTGTTGTGACAACGAATATTTCGAAGGAAACTAAATGAGTATATTTGCATTGATTTTCTTTTTCTAGCGCAGTTATTTTGAAAGTTGTTGAAATAGAATGATTCGATAGAAATTCCTGAATAATCAATACGGGACATTCAGTCAGTTTTTGTACAAACTTTTATCGAATCTCATATATATTATTTAATCATTAATGCAAATCATAATTCAATGAAAATGTTTAATCAAAATTCAACTCAAATTCAGTTTTCAATCAGTCCAATTTATAATTGTATAGACGAAGCATTCATCGGCAAATATAAATATCCATGGCTATGCGACGCAACAAAAATAAATTAGATTCCATAATGACGCCGATCGATAACAAAACGAAATGACATTTTTGAATTATGCATGCAAAAGTGCCTCAGAAACACTTTGAAAGACTATATAAATGGCTTCACACCAGAAAAACTTGGGCCGCATAAATGCTGTGTAATTTACCGCAAATTTAAATAGTATTCCCTAATGAGCGTTAAATATATTGCCACGGATGACCTACCGAAATATACGATGACGTAAAATTAATCGAATATTTTTCTATATGTTCCAGTTTCAGCAAATCGGAACGAAGATTACGTTTTGAAATTTGATTACTTTTGCTTATGTTTCTATTCGCAAAATATTTATTGCATTTAAAAAAAATTGAGAAAAAAAACATCTTGCTCGACAACATATTTTGAACAAAACCACTTCAAGGTTAATCGTTTTTTGTTTTTGTTTGACTAGATTAATACGGAGTTATCGTTCAAAATCCATCATTAAATTGATATAAAGACAAAATCAATAAGTATTGATTGGCAGCGTGTTATCTGTTGTCGAAGTCTACTAAAGTGTGACATCAATAGAACGCGAAAGTTCTGACGTTACGCCAAAATGAGATAATTTTCATTATTTTGTGTTACACACAAAAACCGGGTTTGAAAAGAAACGCCCACACACACAGGTCTATTCGGAGTTATTATACTGCTTGATGCTATTTTAATCGTCGACATGTAGTTAACATATGCTTGCATATCTATCTTATTTACATGAAAACTCAATTACATGCGATGATTTTTTTGTATTCAAAACTAGGACGTACACGAAAAATGCAAACAATTGCGTCTAAAATGCTGCAGAACGGGCGGTGGCTATGCACTATTCATCGGCATTTGGTCTGCAATTATGCAATTAAAATGTGCACACAAATTTAGGGTGATTTCATTTATTTTATCGGCTAGATCGAAAGTTTCATTCACTCTTTCGAGTAATCATTATTAATGCGCAATATAGCTGTCGATGCAAGCATATATTTTCTCTGTATCGAACAGACGCATTTCTTCACACATTTTTTTAACAGCTCTCTGGTGATATATAAACCGATCTTTTAACTGATTTCTATTTAACCAGAGCACGCCGCAATAGAAAAGAAGCTTATAATTTGTTGAAGCGAGATGTTGGTGGAAAATTCCTACTGAAGAATGGCTTTACTAATGCGTTATCCAATCGATCGAGTCCAAATCAAACTAGTCTTGACTTTTTTGATGTAATTTCACTGACCGTTTAAGACGACCACCAATGGGTGCACAAATTGATGGGAAACTAATGGAACAAACTGTAAACAACGTAAACACAGAGTAAAGACAACCTGCACAGTTGACGACCACTTTACAACTGAAACGTTGAATGGAATTGGCCGAGTGCAATACGCTAACGTTACACGGTGAAGAGATCTGTACTGATGTATGCTTGGTAGTATGTAGGGGAACTGAAATCGCACGTACACGATACACGGCCAACACCAATTCCAGTGAAAACATACCGAAGAAACAACATTTACATTACGAATGGAGCTTTGCATAAAATATTTATTTCATTGGATGTCTTACACCGCCAAATATATATAACATACTTATAGGCTGACATGTGTACGCAATTTGTTTAAATTACTGTGATGAATTGATTCTACTTCGGAGGCACAAAGCAATTTAGAAAATTGATACGTGCGCATTATAAAAATTGTTGTTATTTATCAATCATTTGAAACGAACCATCTGAATGGAGATTTTATGTTAAGAAGTGTTGGAAGTCCTTCTTATATATCGATCATATACAAAATTCAAAGAAAATCTTCAATCAAACTTTTCAAATTCTCGCTTCGTTTTTGTACGCTTTTGCCAATAGGGACGACGCTGACGTTCAGACACGAATTATACGACTTCCATTCACACTCCGCTGAACATAAGCTGTCAAATTATTTTGTTTACGTGTATTAAAATATCAATATTTGTGCCGGGCTGAATCTGTGCTCACTTTCGAAATTCATAAAAATTGTCCGCTTTGCAATAAGAATAAACAATAAATTCTTATCGTAATATTGGTTTAAAATATTGAATCCTAAGAATATTACATAAGAATGGGTATGTTTTGAACTTTTTGGTTTAAAAACAATTTTGAGATTGGTGGAGCATTCGAATGCATCTTTATAAAATTCTCCTACATTTTCGATACGTCGTGTGATTTTGTTTGATGAATAAAACTATGATTTCGAATGAGGGCGGATTTTTGGAACAAATAATTGTATCTATTGCTTTGGAGGATGATTGATGATTGAGGTTATGTTAAGCTCTAATGTTTTACCAATATCTTTTAGCCGCGTCAACAACAGTTTCGTTGGTGCTGTCTAGTGTGTTTGCTGTGATGCTATTTTCAACAATGCAACTTTACCGCTCTTGGTTTGCATCAGCTCAATTGAATACTATTCTTGGTGGCTATATCGGCTCATGGCTTTTCATACTTACCCTAACGGTATCTTCATTTGTATTCAGGCTTACTTAATGCGTCAGTTTGAAAATACTTTTTGATTTGTTGCAGGCCACTTCGAATCTAGAAACAATTGCTTTGGGAGATGGTTTCCAGGCAAAATTTTTCCCTGAGATCTGCTTCTGTTTGGCTGGCACCGTGTTTGCTTGTGCCTCAATTCACCGTGTTTGTGCAACCACTGGGTAAGCAATTACGATATTTATTATCAACAAAGCTAGTTATAATTAGATGAATAAAATCAGATCCAAATAAAAAACTCCTCTGAATAATCAATCGGGTTCGAGAATTTTGAAAAATCATGAGTTTCAATCGAAAGCAGATCTAAGTCAGTCGATAATGAAGCGAATTTTTGCAATTTTGAATTTCAATAGACTAATCTTATTAGAAATTTAGCTTATAACTAGAATTTTGTATTCTGATACATTTCCAAATCATCAATTCCCATTGTACTAACCTTCCATCTTTTCGTTTTTTCAGCTTTTTGTTTTCAGTTTTCGGTTTGTACTTCGTCAATAAAATCTCACAAAAAACACAAAATTCTGCCCTTCCAAACTCAGACGTTCACTCCAGTTCAAAGAAGAAGCGGAAATAAGCAACAGAAATAATGCATCACGTTTTTCAATTCTCAAATTTAAAACTTATATAATTTTTAATCGATCCAAAGCACTCTTCTTTCTAAAAGTACTTATTGTGCAACTGTCTATCGATCACAATGTATAATGAAAAGGAACAAAATAAACAATCTTTATTAACTAATTACTTAATTTTCTTGTTAAGGAAAAAAAAACAATTTACAAAAATAAATACAATCCGTAGAGAGTTGAACAAATGGATTAAACTCACAAGTTGGCGTACACCTCTTTCCAAAGAGGTGTTCTCAAAGCTCAAAAGGTCTTTCTCTATTTAAAAGAAAATCAACTAGGATGACATAAATGATCAACAGATTGCATTTGAGTCGGCTGACGGTATTATATTACATTTTTATTCATGCAACAAACTTGAAGAAATTACAAAATAATATTGAATGCTTTACATATTCAATGAATTATAAGTAATTCCAGCTAAATCAAACTCAGAATGAACGACATTTAAAATTTCTTTTCAACAACATCAAACAATCTGGATATTTTTCCATTTATTGGGATGTATTAAATGATTTCATAATATATCATGATCTTGAACATAAATAACAAAAACGGGTTGAAATATATGTGCTTTACATGTTGATTTTCTTTTTTCATTCGCATTAAATTTATAAAAAAATTGAACGAGTGCGTGTGAAGCAAGCGTCATGTCTGCGGGTGACGTCACGTTCACTCATCGTCGGTACGGGAGGCTTCCGTTCTGGAGCAATTGCATTGCCAAACACTGACAGATTTGAACGGTGATTACCATTCCAATCTGGAGTTTCATCGTCATAGCTCATTGTAGTGGGCGAATAAAATGAGGAAGAAGGCAACGGAGAAGGGGTGGCTGACATTCGATATGTTAATGGTCTGAAATAAATAGAAAAAAACCAAAAAATTTATTGTTGTCATGTAAATCAAAAATATTAAATATAAATGATATCGCTTACCCGGTGTCAGCCGAATGATCGCGGCGGCCTCTTCGATTTCCATTAAGGAAGCGTTGATATGAGTTGGCATTTAGCGCCTGAATTGACATTGCGCGTTTCCCATGTGCGAAATTTGATATTGTTCTCGTGGTGGTCGTTGCTGATGCCACGGCAACACTATACTCGGACCGCTTGAATGAACAAAAATAATTTCTCAATTAACATGGATTTTAGCATGATTCTTGCACAAATTAGTGCAACAGAAATATCCGAGAATAATTATATTCGGCCCTTTAAGGGAGTGTCGGAATTATTGTGTTACAGAAATAGAAAAAACCAACTATTTAGAAAATGACCGTTATTTGTTCGGCGTCATGAAATGATGCCGGGGTAAAATATGTTCTTATGGAAATGAAGCCTTCGGAATGCAACTGGTTATTCGTGTGAAATGGTGCATGAGCGGAATATACAAAGCAATGAAGCCTAATAGCATAAAGAAAGCTAGAAAATGCTAATAAACAATGAGACACCGTTTATCAGCTGAGAACTTTTGCACTAAACTGGTGTCGGATTTAAAATAACTCAATTGCTGTGCAATAACATTCAAATCGAATAGCCAATAAATCGGTGATTTACCTAATTTTTCAACACTGTGAAGTCTTCATTGTATTCAACTGAAGTATACTGAACAACCGTTGTGTGTACTTATTAGGAAAACAATGCATATTTTTCTTCGATGTAATTTGATAATAGCGAGATAGGGGTGAGGGAATTCTATAAATTCGGATCTCAAATGGGCGGAACAATAAATCCGATCCAGCTATGTCTACTCGTACTTATATAACTGGATAATCAATCGCAGAAAATACCTTTATCGTTTTTTTTGCGGTTTGCTTAGCAATTATGCGGTTGGCTTGATCATTCAGTCGATGATCACGTATATTTGGAAGATTATAATTGTCCTTGCTGGAACGTTGGTAAATGTTGGCATTGCCATTGTTGTCATAAATGAACTTTCGGTGCGATACTAAATGGCTGTGCTGTTGCTGTTGTTGTTGCTGCAGAAGATCTGATCATCACCATATTCCAACACAAGGCATAAGACAAAAACAAGGAAAATCGTCACCAATTTTATGTCAATATTTCTAATTGTATCAATTTCACAAATGTACCCGTATTGAAATAATTTTTGGTAAGACTTCGTTTGGGATTGAGTTTGATTGATTGTGATGTTGGCGGTGGCAAAATAGCTGGTTTTTCCGCTTGTCGAGCACTATTCCCTGTAAAGTTGCTATTTGTATCGAGCTCCAATTCCGAGTCCTTGTTCAACTCAATTGACTGCTGCATGTTCGTGGATTTATCCAATTTATGGCTTTGACTTGATGATTTCTTCGGAAAACTTAAATGCATCTGTACATCGGGTGCCATATCATCACTATATGTTCCAGCTACTGTGACCGTCCATCCTTTTAGTTTTTATTACAAAAACAGTGTTGAAAATCAGTTATGGGATCATCGTTCAGAGCACGAGAATAAGGTTAAATGTCATCGGGCAACGAATTGCTTTCACGCGAATTTTGTGAGGTATAAGAAGCATAAGCGTTTAAGATATCAGCAAAATTATGTCTCAATAATACAATGTCTAATGCGAGCGATTTGACATTCAAATAAAAATGACAAAAAAAACCACATTAGAAAAATATGAAAAATAAAAATTGTTATTTACAAATTCAATGACATGACATTTTTGGAACACCAACGACGGGCAAACAACACAAACGGGTGATCTGGTGGCGCATACATAAACAGCCCAACACACAAAAATTACCTGTTGGTTTAGATTTGGATTTAGATTCGCTGGATGTTACGGCATCCGTTCGTTCATCTGTTGCACTGCCATTGCCATAGAAATTCTGATAGCGAGAGTTTGTTCGTGTTTTCTGCGGTTTCGAATTTGAATTTGGATCTTGCCATCGCTCTGGTCTCGGTAGATTTGGAACGCTTTTTGAATCTTGTCTGCGGTTCGATTTACCGCTTGATCCCGTTGAATGTGATGAACTCGAACTTGTAGATGTTTCCATACTATTCGAGATCCAATCGTGATTTGAAGCAGGTGGCAATTTTGGAATTGAAGATTGAGATTTTGGTTTGGTGGTTTTGTTGCCATTAACTTCATTGTCATTCGTTTCCTCTGATTGGTTGCGATGTGGCATTTCTGCATTGACATTTGTTCGGTCATCATTACCGTTCAAAAGTGTTTTCCGCACTTTTTTATTAGTTTTCTTTGTGCATTGCGTACTAGTTATGTCTGAATCTCTGGAATGTGTCCGAATATGAGTGTGATTTGAACGGTATTTGCTCTCGTAGATTCGTCCTACAGGAGCTGATGACCTGATCGAAATATCTGCGTCGTGTTTTGTTGATTTTTCCTTTTCCTGGAATCTCGTTGATGTGGCCGGAGTGGTTTGTGTCGACTGTTGTCGACTAGTACAGAAATTACATTTCTTCGGCGATTTTTCGGTGCCATTGCGACGTTTGTGATGCAACGACGGATTACAAAAGCAACAATCATCGCATGGACGTTCAAATGTATTCTGAATGTTTGATTGGTGATTTCCTTGTCGAGCAACGATCTCATTGCCCGTGATATTGGGTAGAAAATGTGATGCATTATCGTTTTCATCGTGCAAAACGACAAAGGAACTGCTGTCAGCACTGAATTTCATGGAGCTATTATTCGACAATGCATTCGAGCTTTGAGCAGAACAAACGGTGATTGGACTTAAAGTGAACTTTTCTACCGTATCGTATTTGTCAATGTGAGCAACTTGCCAAACATTTTCATTGTTCGCGGAATGATTCGACGGTTTTATAGCGAGCAAATGTATTTTTTCAACATTTCCATTGAGCTTTGAATCGGAACCAATATCTGGTATCGTATTCTCTTGCTTGAGGTTATTTTCAATGCTTTCACACTCGCTACACGGAACATCAAAGTGATTTTGAGCCGAACATCGGGCATGTTTGCGAAATGGTTTATCCTTTGCTGCATTTCCTCCCCGATTGCCGGTCATCGAAGTTTCAAACGTTTCATCGATCAACGGTATAATCGAGTCAGACCCAACCGATGTCAGCTCCCGGGCTGGCGCTTCAGATGGAATCGACGTAATTATACTCTCTTTTGTTTCAGCAGTGGATGTTGCCGTCGATATCACCGTACTTACTTCTCTTCGAGCATCCGTAGCCGAAATTATTGAATTTTCCGACATTGTCGGTTCAGCAGATATCCGTTCTGTATTCGCTTTTATTTTTTGGTAAATAATTAAAGTAAGTTCAAATTAATTCAGATCTCTATTTGGTTTCAATGAAAATCATATCCATCAGCCAAATGAAAATCTAAAGAAGCTACAATAAGTTAATGCAAAACAACATACAAAAAATAAAATCGAATCAAAATCAAAAATCATGATTTCTATAAAAACAAAAGAAGTTTATTCAATAAAATGTTCAATTTGTTGTGTTGACAAACTCAAGGGTGCATTCATTTCGATTAAAAAACAATATTTGTTCATGGATAAATTATAAAAACAATGTCTTTTAAGAACCAGAATCGTTAGATTATCAAAGAATTAGTCAAAAGTTTGGTTTTTTTATGTTATCGGCAAGTTTATATATTATTCGATAATAAATGGGCATCGAGATTTCAATTTTTAATTGATTCAATTCAAAATGATTATCTTAAATAAATAGGTTTTATGTTGGGAGAAAATGCTAAATCAAAATAAATCACACGAAATCAAAGAACATTCAAAGGTGCGTTTAATGTTTAATGACATCAAGTAGTCAAACAGCTAGGCTGGTGCTGTGTAATATTTTCAAAATACCTTCTTGCAGTCCATCACTGGGACTATCAATATGAGTTCGGCCGAAGCAACCGAACCATGCATCGGATTTATCTTGATCACATTCGATAGCTGCTTTGCCACTCGAAATTTTCGTTGCAATTCCATTTTGTATAAATTTCGGTGACTTTGGTGTGCTCCTCGTGGTTGTGTCGTTGCCTTTGGGCGAAGATGTTTTTTGATCGCTGATTTTCGATTCGATTTCACTTGTTCGATTCTCGATAGAGAGGTTGGTGTCTCGATCAATTGGTGGACCATTCTCGTTCGGCGATTCGAACGATAAGCTACTGCTTTTTTCTTCTGGAATAGAATCGAATACCTGATGATATTTGGCACTACTGTGCGCTGAACGCTTGCCACTTCCACTTCCACCAATGGCATTCGTGTTACGGCGCGTAGTCAAACTCATTCGTTTGGCTGGGTTCAATTTGATGTGTGGCTGTGACGAAGAGCTCTGTGGCGTTTTGATGAACTCAATGCCAATATCGGATGAGTGATTCAGGGCTTCGATTAGGAGATCGGCTATGATTTGATCAACCTTGGAATTGTTCATGGTACCATTGTAATGGCTAACCGAATCTCGTATCTGCTCTTTCAGTGTGCGCTGATGATTTCCATTCAAAATTGATTTGCTTCGAGTCTTACTTTTGCTAATGACAGGAACTGGAATTTTAGACGTGTGTTTAGCCGAAAAGCATTCGATGAGTGATTGTTTCAGCGATGAATCGGTTGGGGGTGATGATGACGATGATTGGGACGTGTTAAAGGTATCAGGTGAACTATTCAAGCCTACGAATGTGAGAAAATACCTTATTAGCTTAGAAAATCTTGAATACACAGGGCTTTCAACTAAATACTAAAGCGGAAAATGCTCAAAATGCCGTGACAAAACTTACATTCAACAATTTCCAGTATCTCAATGCGTTTGGCACCTTCGCGAATTTCAGTTTTCTGGTACATACGCCGCGGGCCACATTCTTGATCTGGCGTCACAATATCGGATGGTGACTGATGACCGAAGGTCATTTTCTGTACATTCCTAACCATTTTTCGGCTGACAATTTCTTTGTTTCGACATTTCGCTACGCTCGTTGTTGGTTTGGCTCGTTTTTCCGTAGAAGACTTCTCTGTTACGCTTTCGCGTGTTTTTTTGGTCGTAGCCAATGATTTATTGGTTGTGATTGTCTTTTTAATGGCCACATGTTTAACGACGGGTCCTGATATGGTTGTAATTTTCTTGCCGCCTTTCATCTTTTTACCCGCTTCGACGAATTTCAAGTTACCCTGAGCATCGACTGTATACGATTCCAGCGAACCGATGTCCGACTGAAGTTTCCGACTATTTTTCTTCACAATGACTTTTGAGTAATTCAATGGTTTTCTAATGGCTTTAGGTGATTCATCTGGTATAACTTCAAAGCTCGAAATATTTGTAATATTTCTATCAGTGATGCTATTGATGTTCCCATGTTGACTAATGAGTTTCTGAATTTTTTCTTGGCGTCGCTTAGCTTCAGCCTCTTTGCGCTCGCTCATTTCCGTTTGTCGTCGTTGCAAGCGCTCACGTAACCGATCGGGCATCGTATTCGCAATGGGAGCATCTAAACCAAATTTCGAACTGTCAATCGGACTAGATGGGCTCTCAATATTTGTATCACTATTTTCAATGGCAATGAAAAATGCTTGGCTTTTTTCGACGGGCTTCATTTCGGCTGGCGTCGATTCGAGATCAGATACATTTGCTATTGCATTTGGATCATCTAAACTATCAACTAAACTGGCAGCATCACCATCATCTTCATCAGCCGTAGTTGATGTTTTGACGTCATTTTCATTGATATGATTTCCATTTTCATCGTCACAGTGCATTGATGGGGCAGACGATGGTTGAACTTCCATCGATTCAGTTCTTGGCATGTCGGTTAAACGGTGTACTACCATTTCACCTCCATCGCCTGGATATGAGCTACCGCTTATCACAGATATCACCAAATTTGAGGGCAAGAAATCAATGGCACCGGATAACTTTGTTGAATAATCTGATAACGTGTCAGTTGACAGATAATGTGGAAAATATACTTGATCGGCGACGGGTAGAGGAAGTGATGATTCCGAAGCGCTATCTTCCATTGCTGCGATGTTATCTGTTTGTGTTTGACTTGTACTAAGCTCGACATTGTTATTATCACCGTTAGAAGAGTCGCCGTTTTTATTGACCTTGCCTTGCACAACAATTATATTGTTTAGACTATCCACGAGTATTTGCGATATAATTGTGTCAATGGTACTCTGATCGAGTGGTTCACGAGTTTTGAGTCTCACCACCGACTCATTTTCCATGTCAATTTCGCTGCTACTCATGTGATATACATCGTACGCATCAGCTCGGATATGACCGATTTCGGTAATTTTCGCTTTCGTGTCATTTCCGTTGTTGTTGTTATTGCTATCGTTGCTTCGTTTTGTGGACTGTGAAATGCTTGATTCGCTGGTTTGTTCTCGTCTTCGGAAAGATGATTCATTACTCGACACTTGTAGGATAGAATCAGAGATAGGCGTTGATTCGGCCGCAGCCATTGTTGTTATATTGATGTTATCACCTTCCATTTCGATAAAAAACGAATTATCGGTAGCTGTTTGTGTGGTGTCGTTGCTATTCATTTGGATGTCTATATCGAAATTGCCATTCATTTGCTTATTCGCAGGACTTGCGATTTCCATTTCTTTTGTCAAACTGCTTACTTCACTTCGAATATGCGGCGATGATTTCTGTTCACTTGATGACGCTGAGGATACTGTCATTAGAGATCGTTCATTCAGCGTTTCCGTCTCGATGGAATATGATTTTCGTGTAAATGGTAATGTCGATGGCGATGTCTTTGAAATAGGGGCATTATTGTGTTTGATGTGTTTCATTGTGATTTCAGGAACGGATTGGTTGAAGTGAGTCTCTTCGAGTCGCTGACATTCCAAGCATACTTCGGGTTTCGTGTCTTGAACCTTGAAAATGCGTTTAGTACGCATTGATCGATGCAACGGCGGCGATAGGCTGCCAGTTCGATCCAAGCGCCGATATTCCTTGTTCCATAAACGTCGCAGTAATTGCTGTCGCATCGATCCATTTGTCGGAAACATGCGATTCAAATTTGGATCAGATCCAGTTGAACCGGTGCTAGCAAAACCATTCGCAACAATTGTTGATGGAGATGATCCTAATGCTGAAAAAGGCGATGAAGTTCGGGTGCGATCACGCGATTCAAATGATGATGGGACTCGTTCTCTGGCCGGCGGTGATGGTGCTGTTGATGCATTCATATCGGAAAATACATGCTTTTGTGTGGATAATTGATGTCTGAAATAAAAATAATTTATGAAATCAATAAAGGTTATGGAAATTGATGCTGATTAAATGGAAGTGATTCAGTGAATTTAACCAAACGCACATTAATTTGACCCGAAACTGTCGCGGATTTAATGAATTCAATATAATCAAAAATTGAGCCAATTAACGATTGCGAATGTGTTACTCCGCATTCAATCAAACAAATGCAAATGTTAGGTCACACACACATTTTGGCGAGAAAGCACGTTTTTGATCACTGAACCCGTCTTATTTCATGGATTTAGTCCGTATATTGAATTACCAAACATGCCAATTGGCGGTATTTTCATTCCACGTTCATTCACATTAATCAGAAATAATTGCAATTTTGCATGTCCGTCGACACGTACAAATTTCTATTAAGCTATTTCATTTGTTATTTATTCCATTCCATCGTCGAAAGGGAAAACCTTCGACATGAGCAAGGAACGTGCATGAAGTAAATTCGAAATGAAATTGATTGGATCGATAGTGGATTAACTGGAATAAACAATGGCACACTCTGACCATGAGTGCCCCCATGTTATTCATAATTCCATGAGCATTATGTAAAGGTATGTAGCTGTACTGCCACCAACATAGCATTACTTCGCAATGCCACTCACTTCTTCATCATCATCATCATATACTTACTTTCTCATAATAATCTCGGGCAACGAGTGCCTTCGCCTCAGTAATACGGTGTGTGGTTTTTTCGATTTTTTGAATTCCATAGCGCCAGAAAATCCCATACCGTTCGACTGTTTATCGATTCGACGGTTGCTCTGTGTCATCAACATTTCATCTGTTACAAATGCATTCGATTCCATGAAATAGGCGCAATTTAATGGATTTAGTTTTTCTTGCCAATTCACTATGTAGTCAAAGTTTTGCTCATTCAGTTGCTTTTGCCTGCAATAACAACAACAAAGTAAAAATAAATAAATGACGATCGAAGTGCAAATGATGAAAATCTATTTTAATACATTTTGTTTGTATTTGGCATGTGAAGGAGTGAAAATTGAATGTGGATGGGAATATTGGAATATGCACCCGAACAACGAACTTGAAAAGCGAAAGTTAAGGAAAATTCACACGCAAACAACGAAAGCCAAGTCCATACATACAATAATCAATGATTTATGCAATGAACGCTGAATAACTCCATACGAACTGATAAATTTTGCAAAAATTTGCCCGACTTTTTGTACCCGCTAACCCTCCCCCCACTCTCCCTCTCTCTCTCTCATTTGTTGCTTCCGAACAAAAAGTGGCATGGTCATGTTTAATTTGCGAAATTGATATCAAACAATGAGAAATGAGAAATGACAAAAAATTGCGAACACAAACACTATCGAAGCAGAGTGTTGTTTCCGTTCCGAATCGTGTTTAGTTCGCTTTCTATTTGTGCAAGCCCCGAACGTGATTTTTCACGCAATTCCAAAGTGATTCAGTCAAAAATAACGTTAACTGTAATATTTCACGTCGTTGCAGAAAAATAAATTGCGATATATTCTAGGAAACAAGATGCCATTAGTTAAAAGGAAAAAGTTCGAAAAACAAACGACAACAACGTCAAGTGAAATTTAGGGTTTGTTTGCATAGTAACGCAAAGTGACAGGCCGTATTATGCCGAATCATTCACGAAATGCTTTTCAATTCAATAAACTTCAAGAAGTTTATCATCGTTTCTTATCTCTCTGTTCCAGTGGCAAAACAAAACACATTGAATATGTTCGCTTGATAGCGCATATTCTAAGATATTCCCTCAGGTCACGAGCTCCAATTCGATGCTTTTATCTCGAATACCGACAGCAAGCAAGCCTATTTCACGTGAACAAATGATGATGATAAAAGAAAAAAGTGTTTCTATTAAATCAAGCATTTTTACCTAGAAATTCCGAGCGAATATACATTATGCATGGGATTGTTCGAATGAATGGCATATAATTCAAGATAGAATGGAAACTACAACTATAACCAATTCCAATTTTATGGAGCTTGCGGTTCGAAAGCTTCTGAAAAAAGTCTACCACGAGACAATCTGCCACGAGGCAGAGATAGCGAGAGCATCCGAGCGAGCAAAATCATGTAATTAACAACTCCGAGATAATGCCGCTTATCTTTTATTTGTAGTGAACACAATTTAATTTACGCTTCTACACGAACACGCAGCTCTATCGATAAATCCTCGCATCTGGACGCTTGCGATGGAATGGCAAATGTCATCCTATTGTTGCCAATCGAAACTGACAGATTAATCTCTTATCGATACGAAGCAACCGTATGATTCTGTTTGATTTGAAGGTATAAATGTTGCAGCACTTTGTCACATGTAAGGAATTGTTAAGCAAGGAGTCTGCTTGCGGATTGCAATCGACCCCATCCTCGAATATTCAATTTAATTAAAGTACACACGAGAAGAGTGTTGGCTTCTGCTCTTATTTCAATCAAATATCGAAAGCGCTGCGTATCTGGAAGCTGAAAAATGTACGCTGACGCCAATAAAAATATATCTTAATTCTTGCATAATCCATAAAGCGAGCAAAGTTTTCATTGGAATTCGAGATGTCTTATTTTCGTTCAACCTGCTGCTTTGCCCTCGAATCGCTTTCTCGATTCTACTCTTTCTCTCTCTCTCTTTCTCTTTCTCTCTCTCTTTCTCTTTCTATTTCTCTTTCTCTTTCTATTTCTCTTTCCTCTTTCTCTGTCTCATCTTCCTTTTTTTGGAATGCTCAGTTTTCTACCGCCGTTGAAAAAAGTATTTATCACGCAATCGTCACGTATATCGCCAAAAAGCTTGGCCATAATTACAGTATAGTTGAAACCACACTTTTGAGGTATTCACATTCATTGTTCTCTGGCCCTCTGAAACGGTGAAAACGAGGAGGAACGATTTTTTTCATTAAAACAAAAGTTTCAGCGGCGTTGACAAAGCAGCGCTTCACATGAAAATCATGAATATGCACGCTTTCGCGCAGCTATTCCTGAAAGCTGTAATCACACGCTTTAATATTCTAATTAGGTTTTGTAGCTATTGGCACGCAGGCAACCAACTCATTTTCCAATAGTCGCTCTATAACATGCGTTAAATAACACACACTCTCTCACACATAAGTTCAGTCGATAAACACAATACGTTGACCTAAACATATAACGAACATAAAATATGCGACGGATTTATGGCTCATTTTATGTTACCAGTGTCCGGTTTTTTCTACGTTTTCGTCAATACATGCTCTGAATAGAATCGTCTATATCGTATTCGTAGCACAGTTCGCTAATGATAATGGCACATGAACGCGCAAACATGTGAAACCTGTAATTGAATTTGTCCAGCACCAATGAAAATGCCACACATCCCGCCGCTCACTAAATATCAACAATATCACCGCAAGCGCTTTCGATACAGTTCAGTGGATGCACTAAATTAAAGGCTACATTATGAATATCAATAAAAACTATTTACCACCATGTTCACTATTTAGATCGATTTTCCGACATAATTTCTTGGTTTTACTCGAATTGTGGCTGTCGAATTAGCCGAATGTTAATTGTTATTTGTGTTGACCTTCGGGCATTGAATGACTGACATTCCGAATGTGTTTAATTCATAAAATCGAAGGGAAATATCCTGATTTAACCAATCCATTTCAATCACTCCGACAAATGAAAATAAATTACGCATTAATTGAATAGCATCGCTGTTCTGATTCAAATGATGTATCGAAAAACCAAAAAGCGGCCATTCGTTTAAAAAAACACAAACCGATTCTTTTAGTAAATAAAAACGCGATGGTTGGAATCGTCAACTTTCTTTGCGTGTTGCGTAGGTAAAGACGGTGCTGATATCGATTTTGAACTGGACGATAAATGCGTTCGGCTGGCGTCATTCTTTCCACATCATGAATTATTGATCAATAAATCGTTCACAATTACAAATTCTAATGGGGATATTCATGTATGATAATGCACCTGATGATTCCATACACGAACAATAATTCCATTCATATTCATTTTGTATGCCTAGAAACGAATAAATCGATTCGTATTTTCAGATTTAAATCAACTAAAAACCTACTGAAGTTTCCGAAAGAACTTTTCCATGAACTGAGTTTTCCATGAAAGTGGCAGCTGGTAATCAACTTTTTAAACATATTTAAGCTCACATCTCAATTATACTAAATTCCAGGAATACCAAATCTATGAATCGTTTCACTTTATTGGTGGTTTAAACTACAGATTTCTGGACATTTGGGAGTCGAATTAAACTCACCTATGAATAAATGAGTAATAGTTGTGTAAATACTGTACATCCGCGATGTTATTATTGGCTGGAGTGCACCACAATTCCCGTATTGTCCTTAAAACTTTTTCAAAATCGTTTATATTTTGACCTGCAAATAAACCAAGAAAAATTCCTCAATAAAAAAGTGAGCAAGTTAAAACTAGTAAAAAAGATGTAAAAGGAAATTTGTATTTTGCATTTCCACCTGAATCGTTGCTGATTTTTTTGTTGAAATGATCAATGTGACCGAATAAAAATCGCTTGATTAGAAGTAACAAAACTTGCAAAAACAACCTCGTTCTAATTCAATGTGTTGTGAAGCATAATAATCAGGCAACATTCATGTATCATCCCCATGACGTCTACTATGCTCGTGTTAATTTACGTTTGAAGCAACAAAAACCCGTCTCGATGATTAGATAAATTCTATTTTTAAATTGTGATAAGCGGAAAAGTGTTGACAGTAGCGTTGGCTTATCAACAGTGTTATCATGATTCGGTTGATGCCACACGCGGAGTACGGTTCGTATCAGAACTCCCGTGTGCGAATGTTATGTAATTCAGATGATTTACAGATATTTTCTGCTCTTGGACTTGTTCGCTGTGCGCCAATAGAATTACATCATCAATTTCTATTAGATAAGCATCCAAACAAATGGAAAACTAGTTCAATCGATGTGAACTTTGACAACATTTAGTGCACCCAGTGCGGAAAGCAATCAATTTAGCCGCAATTTGATTGAATAAATTGAAGTAACAGACAAATACAAAGATTTACCAGTGAGCGTTTGACCTGAAATGTCGCATTAAAAATCTGCGTCAAAAGAATAAAAGCACATGAAATTCTACTTCATTGATTTTAATTATTTCAATTTCAACGTTTTTTTCTATTTCTGCCGAAGTGTCATCAAATTAACACCCTTTTGTCTTCCATCTGTTTATTGTTTTCAATGAATTTAGTGTGTGCATCGTCATTTACTGTTATCTTCACGACAGACACTGTTATTCTGCAAATGACGCACGCCAGCTCCACTTAAGGCATTGTTTATAGAGCGCTCATGAAATATTGAATTTTTGTTTGCACGTTAGAGTAATCCTGAATGTTTTTATTCAAGAATTTGATGCAAGTGGGAAAGATACACGAAATAAATTGCACGAGATTTGATATTTATTATTACATTTATGTGTTGAGGTCTTGATTGCATTCAGAATATAGCAAACAGTGTACTTTTCCGCAGAGAAAAATAGCATTCGTTGAAATTTGGCAACAGAAATCTCAACACCTTACAGTAAATACAGAAATCTTACACAATTCAAACCAAATTCCAATATTTGCACAGTTTGAATATGAATTCATTCCATTGTTGCGATGAAATTCATTGAAAATTAATGTCGGAAGCTGCATCACTGCATTTTGATAATGATTGCTGATTATTCTTTTGGGTAGTCAGCACAATGGATTATTCTTATTTTTTCCAATCATTAAGCAAAATTTTGGTTTATTTTATTTTATTTTCCTTTCGTATTTTAATCTTAATTGAGGGAAATAGCATTGAAAAGTTGATGAATATTTAAAATGAAAACAAAAAATACGAAAATAAAAATTATGTAAGAAAATCAAACGAAAAATTGGAAAATGTAAGACGAACATGAAAAATAATTGAGCAAAAAAATGTAAGAATTGCTGTCGAAAGAGAACATTTTTTTATCCCAAAAGACTTTGAACGTATTGATTTTCGAATGCACATCTGGACTAAATAGTCTATCGGTTGTTAATTCGTCGTTGTTGGCTTTTCGTAAATGTATGTTGCTAATTGAGCAATCGAACCGTTTGAAAAGTTCAAAGCACCAAAAATCGATTGAAAATATTGGGAGTACAAATGGAAAACCGCGCATTTTTTTTTCAAAATTTCGATCTTTATTATGGAAAAATGGTTACAAATTGATTATTCAAAGATTATTGTCCATCGCTAGCCACAACTTTTTCCCATCTTTCTGGCAAATTACGGATTCCGCGTCGAAAGGAATCTGTGCTTTTTTCGGCTATCCATGAATCGACCCATTTTTTGCATTCCTCGTAAGAATGGAAATGCTGTTCAGCCAGGCCATGTGTCATTGATCGGAAGAGGTGGTAATCGGAAGGGGCAATGTCTGGGCTATACGGCGGGTGGGGTAGGACTTCCCATCGAAGCGTTTCCAAGTAGGTTTTAACGACCTGAGCAACATGTGGCCGAGCGTTGTCGTGCTGCAAAATTACTTTGTCATGTCTTTCCTCATATTGTGGCCGCTTTTCCTTCAATGCTCGGCTCAAACGCATCAATTGAGTTCGGTACAATGCTCCTGTGATGGTTTCGTTTGGTTTCAACAACTCATAATAGATCACGCCGAGCTGATCCCACCAAATACACAGCATTAGCTTCGAGCCATGAATGTTCGGCTTTGGCGTCGATGTTGATGCGTGGCCGGGGTAACCATATGATTTTTTTCGCTTCGGATTATCGTAATGAATCCACTTTTCATCACCAGTCACAATACGATCCAAAAAACCCTTCCGTTTTTGCCTTTGAAGCAGCTGTTCACAAGTGAAAAAACGGCGTTCGATGTCTCTCGGCTTCAATTCGTATGGCACCCAATTTCCTTGCTTTTGAACCATTCCCATGGCTTTTAAACGATAGGAGATGGATTGTTGTGTCACTCCCAATGATTTTGCAAGTTTTTCTTGCGTTTGACACGAGTCTTCAACGAGTAATGCTTCCAACTCCTCGTCTTCAAACTTTTTCACTTGGCCTGGACGCTCTTTGTCTTCCACATTAAAATCACCACTTTTGAACGGCGCAAACCACTCCTGGCACGTTCTAATCGACGGAGCATATTCTGGATATGCTTCGCATAACAAACGATGACTCTCGGAAGCATTTTTCTTCAGATTAAACCAATAAAGTAAAACTTCCCGCAAATGCTGTTTTGTAGGCACGTAGCTCGACATTTTCAACGCAATAATAAACTTGTGTATTCAACTGAATGATAAGTTTGACAGATCGTTTTCAATGTATTTTTTTATCCTCTTTAAGATACAATAGCTGTCAAAGTCAAAATAATGACATCTATGATAGATATGAAGTTAGTAACGAATGCGCGGTTTTCAATTTGTTCTCCCAATATAATTTCAGAATCCATTGATATTTTTCGCTCTGAATACCAGAAAATCCATTAGATTCGAAATTTTCTTGAGTTTGAACTGCGACAGAACTTCGCCCAACTTGGTTGCAAATAATGAAATGCTCAATAATAACTTATACATATTTCGGCATTTCTGCTGTGAATCATTCCATGCACATTTTGCATAGTTTGCGTTTTATTTGAAATTTAGATATTTAATTAAGTAATTCATTTCAGTTGAAAAAAAAAACCATTGTTCGTCGAAACGAAACACTTGATGAGGTTTCAGCTAAATAAGCAAAAGTTGCCATATGTTTGAATTGGCATTCATGTGATGGAATTTCGACGCATTTCGTTATTTGGCTTCAGAAGCGATGTAATAAAAATGACAGTAAACACTTATAAATCGACCTATTTCGGTTGAAAACTCATTTACTGCTTGAATACTTTAAATTTGGGCTAAACAAAGCCATAAAATAAAACAAAAATATAGTTAGATTTAATCAGCTTCATGAAAACTTCATGTAATTTATTGGCTTAGCGATGTGCATCAATGACATTATTCTGTTGTAATTTACGTTGGCACCTCATGCCATCAAATCCTCATACTGTTCGTATCGCGAGCAAGCCTTTCATACAAAATATAGATTGAAATATCACATGCTTCAAATCGAAAAATTCAACGCGAAAATCTTGTTGAGATGAAACAAGGCTTTGTATTTATTATGACGATTAAGGAGTGTGCAATTGAACGAACGATAGCAAGCAAGCGAGACAGAGAATAGCTGTGTGAAGAGATATGATTGAAAGTTAAATTTGGTTTTGCTTGCATAGCAAATTTCAAATGCATTTTGTTAACGATTTTTCGATGAGACATTTCGCATACGTAGTCGTTCATTTAGTTCACGCGAGCGAAATATCCATAAGTCGTACACGGGCAAGCCATTCCATCTCGTGCAAACACGTTTCAGTGTCGCGCACCAGCCGATACACATTATAATTGTATTAAAATCATAGACGTCGGACTCAATTGAATATTTGCATTCTTAAGTGTATTTTTATGTAAATTTCTCTGGTTATAATGCTCTTGTTTTGCCCCTTCTCATCGCGCTGCACTTGATCGAATGTGTACTCTATTAAATTTACTCTCAAAAACATCTGATTGCAATTAATAATAGATGTATGCATGGAAAAAATGTGAGACGCGTCAAGCGTCTGGGATATATCACGAAGCGTTCGAATGTCTGCCATTTAGAAACCTGCCAGCCATCAATCGTTTGCCCGTCTATTATGAAAATTTTATTCAATTCAACCTAAAGTGACATTTGATTATGGAAAAAAATTGATCGAGTTTGGCGCAAATGTCTTCATTTCGTTGACCCCTTCACTTCAACGATTAATAAAATCGACATTTTGAAGTGAATCCATCCGTGCTCACTTCTCAAAATTAAAAACTACTCGGAACTTCTTTTTGATAAGCGGATGATTCATTTGTGGTGCACACTCACTTTTCTCTTCACCGAAATGCATTTTCCTTGTCTATAAGTGAAAACAAGCATTTCACTCAGTTGCTCAAGTGAATTCATCGCCTATTTTAAGTTCAAATCGGAAATTGAACGTGGCGCACACTTAATATTTATCATTCTAAATTTCAATTAAGGAGTGTTCATTGAATTCTGTGATTAATTAAACGAGAAACAGGAAAGAAGAAAGCCTGTGGTTCGTTCTCATTCACTGAATTGCCGTACAGTTGTATGAATGAAATGAACATGAGGTTTGAATGTGTAACTTAGCAATCATACTCACGCTGATCGCGTCTTTGTTTGTTTAGAAAATCTGCTTGATAAACACAATAAAAAAAAAATCCCACTGATTGCGCTGTTGTTGATCAATTGTTTGAAAGTTTCAAATTGTTGGCGCACATGCGTAAGAAACATTTATCTAAATAAATTTAATGGAATATCAACAATTTCGCCTCTGACGAAAAATTATTTTTAGCAAGTGCTACATTGAGAATTTATGACAATCAGTGCAAAATAAAACGTTGCGAATGGAATGGTTGTTAACAAGGAGATTTTATCTCGTTAGCTCCGAATGGAGGGCATTTTTCAACATTATTTTCGAGTGTTTTACTTGTAAACTTGCGAAAAAAGGTGCAAATAAAGGGCCAACGAGCAGACAAAGTTTAGAGGACGTGGAAAAAAAAAGTTTAAAATTATGGCAATGAAACGAAAATTCCAATACTGAAAGATCAATGAATATGCAAAGACCAAAAACAAAATGCTAAGCAAATAAACACTTTTGTTGACTTTGACCGCCATTTACGAGCTCGATTTGGTTCTATAAACGTGCGGAATGTGTTCTTATGCACATCACTTAAATGTACAATTCAACGAATTATTAATCTAAACGAATGTGGGTTTCATCAACATACATTTGCATCGCACAAATATCATAAGCTGACGAGCTAATTCTGACCAATCAACAATGTTGGCACATTTCAACAACAATGTATTCAAAATTTCCCAAGTGAAAGCAATGGGTAATTTGTGCTGAAAAGAAGGCCTCCTGCTCGGTTTTTCGGACTTTAATGAATCTATATCAATTGAGTTATGATGATCTCGTCACAATCAGCTGAATTAGAATGAATGTTACATAACAACTTTGATAATCTGAATTTTGTTTGGCTCCAAATATCCAAATAAACAACGAGTCATGCCATTAACAATCGTTTATCTCGTCCAAACTCTTGGATTTAAAATGATAGCAAACGAGACAATTCATTCCATTCGACGAAAATGTATATTTTTGTGCTAAAAATAACAGAATTGTGCATTCTTCCGTTCCGAATCGAATCTAGTTAATAAAACCATCATCAGCAGCAAACTGTATCTCTGGCTCTCTGGTTGCGGTACCATCTACCGATTCTACGAAATTTGCAACTCAAATTTATATATTTAACGAGATATAAATAACAAATAAGCCCATTTATTGTGGATAATTGGCACGTTCTCTTGGTGTGAAACACACCGAATGCATTCATTCATTTAAGTCATAATCGTAGCAATCTAAATTGGAGATGAGTAAGCGCGATGTCGGTAGCTTCTTTCAGTCCATTTTTGCACATTTGATCAGTGAGAGAAATCATTTTCACAGGAAGATGAAAGAAGAAAAAAAAAAAAATGATTTGCTTTGTGTAAACACAATTCGAAGAATACGATTTGCCGCCACATTAAATAATCAGAAATGCCAATGAAAAGCGTTGTTCACTCCAAAGTGGTTAACGGCATTTAAATGACATGCTGTTAAATACAGTATGCGGCTACCAAAAGATTTAACAATTAACTCGGTTGTGTGTTTTGGTGAGAAGCAGCAAAGAGTATCAAAAATTGCGTGAAAAGACGATCCACAATCACTGCAATGTGTCGAATATATTGGCGTCACTTTGATTGAATCGATAATAATTTAGAAAGCCTGAGAAATGCCCCACAATAAAATTGATAAATTCGTTTGGATGTCGAACGCTCACCACGCGCTAGTTCACGCAGTTTTTTTTCGGGTTTTACCATAATGTTTTTTTCATGAAACCCAAATTGATTTCACTATCGATTGATAAAAATTGATGATTCAATTGATTTGAATACCCCGTTCAACGGGTTTTTTACATCGAAATGAAAATAAAAGTGCGAAAAAAGAGCGACATCACATAAAGTTTTATTGAATTTTAATTGTCGCCGTTGCAATTTTATCGTGCGCAAAACGTATCATTCCATATATCGTTAAAATAAAATTGTCAAACCATCATAAATTCTCGATTCAATGCATTTGGTGCCAGAAAAAATGGTATTGAATCAAGGTCGAAATCGCGACACGTACGGTGAAAAGCGTGACAGAGAGATAGGGACATAGAAGCACACAAATATATACTAAATCTACATAATCTCCGTGACAACCGCATAGAAAATGCCTGACAAGCACAAACCAATAAGTAACATTGCACAATTGAAAAATAGACAATCAAATGAAATGTATTCAGTTTCATTGCGTTTAGATCATATGGCCAATACAACAACAACAAAGCGATGGCACTTTTTCTGATTAGAATTTACATGTGAAATGCTACGCGAATCAGCGCATTAAGCGCAACGTATGTGGCAGCCGTTGCTGAGCTGAATAATTGAAACTTCTCATTGCACACTCAAACAGTATATCACAGCAGAAAAAAAACAGCAGCTGATCGAAATGAAAGAAAATCAGAAGGCATTTCGCGCAAACAAAGCGACAATCTATGTTGTCTTGATATTACGTTTGTTATTGCACTGGTAGGCTTCCGATATGTACTGGTATGCAATGTGAACAACTAATTTTGCATTTTCTGCGGCCTATGTCTTCTTTTATTCTGTCGACATATATTATTATTACGTGTAAACGTTTGTGTGTGTATATGTGTGTGTGTGTGTGCATTGTCTGTACCACATACGTATGCCAAATTATGTGATCATCATGAAAATGTGTGGGTCTTTTGTCCCTTTTTGGACATTTTCAATCCAACTCTGGCCGCATTGTCTCTCTCGTTGTGTGTGTACAACTTGGGGTACATTTTTACCACTTCAGGTTTTTTTCGCGGTTAATTGTTCTAAAGCATCATGAGTATTCTGTTGCAAATTCGTTGCTGTATTTGGGTTAAGTGATTTTGGCAGCACAGCAAATTGCATTTTAACCACAATATATTCGGTGGTTTTATAAGTCTGAATTTCCTAAAATGTCAAAAATCAATCCATAAATAGTCAAACTCGCAGTTGGCTGTACGACAATCACAAATGCGACACTCATTTTTCATTTGTACCATTCTCTGTCTAAAAACATGTGTATTTACTATTCATGAAATGAGTAACGATCACATAAATTATATTATGAGTCGTGCTGTGGATTAGACACAACGAACGCAAAACAAATCATTTTCAAATTGAATTTTACATGAGACAAACAAGGACATTGTGCGTGATAAGCCGCGAACGACTATGAGTATTTTTTCCCAAGATTGTTGACATTTTGAAAGAGGTCAAAATGTGAAGAAATACTCTTTAATTCCGTTTTGGGAATGTGAATTTACGGCGTCTTCATTAAAAGTTTACGAAAAAGTAATTATAAAGAGATTACTGCCTCGTGCCACTTCTGACATCGTAGCGCATAGAACAAAATTGCTGTTTGTGAGATATCTCACGAAATATTTCGTACTGAACAAATAATTCCTGAAATAAATTTTAGAAAAAATATTTCGCATCCACTTTTTTTCCGCCAGCCAGGCTCGAAAGTATGATGTCAATCTAGTTAAATTACATCAATCATCGAAATTTATAAACGATATTATAGGAAATGTCGGATATTTTATAGCTCTGGGATTCACAGCTAAGTGAATATTCCATTGGGTAGATTCGGTGTAAATAAAATATTTGAAAAATCTCATTTGCTCGAACTATGCACAAGTATACCTGCTCTATATACGGAAATCATACGTACTCTCAGCAGTGTGTTGAGCTACGAATTGCTGACAGCATAGTGACACCAGCAATACCGTACATGTCGTTCGAATGGCATCGAAACGTAAATTAGAATTTAACATCGTTCAAATATGATTCTCCAATATAGAGATACTCTGTAAGGTTCGAACGAATGTGCGAGCGAGAGAGCAGGACGGGCACTGGGAATGTGAACGAAATGAGAAAAAATTCAAATAGAAAAGCATTGAAGTAGTTTGGAGCGGTTGTTCGTATACCGAAAACACACTTACACCGAGAGTATTGAAGGTAAAACGATGGATCGTGTGTCATATTCGTTGTTTGCATTGAAAAATTGAATTTATTTGTGCGATTTGATGAACCCAGACGTATATCGAAAATGTCGAGCGCAAAGCACTTTTATTTTCAAATTTTGGCACATATTTCAGCTTGATCTATTTTGTTATTGCTGTGTCTCCGTCGAACGGTTATCGTCATCGTTAATTTATCGCACAAAACGATAGTTTGCTCTGAGAAGAATATACCGTCGACAACAAGGTTATTCAAATGAATGTTTGGCATTTCAATTTAAATTTTTGTTAAAAAATCACAAATATTTGCTGACATTCCGTATATTGGATGATTCATTCGACTTTTGAATAAATATTTCGGAGGATGACATTTTTTTTGTCAATTTCACTTGTCAATCTTCAGTCTCGCCATATAATAATTCATGGAGTTCATTGTTTTATGGATTATGGCAGTGAAATCGCAGTTCTCAATAAAAATGAACATAAACACATGCACATTCGATGAGAGCCGAACCAAAAGTACGAAGCAATTGAAAGGGAGTCTTAGTTTGAAATTACATTTTACGTTTTACGAAATATATAAGCACAAATTTAGTGAAATTGCTCAAGTTTCTACCATATCAAAGTGGATCGGCAATGGCTTCTACCTGTATGCAATTTGAAAATCGATATATGCCAACAACATACTTCAACCTCCTTTAACATTAAAAATAATTTCTTTGAACATTTTATTGAAAAGAAATATGAAGAAGAGGAAGGAGAAGAGGTAAATGACACAGTCACATACAAACACTGACCCATCGGCGGCAAAATACGGGAGGCATTCGCAAGAAGGGATAATTAGAACGGAAAGCCGAAGGAAAATGAAACAATGGAAAATGCAATTACCTCAAAATTGAACAAAGCAAACAGTTGATTTGACGATTTCACTTGGCTGCATTTCTTGCTCACTTTTCCGTTCTTTGACGACAATGGCACTGGTCATTCGGTAATTTATCTTATAGCGTTCGGCTTTATTTTGGTTAAAACTACTATCAATTTACTTTGTTGACGCTCACTAAAACAACAAAATGTTTTACACAACGGTGCGATTTGTATCAAATTTTATCATAAAATGCGTCGAATCAGTTCCTTTTTCCACGAAAATTGTTTCTTTTTCAATTTTTTCCACTCTGATAGACACTTTGAGTTTGAAATTTATATACACTTTCTGTTTCGAACTAGATCGTTTTTTCAAAAACTAATCGTAAATTTCAACACGCTGGCAACGCAATAAAAAGTGTTTTGCTTCTTATTTTCATCACCCATAAAAACGTGCTCTAAAAAATATATCCTTAAAAATTGTCGGTTTGCCTGCACGTTTTCAATTCACGATAGAATCAAATCGAAATGAAAGAGATGCGGTAAGAAAAAAATTGTTGTATCAAAAGAAGCGCGCGGAACAAGAACGTTTCGACCGATAGAACGAACTAAAATTAAATGATAAACGTGCTGGATCGAGTCTGTCGCTTTGGCTGTGCTTCGTGCTCCGTGCGCCACTGTGTTTATCGGTGTATTTGTTGTTGGCGATACCGTTCGTATATGCGAAACGTTACAGTGAAAATTGAGAATGCGAAAGCAAAATGTGCTCAACTATAATATGGCACACATAGACACTCACAGCGCATTCGGAAGAGAATGTGAGCCGGCGAAATGAACAAATGTTCCGTTGAATGGAAACGGAGTGGAGCCGAGGTTTTTTCTTTGCTGCTTAAACAGCAGAGAAAGAACTAACGGAGAGAGCGAGATAGACGGAGAGAGAGAAAAAGAGAGAAAAGCAAGCGAACAAATGAATGTGTGAGTTTGAGCGACGCTACGCTGCGATAGAGAGAGAGAGGAAAATAATGAAAATTTGAATTTGAACTGATCGCGATTTCAAAACGAAAACACAACGTACGTGACACGGTTGTAACGGTTTCGCGTAATGTACGAGCCACATTACATTACGAACGCCAAAGGGACGTCGTACAATTCTCTCTGCGATTATTTGTTTTTGATAAGTTCATTTGCGTGCACAAGAGAATCGGTTTGAAACAAAACCGAGCGGTGTCGGCTGGACGATTTTTTTACATTTTAATTCGCCTCACTACACCATTCGCAATATTTTTTTGTCGCTATCAACCAGCCGAACACACAGCGTTCACGATTTTTCATGAAAATTAGTTCTACAATTTCCTTTATGCCATTCCTTTTATAGCCTCTCGTGGATGACGCATATTTGTTATATTTATTTATTTTTTGCTCGGCGCAAATGTGTCGTTTTCGATTTCGTGTTTTTTCTACACTATTTAAATGGGAACGAACAGGACGCTTCTCCATATATACATTCTGTTAGGTTTAAACTCTGTTCGTGAACTTATGTTTTGCCTTCAAAAGCTATGGATCTTTGTTTTGCATAAGGAATTTATAGTGCACTGAAAATGTTAAGCACAACACACAGAAAATGCTTGATTCCTTGAATAACATTTCAGATTTTAGGGGTCGATCAAGAGCATAGGTCAAAATACGGAGCTCACGAATTTCATTGCATGCCAACCAATATACACCAATTATGCATATTAAAGCCCCCAAACACATGAGTAAAACTTACCGATTTGCTTGTGCAGCGCTTGTATTAGTGGTGACAATATGTCTCTCGATTGCCACGTTTGTCTTGGCCATGGTGTGAAATCGTTTAAATGCTGTTGATTCGTGCAATTTGGAACGTTTTTCGATTTGGAGTTTGGAGTTTCTCTTGCCGTCGGCACTCCAGCATACGGATCAATTGAGTATGACGTTGACGAGGGTGTTGCGATTCCGCCAAATGGATGGGCAAAGTAAAACATGCACACGGGAGCAGGACTCTGAATGGTAAATGAATTCATAATGTCATCGTATTTCGATAGAGGAATTGTACTTCACTTACCGGCAAAATGCTCGAGTAGATGCCACTCACGGTGCTTGCGGTAGACATGCAGCGCTCACAACTGCCAATTCGATTATTCATTTTAATGCAATAATTTGAGCGTGATTCAAAATGATCCCCATCAAGTGGTAATGATGTTTTGACTCCCAAAATTTATTGAATCACGTAATTTTGGTAAAATACTACGTTCTAATAATTTCGAGTCAAAACCGACTTCGCCTTCAGCAGCAATGTTATATACTTTTTTTCCTTATTTTTCGCCACGTTCAACTTGCTAGTAGAAAACACGTGGAAAATAAACAACGAATTACATCTGACTAATTGAAAAAATTCAGATTTACATCACAAGATTTGTGTGCTCTGTTTATAATCAATGAATTTTTAAGTACTGAAATTGGTTTTTTTTTAGACTCATGTTTTGATTTTGACAAATTTTTGGCGAGTCGCGAAGATATGTTGCGCAAACTTGAGTTGTATTGTAGGTGTTGATTTCAACCCAGGAAAAGGGAATTCAATCCGGCGTTTCAATTGAGACAGTCTCTTTAATATGGTGCGGTTGAGAAACTTTTGAAGGCCGATTCATTGGTTGCATGTGCATTCATTGGGCACGAGTTCAATAAAAAATGTTGTTCCAAAACACCTTGGATTTTTGAAGGCGTGTTTATCATGAAGATCTATCACCGTTCAATCATTAAAATTGTTCGGTGGCGCTAATTATGTATGGAAAAAACAAGCTTAGTCGCGGTACGCTTGGAATCCGAAATTAGCTGTTTCCATAATATCATTTGGATTCGGTAGCAAATTTGATTGAAATTCGAGGAAATATTATCACTAGCTTTTCACATTCAAAGCAAACAACAAATTCACCCAGAATGGAATGTTTTGAACGATATTAATCAGCCTTACATAGGAATTATCGGAAATATTTTATCTATTGGAGACAGATGAGAGAAAATTTCCGCCGGCCGAGACACACAACTTATCGGTTCAATGTTAACAAACCACTTAGTTTGGTTATTCAAACATTTGAATAACACGTGTGCCTTATCGTATTACTATTCGAATATTTTAAAACCAATTTTATCAATATTTGCCGCTTTGTCTCACGGTGAAATTCCATTCAACAAATTTATGGATTTTGTCGTTGGTTGTGATTTATTTTTTGTGCAAATATTTACTAGAAATACGCAGCCGAGTGTGAGTGTTTGTTGAGGAATCGAAACACAAGCAAATGTAGTCCATTGATTAGGGAATTACGAGCTTCCTTCCGTCTAATTTGTTGTAGTCACTAAAACAGAACTATGCCATTTTAAAGTTATCGATTAATCTGCATTTATGATTTCCTTGGTTACTCACGCAACCCAACCGATTTTATGGTGAAATTTATATATTGTCATTGCCTTTGGCTAATTGCATGCCTAATTGAGTATATTGATTGAATTTCGAGACAGTTTTTTTTATTTCATGCTAGAAACTAAATGAAATTGTTGCATATCGAAATATTTGAGCTGAAAATAGATTAAAATAATGAACGACAATGGACGAAACTCATTCTCTTTGAAATCGGCACAATAAGTCGTAATCATCTTAAAATAAACAAAGCAAACAAACGGTAAAGTAATGCCACTAATTAATGTCGAGTGTCTGATTTCTTAAATGCGCCACACTTTTTTTGAACTAAATTCGTGGCCGTCTCTCATCGCATACACAATTATGTCATATTCGAACTATACACTTCACTTCCTGCTGCTCAACAAAACGCATAACAACTGGCAGTTTGAAAACATTTCATTCTCCCCAGCGAAACGTTCCACTCGCAGCTTGTTATAGCCTTAACAATGATAACGGAATACGAAAATTCTTGCACACAAATTGCACTTGTTTGTAAAATTATTGATCGGTTTGATCAATGCGTCCTCGTATCTCGTAGTAATGAATGAATCGTCACAAACAATCGAATGAAAAAAAAAAAATGGCATTTTATCACTGTCTAGGGGAATTTCCAATCAAACTCTAGTGTTTAGTTCAAAAAATTGAATTTCGACTGCAAAAAACGGTTTTCATCTTCAAATGTCTACTACTTTTTCTTCAAAAAATGATTTTATGCGCCAAGAAACGAATTTTCCTCCTTTAATCCGACGTTTTTACACTTTATTTTTCTATAAATTTAAGATTGTTCATTGAATTTTCTACACAAATCCTTTGCCAGCAGCTTAAAAATCACTTAGCCCTTGCTCTCTTCAGGAAAGTGTGAACACCTACGGCTATGCAAACGAATAAGTATCCACAAGATTAAATCGTTGTGTGATGTGTTCGAGTGAGCATCAAATCTTCGACTGAATAGCTATTTTATGCGATTTTCCATTTTTGTATTGGCATTTTGTGGTGCGCGGAAAAACGCTTCTGGGTTTGTTTATAAACAAACTAATGGAAACGCAACACCAAATCCAAGACACACTCGTTCGAGTTCACAAGCTATTTTCGTTCTTCAAAAAAGCGAGCATAAGTCGACGAAAACAGTGAGACAGACAATGCTTCATTCTGGGTCAAATTCTTAATTCCAATGTATTCTCGAGAAAGAGAAAGATAGTCGATTTTGTAATGGATTTCACAATGTGCAGTCATGAGGCAATTGTCAGTCAGTTTAACATTTTGACAAAGTCTTGGCGACAATTTCGACAGTTGCTAATCCAAAATTAGACCATTAACGAGACAGAGATTATCAAGAAGAAACGAAGAGATATTTTTGGTAAAACTATACGGTAATGCGCGCATTCGAAATGGACAGCATTTCCTATGACTATGACCCAAATCAAATTAACTAGTTTTCTGGATCGAAAAAATAATTAACACATTACAATGGAGACTAAACCAAAAAGAGAATGACAAAAAAAAAACAAAGTCTTAAAACGCATTTTGAGTATTCCAAATTAACCACAGTCCGGCGTGGCGCGTGCATATCATTTCTTTTTACCATGCATTCTACATTCACGCACGCTTTTGGCCAAAAAGTGTATGCTAATTCCAGTTTGAAGGTTGCACACGTCGCAAATGAGTTCATTATTCTCATATAATACAGGTCCATGGCCCATATAGTTTTAAATTATATCATTATTTTGTTATAATTATCAAGATTCCTGATCCATGAATAACTCTCAACTTTTTGGTAAAAAATGTGTGTCTATAAACTGAATCATGTACATATTTTCAGTTGGACACAAAATGTTCCCGTACATAAGACATACGACAGAGATTAAGTAATTTATACTTATCATAAACAATTATAAATCTAATATCAAAGTGATTAATAAATGAAATTTGGACCACTTTGACAATAATCTGACGCTACAACCGATAAGCACCTCTTATCGAGTAGTCTGATAACTGAAACATTGTGATTAAGATGCGTAAATCTCTGACATATGATGTATGTAGTATAATATTTTCAGTTGCATTTTAAAAGAGCCAGTACTCAATATTGGATTTACAACTTAATTTTAGAGGATTTTTCCTCTTTTTGAGCGTATATTTTTAAAAAATGTTACAATATTAAATGTATTGGCCATCGGAAGCTACTACTTTTTCCCATCTTTCTGGCAACATATGGATTCCGCGCCAATAGAACTGCTCGCTTTTTGAGGCCAAGAATGAATTGATCCAATTTTTGATACCTTGTTCTGAAGTGAAGCGTATTCCAGTGAGGGCGTTCTGCATCGACCGGAACAAATGGTAGTCAGAAGGGGCAATGTCTGGGCTATAAGGTGGGTGAAGTAACACCTCCCAGCCACTGTTTTCCAAATAGCTTTTAACCGGTTGAGCAACATGAGGCCGAGCGTTGTCATGATGGAAGATTATGGCCTCGTGTCTGGTCGCATATTCTGGTCGTATTTCGTTGATTGATTTCTTCAAACGAATCAATTGTGTTCGGTAGAGATCCCCTGTGATCGTCCGGCCCGATTTCAACAGCTCATAATAGATCACGCCCTTCTGATCCCACCAAATATCTGTATTACCTTGAGACCATGGATATTCGGACCCTCTTCAATAAACCAGTTTTATTTTATGGCTCGAAATCAAATTTATATCACATCGCATCAATTAACTTTTAAGTAAAAATCGCCTTGATTTCATTAGCTTCGATAATTTATTCACGCATGCGTGAATGCAAAAAAGCGGGGAGGAACTTGTAAAATGCAAATTTTCCTGCTCGATTGCTGCAGCATCCTTTAGAATGTTGATCATCCTTCGGGCCTGCAAATGAAAAAACTAAATCTGAACAAAACAAATCCAATTTGAATGTCAACAGTTACGTAGCAAAACGTCAATAAGTCAAACACGTTTTGAATGGATTAACACGTATATCACCGCCCATTGGTAAAACTTAATTGTCCGCATTTTGCTGGAAATGATTTAAATGCAATTGATTTGAATCGGTTTTAGTTTGTGAATGTGTAGTTTATTCGAAATTTTTTTTACACAAAAAAGGGTTACGTTCAGTTGAACGAATCAAATCGGTGACACTACATGACAATACATGTTTTTTTTTTAATTGTTAATTGTGTGTGAGTTTTTGTTTGTTCATTAAATTCAAATCGACGCTAAAGGTGAATATTTCCTAGAATCTAGTAATGCAGTTAATTTAACAAATGTTTAAATCTACATTGTTTTTTAGATTATATTCATATTAAAAATTCATTAGATTAATTCAAACTTTAGAATATCTAATAGTTTTTCTTTGTCACTTTGGTTGGACTAAACTAACGGTTCCATTTATTTGGTTCAAAAGCTTCCATTCAAACAAAGATCATAAAAGTTTATTAAATTTGGATCCTCTACGTCGAATTATCCAATTCAAATGTGTCAAAAAGTGATTGATTGGGTTGAGGTGCGGACTTAGCTGAATCTGTGATATTCGATCGTGTTGATGAGATGACAAAAATGTAATAGGTGCTGAAATACTCTTGTAGCTTTAGGTTTTTTGGTGTTTGTTATTTAGACATTTTCCCAAATATACGTGTTTGGATGTAGTTTTGTTTCGAATCGTGATTGATTTATTTTCAATAAATCAATTAATTAAATTTTTATGTTTATTTTGATTATATATCGAGGATTTTGATTGTTATTTCTCTATTTATAAGACGTTCATATCGGGACTAAAGCATTTTTCTAGCGGCCTATTCTCAATTATCAATATTAAATTTGCATTTTAATTGACGTTATATGCTTTTTAATTTAATGAAAAAGGATGAAAATCTCGTGATATCGCTGTTGTTGCTAACAATTAATTCGATGGAGAAGAAACTAGTTTAGTTTGGAAAAAAGACGTTTATTTGGATTTTTCGACGGAAAATCGGAGTTTCAGGCAAATTTTTTATCTTAATTACAGGTGATCTTACATCATTTTTAAGTCACTTTTAACGCTAAGACAAATGTTTTTCCCTATCGCTCTGATACTTTTCATCTCTTCTATGAGCAATTATCCAATTTAGAGATATTATTCTATGTAGATTCAATGTTATCCATTAAATTTGTGGATATTTATGTCATTTGTCTATTACTTTTGTAGATTTATTTGGGAAATATTCAGAAAGTTATATGATGGAACTAAAATTGTATCATTTACACAACGTTTTAACGGTCGTCTATCTTTTTTTCACTCTCGATTTTGCATCGATTATAAACTAACGCACAAACAGTTAAAGTGGTATCGAGAAAAAAAATTGGTTGGGCAATTGAACAAGCGACAGATTAATACATCGTTCAGTGTATATTATTTTAAACTAAATCAAAAGCTAACAATCTGTCATTAAACGGATTTGGATAGATTCAAATGTGCTCTACAGAAATGTGTGTATCATTTATGACCTCTTAAATGATCTAAAATAGTTTATTGAACAATTATTTCAATGCTAAATTAAATAATAAATCAAGACTATAAGATTCATTTGCGTTTCTTATCAATCTAAATTAAGCCTTTTCATTGTAAATTCTTTAGCAAACATTTGTTTCATTCTAAGTCTAAATCCGCCAGCGAAGATTAAACCTGATTTGCACGTGAGCTGTTTTTACTGGGCAAACCATTTACATTGCCGTTGTATGGAAGTGATGATTTCCGCGCCTTTAAAACAATTGTAAAGAAAAATATAATGTTGAATTTTTGTCTTTTAATGACAAAATATGGGATGACATTGATCAGAATTACGCACCTTGATAATTTCATGTGTTTTCACCGGTGTCACTGAAATACATTTTTCAATATCCACGTCGCTTACATCGTCATCTTCATCATCTTCCTCGCCGCTGCTTTGACATTGGCGACGGAAGGCTCGGTATTTTCGTATTCTTCCTCGTACCGGCAACAGCATCATCAGTAAACCAGAAGCTGCAATGAAAATGCCAGCCAAATAAAATGCCAATCGATAGCTATTGGTCAAATCGGTAATCCAGCCAGCGAGTGGTGGTCCAATTAAATTCGCAATTCCTTGTACGAGTAACAATAATCCATAAGCATTCGTAAATCGTTCCAATGATATTAGCTCCACTAAAATAATACTGGTGAGCGCATAATTTGCGGCGATGAACAAACCAAATAGACCAGACAGCACAGACAGTCCCTAATTTATTCAATAAAATTAGAATTAATTGTCAATTTTTCGAGTGACGTAATTTCAATTCGTACCGTGTATGTATTCAACAAAGGCATTAATCCGGTTACAAGACCACAAAAGACCATACAAACCGCATAAATCATGCCGGAAGTTACGAATTTTCGATCGCCAACCCAACCTAACATTATTTCTCCAACCATATTGACGATTCCAATCAGCGAAATGAAAAACGATGCGTCGGTTTCGCTGAAACCGAGTTTTTTCCCATTGTCGACTAAGTACACATACGGTACATCATACCAAGCGTACAGCAAGAAATTTGAGAATGCAAACAATGTAAATCGGATATCGGCAAAAAAGGAAAAGTCCAACATATCGACTAACACCGATTTGAATTCATCGAGTCCTTGACCCCATTGCGTTTTTTCTTTCGCAATCGTAGTCATTGAATTTCGATAGATATCTGGACAAGATGAAGCACGTAATCGATACCGATTTATATTCAACATTGCGCCACGATACGTCAATGAGTGTCGATGCATTCTCAAATCTTTCAAATAGGCTGCCGGATTTCGGTGCTGCAAATAAAAAAAGTTGAAAACAAAATTAGAAATTTCTAAATACTGAACTTTTCGCCCACAATTCCAACCATAATTATCCGTACATCCTTTGGATGCATACTGGAGTGATGTATGCTGCGATCTTGTTTGAGCCACGTCAAGAATGCTTGCTCATTTCGAATTCGGCGGTTCTTTGTTTTGTCTTTCGTTAATCCAGATTCATTTGGGCTCGTCGGACTGAGAGTTTCGAACGGTTGATTCGAACCATTCGAATGTCGCGAGGATGTCAGCGGCTGACTGAAACTTCTCGAATGCGCCAAACCGGGATAATTTTTCAACAAAACATTGTGAACATGCTTGTTCGCTGACATTAACTCAAGCACTTCGACTGGTACCTTTATTAAAAAGAAAACCACAAATTTTGGGATTAATTCAAGAAGATTAAACTTTCGTTTGCATTTCTAACCTTTTCGCCATTTTTTATGAACGTTGGCAATGTTATCAATGAGCTGAATAATCGCGGATCATCCATATTCTCTGTCTGATTTGCTAGACAGTTATCGCCGTTATTTTCGTCACTTCGATCGACATCATTGTTTTCATCTTTATGCAAATTACTTGTGGTTCCTCCCGTATTTGTGCTATTACTCACCGAAAATGAATCGGCCGAAATTCCCAGCTGATTCTTTTTCTTCCGCAATTTTGCTTTTTGCTTGGATTTATATGTGGTCCACTCCAAATCTTTCATAAGCATACCGCACACCGTCATATTCAAAAATATGCCAGCCAATATTAAAGTGGTACCGCGCCAACCATACTCATCGATGAGCATTTGCGTGAGTGGCGCGAATAAAAATGTACCAATACCGCTACCGCACACCGACAATCCGGTTGCAGTGGAACGCTTCTTATCGAAATAATAAGCCACAATGACCACGGCAGCTACATAACATAAGCTCAAACCAAATCCGGCAAAAACGCCGAAAGTCAAACAAAGCATTTCAACGGAGTCGGTGAATGCCGAAGCAATGAAACCGATAGCTGCCAAAATCGATCCAATAATTGTCACTCTTCGGCATCCATATCGATCGGTTAAAAATGAGGCTACTGGACCAGAAAGCAAAGGCATTGCCATGAACAATGAACCGATCCAGGCAGTTTTGGCCCGACCTTCACCAAAATATTTCAATAGCTCCGCATAAATGACGCCAAAACTGAATGTTATGCCTATTCATAGTGAGAAACAAAGTTAATTGTGTGCCGTGAATGATTTCAATGGATTAAAAAACTTACCGTCAGCAATCACATTAACCATGAATGAAGCAAACACAACTACCTAAACAATGTTATAAAAATAGAAGAAATAAAAAGTGAACATTTAGTTTAATCTTTGTAAGCGCAAATAAGTCTTGATTAAACATCCCATTTAATCACACATAAACAAAGGCCATAAACAACGTATAGAATAACAGTACCCTTCCCGTCAAAAGTTTGGGCTAACCTCCTGACGGAGAGTGTATGACAAGTTTATTTTCGGAACAAAAACTCACCCATCCCCAGCCACCATCTGGCGGCTTGGCTTCTGCAAATTGGCTGATATCATCGCTACTCGATGAATCTGACGATGATGTGGATCCGGATGAGCTCGATGAGATGCTGCTTCGTATACGGGATGCTCGTAAAATGCCTCTGGGTGGCATTTGATTGATTAGCTCTTCCGGTTGCTTTTCACTCGACTCAAAGTGCGGGCCGCCATTTTGATACGATAAATACTCACCCGACTCTGACTGCGAATTGTTGAGTACATTTTTTTTAATATTATCACTCGAATCGTTGTGGTGTTCTGACAAAAACTGAACATGTAATACTGGGCGTTCTGGGTCAGGGCCGGTGCATTGTATGCTCAAACGTGGTTTTCGGCAAACATCAAACTTTTCACTGTTGTTTGAGCTGAAATTTTGTGTTGATGGACTTTTGACAATGCTTCTAGGTCTTTTATTCGTCGATTTTTGTTGAACTCTCTGTTGTACCAAAGTATCGTCACATGATTGACTTTGTCGAACGAGTAATGGTCGATTTTCGTCATCATTCGGCGAATTACGCTTAATATTTTGTTTAAATACACCACTTCGATCTGTATCACATAATAAATTAACGTATTCATTATAAGCCACCTGTTTATCATCATCGCAGTTATCGTCTGTTTTACCTTTATCTCTATTTTGTGGCCGATCAATGGCTTTATAGACGGTTGTCACATTTTTATTACCAGTTGAATGTTTGCCAAGCAACGGCATTTTTAACGAATCATCCTCATACATGGTAGATCCTTGGTTCTTCTCGTCAATCTCATTCGATTTTGCTTGGTTTTCGTTATCCTTTGAACTGATCTCTTTGCTTTCGCTTGCCGTTTGGCTTTGATCTGTTGGGCACTTAATTGGTTTAACATCAATACTATTACTGCTAATTGTATCCGTCAATGAAACACAGTCTTCACTCGATGTCTGTAAGGGCAATAAAGCAGTGGATTGCGAGTCAATTAGACATTTACTAGGATCGTTTCTGATCGTCAATTGATTGTCTGACAACGTATCTGGAACAGTGTCGATGAAATTTGATTGCTCACTGACATCGATATCATTGTCACTGTTATTTATACGTTGGCCATCAGTGTCATTGGTGCTATCATATCGTTCGAGTGTGTCAACTATGTTGCCGTCGAAATGTGAACGTTCGAAATCAACGTTGTAATCATCGTGGCTGTTTCCATTACTCGAATCACAATGCTTTTGGTGATCATTTGAATTGTGACCATTATCTCCTCCATTGTATTGTTTGTCAATTGAACTGTTATCGTGATGATTATTTGTTTGAGCTCTCAAATTTACTAGAGCTGTTGGTGATGATGATGTCATCAAATTCAAACTAACACTGCACGACCCATCCAGCCCAGTATTGGACATGTTTTTCTCATGACCGGCACTTAAAACACTACACAAAACATTTGGATCTTTTTGATTTGATTGAACTGAGTCCGAACGCTCCACGTCGGCCGCACTTGTTGTGATTTGTTCATTACGCACTGTTTTTTCTGGTAAGTCTTTATTGCTAATATTAAACGGTTGCTTAGGTGGCTCAACCGAATCGGAAGATGATTCGGTGCTTGAGCTAATCGTTCCATTAGCTGCTGAATGCTGGCTGCTCCCATTTTCATCGGTTGGCTGTGGAGCAATAACACCCACTGATTTATTATTAATAAAATTATTTCTTCTATTATCCATTCTGACAGATCGCGACAGAATTGACGCCTAAATGAACTCAATAACGTAGCTATCATGCGTATAAACTGCACACTGCAATTGAGCCACTGAAATGGACAAAAATGGAAAGAAAAAAATATCGATTGGTAATTGTTCATTCGTGGAAATCGATTGGAATGGTCAAGATGATGTCTACCTGTTTACAAGGATCCAAACGAGATTTTCTTTTGGCAGGTACAAACGATGATGGTGAAATGCTATCACCAATTTGAAAACGTTTCACTCGACGTTCTTCCATACGGTATCCGACACAACCGTTGGCTTAGCCAAATCTGAAATAATAGTTTCAGCCAAAGGTTAATAAAACGTTAGGATCGGAAATTGCGATTTTAATTAATTTTTTTGATTTCGAATTTCGACAGGAAATTACGTCTACTTGAGATTGTTAAAATTAATTAGGCGACGTATTATCAGTTCTGCTGAAAATAAGTAAATATTGTCAATTTATCAATATTTTATATTGATTTTGTATTGATGTTGAAATCAGAATAATCAAAGTGTAGTTCCCCTCGGATTGCGATCCTTCGGACTTCAGTTTAGATATATTCGAATGCCTATTTCATAATTATAAATAGTTTTTATTTCGTAAATGGGCCGCAAAGATAACACACAAGGCGACACAAAATCAAAACGTTTCCAATTTTCCAGTTTTTTTGCTGCTATCATTGGCCATATCAAGCTGATAAAGTTCAGCAGCACGCGCCAACGTGAAATAAACTTGCTATCAACCTAACCAAACACATCGGCAAATAATTCAAATCTAATGATTTTATTGATAATTTGATAATTGAAGTACTAACGTGGTTCTACACGATCCAAACCGATCGATGCAAAATTGATATGACACATTATGTTGATGTCATTAGACATACAGAAACAAAAATATAGCCAAAAAAATATGAGAAAAGCTTCTAACGGCTATTTTTAGTAGTGATTGTTTTGATGAAATATTTCGAGAGAATGTTTGGCAACGAAGCACATCGTTTGAATTGCCCAAACAAACAAAATACCTACAACGTGCACATTAGGCGATTGGCCAGCTGTTGACTCGATTCATTTTGTCGCCGCTGGCGCAAGCGGCTGTGACGTTTGAACAAGAAAATCTGAGTTAAATAAAAAATCGCTACTAAAAATAAAAAAACAGAATTGTCACAGACAAAGACGCAATTCAAGATCTCTCTTTAGCCAGAGCAACTGAAAGCGAATACAAATATCGAAACAGTAGTTTTCATAAGCGGAATCGTCTTCAACCGATTTACGAAAATAATAATGAAAATGAACGAGCGCTTAAGTGATTGAAAAAAACAGTTGTGATTCCAATTGTTGGCATTCAAAAAATATGATTTGCTCATTACATTGAATTTTAACAGCATGGTCAATGGCAATCGGAAAAATACTGTTAGTTTGTCTCATTCGCTCAATATTTCATTCAATCTATGTGTGAAAATTCACATATTTTTCACATATGCTCAAATCAACGGATTATTTATTTTTATATTTCTGGTAAACCTTTTTTCAATATGAATTAGCTTAAAATTTGACAGTTATTGGATTTTAATGCTGAATATTGAATCAAAACAAACAGAAATATTCGATTGCAATACAATGTCACCTGTACGTATCGCTACAAATTGCATCCATAATGTCGATCGACACAAGCTTCAAGTAACTGACAATCGTTCTGAATGATGTGTCAACAAAAAAGTTAACAATCTATTATCAAAATGCAAACACATAGCAATTATTTATTCATATTTTTTTTTCTTTGTATCGCAATGCATTCTATATGTAGGGCTGAGAGTAAAAACGGTTAAAAACATTTTTTCTCCTGCTCACACCAAGGAAAATTCTCGTAAGCGTGAGCATGACGTAAGATGTTTATAACCGTTTTTAATCTCAGCCCGACATATATCATTGTTGTTACGAAAATGGAATATTTTGTTGAGCACAAATAAACTCGTTGAGACTAGAGATTGGGACCATAGTCCATACGAGCTGCGAGATTCGCAAATCACTGGTCACACTGACGTATTAGTAACTCTAGTACATATTAGTTGATGTTTTCAGCTGATATCGGTGACTCCAGTCTCCCTTGACAGAGTGCTGCGTGAATTGCATTCACAAATCGGGTCAAAAAATCAGGTGATATCATAATTTAGAGCATATACTAATTGCGTCTGCTGCCATTATCAACGTTTTCAAATAATCAACACAAAAATCGAAAAACTATTTCAACTGTTTATGCCAATGTCAATGCTAAAACTCAAATAAAATAGAAATTCATCATAAAATGCAACGAATTGATTGAAAATATGTTTTGCATTTTCGATTTCAGTCGAACACGTATTTGTCTCAAATGAATAAAAAACTATTCATGACTTTTAAAGTCCAACTCATAAGTAAGCAAGTGAATGATCGTTTTCTTCAATTTGAAGTGAAATCCATGATTCATGTTGCAGCACAATAGAATTTTTTATTTTGGTATTTGGCATGAGTGCTCGCTGTAGTTTTGACACACACAAATGCTTCTGAAGCAACTAAACGTTTGACGGGAATTGATAAAATGTATCATAAATTCGTGCAATTTGTAACTGTTAATCGTAATGCAAAATTTTCGATGAAAGCATTGCCATAAACGCACAGATCACGTGTGTCAGAATATACGTTATCATGTTGACGCTACCCATGATTCATAATTCACGAATTCAATTTCAAAAGGATTACTCATCGCGGCATCAATTTAGTTACAGGGAATGCAAAAAATCGAAAATGTTCAATGTCAAAGAACTTTTGAATGTCACATTAGCATTCGGTTGTGAAAAATGTAATGTGCGTAACCGCAGGCGCTCGAATCATCTTCTCGAAAGAGCAAAGAAAA
This sequence comes from Obolodiplosis robiniae, assembly GCA_028476595.1. Classification (NCBI taxonomy): domain Eukaryota; kingdom Metazoa; phylum Arthropoda; class Insecta; order Diptera; family Cecidomyiidae; genus Obolodiplosis; species Obolodiplosis robiniae. The sequence continues at coordinate 16,562,873 of CM052015.1, read as the reverse complement.
TTTACAAGTGATGTTATCATAAGTGAATTGCATACAATATGATAACTATGGCTCCATTTTACATAACACATTTAATAGTTTATTATAGTGTTTTTAAGTGGAAAATTCACGAGACCGTCCGAAGCTATTAGGTTATTACACACCGCTGAAAAGACGAACGACACAAGCACAAGCACTCTGAACAGCTGATTGACTTGTCTATCAATCAGTCAACAGTATATAGATAACACGTGCATTGAATACATTGCATCGTTTTTCCTTTAAATCAATGAGGTTGAATGAACCACATGCTTTTTTTCTCCCTCTCTTTCGCTTTCTCTCTCTCTCTTTTTTTCTCTCTCTTTCATAAATATTTTGTGGGAAAAATATGGATTTACCATGATCGCTGACTGCAAGAATCCGCTCAGATCAACTGAGTCTTCCCATAAATGCAGGAACAATCAATTTTAGAGCAAACCAAAGTACCGAAACTGAAGTTATCAAAAATAAATACAAGTCACGATGTATAGACACTAATTTCACCAATAAAACCAATTAAAAACTAGACTCCTCGTACTTTCTGTATTACAATAACTGTTTATTGTTTCAGTTTGGTTAATTGTTTATTTGTTTGTTCATTACAAAATGATTTCGTAATTCCCGCGGCATCAATTGTAAATTCATTAACAAATGAATAAATGCGTAATGATTTCGTTCTTTTGGCTGTGAATTGTCTTTTTGGTTTCAATTTTCGCAATTGAACTAAATTAATGCCAATAATTGCTTTCGATTCCAATGGTCACGTCAACCGAATCGATTAGATGATCCACGAAATTGTACATTGTCACAACATTAACAACACATTTCGGAGGTAATACATATTCCTTGGAAAATGTACACAGACACACACAAAATTAAGCAAAAATAACGTTTATAACTCCAATTGATTGGCTTCACTATTCTCCAATTTTAATGAAAAGTTCCACGTTATTTCTAAAAATACTTGTCTTTTTTTCATGCAAAAAATGCACAGAAAAAAAAACTTTTAACAACACAATTGAATCGTTACGAATTGAATGATTTGCGCCCGAGTGTCACACTGTTTTGGCAGTTGATTCAATGCATTCGACTGAGAAAACATAATGTGCGACTTGATCCAATGCAACCGCACGAAATATTGCCGTCCGATGGTGTGATTGACATTCTATGCACAATCGAGTGGTTATCTCGTGTAGTGTGTGCGATTATACTGCTTGCTGCCTGCCTCTGTTATTTTGTTTTTGCCATTCAGATCGCAAGCCGATTGATTGTAAGGCTAAATAGCGATAGAACAAGAGCGTCGGGCTCTTTAAAGCGCACAACCACCAATAAGTCATTATGCAGAGGTTGACAAATACTACTTTTGTTTCGTTTACGGCCACGGCTATGTGATATGAATGCGACAATTTACAACAAGTGTGTGTGCCTGGCAGCGGTTGAGTTGTGTCTTTTTCTTTCGAGAGAGAGAAAGAGAGAGAGAGAGATAGAGAGAGAGGCAGACATTTCGATTGGCAACAACATGTTTTTTGAATCTTCTTTGAATATGAAACTATCTCAACCCGAAGGCACAAGAGAAATTTCAAAAATAATATCTTCGCTACACAAAAATGATAAATATAAGAACCTATTCATTTTCATTCTTTTGTGTTGTGAGCACATCAACATCGCACAAACATCGCTTGTAAATTGACCAAATTACAGTAGTTTCTTATCGATGCAATGATAACGGTCGACTCTGCTCGCTGGATTTCTGTGCTACAACAGCTCACACCATTTCAATGACAGAAAAAATACTACTAAAGACGCAGATATTCATATCAGTTTACAATCTAAATGTTTCAGCCATCCGTTCAATTTTACGAACAAAAAAATGCTCAATGAAGTGTTCAAATAAACAGCGGTACTTTTTCTTCGTTCCATATTTTTACGAATTATTTCGAACGCAAAAAGCAACATTCTCTCGCTTTGGCATTTGGCAACTTGAACTTTTCACTAACATTTTCACTTACTGATTTTGAACGAAATCATGTGACTTTTCTGCTACTTTTATTTCAATCAATGCTTCGAGTGATTTTCAGAGCTTATCTGTTCGTTCATCGACAACAATCTGATACAATTTACTAAACACAATGATACATTTTAAATGATAGTATATACTCTGTTATCGCTTATCACATTTCCAGCAACGCCTCTGCCACACCATAACTGGTGCTTATCTCGTGATACTTTGACCACCACGAGCGTTCTCATTCGGGCACTTTTCGGGCAAATAGTTTTCCCCTAATGAGAAGCCGGAATTATGAGTTTAGTTTTCACCCGGAACAAAAAATATTATTTACCAAAGAGCTTAAACTTTTCGGGATTCAGGCAATTCGGGCATCCAAAAAATGTATTTGTCATTGTTGTGAATTAACACAATTTTCTTCTGAAATTCTGACACAAGATAAAGTTCCCGAAAAACAATCAAGTTAGAACATTTTTGCCCGTTTACCATTTTTTTCTGACGCTGTGATTTGCGATCATATAATTGAATTTAGCGAAATCATGCAATGATGCCATAGAGTAAGCATCCCACCAACGAAATTGAAATCACATTTGATTTCATTCAAAACCACAAAATGACAAAGCCACTTGGCTTCTCGAGCTACAATAACATTCCATAATAATTAATGCGGCAAATAATTCTTTACATTTCGTTGTTAATGACAATAAACAATAACAAAATAAATAATATTTATGTGAAAAATACATTTTTGAAATGCTCAGCAGAAGTCGAGCGTTTTGTTTGTGCTTATGTGAAAAGAATCGTTTCAAGATGCGCACATGTCAATCTTCTTCCAATGGGCAACCAAAACATGGCTTCGATTCAAACATCGATGAATACTTCAGTGGCAATATGAATATTCCATTTGAATACCTCAACCAAACACTGAAAGGTCAAATTAAAGAGCAAAACGTAAAGGTGAACATTTTACGAGAATTAAAAAGCAGCCCGAACTTTATCTGACTAATTCAAAAAATAATGAAATTTTGCTGAAGCATGACCCGCGACTAATTTATTTTTCATTTTGAAAGAATTACGGCCATTATTTATAAGAAGTTTTGGCAAATATTTAACGAGAAATAAATATGATAACGAACGTTTTCCACGAATTGCTTCTTTCATTCAACGAGTTTTTCAAACAAAATTCCAACTTTATAAAGTATAGTTTATTAACAACTCATTATAATTCCCTATCTTGCATAAAAGACCGATTTTTTGTCTCACGAAACAAAAGGCATTGTTTGATACTGAAAAGAGGTGATAGTAAAATTCTTTCAACATCTTTTATATTCAATCTAAACCAGATTTGACTTGAAGAAAATTTTCTGAAAGCATCTTGATGGTTTAGGCAAATTTATTATTCTGAAAATATTTTATGTTTCCGTTAAATACGGTTGATTGTGTTGTGTGGCAACGGTCCTTTGATCGATAGAAATGAGCGAAACAAATTAAATTGAATTGAAACACAAAAGGCGATGGCTATCGTTGTTGATAAGCGCAAAATATCTCTATAAAAAGCGAAACAGTATTGTATTCGCAAGTGAATTGAATGTTCAGTACATTAGGATATTGACCTAAGAGAGCACAAATTCATGTATATTTACAACACAACGAATACCGTGGCGTCTCATTGCCAGTATAAAAGCCTACAGTACAGTGAAATACGAGATTTCGAAAGAAATTGGTGAACTGAACTGGCATCGGGTGGGTGCTTCCTTGATTCAAAATAGCGCATGTATATTGAGCGATTAATGCAAAAGAATGAAATACCAACAAATGTGGTGTGCGCTAAACCGACCAACCAAACGAAAGTGTGTTGTCTAGTGCTTGGAGCCAGAACAGCGATACATTATTCATTCATGCGATTCCAAAGTATGCTTCTGTGAACAAAATGGTCTAAGAACCATTTGCAAGAGTGCCAGCGCCATACAAAATTTATCAGTGCTTCATACGAGCCGTGCCAAGTGCAACTGACACATATCCATGATGAGCCAGCGAATGCAGGAATCAATTGAAATGCACATACACATTTGAACTAGCAAGATGCCTTTTCCATCAAATCGGCAATACTTTTTGAATTATGCACTCACAGAAATCTCTAAATCCATTTGAAATGAACAAAATAAAATCTATCTGTTCCAAGTAAAAATCTTTGCACACATTCAGCAAAGGGCAATGCGAATAGAGAATAGAGTTAGAAATTGGCCAAATTTAGAACCCGATTAGAGGTCACATAGCTGCAACGTCATCGCTATGTGAGTGTCATTGAGATGTGCTTACGTAAATTCAAGTAGCAACATAGATTTTTTCGATTCAATCGCGGATAAAAGCATCCATGGCATTCAAAAATGTAAATAGATTTTTAAAAAGGTGCAGATTAAAAGTGACTGTTTGGAAAATAATGAATTTACCATTAGATCTTTGAAGCGTAAATCAACTGAATCCGATATACTTTTTGCGATTTTGAATACCCGATATATAGATTTGGTTTTATTGTTTGATCTCAGTACGTGAATTGGCTCAAATTACAAAAATACATGGAATTTGATGCAATTTATGAGTTGCCAAAAACATTGTTTTCGTCTTCATGAATATTCAGGGTTTTTTGTTGTTGTCAACAAAAACTAAATTCGCCATGAAAATGTCTTTCGTTATTCATCAATTAACCCAATCACTTCTCGCGGGAAGCATTGAACGTCAGTCAAATATGAAAAATATAATGACGGAGTTTGTTGAATTTTTAACAAAATTCAAGGGTTAACATAGAAGTACTTACAATTTTTTCTACTTTCTGAGCATTTGTTTAGCTGTTTTGCTCGTTTTTCATTTCAATTCGATTGGGCAATGTGCCAAAAGGAATTGTCAGAAGGAATTGTCAGGCACATAGGTCGTAAAAGCAAGTGTGAGCGAGAATCGTTGTATGCGAGAGGTGGAAATTGGAGAGCCTTGAGAATCTGAAACAAAATGAATACACAAGCTCAAATAGCTGTGTCATGGGAGATTGATTGAGAGAGAGAGAGAGAGAGAGGGGGGGGGGAGCAAGAATACTTAATGCCACTGGCAATCGATGACATCGGGGGAATGGTTGGATGTGGACTATGAAACATATTTTACATAGTAATGTTTCTATTTGATTGGCAGTGCCATATCCTGCAGTTACATGTTCATCATTGATATTGACAGTCATTTTATGGCGCTGCAAATCTCATTCGCCGGCATAATTCAATACAATCTCTTGAATGTTGTGCATGTTTGTATGAGCTATCATTCCACCACAAATATTAGTTGAAGCCTTATTGATTTGATTGTTTGTTAAGTGTGACGAGGCCGGAAGGTCGCGCTCGACATATTTGTCATCAAGTGCATTTTTTGGATGGTTGGTTTTTCTCTCATTAAGACCGTATTTATCACAAACACATAATATTTTTTTTTGGCTGACATCAGCGTATGGCACGCAAACCATCAAAAATACTACAAATGAAACCGTATTAAAATAAAATCCAATACAGTTTTTTTTACTTGATTTTTACTATTCATATAATTCGTCATCAAACACAATATAGATAACGGGCGATAATAAGAAAATGAAGATGAAATGAAGAATTGAATTTAAGCCGCAGCACCATTCAATCAAATTAACGAAACCGAATGAATTGATTACTAGCAAAACGAGTTTCCGTTGGAATTCCCTTCCACCCGTAATTCGAAATCGATTTTTATTTGTTGTACACCGCGTTTTTTTTTTGCATAGAATGGCCAGCCAACCATCGTTGGCGTAGGTCGTTCACGAATATAGTTTTTAAATATAACGGAACCTTTTCACTGGCCCCCGAAATATCATCGATTTCACTCGTTGCTATCGAAAAGCCAATTTTTTTTTATCAAATAATCGCCATACGATTCAATAGTGGCAAAAATAAACTGAAACCAGCAGCTTTCATCAAAATTTGCAGAAACGTTGACGTAAGTCTTACGACAATAAAGAAAGCGGTCTAATTTCAATAGTTCGCACAAACAAAAGCTGAACGAGCTCGAGCTCCGATTGAACACATTTTCAAGGTCAATGCGGAAATGGAGTTTTCCGTATGATTTATTCTTTACCAAGAATTAATGGTTTTTATGGACGAAAATCGAGTCAATAAAAATAGCAAGCATTGCAAAGAGAATGTGATTTGCTCGGTTTTGGATGTGAAAGAAAATGTCAAATTCAGAAATGGGCTGAAATTGAAAAACAACAAAACGGAACAAAGAAAGAAAAAGAGGGAGACTGAAACAGATAAACATAAGCTGGCTGTGAAGTTCATAGTATGGAGTCTATTGGGCTGATTTGGTTCTAAATTTGATTACATAATTTTGTTCGCAACTCAACTTAAGACAGTGTCTTTCTTGTACATCGCGGCTTTTGGACGATCGGAACGTATCACGTTACTGCGTGGCACGTGCCAAATATTTTTCGTGGTGTGGCACACATTAATGCGGTTTAATGTTCGGAATAGAACGAATGCGATACACACGCACCTAGGTATTTTAATACCATTTTGAGCAATCGTCGACGGCAAAAACACAAGTGTTCAAATGAACTTGTTTTGACTCTCTTTCATCATATTCGCATTTATCTTGATATAAATAGAAACCAATTCGACACTTAAGCCACTATCCATTATATTGTGTTTCATTTAAATTAGCAACGTCCAACGTAGTTGGTTGCAAAAGGAGTTTTGTTGTTTTTGTTCACCATCGTGGCTACAGATTTTCAAGTGAAAACCGAAATAAAAATGTTTTTCAAATTCAAGCGGGAAACTATTTAATTTTATGTGTACAAAATGTCACTCAGAATCAGTATATTTTATCTGATTGCACATAAATCATGTCGAAAAAACGCGGTTCGCCAATTAATTTCTAGCTCTGCTAACCAGATTTGCAAGTTGTCCAGCAATACTCCGGCTTAATCGCGTACTTTAATGCTACCCATAAATTCGAACATAAACTGCAACTTAAACCGAATAATATTCGCATAGTAAAATCATAAAAAAGCACACCCAACTCCAACGCAGAATTGGCTTCATAAATGTTTATTGCTCTTTAGTGGGAGAACAGCGACATTTTGGTTTTCTTTATTATTATGTTCGAATAATTAACGATGAATGAAAATTGTGTCCATATCACTTACAAGAGACTTGCCAAACAAATTTTTGCATGCACATTTTCGGCTATATGCTTTCTTTCTAGCCGCTTTTTTACTTTTGCTATCCCTAATTATGGCAGTTGCCAGCATTTTTCTGTAGCTATTTGCTACGTTGAGTTCTTTCGAAGTGAAGCCATGGCATTCGACCAAATGCGTAGAAGCTTGTTTGTATGTGTGTGTCACATGGCTTCGCATGAATTCATCGCAAAATTTTCCCTGGCTTGTTTCGAAAATGTTAATTTTGTATATTATATTTCTCGAGATACCCGATGATATCGATTCATTAAGTGTATCATGCGACATCAGGTGATGGTCGAATATTTTAGCAGAAGCACGAATATGAATATAAATATAAACACCAATTTTATTTTCCGCTTTCTCCTCTTCTCAAATGGCAATTAATGAGAATGAAATACATATTTTGTATGTTTAAATTTTATTTTTGCCGGGATCAGGAAAATAATGAACGAACTTTTTATTCATTCTCTATGAATGTAAATATTGGCAGCTGTGCCTTTTGCGCATTTTGTGCTGAATAAGGTGCTGTCGATTTGTTTATTTTGTAGAAATTGCCGAGATTGGGATATATTTATTTATCACCGTGAGAATACATTCAACGCTCATTGCATGTGAAATGAATTTTGTTATGAAATTTAATGCTGGAACTATTTGATATTTGCTCATGATATTCGCACTTACATTGCATAATCACAATCAGGAAATGACTCATGTGACTGGATTTCAAAACATTTGATAAATAAGCGAGTGAGCCATCTTATTGGCCAAAGAACTTTACCGCGCTGACTCAAAAGCCAGAATACAAATTGTTTTTGACAATAAACACATTGAAATCAATGCTGACACATAAGCTCTAATGATATGAGCAAAAGCAGTTTCCTCTATCGAACGCGATATATTTACATTTCGTGATATATATGCGTGTGAATTTACTTTGTTTTGAGAAAATGACAAAGAATCACAAAATCTTTTTTAAAAATGAGCAAACAAAATAGAAATGCGATACTTACCAGAGTAATGTTTCGTTTGGTACGCACCAAATTCGCATGAACACACTCGAAAAGAACCTAATTGGATTCGATTCGTACTTTAAATAGATAGTGTGCGTGTAGCGGATGCTAAAGAACCAAATCCGCGGACATTATAGCTTTTGACGGTTGCTCTCGAATAGACTTCTTATACAAAATGCCTTGCCGCTCGCTCTCTATGGAATCGTGATTTTTCAATTTATTAATTTTTTATGACAAATATTCCACGTGTCACAATTAACGCATTTGACTTTAGTAAACAGAATGTTCTCGATTCAAAAGTGAAAAAGTGAATTCAACAAAAAATAAAACCGCAGAATTTTAAATACTAAGTATCAGTTGGAACGAATGTATTGAACGACCACGAAACGAAATTGCACAAAAATGTTTGTTTTTCTATTCAAATTTAAATAAAGCGTTGCTTTTGAACTCGACCCATTGGTTCGCAGTCTCTGAGCTTACTAACGAATGGATAAATTTATTTTACAGCAAAAGGACGTGTTTTTTGTGTGTTGTATTGGCGTATGTGTGATGTTGTTCAATGTCTGCGACAATATACAAATAATAACCGCACGAGTTTCTTTGGATAGGTTCGTTGCTGAGGCTGACTGGTGCCAATGGTAATGAGCTCAATGCGCGAACCCAAATGAATCACACGTTCTATACTAAATTTTTCAAAATGCGAATGGTTTTTTTTTCTATTTCATGAAAACACCAATAACAATAACGGACGATTTGTTATTTAGATGCCTATCTTTTTCTTAACAGTAAATTCGATCGCAAATTTACGACAACTACTCTGCTCTGCGGAGAGACGAAACAAAAAATAAATATCTATTTTATAGAATTTTTGCAGAAAACACAACGTTCACGCACTCGAAATACAAAGGCAACATTTATTTTTGGATTTGGCTCGGCTGTTCAAGTGAGAACGCGTGTCGCTGTGTATGAATTTTATTTTATGGCATGTGTTGTGAGATTTTTTTTCTTCTATTTGCTTGTGCTTCAAACTTTGATACTAATAATATTTTGTTGTTGTGTTACACATGTCGAAAAACAGGTAAAGAATTGTGATTTCGAAACGGTAGTCGACGTGCAGCGACTGTTTCATAAGTACGTGTGAAATGTCTTAATTTGAATATTGATTCATATAGATAATAAACGTACACACAGATTACGTATCGCACGATTGAGAATAATACCGTAAACTTTACACTTGAAATCGATTAGATAGAGAAAAACAATTGGCTGGATGAATGTTGCACTATACGAGCTAAATGAATGATAGCTCCAAGGTTGAACTTTGCAATTGATCGCAACAAAAATAATACACGCTGCCCCAGTCCCAGACGAAGTGAAATCGAAAGGGCTTCGTAATGAAATCTCGTCGTCTTTGTGCACACGCTTCACACACTTTGGATAGCAACGAAATTGCACTTTTTATTTATCAACACGATTTACTTGCAATGAAACAGGCACAATTTGAAGATTTCGGATAGAAAAAAAAAAAACAATTCAGACGACACGAACAATTTTCTGTCTCAGCACAATGCAAATTTTAGTAACTTTTACAGTTATTCAACATTGACAGGCGATTTGAGTGATTTTATGTGTATTTGTGTGTCGCTGGGTGATTTTTATTTTCGCTTTGTCTCACCAACACATCGGCTATGCGATTTGACTGGCGTAAAAATGTTATTGTAGGGTCTACTGAGTTTACGCTTAAAATAGATTTCGACAGAGACAGCGATAAAAACGCATTCCATGCACCTGCAAAAAACAATGAGACGAACAATATGGAACAGCATAGAAAGAGATGTTTATATATATGTGTAGTTTCATGAGTTTCTTTATGTCAAAATCTACAATGAAGCGATGCACCAATACACTGACACCCGAATCATATGATGCGATTACATGCGTACGCATCAAACTTATTTGACGACGTGAGCACTGCACACACAGCTAGATACAACTCTCTAGCTCACTCTCTATACAGAAGCGACACATGAAATTGAATGATTTTACTGTGTGTCTCTTATTGTTTGTTTATTCAGTTGATGGTTTCGTTCTACAATGGTTCATTGTTCGGCTAAATTTGACTTTTAATCATCCCGTAGGAATCGTCATCTCACATATGGATGCGTGCTCGATTTTTGGCATGCCCAATTGCAGTGGAATTTTCCATTCGGTTCAATGCACGAACGCACAAAATTGAGTACAAACACATGAAATGCATAAATATTCGAAATATTTATTTAAACATTTGTAAGCAAACGTGCTGTACAAGTCATTTAAAAATATAAACACATTCCTAACGAAACAATGCAAAATATTTATACATTTTAAAATTCACCAATGTTTCTGTTTACATTCGTCAGCATATTGATAATCAAGTGAAAATGAATGAAATCAAAAATATTCACAGCATTGGGAATTCGTTAAAATCAATTTCACAAACGTAAAAATTGGCAACCTTTTAATGCACAAAAATATCGTATCAATTTTTTGGAAACAAATTTAAATGGAACATCTGAACACAACTAGTTGAAGTTCGAACCGATTCAATGACAATGTCTATGATTTGAAATGTGAAATATCGGAACAAACGGCAAATATATCATTAACGACATCTGATGGCGAGATGCGGTACTGTATGTGACATTTCTCGCATTTATTCTGCGAAGTGCCAAGAAAAACAACACTTTGTAAATAAACAGTAATCTAAAACGTAGCTTTCGTTGTATCCCTCGCACAGTTTTTTGTCTCTTCCAGTGTTTTCCAAGTGTTTGAATGTGCTAATTAATTTGAATTGTGTCAGGTAAGCTATTGATTATATCAAATATGGCCATATGTTTGCAAGAAAATGTTGCAGAAATCGCTTAAAAGACAATCTTCCAATTCTACGTAGATTGTCATTCGATATGCGTAGCAAGCTAGATGAATCATTAATGCAGTGGTTAATCTGATTAAATAATTCGCATTCGACTGTCAATCGGATGAAAAAGGGCGCCGAGCTGCGAAGTGACCATTGCTTTCAATTGTTTTTACCCAAATTGCCAATTGATTCCCTGAAAAAAAGTAATTTGCTCCGCAAAACAAAATCAATTAGCAAAAATTGCTGGTAATAATGGTGCTTCATTATGATCAAACAAAAGCCTCATTCAAACTTGCATTGATTGCATGCGAATGTTTGTGCAAAAGATACACAAAGAAAGCATCTCGAACATTAGCTCAAGATTGGGGGTGGTGCGCATGTTTGAAAACAGTCATAGATTCAATTTGTCCGCAAACATATTTGTAATTACATTGTGTGTGTTGGTTGCTGGTGAGCATGTATGTTGTGTATGTGTGTGTTCGTGTTCGTGTATGGGGCTGCGCGCACACCAAAATTTCCTATAGCGAAAACGATTTTTCCGTTTATTCCATCCTTCTTTTGCCAATAACAGCAATCACAACCTTCTGAAGGAATTTTCAAGTTGTACTTTGACAGCGCTAGTCAGTTTCGATCGCTTTTTCCATAAGCTTTCATCGTTCAGTTTTTAGTTCGACCAGCGGGACAACTCAAGTTAAATAACACAAAACTTTCAAACGACCAACAAGCAGATAGAAAAACTGAGAGAAAAGAAAAAAAAAATAACGAGCAGAACATCAGAGATTTCCACTTTCATTTGATTTTATCGAGCTTCCTATTCCACTCACCACGCAACGCATCATTCATTTACGAGCCCAACGGACAAAGGAATACCTTTTTCTTGCTTGCAAAGAAAATAAAATTGTGTGTCTTGAACGAACAAACGAACGACATAAACTTCAATTATTTGGAACGGAAAACGTGAACAAAGCGCCAAGGGCGAATATATCATCACTTCGGACACATAATTGGATACGAAGTAACCGAGAAAAACACAAAATACTCAACCATCCCGTAAGCCACGCAACAATCATTCGAACAAATTTTATCTCTACTTGCAATTAGTTCTTTTTTAATGTGTACTTTAGTGTTTGTATGGACATTTATTGCTGCGTTGGGAATATTGTGAAGTTGGATTGAGTTTTTGTATTTATATTTATATATTTTATTTTGGTGGATGAAAAGCGATAAAAATTAGAACCAACGAGAATTCGAAAAGTCAGTGATGTTGTTTCCAGATTCCAACGGAATGTCTAGAGACGGAGAAGAAATGTTTTTGTGATATTTGAACAGCAGAAAATTCGAATTATTCATTCAATTTCCCACTAGCACTTCTATAGCCTTGTTCGCTTTTCACCTCTCTCCAATCATATTTCTCTCCTGCTCAAATAAATTGCATTATAATTTTTTATGTTCATGCATTTGTTTGTGACGTAATTTATATGGATAATATGTGGCCGTGTGACTAAATCGACCGGAATGAACATTGCCATCAACTGGCAAATTGAATTTTGATGTCATTTTACCCGTGGCAAATCACAAGAAATTTAATTATTGAGACTTTTTATAACGTTGATTACCGTTTCTATATTTTTGCAAAAAAAAAAAAATCTTTTTTTCAAAAGAAAAAATGTAATTGGTTTGAGCGAGGTGATTGATTGGTCCTTGACTTCATGTTTTTGCTTGATTTTTACCTCTTTGACCAGAGGTAACATTTTTAATTGTGTGTAAAATATGTTTATCATTGTGATTATATCGGATTTTGCGATAGCGTGTTGGGAACATTTGGAAAACGGCATTTGTATGTGATGTGAGGGAAAAAGTGCAGAAAGGATGTAGAAAATGTATGACCTCACAAACTCGCTTCAGCTTCAAGTACGCGCTTCATGGCAGCACATACAGCATTTATTCATAATATTCTCGCATTGGACATTTGTCGTATTGTGCGATTTTGAGTTGGTGCGAAACATTCTTTCGATATGTTACATCTATTTTCACATTGTCGTATGTTCACAATGGTGCACATTGAACATTTTCTTTTCGTCGAAACCATCTATCAACGTTTACACATACATAGTAACAACCAATTCCGGAATTATTCACATTTCCGTAGCATGTTTTAAATACGCACGTACATAAACTCACACTCACACAAACATCTCCCCAATAAGCATTGTATTAAAAATGCGCCCTCTGTGCCACAACTGCCTCTGAGTCAGCTCTACTATTGACTTTTTTTTTCTCATTGGCATCGAATCCACGTCTCTTTTTCTGTCTGTTCCACATTGAGTTGTTAACGTGTATATCCCATGACCATCCAAAGAAAGCATAAACATCAAATTTCCATTTTCGGTTGAAGCGTTTATATTTCACATCGATCTCAATTTTATCCATTTGTAGGAGTGCACGTGCACGTATTCGGATTGTAGAAAAGGCTTCTCGGTATCGAGGATTCATGCATGTATGGGTTTGAAAGGTTTGCTCTTTTTTTTTTCCTTCACTCGAAAGGCATATTGTCACTGTTGAGTTGTCGATGGCAGTACAGTAGCCTTAATGTTGTGGTAGTTCATGTACGTGTATTATCCTATTGTCTGTGTTTAATTTAATATGCGAATTTGTCTCGCTGCGAGTATCACAAGGCAACAAGGCGTCAAGATGCAGAGAGAGAAATCGAGTAAAAAAAAATTATATAAAGGTTGAAATGAAAAATCAAATAAACACCCACGCATCCAAGTATCCGAGAGAATTAACCAAGCCAACATTTGAACGGCATGAAGAGATGATAGCAGCTTAACATGTGCGTCGCATCACCGTACAACACACTTAGATCGATGCCAAACCTAAACCTTGTGGCAAAAATCCTTTCGCAATTTTAAACGAACAAACAGATTTTGCCATTCGCATTGCTCATTGTAGCGGCCTTTTTTGATGCTGATGCTGCTTTTGTCTGCGTTTGTGTGATGTGCAAATCGAAGACAAAAACGATATCAAGTGACATAAACCGAAGTACATACAAACACGCGATATGGATTTTGAGCTATATGTAGAATTGAAGTGAGGTTTAAATAAATCCATTGAAAACGCTTATTGTTTTGCGTATGTTTGTTATTTTTACGGCTTTAGGGTCAAATACATTTTTGCAGATGGATTGAATTTGATATGCAAACATTCGAATCCGTTCGCAAACTAATTTCATAGACAATTGAATTGTCGGTTTCCGTCGTTGATAAATTTGACTCGACTGAATTGTTCAAATAAACCCATTCGAAGCAACCCGTTCATTGAACATTTCACTTCGAAAGTTTTTGAAAATTAAGAATCCAAACTTTCCGAAAGGTACATAAATGTTCAAATAAAAGCAATTAACTGGCAATTGTGCGCAACCTTTGTTTGTCCTTTATGGTATTTATTCCAGTGGAGCACAATTTCGGCTAACAGCTGTGTATTAAACTTTGATCGCAATCATATTAATTGAATTTCATGGGGATTTGTATAATCAATTAACAACTTTAAACATTTTGAGCACAACAACGAGTGAGAAAATACAAAAAAGAAAGATTTTTAGGTGCTCAAAAAATGTTGTGCTCATGAATCCTTACCTCACACGAAAGTCTCTGGAAAATATGTATGGTCGTGCGGCGTCTTTAATACCTCAAAAGGGATTAGCATATGTTTGCGTTTCATCTATCTATCCATTAGTCGTTTTAGCCATTGCGATGGCATTGCTCATCTTGCTGCGCTCCGGTGATGGCAGGCAACAACTTCGCCAGTCAATTAATCTAACTGTCTGTTTCATGCTTGGCTTAAATAAAATAATATCATTTTCATGTTCAATCTCAATGGTAAAGATAAACCATTTTATCTCATTTAATAATATTTCCGTCTCTCGTGCTTGATCGCGCAAACTGAATTTGTCCATGAGCAAGCAAATATGAAGTGGGCGCATAAAAAAGTACGCGGGCTAAACTTGCATCTCTGTTTTGTGTCAGCATGCACGAAATCACATATCGTTTATAAATTGCTGTACATATTTTATACGTTCTCAGAACACATCTACATATTTTCGAGCAACAGCAAAAGCAGCAGGACTCTTAATGCCATCCATACATAAAAAGAACAAAAGGAAGGAATATAAAGCCTCTGCAAGCGGTAAATAATGAGAAAAATTGGGTTAACCAGTTTGCCATGTACACAATCGAGTGAAAACGATGTGACAGCGAATGAAAAACGGGTGAGGCGACAGAGTGTGGGGTGGATTTGCTTGCGTTGGCTTTTCACGCCATTATGGATGTGTACTGCATTTGAGCTCTGGCTGCCTGCAAATGAAACATTATTTCACATCGAAACAAAAGTGTCGGCTTAAATTTCTATCGTTAAAAATCTATAGTTGGTAGGAGCGCTTTTTCGGAATTCAGCTACGGCAAACATACAACTTTTTACTTGTTATTTTTTTGACAACTTGTAATTGTATGGCGCTTTGATTTCTACCAGCTCTTTTGGTCTCCCTCACAACTGAATTACTTCCAAAAAACTTCACTCTTTAAGTTTCGTTCATTTTCATTGAACAAGTTGAAAGAATAAATAACTTTGCAGAACCGTTGATTTTCATTTGAACAAAGTTTCATTCCATAATTGGCAGGTTAACGCAGTGAATTTTGTGAAAAGCAGCTGAATAGTTGAAAAATAAATCATGTTTTCCGGATTAACGAATCAAGTGAGCTCGTGGATGGGCGCGGTGAAAGGCGAACAAGAAGGCGGCGATCCAGCTGCAGCACCAGAAAATGCCGAAGCCCAGCAAAGCGAATTGGCAGCCGATGCTGGCGAACAATCATTCGAAAGTGTACCCGTTGGTGACGATGGCGAAGGAGCCAAAGCAACGAGGTACGTATGATTTTTTTAAAATTGGAATTCAGTGTATTTGAAATGTGTCAACCAAATCAATAGATCCATTTGAATGGAAATTAGACCAATTGGTCGACCATATTCGATTGAATAATTATTTTATCGATCCAATTTCTTTTCATCTGACACATGCGGACCATTCATTTGAGCAGTCCAACCAAAGCAGCTGGCGTATTTTCGAATGTGCAATCGAAAGTGAGCGGATGGTTGCCCGCAATGCCTACAATGTCGATGCCCGCAATGCCAAACGTTGCACTTCCCAATGTTGGTTTGCCAAATATGCCAAACATCCCCGGTTTGAAGAAGAACAGTACATCGACGGACGCAGATAGCGCCGTTGAGGCGGCCGAAAACGTTGATAACGCAACCGGCGGTGCTGGCGGTGACGATGATGAGGACCGATCTAGGTATATCAGGTATGTGGGCCTTGCAAATGAATGAAAGCGATTTTTCCACTTTCACACTCTTTGATTCGAATCAACTGAAATACTTTGGAATGCGTTTCAAATTCAATTGTTTTGTATAAAGATTTTCAATATATATAGAGCACCACAAACACACACACACACACAAAAACACACACATTTAAATGCTAAACATAAAAAAATGAACACACAAAACCGAAATTTGTGCGCATTCATATCCATTTTTCTCCGTTTGATTGAATTTCATAACGCAGCTAAAGGTAGCGACGCCTAATTTGAATGTAAATTTTCCAGTTTATTGCATTGTTTCATTTCCAATTTCGTATTTGTTCGGGCGTTCGATTTCGATTGCTCTTTTAGTTTATTGAATTTTATGTTAGATTTTATGCAAACTGTATATCTATCCTCTACTCTTTTTCTGCTTTCTCTCTTTTTCTCTATCGCTCCCATTTTTTGCATTGGCTTTGTCAATTTCATTTTTATGCATCCATTCGTTTGGAAAGCACACACCAACCCACATACACTCGCTCACACAATCCACAATAGGGCCAATCCAACACACAAACATATAGTTACTTTATATTCATACATTTAGCCAATGATATCGATGCTATTTGTTCGTTTTGACTCGGATAGTGATGAGTTTAGTTCATTTTAGATTGAACCAAACGGAAAGTTAAACAATTGTTCTGTTTATTTCTCTAGATTTTATGTAATCATTTTTCACTTTATTCTAGCTTTTCGTTCGCTTTGTATATTTTCGTCAATATTAATTTAGTCTTTGTTCAATTTGTACCATTTTAATTATTAATCAGTTGAAAATTTAAAAACCAAAGAAAAAATACCCGGAAAATGGAAAATCCGTCTGCTGAAACTGTATATCATTTATGCTCCATTCACATTGTATCTGACGCCTTTGGCACATCGAAAATTTCATTATCCTTTTGAAATGTGTTTATCTATTTGGCTACAATGTTTAAAGTTGTATTTGATTGGCCACCACCAATCCATCCATCTCTCAAGCCACAACGAATTTTTCAGCTGCAAGCCAAATACCAAATTTCAAATTGGCGCTGCTTTATCGCCGAACGAAAGCAACAGCAAAAAATGCCAGATGCTAACAATGGCAGTGATAAATTTGCATGGTTTTATGCAAAGAAGAAAAAAAAACCATGATTGTAAATTACCAATTAGAGTTTACATAAATTTTCATAATTTTTCGACTTGAAATTCTCTAGATAATAATGTTCCATTGCGCAACACTTTGTTTGCATTCCATTTCGATTCATAGATACAGAACCATACACACATATAATAAATATATATTCACACAATAAATTGAGTTTCTCATAGAAATTAAACTTCTGCTTTGGCGTCATGCCATAGGAAGAAGGTAAGTGAGATGGCGAATTGCGAGGCACATCAAATTCTGGCACAACTGAGATTACACATTTTCATTTAAGTAGCACGTCAAGCAATTTGTAGATCATTTCCAATGCAGCAACGTTGCTGCTGCAGCGGATGCGCCAGTTTGAAACATTACACCAACTCAATTTACGTCAAAAATCTGAACCAATTTGAACGAAATATTTCGAAATATATAATCAAAAAACGAACGGGCCATATTTACGTTGATGATGACCGTTTCATTGCAAAACCTTTCCGCACGTTTTTTCTATCTCATTTACATGCAATAGTATAGTTAATGCAACGAAACAAGGTCAAAACATCGGGAATTCGAAGCAAAATCAATGCAAAATCAAAAGCTTAAAAAAGCTAGATGAGCATTCGATATTTAGATGATATATTCAAGCAACTTCATTTTATTCGCCAGAAAATACCCTTCAATTTTTCTAGCCGGAAATTGAGCTCATTAACTAAGGGGTTATGCTGATAGCATTCAATAAAATCACAATTATGTCGTGATAAACTTGCAATTTATCGTGTAATTTCATCAGCAATAGAAAGTTTCTATGGCAAACCATCAACATTCCCAATAAAATTGCACTTTGTTCCATATTGAGTTGTTTGTATATAAAAAAAGAAGTTGAGCTTTTACACAAAAAAACAGTAACGGCAAACAGGTCTGTTCATGGTTCAAAGTCTTTCAGACTTGAAAGAAAGCGTGCAAACCAAGAAATTACGCTCGGCAGCTAATAGCTACGGAATTTATGGAAAACACTTAGTTTTTCCATTCACACCGTTTACTTGTTCCACTCGCTCTGCCGCCCTTCTTGTCCATTTTGCTCTGCCTCTCTGCTTGCTTCGATATCTCTGTTTGCGATATCGAAACGAGCATTTTCACAATATCTATGAAAACCCACAATAAAAGCAGTGAAGTTTTGCTTTTGCTCGTGTGCTGTAATGACAGTGCTTTTGTTCGAATGATAGGGAAGAAGTGTCGATCCGCGCCGAGAGCAATGCATACTGATTGTTTGAAGATAACAATTGATGATATCTATAGACACGGAATGCACGCAGCTGTATAAAGAGCTTATCGGCAAAAACCAAACACAATTTTCCATATTTATAGCGAATATGCGCCTGTCCGTTCACAGCGCGATCATAAATTTATTATCATTTTTGTTTGATTTTGTTTTTCGTTAATTTTATTGTTCTGTGCGAGCGAGCGGGAGACAGAGAGAAAGAATGGTTATTATTGAAATAATAAGAAACTGACATGCACTTAATTATAAATATTAACATTATATTCATCAATCATTCTGTGAAGTTGAGTGCTTTCTCATGAAACTGATGTCGTTTTGATTTTACCGTGGATCGAATGCAGCCGAGTAGCGCTCTTGTGTACGCACTTCCGTTCTGAACCTAAAAACCTATGCACAAGGTTACATCAACATTTCTTATGAAAACATCACTAGCATTTTCCTGCTTTTAAGCATAAAACATGGCTTTCGCCGTTTCGAGATGGCGTTGGAAATAAAGCGGATTAAATACCAACAATTTTAACTCTTTATGCATTTATAGTTTAATCCTTCGCTTAAGTTTTGACTAATAATTACGTTTTTTTTACGCAGCCACTGTATGGTGGTACTTCATACAGTCTTCTCATTATGAGAAAGTTCATTAAAATTGTTGATGCGAATGAAAAAAACCATTGACTGCATCGTTAAATATAATTTTAGACATTGAATGCAGCTATGAATGAATGGCTACTTATTAAGGAATAATCTACTCCCTTTGAACCTCGGCAGAAGAAACGAGCGAAAAATGAAATTCAATTTCGATTCAATCGCATGAACAACATCAAACGATTTTCAAAAGCCACCAATTGAAAAAAATTCAATTATTTTCACGTATTTGTTGCAACATTTTGCAGTGATTGAAACCAAACCGAAACGAATATTTGGTTTCGCTTTCCGAACAGACCAGAGCAGTGAGAACGTTCCGAAATGGTTTGATAGCATCACTGAGATGGCGTATCTTTTTATGCTTGGGATCATGTGACAGCACTGCGGCGTTTGTGTCAATATATGTTTAACCGACAATAACGGTTTTTGTTGTTGTAAACCATTTCGGAATGTTTTGCTTGATTCGCTGAGGTTTCACCATGGTCGGAATAAAGTAATGAAAGTTTGTATAAGAACTTTCAAAACAGTTTCAATCACTGACATTTTGGGAGTGAAGTACTGAATTCAGGTGAAATTAAATTGATTTCTTTGGCAAGTTGCAAAATTTGTGAAATTTAGCTCGACAAATTGTCAGTTAAATTACAACGCAACAAAACTTTTTTTCCCAACCCAAAAACAAAATTGAATTGTTCGAGCGATTGGGCATTAAACTCGATCTAAAATATGTAAATTGAGTTTCGCTCGACAGCCATCTTTATTGCGTTCGAAAATACGATAGGACATCGCCTTCAAAAAGTGCTCTCAGTAAATATCGATTCAAAACTCTATACTATTCGATTTTCGAAGACTTTTCACATTCTAAAATAATTTATTGTCGTCATATCTCGGCGGTCATATTTTACCAGTGAAAGCAATAAAGTGAATGAAGAGAAAAGAATAAGAGAGCTGTTCTTTTTCAGAAGAATCTTCGGTATCTTTTATATTTATTTCGTGTATCTTCGCTCTAAAAATATCCCTGAAAGAAGATCTTCGGCGCTTAGCTGTAAGATGTCAACATGTTGCTGTAATCAGAGCTTTCCTATAAATTTATCTTGTGCATAGCGGGAAAAATGATCCTTGATAAGCGCATTTCCGTTGGCCCACGACAATGTCATACCCAAATTAGGTTTTCAGGAGCTATTGAGCCAAATAAATAACATTATTCCACCATGAATTGTCAACGCACCAATGTTTTGTTGGCGCAAAATGAAAAAAAAAATTTTATAATTGTATATCATGAATTTCAGTAAAAATATCATAATTCCATTTCCACCGGAGTTCGCGCGCGTTTGCGGTCGCCCACTCGCAAATATTTCATAATTTTTTGGGGAAGATTCCGGTGTTGATTTTCAAGGTTCATTCATTTTTCATTTAATTTTCATCCTATCATTTTTTATTCCCTTGAGTTGATTTGTTCATTAACGACAAATGTACGCATACATTCACACACTTACATACAAATTATCATTTGGATAGGCAATGCAATATAGGTTAAGGGAGAAGCTTACAATAACATTAATTATTCATTCACAATTTATAAATAGACAGTGTCACCAATCACAGTCCACACACACACATACACAATCAGAGAACGCATCATCTTTAGCAAAATCCAATTGAAATTTAGCACATATCAAATCGAATCATTTGAAATTTCGAATGAACTCGATTTTACCATCGATGTTCAACCGAAACAGCAAAACGAAAATCCTTCATTTTTTTGTATGGCCCATTCAATCTTGTTCATAAGTTTATTGGTGTTGTCCTCTCGTTCAATGAATTCTTTGTGTCGTTCTCGTAGCAGTTTACCCAAAAATTACCATTAGATTGGAATCTTTATTCCGTTTTGTGGCGTTTTAAGTAGTCCAATGGAATTTCAGTAACAAAGAAAATGGTTCGCAAAATCACTGATAAGCTTAAGATCATTTCACTCCTTTTTTTGAATCAACTCACAGCGTTTACGTTCTCTTTTACCACAAAACCTGTAGGGATTTGCTTCCACAACTTGCGCTTCATACACACATTTTAAATACACCCATTTTCGTTTCAATCGCGCTCCTTTTTGCATTTCCATCACAACCACCACCACCACCATCGTCATCGTTGTCAAACAAGGGGCAAATTACTACTGTATTACTGAAAAACAAATATTTTTTTGAAAAGATTGAAAACATTTTGTCTTCGTCAAAATCGAAAAAATAAGTGAAAAAATGACGTTCCTTAAATATCTTGTCAACATTTACAAACGTCAATTTCAGTAGTGGATTGCCCCTTGATTTGCAGAGAAGTGAAATCTGCGTAGCGATAGCTATATTCAATTCGCTTCATCACAAATAGAAAATCTCTCGTCGCCGCTCTTTATTCTCAACATCTTTCATCAATGCTATTGATATTTCTATAGAAATATGCTTTATTTGGAAAATGGCATTCGCTTTTCCGCAATACAGACAAAAATGAGGAGGTGTTGATAAGCGTGAATTCCAATTATATTCACAGTAAAAACTATTAACTTTGGATTGATTTTACTGTAAGTCGGCTTCAATTTTTTCAAAATTCAAATCTTACCTGAAGGTTTCGACGTATCGCGTGCTTGATCATCAATAACCACGACTAATTCGTGTTTGCGAAACGCATAATAGACACAAAAATGCTTTAAATATGGACAACGATAACATCCATTTGTACCTATTTTCAGAGTTGCGAAATTTCGTAATGCATTACATTTCGTAATCATTACTATTATATAATTGAAAAAAGTAATTGTCTCCTTTTGATATTCCCATTGTAATGTGTAATTGTAATTAACATGTATTAAATACCATTAGTAATGGTGATTATGTATTGAAAAATCCCATTACTTTTTATCGATGAGCATCACTAGCGACATCAAACGGCTTGAATTCAATACAAACTGTCAGTCAAATTCGTGTTGTGAAATTCGTGGTCGATTATTGATTAACTAGATGTCGCAGATGACATTTGAAAAAAAAGTAACTAGAATTTTTAAATACAAAAGTAAATTACTTTAATGGAAAACACATCTTTCAATTACAATTACCCATTGTAATGGTAATGGTTAATGGA
The DNA here is from genome assembly GCA_028476595.1 of Obolodiplosis robiniae. Lineage (NCBI taxonomy): Eukaryota > Metazoa > Arthropoda > Insecta > Diptera > Cecidomyiidae > Obolodiplosis > Obolodiplosis robiniae. Next base: position 16,540,127 of record CM052015.1, on the reverse strand, counting down.
AAATTGCATTACATCTGTCAAGTATTGTGTAATGGCGAAAAATGTATTCAAATACTGGATTTAATGATTACTTTACAAGTCTGCCTATTTTGTTGCATTAGCTAGCCAATTACATTCCGTTATTTTTGGTATTGTGTGATTTTATGCGTCTTTTTGTGCGTCCATTATGCGTGCCGTTTGTTTCCGAATTTTCTGATATTCGTCGATTACAGAATAACCACCATTCAACTGAAAACTGAACACACTCATTAGCCGTGATTGATGATGAAGCATAATATGCTTCAAAATGCATTCAGGTTGGATTTTATTTGTTCCTTTTAAATTAAAGTTGAGTCACTATGAAATCAGTCTAAAGTTAATAGTTTTCACCTGTGAACTTACAACGTTCTTCTTTCACAATTTCTATTTTTTTTTTTCTATTCTTGTAAAACATTTTGCATCTAAGCCCAAAAACATTCACATTCTAGTGTAAGTGCATCATTCTTATCATCATCTAATACTCTACGAGAGATGTATTATTTGTGTGTATGTACTTCACCTCCCTTTTCAATTACCCTTGTGAATTGAAAAGGTGACTGAATTACAACATGAACTTACATCTCCAATATTTCTTTCTATTTTCCACCTCAATCCCATTTCGTTCTACTTGCTCACTCGAAAATGTGCATGTACAGCATCCGGCAATTGTTGTGCTCGACGATTATTCCGAGAAAATAAAAATGAAATTTCCGTTGAGCATGCACAATAGCAATGGTGATTGCACATGAGCTATATGTTTTTCGGTAATGATTTTGTTTGTTCTTATGTGCTTGTTCAAATATTTGCGAACCAATTTGATTTTATACAATTTTTTGCGAAAATTCCCAATGAAATTTTATGCAGGTGTACAGATAGTGTATTTGTTCGTTAAGCAAACAAAAGCAATATTTTTTTCGTTCTTTCTCTTTTCCCATAAAACAATTGTAGTGCAACTGAAGGTGCCGATTCACGTCCAGCCAGTGGTCCAGGAACACCAACGGACGAGAAGGCCGGCCAAGTTGGCATGGGTAATTGATTTCTATTCTTTTATTTATAATTCACATCAAAATGTCCAAGCAGACGAAAAAAAGCACTTAAATGGAGTGTTTTGATAGATCTTCAAATGTGACAGAGTGAGCTTCAGTGAGCGTGCAAGCAAAGACGATCCTTTAATTTATGCTCTTAGGTTATCCATCAATTGCTTTGAAAATCGAGACACAGTGCAATGCAAATCCGTTGTATCTGACGGATAAAATGGCAATAATAGGAGACACAAGAATCACACGGTGGTCGCATGATGGGAGATCTACATGCTTTCTGCAACCGTGAACGCCAAGCTATTCATCTCGCTCAAGAGAGTTCTATAAAATAAGAGAAGTGAAATGTCAAGTTTTTCTGTGCATCATTCGGAAAAATCAATAGTAATTTGTGTACATTATGCAGCAACAAAAAAGCGTTCCAATCGCAACGCTAAAGCCCGTTATTTTTTTCAATTCATTCGTTCAGAGATTTCTGTTCTAATTACAACGCAAGTGTTAATTTGATTCTTGTGTTATCGCCATTACATAACATGCAACGTGATCCCAAATAGATCGAAGATTTAAAAGAAAATTCTTCGAAAGCACAGAGAACAACCAACGACACATAAACCCATAACGATGTAATATTTATTTATCTAAATACGCCCAATTCTCTTATTATGGCATGTTTGGCTGTCACAAAGCATAAACAATCGGTTTTTTATAAGTATGCTGTGTGTATGGCGTGCGCTGTAACCTCATGCGGGCATACATTTAATGCGTTTCAATGTATTTTTCACTCGCCCATTTTCATGCTCTCGCTCTGCATGACCATGGCTTCCATCTGGAAGATGATAATCACAAAAACAACAACAACAAGTATCGTACATAATATCCAATTTTCAGTGGAGTTGCTACAGTAAATGTTCAACCAAATGCTTACAATGTGCTCTTATATTACTGTCAGTGCATGAAAATTTATTTTATTTTCATTTATTTTTCTCGATCGTTGACGAAAATATTGTGGACATTTAAGTCGTAACTTTGCTTCAGTCTGCTGGGAAATATGTACTGCTGTTGTTGCTGCTGCTTTTACGGACAAATTTCAAATGAAAAACGCAAGAATGCTGGAGCCAGAAAAAACAGGGAAGCACTTAAATCAGCACTTGTGACTCGCATTTCCAATATGTTATACGTTTTTATTCTTTTATTATCGGTTGTAAAACGATTTTCGAATGGAGTTACGCCATCAGCTCACTTGTTTTCTCTTCACACGAGAATATCAGAAGATTTGAGATACCTTTGACGTCAAACTATTATATCCACCTCGTCAAAATATCTTTCAAAGTAGATAATCAAACCGAAAAATGTTCTCTTTTGAGGAAGAGACAAAAACTTTGGTCATTCTTTCGTAGTTGTGCACAACAATGTATTTAGAGACATCATATTATCTATCTTCGTCAAAAGAAATACTTCACCAATGACCTATTTTTTGAATTGCTCATATTTATTGGCTTCTAAAACACGATGCAGTGGGAGTGGATGAGGATGGAAATTTCTCTACACGAGTCCGAACAATAAGATACAAAGTGCATGAAAATAAATCCAATTTATGTGCGCCAGTATGGGCACGATTCATGATTGAAGAACGTGAGCGCTAGCTAGCTCCCTCTCCCTCACTCTATCTTTCTCTCGATCTCTCTTTGAATGCGCACCGCGTCAAGTGCCTTTTTATTACGTTGGAATTATGTCACCGTCGAATTCCAGTGTATGGCAAATTATGGCTAGAGCGCAAATTATGCGCAACAAAAACATTAAATTATGAATTAATCGCAATTTATTGGACTGTTTTTATTTCCATTGCTTCTCTCACTGCCAATTAGTATGCGTTCTTATTTATGAATGGTATTGTGACTTGTAACCATTTAGTGTTTACAAATCGAGATATTCAAATCATCATAGCGGTGGTATGACATGGATCAGCCACGGTGGCTGGCGCCATACATTTTCCATTTTAATTAAAATACAAATGGCGCACTTTTCGCGTCTGAAATGGAGAAAGCTGCGTTTTCACATTGAAAATTTGTTTCTAATCGCTTTTTCAATCATTTCATTTTCTTTAATTCCGTTCTTGTTGTTTAATAGTAACAACAAAAGTAACACAAGGTGCAAAGAACTTTGGATCATTCTTGTATTCGGCTGTTAACAAAGCGAGTTCGAAAATCAAGGAAACAGTTAAGGATAATGTGAGTTCAATTGGATTTCGAATTGTAGGGGAACAAATAGCTTTAAAATTGCCATTCATTTGTAGAATATCCTCGGCGAATTCAGCAAGGAACAAGAGGAGTTCATCAAGAGCCAACAAGGTATTCAGAGTGGCGTCGTCCCATGGGCTGGACATCAAAATGAAGAAAAGGTCAAGGAGGAAATTTTGAGCTTGTCATCGGTAAGTGAAATGACAAATGTCAAACAAGCGAATTCATATCCTATGTTCAATCGTGTTTATTGTCATTGCAGGATCGTCGAAATTTCGTTCGTGCCCCACCATCTGGCGTAGACTTTGAATTCAATTATGACTTGTCATATCCAACAGCCGTTGCAATCATGGCCGAAGACACGCAATTAGAGAAAATGCGCTTTGACTTGGTACCAAAAATCATCACCGAAGAGCAATTTTGGCGAAATTACTTTTATCGTGTATCACTAATTTGCCAAGCATCCGATTTGGGAACACTAGGCGCACAAGAAAGTGAAAATGACGGTAAGCCAAGCCACTAATCTAAATCCAAATTGCTTCCCTACATGTAAGCTCTATCTATTTTTTCTATTTCGCTCAATCTTATTGTAAATATGAGTTCACTATTGTTGCGCTGAGCATTTTTATTTCAATTTGTGCGATTACTTTATTTTATCATTTAACTTATTTTTTTTGGATTCATATGATGCGATGTGCAATTGTTTATGGCGTCTGTGAAAACTTTGCGTCGCTCAAAACAAGCCAATAAAAGCCAAGATGGCAGCGTGAAACCGCCAAACAAACAAACTAATAGCACTGCTGTGGATAGTGAATTCGTATCGGATGCATTTCAAACTACCGACAAGGATTTAGATGAAGTGAAAGCGGGTATGAAACTTTTAGGAATCGATACGCTCGCAAACCAATCGAATAAACAAAATGGTAAGATTCTGCTGTGATAAAATTTCCATAAACGTTCACTATTTATGGAAATTTAAATATTTTGCCTCTCTCTCTCTGTGTGTTGAGATTTCCGCTTCAAAGCAAACAATTCTAGTGGCACAGTTCGCATTTTGCAAACTTTCAAGGTCCCTATCGATTGCAAATTGAAGATGAAAAAGTGCGGCAAAGATGCTTCGAATGGCCGTCAATGCTGCAATTTCCGTTCTATTATGATTAACATAAAAGTGCATTGAATGCATTAGCCTCAATATATTACAGCATCAAATTCAGCTTAAGCACACAAGCGGTAAAAATATTTTCCTTGTCTTCGACTTCAGCGAATCCAGCTATAGTTTTCCACGTTCAATTCTCTTCAGTTAATCTTATCAGTTGAATTTCGTATATGGCTTTTTATTTTCGATTATTTTTTGTTAAATTATTATATGAGCTTAATATCATTTGCTTTGCCTCAGCGCAGTTTTTTAAGCTTGTTTGTTGTTGCATGTTCCTCATCATGTTAAAGACATCTGTTCCGACTTTTGCTGTCCATTTTAAGCTTCATAACGAAGATAAATTGATGAAATATAGATCGATCCATCGTTTTGTATGAACTGTTAAAGTGGCAATCCATTTTTTGCGGAAGGGAATGGATTGTGAGCCTTGAATCTTTTCGACAGCAGGAAAAAATCGAAATACTTTCTATGCCAATCGATAAAGCCAAGTGGCTTTTTTCGTGTTAAAAGTGACTGTTCATCTGAAATATTCCTGCGGCTCTTCCATTCTCTTTCTTTCCATTCATTTAATTCAATGCCATAATTCATGATTTAGTTCATTCTCTTCCACTCCCTGTCATTATTTTTGTGTGTTTTTTCAACCAATTTGAGCTTGTGCAAGCAAATATTGAATCATTACTTTTAATTGGCAATTTATTGATACGAACACATTTTGTTTGAACAAAAATTCAATATTTTTCCTTGAAGCAAAATCCTCTTTTATTGATTCACGCCGTGTTTGTTTCGTTGATGACATCAATAATCAATTTACATTTTCGGTCGCTTTTCCATCGTGCATTTCAACCAACATTTCAACAATGCATGCTGAATTTTACTTTTAACCATTTTTCTCCGGTTCCAGGAAATTTCCTATTTATTTTTTGACAATTTTGTAGTTTAGTTTTTAGAGAAAATATAGAGAACATTTTGTGAATTAATGTGTATAAAACCGTAGCAAGTGCAAAAAAATCCCATTAGATCACCAAAAACAATCAATCGATTTCAGTCATTTTCTCATCTCCATGAAAACAGCTACAACAAACCGAATAATCAATAATATTTTCCCACATTTTTGTTCTTCTATTTCTTTTCTCTTTTTCTGTGCGTGCATTCTTCCAAAATGGCCGCAACATAATGATTCCGCTCGACCTTGAACATTTAATATCGTCACGCGCCCAGAATCTCTGAACTAATTCGAATTCAGATAAAATCTGACAACCACATAAATATTGCATTGTAATTATTAACAAACAAACCAAATATAAATAAATTTAAACAAACAACAAATGAATAATCACAAAATAATTAAGCAATTCTATTTGAATTATCGTCGAAGAGGAAATTGTATTCGTATTTTTAGAAGAATTGAGAAAAAAATTGACATCAATAGAGAAAAATGACAGATTTGAAGTTACAGGTGATTTCGGTGCATTTCATACTGAACAGTGAACACTGCAACCGGATGACAGAAATGACGGAAAAAGACACGGAAATTGGCTTTCATTTGTATAGAAAAACAACAACAATTCATGAATTATTTTGTAAAATAAACAAAGAGATTCAATCATTTTTTGAAACATGTAACTTAAAATAAATAACCAAATTTTAGTAGGCAATAACAAAGTAAATATATATATATATATATATATATTAATAATGAAATCATTTCTGCAACATTTGCGCGCGTGTTCGCACTTCATTTTTTGTTGCCATTCTTTACTAAACAAGCAATTTTCAGTGCATTCATTCAACAAAGATTTTGGTGTGCATTAGATGTGGCTTTTTTGCGCCAAACTGCCTAAGAACAATTGCAGACGAAAAACGAGTTGGGTTATTTTTTCCCACGTTTAGATTGTTGATAATAAGTGATGTTCGGAATGATAAGCATTTTAATAGTTTAGAACATATGTTGTGATTGTTATTATTCAGTGTATCAATTGGACATTTCCGCACTATGTTCAATGCATCCATCCCAACGATATTCACTTTGATTGGCTAAAAAGAAGTAAGGGCAGGCTGCTTCTTTTTCTTCCCTTCAATTTATTGCACTTGTTATTTATTCATGAATGATGTACTTGATCAATCGACCCGAATGTTTACCGGAATCCAATTAAATTCACTACAAACCATTTTTTGTTGTCACATTTCGAACAATCTATTTCGATTTTAAACAAGGAAATTTTAATAAAATTACAATTTGAGAGAAAATTGGGCGAACAATCTGACTTTTGAACAAAGCACTTTTCATTTTGGGAACTCACTAAAATTTCTTTGATTACGCTTAAAAACGTTCCCGTTCGTTTTATTTGTCGGCTTCTTTGTAAATTCCAGAGAACTTCGATAACGACGATAAATTAGAATTCAGATCAAATTTATTGCTCCAATCGATTTATTAAAAAAAAAAGCGAATCTTTTTTGAATGTTTGTGGTAGAAAATGTCTATAAATTGTAATCTGAAATTAGCACCATTGAGGAGTGAGCATTTCTTGTCAAACGAATGTGTTTCGCAGATAAATTCGAATGCAACTTATTGTGAGCCATGCAAAGTTACATTTCGTTGAAAAAAAAAAGAAAAAAGATCCATCTGAAATTTTAGAGAATAAATGCTGTGAAACGATAGCACTTTATGTAGTGCTGAACACGATCTATCTATATTTTTCGTTAGCAAGCCAAGCATCAATGGATGTTTCAACCAACGCTTAATGTTCTGTTTTTTGCATCATTATTGTGCTAAACGATGTTGTGTTGCCCAAACACTAAGCAATACACTTCGCAAACCGAAAACCCAAAAAAGGCAAAAGTCTATTTATAATTCTATCGACATTAACATTAATTATTCATTGTATTGTATTGTCAAATCCATTCTAGAGAGAACAACTGTGTGCATGAGAATCAATAGTGGGGATACAGATTCTTACCAGTCAAAGTGCACCATGAAAATGATTTTCGTGAAAAGTATTATAAATTTATGTCGCCTCTCATGGCAGCTCGTGTTGCGTTTGTTTCGAACGTAAAAAAACTTTTTTCATTATTCACGTCGACTATCTGTATTCTCACTTCTATTCCCATGCACACAACTATGGAACAATAATACATTCCATTGCATAAAAAACAAACAAAACCACAGCTATAAATATATTATAATTGACATTTGTAAAACCTAGTGAAAAACAGCAGCAAGAAAAAAAACAATTTATCTTTGAAAAAAAAAAAATACGTTACTCTGATAGATATTCATTCAAGAAAAAAAATTAATTAATTAAAAAGAGAAAGAGAAATTTTTGAAAATCTATAAAATAATTACGAAAAATAAAACACAAAAAATCTATTTAAATTCTTAATGAAACTTTATCAATATTTTGTCTTTGTATCGCTATTTCTACTCGTTTCTGTGTGTTGATTTTCAATATCAGAATTTTTGTTAATGTTTCTCGAAATTTTCCAAATCGCTTTCTGTATGTGAACAAGCAAATACTATATTGTATGCGTGCATGTGCGATTGTGCGTTGATAAAATTGTGTGTATGCGATTGAGAGAATGCGGTGAATTGATTTTTCAGAAAAGAAAAAAATCATGCGGGTAAATCGTATCATGTTAGAGTGATGGCGACAAACGTATTGACTTCCTCCTCGGACAACTTTGAGACACTGACTAATCGAATTACTGGAACATGTCCTCCTCCACAATGCTATCAATTTATTTATTCAGCTCTTATTCCATGTAAATATTTACTTTAGACACTTCCCTTTTGAACGACATCCACAAAACCAATTGATAATGGTAATGGCAATCGCCGAAACACTTTCTAAGCAGAAACATATCAAAACTGGAATTTAGCATTCTACATGTTTGATGTTGTTGCTGCGAGTGTGTGCCATTTTTTGATGATCGCGTCGATGTGGATGTGGGCTTTGGGCCTTCAATAATAAAAACAAAAACACGATAGACAGCAACTTGCAAAATGAATGAATGTGGATTGTAAATTATAAAAATCACTAGAAAAATAGAAAAATGATGAAAAATGTATTTGAAAAAAGACAACCGCAAAAACAAACCAAATGCAATTTTATGGAAACGAAACAAATATTGGAGCAGATAATGAATGAGAAAAACAAATTGAAGGTCTTTAATAAAACAAACTACTAGTTAATCTAAATGTGCATTTAATGAAGATGAAAAAAAGCATATAAAAATTAAATAAATAAAAACAATTTGAAGAGATGAAATTTATATACAAATATACAAGAGTATTACATCATATTATATTATACAACTACAAAATGAAAAATGCAAACAATAACTGAAGAGAAACGATCGATGAGAAAATTTTCAATTTGACATTCAACGACATTAAGTATGTTGAGATGAATCAGAAATGTGAATAGGGAAAATGGATAGAAACAAACATCAATCAAAAACGAAGATAATGTTTAAAACTCATTGCATCAGGTATTCTTCTAGGTTTGTTCACTTTGTTGCTACTTGGACAATCGAATCGTTTCCATGGAGCAAATTACAAGAGATAAAAAGAAAACACATCACCCAACAACAAACATTGACATTTTAATCATATTTAGTGAGACCGACTCTCTCTCTCTCATTCTTCATTTCAATCGAATTGATGTGGAGCAAGTTGGATTTGACTGCGCGCTAAGGCATTCCATGAGGTTGTTTTTTATGTTCTGATGGACGCCAGACCATCGATGTAGCGGGATGGAGCGATGTGAATCTGAAATCTTATCTATGACTATGGCCTAGTTAATTCAAACAAACAAAAACTTAGTACATCCTTCCCATTTTCCCGATCGATTCCGACACACTGGAAATCGAAAACACTGCCACTTAATGCGATTTTATACACTATTGTAGCTCTATATTTCTTTGAAATAAACAACGTACATAAAACCACAGTCAATAAGTTTCGTAGAAACCTTCAACAAATCGAAAACGCACAATAAACGTAATTCCGTATTCGCGCGTCTTAAATTCGACGCAAATCCATAATAAATAAAATTGGGAAATGTGTTGTTTTGTGTTTATTCTTGAAAAAACAAGATATTTCGTTTTCGATTAGTGTGAATGAATTTGTTATGGCTCGAATTCTGAACGCATCCATTTCGCTATTCGAACGTGGGCGAACGCCAAAATATGCCTGCCAATCGGCAAATAGATTTTGATAGGGGAAATTCTCGATCGCAGATTCACCATGTTTTTGCGTGTGTTTTCAATTGTTTTTTTTTTTCTCGTTTGATTTGCCAATATGATTGATGTGCTTACAGAAGAACAATGGGAAAAAGAGTTGGACAATGAATTGCAAGAATTCGAATTGGTTGATAATGGTGGCGCATCCAACAACGACGATGCAAAAAGTGATGATTGGGTAAAAGATGCAGACAATTTGCTCGGCGAAGACGACGAAGAAGATCTGAAATAAAACTCTCCCGCCCATTCAACCTTTTCTACATTCATTTAAAATGAAAACATTCATGTCCTAGTTTAACAGGGAAAAAGAATAAGTATAATTTCATCGTTCATGTTGTTCTCTAGCGATTTGAAGAAACCTGGGGTGATGGGGAGAGAGAGAGAGAGAGATCCATCAACAATATTCAATAGAAAGTGTGTAAAACCAATAAATTTCAAAACTTAAAAATAAATTGTATTTATTTGTGACTAAGGCAAAAGCAAAAAAAATATTTTGAATTCAATGACAAACTATGCAAAACAACAACAAAGTGGTGGACAAGTGAGAGATTCAGAATCTCGATCATGTTAATCGTCGAATCGACACCAATCGACATCGCATTAATGACAAATTATAATGTAATTATAAAAGGAAATTCAATAAAAATCAATAAACAAAAGCATTATTTGCGGTAAATAATCAAAACGCTGCATTCTCATTTATTTTGAAAACACAACAATTTTCAGAGACTGCACAGCACACGGCATGAGTCTAGATGATGTTGTAAGTATAAAAAAAACAACAAAAAGGCAGGTAATGAAGGGGTAATTATGTCCGTAGGCCGAAATACACACCTTTTCCATGTAAACCCATAGCCTAAAGGCCATTTAATCACATGTATAGATTCTTTGTCAACCAAAAATATTCGGATTGCTCAAAAGTTCCCTGCAAACGTCTCAGTCATATTGACTTCTTTTAACCACTTGAACCGTTTTGACTGTCTCGTGAAACCATGGACGCATTCAAATCAAATAATATCAAAGATTTTCTATTGACTAAGTTGCTTGTTATAACAATTCGACAATTCTTTGAAGAAACAAATTTGCATGGGTTCAAATATTTAGTCAAGCGTGGGCTTTCGACTTTCGAAAAGTATACGACCCTTTTGTTTTGCCGTTGAATTAGTTTCAATAAATGCTGTCGTTCTCAGATTACTTTGGTATGTGATTCAGTTGTGCGCATTGGCTGGAGCTGGTTATATATTTTTGTACGCCTTCGGCGGTTTCGTTTCAAAGCCAACGTTCACATCACTAGAAAGTGTGGATCATCCAATTTGGGAGCTTCCATTTCCTGCCGTCGCTGTTTGCTCCGTTAATAAAATCAGTAAGAAAGCAGCCATGAAATATGCAATTGAATTGTAAGTGAATTTCATATTTATTGCGAAATTTATGATGGAAGAATTTTTTGAATTGAATTTTCCAAATGAAATTCCCCCAGCGAAACTCCCTAAGAGAAATGTGTTATTTTCATTGTTTTTCTCTTATTCAAAGATATACACACTTTTTTCTTCATTTCTTTTTCATTTCTTCTTTTCCGTTTAATTCCCTTCGAAACTTGTGGAGATCAAAGCGTACCAAAAATCATACAGTTGAATGGTTATTCAGACGTGTTCGTTACTTGGGCTATGTATATGACTTCAATACCGAGTTCTTCGACGAATACATTGATTTTCAGGAACTACTCGATATTATCGATGTAAATAATGAAACTCGCATTTTTGATACACAAGATAAGTTTGAATACAAGGTAATTTAGCTCTGGACAAAGTTGAATGAATTGTAAACGATTGTTCGAATCACGATTTTCAGCTTACGCCAAAATGTGAAGATTTGATGGTTCGATGCCGATGGGGTAATATTCAAACGGAATGCATGAAAATATTTAAGTTTCGGAAAACAAGAGATGGATATTGTTGTCTTTTCAATTATGTACGACAATTTAATACACTATCTACACAAGAGTAAGTAAAGTTGTGTTGAACTAAATTATCGTCATGAATAAATAATAGTGTAATTTAGATGGAATCGGTGTCAAACCGAGGAAGTTCAATTCTCAATAAAATCCAAGCACGTCCCGGATATAAATCAATCGTGCTCATAAATTATTACCGAAAAATATTTTCATACTTGATCTCCAAACTTTGCTTTTACTAATATAAATGGGCCTAGTCTCGTTCGAGTGTCTTTATGAAATTTCAGAAAAATTATACATGGTGACATAACAGAAAATGTGTGAATTTCAGACAAATTCATGCTGTGCCAGGGTTGTAGAGTGTTCCTTTGGCATTTTGCCAAAAAATGCTCTCATAAATGGTTTTCCGATCAACTTCCTCAATTTCAATATTAATAATTTGATTTTTATTTTTGTTTTGCCGAACAAAGTGTTGAAAAGCCGCTGAAAACTGGTTTCACTGGATCTGAAACGGGATTAACGTTCGTCTTAAATTCGACCACATCAGACTATTACTTTGCAACTGGAGAACATGTTGGTTTTATCGTGCAAATTTTCAATCCATCCGATTATGCTGATGTTCAAAATGGTGGCTTAACTCAATTATTTGTCGATACGAATACAAAAGCATATTTCAAGATAATACCGACAACAATCAAATCGAAATCAGCCATTGAACAGTATTCTCCGGTACAGCGCGGATGTCTTTTCGAACACGAGCTCTTCACACAATACGCTGGACACTATAGCTTCGTCGATTGCCTACTGAAATGTAAATTGCGCAGCATCATCACATTATGTGGCTGCCAGCCATTCAATATGCCAACCAATTTTCCCGATGGAACTGTATCGCTGGTGAAATGTGCATTGGCACACAACAAATGCTTGGACCGATGGAGACGTAATTTTTTCAGCCAATAATAAACCTTTTTTTCGGCAACGTGTTGAGCTGTTCTTTTGTCCATTCCAGCCAGTCTCAGTTCCTATCGAATCCCGAATATTGAATATCCACAAACCGCTTTAGATGATATGATTGAGTGTTTGGAGTGTTTGCCCATTTGCTCGAAAACCAATTTTCGTGTCATTCCTTCGTATTTCCCATTGAATCAGAATGGTCTCAAGGGAAGCCAAAATCCTCTTCTGTGAGTACATTGGTGAATGCTCTGAATATCTGCCATATCATTTATTCATCTCTTATTCACAGACGAAACCTATCAACCTATACCGACATATCCATCGTACATGTTTATTATCCACTAGTTGAATCGACCCTTTTTCATGCTGACGTTCTGATGACATGGCAAGAGATTGTTAGTAAGTTCAGCCATTTTCTCTCTATGAATTGATTTTCTGATGAAATTGAGTAAATAAAAATCGAAACATAAATGAAACGTTCGGAAAAGATTTTCCCATTATCGCTTTGCTCATCTGCAGAAATTGTAGGCCTCTATTTATGAGCGAATGAATAATATAAAACGCAATCATTTCATGATTTACTCTAACGTTTTCGGACAAAATAGAATTATATTCCGAGACATTCGCTTTCTATTTAGGTAATTTCGGTGGTCTACTCGGATTATGTTTGGGATTTTCGCTTGTCAATATTGTCGAGATTGTTTACTTTGCAACTGTCCGATTGTATCAAAACATTTCATGGATAAACATAAGCTCGAAGCAAGACTCTCAACAGAAGTCGAAACATGAGACGCAGTATTTTGATGATAAGCGAATACGCGAAATGTACGTGAATGATTTTAAAAGATATGAACAGAAAATGTTTCACAATAGATTGTAAGTATTATATTGTCTACTAAAGTGTCGCACATTTTCTTCTCTATTCATTCGGGATGAGTCACGATGCGCACAGATGAGGCGAATGATGAATGATGTTTATATATTCTCACGCAATAATAATAAAATAAATGCTTCAGATATTTTATATGTAATAAATGTGTCTTTTATTCCATCCTTAATAACAACATCAAGCAAATAATCTACCTATGTGATCAAATGTATATAATCTGACGAAGAATTTCGAAGTTTTTTTACTATTATCATCGGCCAGAATATGTAATTTTCAGCATACAAAATGTTTGCTTCATGAAATGCTATTTTGCATGTCATTACCAGCGTACTGCTCAAGCAATCCCGATTGAATTATGGAGTTCACGTTGCTGTTGGCATTCACATAGAAAATAAACAACATTTTAACAGCTTTTCTACATATTGGGCTAATAATCAGTAGCAGTTGCACCTGTTGTGCAATAAAAAATACAATGCAAAAATGGGGTTGCATTTTAAATGTCTAGCGTGACATAAACCACAGCAAACATAGCATCTAACATGTTACAAGCGCGTATGTAACACGTTACATGAAATGCAATGGCATTTGAAAGAAGCAACAGCTGTTATTTGTACAACGCAACAGTTTGAGAAGCGCTCGAGCCGTGTTCATATTTCGAACTGAATGCGCGCACAACGCTTAAATCTACAAATTCAAGTCATTGTGTGAGGGAACATACAGTGAGTCGGAGCGTCGTTCAGTCAGTTTGTGTTTAGAACGTGCGACGAGAAGAAGCACAGTCGTATACAGCAAGAATAATTTCATTCTGCCAAAGGATTCAATATAAAGAACAAATCGAACATCGATACAAAATAAAACAATTTTATAAACAGGACTTTATTTTTTTGTTATTATTATTTTGAAAGTCAGTGCAAAAAGATTTTTTGTAAGTTATTCAATAAACAATATAAATGTTATTTATACGCCAAGGAAGTATCGAAAACAAAAGTGTTTATTTAGAAAAATTGAAGTGAATCACTGATCGCAATCGGAAAGAATAGAACTTTAGTAAGAAGCTGTGGTGAAAAAAGTATTGGATTTTTTCAGTAGAAGGATTAAAATGCATGTATATTTTTTTTTTATTAAAACCATTTTTTTTGCGTTTGCAACAAGTTAATCGAGAATAGAAATGTGCGTCGCATAGTTTTGTGTGTTTTGTTCGAATCGAACCGAATTGAGTAGATTGCTATTCTTTGTTATATTTCAATATGTAGCACTCGGTCTTTCTCTGCCCAAACGCACACAATGAAACATTCTCTATGTTGGATTGTGTTTTTCTTCTTCGCATTTTGGCGTTATCGATATATCGTGTGTATCGAGGAATTTAAACGATGTTGCAATGCATGTCGGCAAATATTTTCCTTGTGTAAAAATAGTGAATCACTAGTTTGAAGCGTTAGTAGGCTAACTTTGATTGCGTTTTTATCTTTAAAATAATAACGACTTTCTATAGAATTATAGAAACTATTTTATTCTGTTTATTATTTGTTTTTCGTACAATCTGCTTTATTCCCTGACAAGAATCGCAATATTTAATTTTAGAAATGAAATCCAATGCATAAATATTTTGCTCTGGTTCGAGTTAATCGATAACGATCCATTAGAGATAGCCAACGACAAACATACCAAACCAAACTCAGACATGTTTGTTGCTCGACTAATTACACATATTTTTCCATTTCTCAATACGTCACACTCACTCAAACTACTATTCCCGCACAGACAATGTGATAATTTATCAATTGTCGGTCGGCCGATCGATCGGTTGACCGCGTGGATGGAAACATGAATTGTTTCACAATGTTAGTGTGTGAACAGCAGCCTTTGTTGTTGTTGTTTAGTAGGCAATTGCAATACTTACACTCAATTGACTAATCATAACCACCCGAGTGGCCAAACGACTGTACGTGTGCAATAGTCGAAAAGTAAGTTTTATGTTGTGCGTTCGGAATTTGTGATCTCAAAAATTCAATTTTGCTAAAATCCAATCGTGCTAGCGATTCATAAATAACAAATTTATAATCAATTTTGCCATTCTCAAAACACCGATCGGGAAATTTGATTGGATTGGCAACAAAACGATAGACAACAAAAACCGAAATATATCTAACGGTCCACATAGATTAATATAGTATATAATGTGCGTTCAAATCGTCTGCTATCGTTCTTGTTTCGTATCATTTGTTTCGTCTTACCTTTGCGTTATTTCACATTTGATTGTTCAAAAACCGGAAATATTTTGTATTTATGCAAATAAAGTTGTCCAAAATGTTGCACGTGGATACGGCGTAATCACCAGTAGTCTTTCCTTCCTTTGCAGAACCGTTTAATGCAAATTTATCATAGATTCTCTATGTAAACTAAATCAGAAATCATTCATTATTTGTGGCGCAATTGTTTTTCCACACTATTCGGCAAAAATTATACAAAATTTATTGGACCGTAGATGGTTTTTATGAAATGATTTTCACATCTCACACAATTGTGTATCTTTTGAAATCAAATTTACTGCGAAATATCATGATTCCTAATGATGTACAATTATTATTAGGTATTATTGTGCTGCGCCATATACTAATTGGGCATTACTCAAATTATAATGATAACTTGCTACAATCCATTTAATGTACCATGTCCATTGAACACGAAGATGAAAATAACCTCTTCAACAAAAAATAAGAAAAAAAATCTTCGTGAACGAAATATAGAAGGCGTCATCATGAACACTTGATTTGCTCATTATGATTGGCCGGTTTGGCGAGTAAATTATATGTCCGAAAATATTCCTCTTGTATTTTAAATCATTGTAATTTTTAGGTTGCTTTTGCCGAGTTGTTTTAGTTTCTTTTGTTTTGTTTTGGCGTGAAACTCAAAAATTTATTCTACAATAAAATCTGCTATTTTTTATGAAGCAAAAAATGTTAAGCGGTTGAAACAAGTATTCGCAATGAATTGAAAGAATTCATTTTTCTCATTTAGTAAAATTAGTAGCATGAGCAGGAGTGACTGGAATATGAAAGAATTGCCATAAAAATAATTGTGGAATAACGTATTCGTCATATGTTTCAGAATGAATATCAAGAAAAAATAAGTCATGCGGCAGTTCTTGAAAAATATTCATTAAAAATCGAATCATTTTCGCGCCCTGACGCACGATCAACGCATCATTTGAAATAATGCTAATCGATTATTAAAAGATTCTGCATTACACGTGTCTAAATAGATGACATTCACACCGCAAAAATACTGTTATGCATTTCTCTGATAAAATTGTAATAAAAGCAAAAACGTCAATGAAACACAGTTGAGTAGGTCTGGATAATAGATTCCCACTCTAATGAGCAACTTATTAGAAATATTATGACCTGTAAGTGTTATCAATATTTTATGAATTGCATCGCAATTGCTTGATTTAAAATGTATAAATCTTCATGAGAATTGATTGACAATGTTTCTATCTATTGTGTATAAATTGAAACAGGTTACGGCAGAGGCGAGTCAGCTGAAGCACAACATTTGCCAATAAAATAACGACAAAGTGAGAAACGAGTTAAACGGGCGCGTTTCTTATCGCATAAACTACAATATAATAGAATTGAGTGGATGCAAATAAAACAAACAAGATTTTTTTTTCATAATTCTCGCGATGCTTATGACGTGCGGTCACAATCTGCTCCGGAATAACCGAGGCGAAGCTGGATAGTTTGTGGTAGACGAGCAATTGCGGCTGTAACGAAATCTCATGCAACCAATGAAAAAACTGCGATCGAAAACGTACAAAATTGATGAGTTCTGGTGATTTTATTTAGCGGTCATGACACGGAATCAAACATGTGCCATCCCATAATAATGATCTTTCTTAGCAATACCTTTAAATAATATGGTTAGGGCTTTTCCCAATGAACTTGTTAAAGATTTTGCCTAATGTCATTAATTCGACAAAAATGTTCATCATTTTGTTTAAATATACTGTATATATGTAGAGATTTGGTAGAGAAAACGGTCGAATCATGTGAATCAGCTGGTGTGATAAGATAAGAGCATTTTTCAGGAAGATTGTTTGCAAACAACTTGAATCTCAAATGAGATACCGTACACTGATTGTATGAATGACGAATGCTTGCAATTGTTACATTGATATTCTTCGATTTCATTGAATGACTGTAATCAGTTGGGAATTGCGACATACGATTGATGAAGGGTTCAATGAGCAAATTCAACTGTGCCGCATACCGATTTTAGTTGATAAAATCGGAGTGAGTTGAAAAGATTGCTGCGATCAGATGTGAATAATAAGTCTTTATTCAATGTCTGCGATTCATGGCCACTTCGATTTCAAATGGAAATATTCCGGTATCATAAAATTTTTATTTTTTCGCGATACGCAAACTATACTTTTTTCGTGTGGAATATTAAATATATTATATTTCAAATATTAATAAGCCATGATCAATTTATTTGTTGATTTGAGCGTAGATTCGAAAGATTAAATTGGAAGTCTAATTATAACATAACGATATGCGGTGATTATTTCAATGTAAATGACAATATCTCGTACCTTCAATTATAGAACATTGCTCTATCGGCGCGTTGAGTGCATCGAACGCAAATTATTATCAATTGGACTTTTGCTAATGCGATTAAGGGTATTCGCCCGCTTTTTTTCAATAAATTAGAACATTTCCTCTACAAATACGGTTGGGAAAACAATCGAGAAAAGATTTATTATGGCAACTCAAAATTATGAAAATGGCCATTCCGAGTCGATTGACCGTTATCAAATTAGAGCAAATAGACGTCGTGAAGCAACGGCCAATTCGTATCGTTTGTACGTTTTAGCAAAATACTAAAGGCACATACGTCGAATGGAAGACCGGCAATGAAATTGGGTTACCTATTTGATAATGAAAGTCACACACTTCGTATGACCTGCACAATAAATTCAATTGTTAGTCGCATAGCAAATTAATCGTCATGCGCGAGAATAAATTTCAATTATTTTCATCGCAATGACTGCTTCGACGGCGACGAAAAGCGAAAAACATGTCAAAATTTTTAACAAAAGTAAATGTCGTCACACAAAAAATATTGTCGTTTGTCATTCCCATCGGTTGGCCTCACTTGTTTTGCCAGTAATGTTCAAATATTACCAATCAAATGCCCATTTTATTGAACACATCGCGCTTATTGCCTATAAGATACTTCAAGAAGTCTTTGAAGTGTGCGCGAATCGTGTTTTTGCGCGAGCTAATGGAATTTAGTCAATTGAAATTCGTGCCAAGTATAACCAGCACAGAAATTTTTTGTGCTTC
This sequence comes from Obolodiplosis robiniae, assembly GCA_028476595.1. Taxonomy (NCBI): domain Eukaryota; kingdom Metazoa; phylum Arthropoda; class Insecta; order Diptera; family Cecidomyiidae; genus Obolodiplosis; species Obolodiplosis robiniae. The sequence continues at coordinate 16,521,293 of CM052015.1, read as the reverse complement.
AGAACTCACTCTTCTAATATGTAACAGTCATTTAAACTCTAAATCGCCGTTGTAAACCGTTGATCAATTCTAACCCTCAAATCACGTAAGAACTTATGGTTAATCAATAATAAGTGAGCTGAGGAGCAAATAAATGGTCTTACATATGTAAAACTAACTTTTCGGCACATTTCCCAAAAGTCTACGGGTTCACAGGTTATGTTTATTTCTTATCGTATCATCATGTTACTTCGATTCTTGTAGTGAATTCCGGGTGTTTTGAAATTTGTGGACCGATCACAATACTTATACTACACACAGTGATGTGTAAGGAAAAGTAAAAAAACACATGACGCACTTTGAGAGAAGAACGATTTAATGTGTCTTTTAATCAAACACACGAAGTGAAAACCACAAATGGCGTGAATATCAAATGATTCTTAGCGAAAAAATTGGGAAGAATTTGCGTTAATCTCCCACATACTTTGAAATATTCCAAATGTTATGTTAAAATTCTCTAAAAGTCCCCTTTCATTGGTATACAGAAGAAACCCACTTAAATATAAATTTGAAGACTTTGCTCTTCCAAGAATATTCTCTTGTAATTTTCTGCAAAGAGTTTTGCATTTGCCTAAAACGAGTTGAACGAAACGCTTATCGTATTAACATTTTTGCGGTTTTCTCATATGCATTTCAAACTTGAACCTACGAAATGCCGAAGCAGTGAATTGATCACCAACTTTTTGATCAATGTGAAATGTGTGTTTTTGAATTGAAAAAAAATTAATCGGATTGCCATATTGGATTGCAATCGAACAAAGGCCGTTCGACATCCGGCGCACACGCGATTCGGAGCCGCTTATAAATCCGATCAAGCCAATTAATTGCAACCGATCTGGACTAACCACGTCAACGTCCAGGCAAATTACTGCATTGGTGTGTTTGTGTGTGTGTGTGTGCGTGAACGAACGGAAAATACACTCGCACCAGATACGGAGACGATAAAATACGCACTGCTGAACACATCCATCAACGCGTCACTTTTGCAATATTCAACGACTGAAATCAATGTACTGAAAATTGAAAGCAATTAAATACAAAAAGAAAAAATAATGCAAGCGACGCTAGGCATTTGTGTTACAATATCTAGTAATGAAATTGAAAAAAAGAAACAAGTTTAGCCTTGAGCTTGTTATTCATATTCGTTCTTTTTCTCTTTAAAACAACACTTTTTCGAATAAAGCAGAAAAAAACGAAATTATGGCATTTAGATGAATATGCGGTTAAGTAAATAACAATAATTGCTTGCATTTAATTTTTAAAAGTTAGAATGAAAAGCCAATTTCTGCATGTGTCTTGGAATGATTGGAACTGTCAAGTGTACGGCTGTACTAGCGATGGAATAATTGTCGCCGTGAATCGATCGCTGTGATCGATCAAGCAAAATGTGCGCACTTGCAAGTGAGCGTTGTGACCGAGTAAGAATGTGGTTTTACTTTACCGATCTACAACAAATCCAAAGGTGACGGATTTACTAATAATGAAGTAGATTACATTGTTCATGTCAACAAAGTAATATCGTAAACGTTCATTTTCCGGAATCGTGTCCAAATTCCGGAAATCGTTGATTAAGTCAATATGTAATACGTTTGAATGCTATTATCTGATGGTATTAAGTGGAGCATCAGAAAATCCGTCTATCTGTTGCAAAGATTGTTTTGCATTTGCAGTGTATTTCTTTGATAAGTTCCGGAAATGGGACGCTTTTTCGGAATATGGATATGTCTAGATGCACGCCAACCAATTCTGACATTTGAACTACGTAAACTGGTTGAGCTGCTGTTGTGTGAATTGAGTTATGCTGCGTCGTTTAACAAAAGATAGTGTTGCTAGTTTCTGGTATTTCGAATCTAAAACGCACACTCACACTAAACTCATCAGCACTTTTTTCCGACGTTGACCTTGCGGCGCGCTGCAGAAAACGACCAAAACATGAATCCAAACGCGGAAAAAAAACTTTCGCGCGTCTCTCTGTTTGTCGTACCGGAAAACAAAGAATTCACTTCCATTGGAAACTGGACAATATTGCGATTGGTTTGATAATATCGCTCACGTCCATTAACAAAAAAAAAGTTGTCTGGTTCCGCTAAAACATAACTAGTTGCCTAAACCACTTAAAACTGGTCGCGGTGGCAAGAAACTTTACAAGTTGAAATACGAAAATTACATTGTTCTTGTCTAGATTTTAGGATACAAATACATGTATTTTCGATTTGATAGCTTAGCAGCGTGATCCTGGTATTTTGGTTGGATCTCAATAAAAGCGAGACGTATTTGCAAACTCGATTGAAATGGGCGTCATGGTCATAGTCTGTGACACACCACGGGGAATAATACACTAGCGCATAATAAAACATTACAGTTCACATCGATTCGATGCGATGCAATGGAAAGAACACACGATATCACGATGAACACGTAAGTGTAATGTAAGTGTGTCATTATCGATCAACGGCATTTTTAATTGATTACATAAGATTGCAAACATTAGATATCGCTGCTTCACCGATTTTTCTCTTTCTCCATCGCATACTCTGGCTGTAAGTGTGATATCAATAGTGATGATTCAATGTTTACATCGAAATCGAGCGAAGCTCACGCGCTGCGCTCCGATAAATGACGCTTGTCTGCCCGTATAAATAATGAAAAATTCAGAAAAGAGAGGCGTTGTTATAGTCGCGTCGTCATCAAAAAATAAATCTAGCTAATTTACATCCCATTTAAAATTGTTGCGCGTAGCCCAATCGGATGAAAAAAGAACTATTCAGCATATTGTTAATTGTTCTTTGTTTATTGTGAACTTTGGCTACGTAAATACATTTCGTTGCATCTTCCAAGCGGTTTGCAGCTTGTTGTGAATATCTGTGTCAAATTTATCTTTAATCAAGTGAAGAATCGTTGAATATTTAAAAGCAATTTTAATCAACGCAAACGCCTATAAATAGAAGCTTGAAATACCCTAGGAAGTACCGCTTAGCACTTCTTCGAATATTTTTAGCATTTTAAATGAACAAAATTTAATTTTAAATGCAAAAAATGTAGATGATCATAATTTGGAAAACAGTTTCAAAAACCCGATATTCCACTCAGAACACACATTTGAAAGCACCAATTTATCGCAAACATTTCATCAATTTAAATTACGAATCCGCATTATTTGTTGTTTTTGCTGTTGATTCTTCTGCATCGATGCTTTTATCCATATTCAAGTTTATAGGCCGTGTCCACTGCATACATTTATCGTTGCAATGCCATGTATGCAACGACGAATGCAGCGAGTGCACGAGCAGAACAGAGTGTCAGGTTCAGTGACACTCTCTCGTATGCAACACACTCACATTCAGACAACATTTCGCAATGTCTATTTATAGCAATACACTGTTGGAACACGAAACATATTTATACTCGGACAAGTGCACGTATACAGTATGTTATTATTTGATCGATCGCTATTACTTCGATTTCTGCGGTTTATTTACAATCAGTCGCCTCAATTTAATAAGTACAGTTGAGACTTATGAACAGGAACCAATAAAATATTGTTATATTTACTTCTTATTGCCAATAACTACGTACAAATTGTATTAAGATGCTGACTTCTGGTTTTGCTGAACTGGTCAGCTATGGCTGGTAGTGTATTTTGTATGGAAATCCATGGAAAACGACAACGTTATGTCTTCCATAAGAAATACTTTACCATCGGCCAGCCATAGCTGAGCAGCTACTGCTCTCAGCAGCCGCTATAGGCTTAGCAAAACTGTTAAGATGACATTCTACGTATTAAAATTTTCAAATGCCGAAAAGTAATGATAGTTACTAATATATTAATGAGTCAGGATGGAGACGCATTAGGATCTTTTTGGTGTTTTATTTGAAGACACCAAATAAATATTCAAATCAGACGGGACAAAATACTGGGCGTCCTCACTTAACCATACAAATAAATTAGAGACGACTCTCGAACATCTGACTAATAAGATGCTAGTAATTTAATAGTTTCTACTATTTCTTAGTGCCAAAATGAAATAAGTTTTCCCTACTGACAATTTGCTTGGAAAATTTCTCGGAAAATAGGATGGAATTCCAAATGTTTTTCATATGAAAAGGTGGCGTTTTTGTTCCGAATTCCGAATATGTTTGGTACACATTCCGATGTTCCAAGCAAAAATCCAAATGTTTGACAGTTTTAGCTATCATACATCCGGAGATCGGTAGAAAAACTCCAACTTTTCATATGCAAAACATTTGGAATTCTAAATTTTTTTCCGAATATTGTACCGAAATAATTTCCAAACAAACTGTCAGTTGGGTTAATATTGTCCAATGTTATAAGTCAATAAAATAATAATATTTTAATAATCTTACTGAGAATTCCAAACTGTCAACGAGAGAGTTGATCGACCGCTCACTCAAGAATATTTAATGAGTAAACACAGAAAATAAATAGAGCTACAACGGGAAATTAGTACACAACACGATTAGGATTGAAATGCAGCTTTCCGGCAATAATCTCACGTCTAAATTTATAATGAGATGTTTTTTCTCCTATCCTACTATTCAATGCGACTTTTGAGAAGTATCTAACTGTTTTCTATTGCTTTTAGTTTGTTCAGAGTTCGAGTGGGTATCGTGAAGTAAAAATGCATCTTCTTCGCAATTGAAATAAAACAAAAACCAGTGTTCTGAAACAAAGACTTGTGCTCAAAAAAAATATTTTATCATTGAAGTGAAGTGAAAAGAGGAGCGAATCGAAGTGAAAAATGTCGGTCAAAACAAAAGATGAGAAACCATCGACATCGTCGATCGTTGGATGCTGTCAATCGAGCTCAACTTCACCAGAAAACTCGATAGTGGATTATATTGAGGAAGACATTGAAGCTCCCAACAACAACACACTATTCCATACATCCTGTTCGACGGCGCCGATTAACAGTGGCATTGATAATACCAAAATTGATGCCGTCGCAAAGAAAACTGATTCCATTGATTTCGTTTTTCCAAAGCGACCGCAAGTGGACATTGAGTTTAACAATGTGAAATATTCGGTGAAAAAATTCGACATCAAACATCGAACATTCGGTGAGTAATTTCCTATTCAAATTATATTCAGCCAATAAGTAGGTCAATTGGCAGCAGATAATATACTTGCGGCAGTTGTACTGTTGTTGTTATCAAAAATTCGCTTCCCTTTAAATTCCAATCATGATAAGCGTGCCTTCTCGCTCGTTATAACGATGTAATAATCCCATGCCATTGTTAATCGCACTCAATGTGCTATCTTCATGCGACTGATTTGAATGCTATTCAACCGGCAAAGCGGATAATTGCAAAAAAATATTACAAAATGATGAAAATAGAAATTGCCTTTAATTACTATTCGCTTACAATATAAGGGTCGAGTGGCCATATCAGTCTGTTATAACTATCTTACTGCAAAAATTAGCCTTATTTCACGTTGAAATAGAGTCTTGGGTCTGAATTAGATGCACAACAAGTTGAAGGTCTTACTTTTATAAGTTACCCTTACTGATTGTTTGTGTACAGGAGAGAATTATGGGAAAACAATGCATCATTAAGATCAGAAACAGTTAGAATGTTTGCTCTAATTTAATTGTGCTATCTTAATATTTGTTCGATTGAGCAACTAGAACATTGAACAAGTATAACATGTATCTGTAGAAGTAAACAATTTTAATGGAAATAATCATGAAGCGTCCAACGTCAATTCTTTTCGATAAATAAATTTAAATGCATTTTCTTACAAAATATCATGGTTTTTTCAGTGGTTGTTTAATATTCAGATGATGATTTTATCACAACTTTGGCACTAGTTTATCACAGATCTACGTAAGTAAATTGCGCATTTGCACAGTCGCTAAACCCAAACACTCATGAGGCTGGACTTAGCATTCACTTTAATGCAAAAAATGGCAAAAGATCATATTTTTAGCATTTACTTGCAAATCTTTTGAACAAAACATTTCCGCTGGAAACGTTGCAATCACTATATAATTGTGCCTCTTCTTCGCTAGCGATTCGTAATTGGCACGTAATTTTTGTTAATAAAATAGTGATTAAAAATTCAAAAGGGTGTAATTCCACGTTGAAATTATAGTCATTTAGATGTCTGTTTAATACGTTCGGCCGATCAACACAAAATCAATATTCGATTCAATGTAATCAGTTTTAAATGCTTTTTTCGTCTCTTTCTTGTAAACAGAAAAGAAAGAAATTTTGCACGGTATTAGTGGGGCTTTTCGATCCGGCCAATTAAATGCAATCATGGGACCCAGCGGTGCTGGCAAGTCCACACTTTTAAACATTCTGGCTGGCTATGTGTAAGTATACATCATTTCGTTAAAATTGTATTTATTTCAAGTAAATTTTCGATTTACAGTGAAACTGGCGTGACGGGAAGAATCACCGTAAATGGCAAAAATCGTTCGAGTAATTCAAAGAATTTCCGAAATGTATCGGCATATATTCATCAAGACGATGCGTTAAGACCATATCTAACGGTGAGCGAAGCAATGACTGTGGCCGCACATCTTAAATTAGGTTTTAAAGTTACCAAAGAGTACAAAATGAAATTGGTATGCATCAAACATCGTACTGGTTGATTTGCGGGAAATCTCATTTTAATCACGCACCTTGCGTTTTATTCAGATTCTCAATATATTGGAGTTGCTCGGGCTGGAAACTCGATTCAATACGAAATGTGGCCGATTATCTGGTGGACAAAAGAAGCGAATGAGCATTGCACTGGAACTTATTAGCAACCCGTCAGTGATTTTTCTGGATGAACCAACGACGTAAGTGGAATTGTTATAGTTTGTCATTTTCTCGAAACAGCAAAAGTTTCTCTTGTTTGTTAATATAGCTTTAGCTCTTGTTTAGTTTTCTGAGCCACGAAGCCGAGACTGGGTCACAAGCCCACATGAAAAGCAAAAATGACATTATAGCGATCTTACTAGTTTTTACCAAGCTCACATACTTTCTATTGTACTGGCCATTTGAATTCCAAAATGTGTTGCTTCTAAGACAATGTGTTGTAAAGACGTGCTCATGTTGCTTACGTTTAAATAAATTTACTACTGACAATGGCAGCCGCTCGTGCACGATTCGAAACTATGTGAATGTAGATTTAAGGTTAATGATAAACAAGGATAATATTGTAATAAATTGTTTATCGAATTCATCGTTCATCGGCTATGGCTGAATGCCCACGAATTGTTCGGTTGATTTACAAGCAGAACGTCACGCAATTTAATTGAAACGATGTAATCACATGTTTACGATTCAATTTGAAGCTACTTGTGTTTGAGCTTGTTGCATAAACTGAACTTCTAAAATAAATAAATTTACAATATGGTTATTCTTACTGTAAATTATGGCTTAGAATACTTATGGTACGTTTTACGATACGAATTTTAGTTCAACGATGTTGATCCGGTCAGTAGTTAGTAATTGCACATCGCAAACTAGTTTTCAAGACTAAATTTCATATTCTAGTCGAAATCGAAAGCGAGAAATCGTGTTATTGCCGTGAGCGAGTGTGTGTGTGTATGTGTGGGGGATATGACTGCTTTGCGAGTAGAAAGCATTGATGGGATCGCGGGTCCGGTTGTTGCTTCAATTATATCTTGCCTCATAATTTGATTAAATCGATTGCCATGACATGTTTTTTTTTTGTATTTAATAAAAAAAGCATAAATTGTCCACATTTTCTGTCTGTATTCTAATGCTAAACTTCAAAAAAAGGACTAATTACTAATAAAGGTCATGCACCTTTAGCACATTCATTGTGAACACATTTATTTATACACTTTTCGGTGTGAATATGTTAGAACCACTTTTTTGGGCAACAGGTTCTTGTAACCTGTTCTTATGGTGGCCAAAGGAATAAAAACTTTTTGCAACGCTGCAAAATTTAAACCAATTTTTTCAACGCAATTAACTCAAATGATAACCGAAAAATGTGCATTGCGTGTTTCATTTAAAATAATTGTAAATGTCCAATTATAATAGGAATTTGGTCAATTAGCACGTATTTGATTGACAATGCAAATGTTATCTCTCTCTCTCTCTCTCTCGCTATCGTTTTTTTTCTGCCATGTTTCGGACTTAAATTACGGTTCGCTTCGATTCACTTCGTTAGCGGGTTAGACAGTTCGTCATGTACAAGCTGCATATCGCTATTGAAACGTCTCGCGCAAGAAGGTCGTACGATTGTTTGCACCATTCATCAACCAAGTGCATTGGTTTTCGAAATGTTCGACAAATTGTATGCAGTCACACAAGGCAATTGCATCTACCAAGGTCCGATCAAAGAACTGGTTCCGTTTATGAGCGATCATGGTTTAGAATGTCCCAAATCTTGGAATCCAGCTGATTTTCGTGAGTTATCTCTGTCTTTCTTGATCGCCTGATCGCACATTCAGTTAATAAAATTTAATTAATGTTTTCTTTTCAATTTTTTTTTTTTCACCCCATCTAATTGCAGTTATTGAAATTTCGGTCGGTGAATATGACGTTGACATGAACAAAATGATGGCAACAGCTTTGAAAAAATACTACGAGGAACGTGATACATATTATTTAGGCACATTCGACAGAGATAATCACATTCGAGCCGATTCAGGTGTGTTCCCATATTAATACGAATGAAACACTCTTCATTATAGTTAAAAGAATTGTCTGTCTATTCATTTAATCATTGAATAAACTCAATTGATGTACAAAATCATATCAGCTTCTAATTGATGAGTTTTTATAGGCGGTTTCGATAATGGCAAAGTGGCTGTATACAAATTCACAACAATGGACAATAATGAAGATGATTTGGCTACTGCTAAGCGTTACCATATATCTCGTGAACCATCGAATGAAATGGATAATGGGGAAAAATTTCGAATGAAATGTAACACTGAACGAGCGTCAATTTTTATGCAATTTATTGTTCTCTTTAATCGAAATTTCAAAGCGAGCAGCAGAAATTTGGTGAGCAATCAAATCTATATATGGAATCTTTGGGTCTATCGTAAATCCGAATTTGTAAAATTTGTATACACTTTTTTTTCATTCGTTCCATCATTTCTAGTTCTTAATTTGCACCCGAATCGCCGCCCATTTATTCATCGCTCCGATCTTTGGCTATCTTTATCATAACGTTGGCAATGATGCTACGCATACATTCGGAAATTACGTCTATCTCTACGGTTCCATTCTGCTGATTGTCTATACGGGGAAAATGTCAGTTGTATTATCATGTGAGTGTACATTTTGACCAAAAATCGATCGATAGATTTACCTTTCCATAGCTTTAAATTCCTGATGCTGATTTGATGTACGAAGAACTAATGTAGTCTAGGTGTCTAAGTTGATTCTGGCAAGAATCAAGAGATGCATTTTAGACATAGTACATTCCGGATCGATCGCCGATCCTTTATGCGCAAATATTGTCCACCGATCATTCTGTCACCCTAGTAACAAGCAGCCTAAGATGAATAGCTCCTTATATAATTTCTATAATTTTAAGTGCAAATTTATTTCATTTCTATATTTTTCATCTTTTCAGTTCCGTTAGAAATGGAAACGCTGCGACGAGAGCATTTCAATCGGTGGTATAATTTAATACCATATTACTTCTCAATCATTTCATTTGAAATTCCATTCCAAGTAAGTGCCAGCGGTCATTTACAATCAAATGATTGCCTAACAATAATAAAAAATTTCTAATGATAATAATTGCTTCCAATAAATCGATTCTTTTGTATGTCATTCGTTGCAGTTGATATGCGCAATCTTCTATGTGTGCGGAAGTTACTTTTTGACAGGTAATTACATAGACAATCATCGATTTATGCTGTTCACTGCAATGTGCATTCTAGCCACGCTTTCGGCACAAGCATGGGGTTTCTTTATCGGTTCAACAATGCCAATCAAAGTAAGTATTCTACCCAAGAGACGACAATCAATAGCGTCAATTTCGTTGAAAAAAAATGAAGGCAAACAAGATTAAAACATATATACTGTATACTCGAGACAAGTCAATGAACCTATAATCAAGTGATTGTATTCATTTATGTTTCAGATTGCAGTTTTCATTGGGCCCATTTTGGCTGTGCTATTTTCGGTGTTTGGATTCTGTACGCGATACGTCGATATCAATCGAATGTTCCAATGGATGTGGCATATCAGCTATTTCCGTGCCGGTTTTCATGGTGTGCTCGATACGGTTTACGGAATGAATCGATCTGATTTATGGTGTCCACCTACTGCCCAATTTAATTATTGTCATTTCCGAAAACCACAAATCTTTCTACGCGAAGTTAGTATTGATGGGCTCGAAACATACCATAATCTTTACCTTATGATTGGCGTTATCTCTATCATGCATATAGCAACCATTTTGACGCTTTGGTTCAAACTGAATAAACGGTAGATTGTTTGATGTTTATGGGCGCTGTCCAAATAAAATTCAGAAAAAATCTTCACTTGAAAACATGAACAATCTTACCAATAAACCACGAATAAGCACACAACAAACTCATGCTGATTAATTTGAATAGACTTAAAAAACATACATTTAGAACGCTTCTAAGTTAAATCGAACCGTCGAATCTCAGTTTTATTGAATGAGTTTTACGGTATTTTTTATGTGAAAAATAAATGTTTGTGGTGATAGCAATTTATACATATTCAGTGTAATTAAATGAACAAAAAATTGTAATTAAATGATGATCGAATTTTGTCGAAAAGAACCAGATCTAAGTGATTAATAGCAATGTATTGTATATTCTCTAATAATAATATTAGAAATAAGAATAAACCTATGGATTCCGTTTGGAGAATCAACTTTTTCGAATATTGAATATTATAAAAAAGCACTGAAGAATAGAGATTGTTGGGAAATCGAGAAAGAAAGCAAGAAAGTGTGAGATCCGATAGAAAGAAATGCCTTGAAATTGTTCATTTAAATTATTTTTGGTTGAATTCATTTTCGTACTGCACCATTCATCTATTGTATCGCATTTAAATGTCTTTATATATTTTTTCTACGATATTAAATGTTTAATATAAGTGAAACACAATAAAAAAAAACTGGTTGGAGATATATTTGATTCCAAAATTGAAACAAACTCATGTCTTCATTTAACATCAAAGAACAAATATTTTCATTGTTATTTGTTTTATCACTTTTGTGTGTTGAGTTTTAGTGATAATTTCAGTATGAAGCAAAATGGTAAATGTTTCATTCAGAGAAATCGTCTCAAAAGAGAAAATTCATGAAAATCTACAACAAGCTCAAAATCAAACTGTTTTTCTTTTCAATTTTGGTTTCTGGCAGATCAAAAAACACAGAAAAATGAATGTGCTGCAAGTCAACCTTTTGGACCTCATTAATTCTCAATCAACAATTACAGTAAATTATCACAAAGTAAACCTACATTCGGCAGATTCACCCTTGATTTAACGACAATTCGAATTAGGTTTCACATAATTTAAAACTTTGCAAGACAACGGACAATCCTCTTATGGAATGATATTGCGTTATGAAGCGTCTCATTCAATTGCGGCATGGTGAAATCAAGGATCTCAGTCAGCAACAAAACGCACGCATACCGTCAGAATTCGATAAATCAAAGATGTTAACTTGGAAAATAGGAAGTTTTGAAAAAAATTAAATTCGATTTAAATCATTGCTATACATTTGAAATTACCAAATGTATACATACATCAGTAGCGGTTATATAATTCAGCGCTGAAAAAGGACCGATTGTAAGTACGGCTCCGTTCTGGGCCCGATTCAAAATATATGCAACATCCTGCTGGCTTTTCACTGACAAAAGATACCAGGGTAAACTGTTAAGCGAATCAACAACTCGTTCGTTCTTAAAGAAAAATTGGCAACTCCTAAATATCGACCGATCAAAGTTCAGAAAATATAATGAAATGAATTGACTTGACTTACTAATTCAAACACATTGTTTCCCATGTAACAAATAATTAACAATTGCGAATATGTTAGGATCGCGAAACCGTAGCCGCATGGAAATCCAAGCTATTTTATTCGAATTATTTTTTTCTGCTTATTTCAAAAAAAATTTGGAAGAAAATTCAAAATACTTACGGCATATTGGCAAAACACACTGATTGATACAGAGTAAACAATCAAAACTGGAGCTGAAAACATTCGCCAATAGTACAAATCAGACATATCCAAAATGAATCGGTCCACGTCTTGAATTTTGATGAAAATATTGCGTAATAGAGCCAAGTGTTGGTTTTTTTGTGAATTTTCACATTTCAACACGTTTCCGAATTGCTCGCAGTCCATCGAAATAATCTCTGAACACAACATTATTGTGTTATTAATAATGCACGATGTCATTTCGATAGCCAAATTTCCAACCGTTCCAAACGCTGTGATTGTTGTTTGAAGCGCCAAATTTAAATGAAATCCCCACACACTATCCTCATCATTGAACGGCAATTTAATGGCTAAAAATGAGACGAATTGACCCGTTTTATAAAATTCCAATACTGATCCCAGTATCGCTTGAGAAGTAGATAGAAGAATGAAGGTCATAAAAAGCGTGGTCATTTTTATAGATTTGGTTCCGTATTCGTCACATAAACGACTAAGTTTGCTATTATCCCTAGAATCTTGGTAAATGTAATCTGTAGCAAAAAGAAGCATTTTTCTGTATCGATAGCGGTTATGATTTATAGTCTCAAAGTACAAAAGGACACTCTGCAAAGTACAAAAGGAGACATTAACACTCAACGTGGACATTTCGCGGGTTTTATACAGACATTTATCGTTATTTGTAATTGGTTTTTAAGTATACTCACGGGAACAGCCACTCCCAAGACGCATGTGGCTTTGATGCCTTGCGAAAAATGGTTGTGATATGTATAAAAGATAACAGTATAAATGGCGAGCAAAACATATGTAATGGCCATACTGCCAGCACCATAGGAAAACCAGAAAACTTTCATGTCGCTTAAAAACCGTACACCAATCATATCTAATATCATGCGACATGCATTTATGATTAGTAGAGCTTTTGCTTTGGGCGTCATACGCTCAATATCTTCGAAAAAAGTTGAAACTTTATTCTTAGGCCACGACCATTTTTCTGGCTTTAAAGTCATTTTGTATGTCCTTTTTCCACAACTTTTGCACTAAAGAAGCAACAATCCACTGACGAATATGGCTTGAATCTAACTACTTTTATTTCTGAAATCGATGTAGTTGATACACATTACCTTCGAATGAAATCAATTAAAACAAATTATTTGCATGAAGGGAAAAAATACATATTCAATTATTGAATTGCTTTGATTTTAAATTCTAAATTCATTTCAAAGAATGAAAAATTATTCCTGTTCATTTCAAAGACAACGAAGCGAAGGGGTTCAGCACGATTGATGTCCAATCATCGTAATCAAAACAATGTTTGCTCGAATAATTCTCAGGGTGATCAGCCTACGAGCCCGTGAAAACAAACATTTGGATTTCCTGCCCAAGTGACAATATGAATGGGTGAGAATGAAAACCGACCTCTAACTAATGTAAGAATTAAACTGAGACTAGAGACATTTTAAAATAAATATTTGACAAGCAATTTTTGAAAAATTAAAATGAGATCGAGAAAATTTTAAAATTTGAGAGCAAAAATGAGCCCGGAAAATTTGGAGATACAATTGAGATAACGGGCAACAAAATTCTGGGCCTTATTTTTATGCTCACCTTTTTTCTGGTCTCATTTCAATTCTAATTTTTTTCTAGTCTCATTCTAATTCTCACAATAGTTAGAGGTCGGTTTTCATTCTCACCCATTCATATTAAGAACTTCGCCATAACAATTTTTGCATATGGTCAATTTAAGGTAATTTTCCTTTTGTTTCATCCGCACCCTTTTCGATAAGCTATATACGTTTTATTTATTTTAAAAATTGAAACAATCAAATGTCCAGCTGACTTAAAGGAAAAACTATTTTTTTTGGTATTTGATTTATTAAATTCGATTGAGATTTTCATTGAGGAATTTTTGCCAGATTGATTGATACATACCCCACGTTATTTAAATTGTGGCTCGTATTTTGAATATGGGCAGCCTGCAGTAAAAGAGGAAACGTACACAATTATGCATCCAAATAAAATCGGGTTGTTTAGAATTTTATTGATTAAAACGAAAACCAGTCATTCTGTTCATCGTTTATTCATTCATTGGTCACTTAATAATTTCAACTTTATCTACATGTTCGAACAAACGGCTGTAAAAAGACATCTATAGCTTCCGTAGCTGTTCATCCTCTCATCTAGTTCATTTCTCTAGTTTAAAAACATTTTTTTCATTTTCAACAACATCAAATTTTGTTAAAAAGATTTGCTAGCTTTTTTTGACATTTGGTTTTTGTTTACAAATTGGTCAAACTAAAAAAAAAATAACATTAGGTACAGTTGGCTTAAGAGGTCAAACCCAATAAATGTTTGTACATTTACATTTGATATTCATTTGTCTAGTATTTTACAATTCGATGTGACTCAATTTCAGCTCTCTTCGAGTCATGTTGCTGTACAAAATTTGTGTTTTCTTTATCTCGGAAATTATTTGTCGTAATATAACGTTTTTTCTTACTTAAATTGAATACTTAAAACGTCGCAGCTTAAAAGTAATCATCTTCATATAGTTGAGTGAGTTTAGGGTGCGCATTGGGATCGCAAACTCTGCCGACAATCAGCGATTGAATGACCCATACTGTGGATACGATCGGAATGTGAAAGCGTTCGGCTCTATTTTGATATTCAGGTGGAAATTCATCGTCGAGCAAAATGTATCCTTTTGTTGTGGCTGTGAGATCGTTGACTGACTTGACGAGACGGATTTTGGCGCCAGCCGATTTGCACACACGGCTCCAGAACTCCACAAAATCACTTTGTTGGCTCGTCAAAATAATGGTGGTTTTGTTGAATGCGTTTTTGCGTTGATCACGACCACGACCCATTGACCACGGTTTGTATCGACTTTCGATAATCGACCATCCCGATGGCAACACATATTCATCCTTATTCAGCAATTTGTTGCGATGACAACTATCAACAATCCATTCGTGGGACACAGCCTGTGACAATTTTCATGAAATTCTTGAATTTTGAGCGAAACGAAAATCAAACATGCATAAAACAGAGACTCACCGTTATATTCGCAGCCAAACATTGAACATATTTGGCGGTAATGCACGGAAATGGTGAAAGCAAGAAACAAGATCGATACTTGCTCGATGGAATATTTTCGAAATTACTATAAACCGTGCCGCCGGCCATTTCGATCTGCTGTTTCAAATGATCTTTGAAGAATGGCACTGTTGAGAAGACTGTATTTCTATTGCTTAATTCGTATCCATTGGTTCTGATATTCTGTGCGAGTTCATCAAAAATCAGAAAAATATCGTTAGCAGAGATGGCGCGGTACTTTCTGTAGTTGTTGTTTTTGTAATATCAAATAAAAGCCTTTTCTCAAGAGCAGATACATACTTGCCGTTCGTTGGTTCCATTGGTGGGGGACTTGATCGGAATAGTGCAGGTAAGCAGGAAACTCTTATTTTTCAGTATATTTGTTTGAATAATAGGACCGAGAACACTATCCAAATTAACTTTTTTGAAATCACTGCCGAAACGTTCCATCAAATAGCAAATTCCTTTTCGACGCCATTGTTAATTCATAACCAATCAAACATCGCCGTCAACAAGGGAAATAGTAGAAGTGAGAAAGAGAGAGAGAGAAACAGAGACAATGAAAGTGGAGAAAATAAAGCGAATTGCGTCAGTAATTGTGTGCTCTCATTCGAATGCGCGACCAAGATCAAGTTGGAAAAAAATTGATTAAAAAAAAAGAAAAATGTTCGCATCAAAAATCAAATAAACAAAATATAGAATAAATAAAAATGTGTGTGTTTGTGTGCAAGCAAAAATTTGCTAATTATGATGATGACGACTTACTGACAAGTTCAGATTCTTTTTGAGTATGCTGAAGTTCGGGTTGAACGCCATCAACCGCTTCTAATACCGTAACTGGACTGGCCGGCCGTGAATCCGATTCATTTATATCAGATACATCGCTCTCAGAAAACCATTGCACGTGACGATTATTTTCCGCTCTGAGCGAGTGAGCCGTCGATTGGCACACAGAATCAGAGAGACACATAGAAAAAGAGAGAAAAAATGATGAGAAGAGCATTCGTGAAAATTAAGGCAAAATCAAGAAATCAAAAATGAACATCAACAACAACAACAAAATGAAAATGCCTAAACTCAAAATGCAAAACCACAAACGTGGTATTTGCGTGTGTGTTTGTGTGTGTGTAAATATTAATGTACACATTTGGGTTTGCCTCTATAAAGAAAACGTAACAACATTTCTACATGAATCTGAACCACGATGTTTGATTGGCATGGCCACACATTTCTGACGGCCGCTTTCATTTTCATGGAAGAACGACGAGAAAGATCACACTTTTGGAACGTTTCGTTTCAGTACATTTCGAAGGCGACAACAAATTTGTTTGCGTTGACCCACCATCACATCAACTACAACTGAAAACACCCCTAAAACTATCGACGTAACAAAGCCAATCTACATGAAATATCATATTTCGTACTTGTTTCATGTATTTATTGTTTATTGTTTATTTTTTTTTATTAATTAATAGACAAAAAATGCTGTTAAGTGATTGATTCTATTCTCATGTCCTTATTGCTTAATTAATGGTTTTGTTTTTGTTGTGTGTAATTCGCTTGATCATCTGCAATTAAATGACATCGAGACTACATATGATTTTTACTACCAAATTGGAATTGATTTTTTTCTCTTCTTTAAATTGCGCCGTTTCACCATAGGCCACAAACGGCGCTACTTGTCGTCATGCTGAATGTCATTTCATTGGATGTTTAAGCGTCCAGTGGTTCCACATTGACATTATGAGTCTCGTATCTACGAGATACAAACGAATTCCATTCATCCGCTTGATATAGTGTATGCTTATTTAAAATCTAAATAAAAATGCAATTTTCCTTATGTTCTCTGCATTCGTAGAACGGGACTCATATTATGCTATATTCTTTTATGGTTTCAACTTTTATCTAGAAAAAAAAACTCATTATCAATTAATTCGAGAAACATTTTGCATTTCGTTTGTATGTCAATCCAAAGAAATTAGTATTCGTTCCAACTTTGAACATTATCCAAGTGATTTATGTTTACCGTAAATACATATATGTATACATATTTCGTTTTTGTTTTCATTTATATGCATAAAAATTAAATTACGATTATGTAATTTACTTTATTTTCATTTCAAATAGGATTTAGTGGAACTTGTTTTTAATTCAATGTGCATGTCATTTTAATTTACTTATTGAATGTCCGATGTATGCAGATACTTGCATATCCTCCACAATACAAAATACAATTTTCTTTTTCCATATGGTGAACCTCCAAATGACATGAAATAAGGACATTATTTAATGCAAAGAATAAGAATAGAAATAAAATAAATTCCAACACACACGTAAATCAAAAGTAATCAAACAATTCGGGTTGAGGCGAGCACGTATTGTAGTAAATTGAAGGAACTTTGAGCGAACTTTCACCGTTGCTGCATTGCTCATTGAATTGATCAGCGATATCAAATCTATTTGAATGCATCAGTTTTGATTGTTTGGAATTTTCTTCGGCGAAGCTGCGCGCACGTTCGAATGTTCAAGGCATCACTTCAAACGTTGGGAAACTTGAGACTTCTTGGGTGTGAATGCTTGAGCTAAAAGTTTGCGTCGCATTTCCAAGTCTCCAAGTGCCATCCATTGCTCAGTTGGTTCGCTTTTATAGATGAATTACGTAGATGAATGTAAAATTTAAGACATTTATTGACAAATAGAATTGATTTTACTTATGAATAAAGAGTTTATGAAAATTGGATTTTAGCAAAACTGCTAGCTAATCGGAATTTTTTTCAATTGAACAGCAAGAATTTGTCAACCAAATCTTATTTTGTGAATATCAAACAAATAGAAGAATTTTTTTGTTTTGAAACAATGACCGATTGAAACTGAATCATGACAACATGAAATGCAAGTTTATAGGCTTGTGTCTCTCGAATATATTTTCTTGACTGTGTTTGTGTGTGTGTGTGTGTGGAGAAAGAAAGAGAGACTGAATTTCGGAGAACTACAAAAAATTTCATGAGGAAATTTTGGAATAACGCAAACAAACGTTATGTGCAAAATGATTTTGTTTATCTTTTTTATCTGCTGCTCTTCATTAAAATTATCATTCATTAATCATATAATGAAAATTAAAATCAGCTTATGAGTACCTCTTGTTGCGTCGATCTTTTCGTGTGTTGAAGCCGCCGGAGAAACCAGGCTCTGGATTGTTTGATGCATGCTTTGATAGAATTGCTTTGGCTTGGTCCTCTTCCAAGTAAATATCAGATGAAGTGACCGTTACCGTGGTCGATTCGCAAAGCACCATGTAATAAACGCCATCATCTTTCGTCTCGACCGATTGAACAATGCCCGGTTCATACGTTTCCTTTTCCACCAATGCATGCACGCTTTCATTTACCAACGGCAAGATGTTTTCCTTGCCGAATACGATATGCTCTTCGGGTAGTGTCTTTTTGGCGCCATCTTCAAACAACACAACGAATTTGTTATTCGGTTTTTGGTCAATAACACGACCTGCGTAGAATTTCTTGTCCACCCAACGAGCGAGTACCGCCTTTTCGGGGTAGTCCGATTCGACGGCTGCCTTTGGCGTAGATGGCTCTTTCTTTGCTTTTTTAGCTGATTTTGGCTGCGCTTCGGAATCTGTTTCATTCACTGCCGGCAATTCTTGCGCTGATCCACGCTTACGCTTTGAACCGGTTGTGGTTGATGGAGTTGATGGTTCAGCAGTTGCTGCACTCTTGCCACGACGACTGCTCGTTGCCGGCGTTGTTTCTGATTCCTTGGAACCAGACAATTTTACACGAAGCTACAATGAAGCAAGAAAATAAAAACGTTTCAACATCAAAATAACTAATTAATTAAAAACTCAATCGAATCTCATTAATCACTGCTTACATTCTCAAAATGATCAATGATGAATGTGCACAATGCGAGCGTGCCTTTAACTTCCTGACGAGTTTTGTCGAGTTGATGTGTCGGTAGTGCGGGAACTGCTTCGGATGATGTGGATGAAAGTACCGAACTGTTTGAAGTAAGCGTCGTGAAGCGGCTGGGCAAGGCGAACGGTTCGGTCACACTGCTTACACTGCCACTGATCGGTGACGATTTTTCAGAGTTCGAACCGGTTTTAATCTGATCCTGTTTCTCCACACTGAAATACAGCAATTCCGTATTATTGTAGACAATGTTCACATCAAACATGCTCTGATCATGTGAAACTTTGGTGACTGGTGTCTTGGGTGTTGCTTGAACTGATGAATCAACGGTGGCCGTTGAATCTTCTTTCGGCTTAGTTTTGTCACTTTTCGATGACGGCGGCGAATTGCCTTGCTTGTCGACTGAGGTGTCGGTTTCATCTGACATGCCATTGATATTTCGTACGACTTTGGCAAAGTTCTTAAAATTATCGGATGATGTTTCGCTTCCTATTTTGAAAAAAAACCATTCATGTTATTACAATTGATTCTAAACCATACAAATGCATTTTTTGATTGGAAAAAAAGTGAAAAAAATGTCAACTAACCCGTAGCATTTGAGGAAATGTCTGTTGATTTTTCATCGCTGATGGTGCTCGAGTGAGATGAAATGATTTCTTGTCGTGTGGATGCTTTGTCACCAAGGCCTTGATCAGCATCAATAGCCGGTTCCGATATTGTGCTCACGTTTTCTGAGGAGATTTCAAATTGCTTTTGAATTGGCGTGCTGTTATAAACATTGGATTGTGCTACAGAATTGCTTGGTGTACTTGCAATACCTTTCAATAGTTTATTTTCAAATTTTTTAGCTGCAATAGCTTCGGATACATTTTTCGAGGTGGCCTCTGCAGTAATCGATGCGGCCGGCGTCGATTTTGATGCTTCCGATGTAGCACTTATACTGCTGGATATGTTCTCTTCGGGCTTATCGCTGCCAGCCAGTATCGAGACCAGATCGTTATTGTCTTTGATGGCATCATGATTTGATCGTGATTCTTTGCCTGGCGTTCCTCCAGTGCCATTTTTCAAAAGATCGCGATCGCTCTGCGAGTTAGCCGCCGTCGGTGTGAAGTTTCCCGCTTTACCATCCATCGATTTGTCATTGGTCGAAACCACATTGTCGTCACCATTGAATAAATTGCTTATGTTCTTTTCAACATCATCGATTTTTTGTTCGGCTTCATTGGTTGCAACCGAACTCTCAGCGGCTGCTGTTGTGCTATTAACCGCATCGGCTTCGGTACATTTTGCGTCATTCTTTACAACTGCGGTTGTTGTAGTTACCGTGCTTGTGGTTGTGACAACTTGAACCAGCTCCTCAGCCACTACTTCGGACACATCTTTCATTTCACAATCATCGTCCGGTTCAACCATTTCAATATCATCAACGGAATTGCTGGTTGATGCTGGAACTGTGCCTGTCTCCTGCTTTTTCATTTCTTGTTCAACATTATCAATTGCTTCTACCGCTGCCCCGGCTATGCTCGCTACTGTCGATACAACTTTTTCGACTTCTTTCGTTTTGGTCACATCGTCGGTTGTGACTTTTGTCTGTGTTACATTCACTGTAACTGTAGTTGTTGTTTTATTAATTGTCACATCGTTAGTTGCCACCGAATTATTTAAAGCCTTCAAGTCGTCCGATTTCACAACAGCTTCCACTAATTTTGCATCTAAGTTAGAAACATCGGCCATTTTCACTGTTTCCACTAGTGCTTTGTCGACTGCATCTATTTTTGATGTGACATTTTCGCCTGACTTTTGTTCGTCAACTGCAAATGAAGAGAAAAAAAAATGGTTGGTCAATCGAATGGGTGAACCATTTTGAAAAAGTAATAAGATCTTTTCTTCATCAAAAAGCCATTTAAATATTCAACGGTTTGGAAGGAACAGCAACATTTTGTGATGAAAATCCAGCGTTTAGCTGTGAATTTACACATTTTGTGACTGAAATTCATCTTCGAAACTATTTTCTTCGCTTCACATTGTTTTTGACCACCGCACCGCATGGTTAGATGTATATTACTAATACACACACTCGTTTTCTATTTCTTTCTCTCTGTAGCAAAGCACGTGTGGTTGTTTTTGTATTGAAACTGAACGATTATATTGAGAAGATGAGAGAAAAACGCGCGCTTTTGTGGTTATTGTTTTCCCAAGATTATTTTTCGTGTATGAAACATTTTTTTCAGTTTTTTAGGCACAAAAAGTCAATATCAACAAAATACGGTTATTATTGAATCGCTGAGTCAAACCAAAGTATGCGTGCGAGTTAGACAGAATGTTCATTAATATGTCATTCAAAAGTCATTAGGAGCAAAAGAGAAAGGAGACAAAAATGTGAACACCCGTGAACTATGATTGATTTCGTTGTAAAAGGCGTGGATTGAGAAATGCAACTTCCTTTGAAACAAAACAGCAACAATAACAACAACAAAAATTCTTAGTGCTGATTGTCTTGAAATTGGTCGTGACTTGTGTAATAAAGAATAGTCCGGTTTGAATGTGTCAGTTTACGAGTGCTTTTTTTGATTTTTCGGAATGAATTGTTGATTGTCGCACGGCCAATGCACGCCAAAAAATGGTGTGAATGCAATTTAAAACAGAAAATTTTCCATGAAACTAAAATGCGTAATACCTTTTGTGGTAACCACTGCTGCTGCTGTACCATTCTCGTTATCCATTTTGGATTTGGTCTTCTTCTTCTTCTTATTTTCTTTTGATTTTACGTTTGTCTTTTCACGACGTAACTATCGCGCTATTACATACATTCACAAATTGTCTAGTTTTCTCACTTCAGCTGGGAAATGTGGTCGATGCTCGTCTTAATTGGCCGTCGAATGCAAACAAAAGCGATCAACTTCTCTGGCTAGAAACAATTTACCGGTTTGAGCCTTGTCGAGAGCCTTTTTCCGTGTTATATTTACGACACATAGAACTTTTTTTTTACTGTCTGCTACACACAGTTTTCCATACAAACGAGCACAATACTTGTATGTACACCGAATTTCAATCACTTTGCGCGTTGCCAATCGATGGATAGTTAAGTTTTTTTGTTGCGTTTATTCCACGATAGCCTCGATTTTTCTACACCTTTTTCACTTTTGGTGTCGGCGGTATGTTGTCGTCGAAAAGATATTGAATCAGTATGTAATGTATAGAAGCGGCATCGATCTTACACTGTTTTTGCTTGTTTAACTAGCAGAATGACCTGAAGAGTCAAATCGAATATGGCGTTGACGCCGTAGAGTAAAAACGTAGCAGATTGTGTTGATGATGGCGCTACTCATCATTTGATTTGAAACAAACGGTTGACGGTTGGAAAATTATTTTTAAGAAATTTTGGGATTTTCTAATCGAATAAATATTTTTACAATGATTGTTTGAATTTTTCAATTTTATTTTATTCAAAGATATTTTTCCTTAGTTTTATTGAGTCTTCTTGAACTACTTTTCTCCAATCATGTTCTAGATTTTTAACGGTAGCACCAGCAAATTCGCGCGCTGTCATCGCAATCAAACAACAAAGAAACATCCTAGATTGTGAGTTGATGGGCTAGAATTATTTACTTTACGCATTAAATGTGATGTTGAATTCAAAGAGAATGAATCTTTTGCATATTTTTGGGAATAATGAAACTGATTTCTTTATGATGAATTCAAATTTCAATTTATTTTTTCGAATTTATATATTTTTTTGCAACTTTCTACTTGAATTTATGAAAACTCAACAGAGTCTTTAACAGATCAAATTATAAACAACTTTAAACTTGATGTAAGTAAAACGTTCAGAGTACTTAAAGATGTACAATGAAGTATGTTTGATGTAGTAGATAGCGTCATTCAACTTTGTTTCTATTGTATGCGGTACGATCAAATTCGTGCTTTTGAAGTTCCATATTTCGTATACAAACAAATACATCGGACCTCATCAACCACATTTATATATTGTTGCAAAGAATGCAGAGTCATTTGAATGGACATTTTTTTTTGTTTTTTGTTATTTGGAAGATATTTTTCCTTAGGTAATTTGGGTAATTCTATGATTTTAATATGATGTTTAATGAATTTCAATTGAACTCTATTTGTTTTGGTATATGAGGTGTATTGTATTAGTCTTATCAGAGATGCAATCAAAACGGTTTTATCTTCAGGATGAGAAATAGCGATAAAAAAATAGCGAGATGAATATTTGTAATATGCGTAAAATTTTATGGATCTCGATTCGTGATGATAAATACGCAATGTGACTTCCTTTAATGTGATAGAAATTTCAAATACATCCAAGTATCCATTTTTTTTTTCATAAATAGTAAGATTTTACTCTTCGAATTTTTTTTTTTTCTATTTATTGATTCAGTTCGGAATTAACATTTCGCATCTGTGAGCGCAACTTGAATAGATGCACCCAGCGATAGAAAGTAAGCCTGTAAAAATTAAATTGTATTAGGAAAGAGTACGAAGTTTGTACAGCAATATTTGAAGTACATACTCAATTGCCGTTCTATATACACAGGCCTAGTAGCGCAATGGAAGCGCGCTGGACTTCGGATCCAGAGGTTGCAGGTTCGAGTCCTGCCTGGGTCGGTCTTATACTTTTTTCACTTTTTTTTCATCTACTTGTTTTTATTTTTTTTATGTTCACTTCATCGCATATCTAAATGTATAACTTCATCCAAAAAAATATACAGAAAAAATCTAATCAGCAATCAAGTCACAATTGAAAAAAATCCAACCAGAATTACAATTTTTATTGCAAAAATCTGTTTAAAATAAAGGCTAACTAGTTGATGTAATGATAGAAATGGTCGATTACTTTTGATGGGCCATTTTAAAGGTCTACAGAGTAGAAAAAAGGGTAATTTAACCACTTCTTGATCAATTTACAGCAACCAAGAGTATATCGATGAGTCTCATTCTAGGTAAAAATACTCACTTGAATGTAATTCTACAAATAAAGCGCACTGGATTTCGAATCAATTTCGCCACTGAATAAAAATAAAATAAATCAATTATCAAAATAAACGGGAAGAAAAAAAATATAAATCGACCTAGACAGGACTCGAACCTGCAACCTTCGGATAGCTTAGGAACATTCCGTCGAAGTCCGACGCGCTTCCATTGCGCTACTAGGTCTGTGTAAATAGAATGACTATTTCGCAAGAATTCAAAACTCCAACCCCTTCAATGAACTTTTCCATCTGTTCACCTTTTGTTCTCTTTTGCTTTGTTACTCGTATGTCCCGTTTGAGTTCTTTGATTTTAAATGAAAAGCAATCGAAATCAGACATGTTACGTTATGATAACCACGTCAAAACGGCTTAGTTGCGATTTTAAATGGAAAATTGGAATTGTACTCATACATGACCATATGCTCTACTATTACATCTTATCACTAGAATATCAATTTTGGTACAGACTTTGCACATATTTTTTATTCAACATTTACAGACAAAACGAAAAAAAATATACTCCATTTTCCTCTGCAATGCACACCAAACTGCTGCTCAACCATTTGCTGTTCATAACCAATCCCAAATGTATTACTCAAAGCATTGCCAGTGAAAAGAATTCACTCGCAAATCCACATACCAACGAGCAAGATAGATATTCTGCACAATTTTATACTGTTTGCTCCGGTATTCTTGCAGCATAAGATTATTAGTGCTTTGCTATTTTAGTCTCAAAGTTCAATTCATCCATTCGAATGCAAATTGGGAGAAATGCTAGACAGATTCAACAACAATATAGGAAATTCAACCATATTTCGTGACAAATGCTTGTCCAAATTTTTACAATCACCGAAACTAGCATACACTGAAAGCCTATCTATTGCGAATAAATAAAGTAATTAGAATACTTTGTGTTTTATGAACCAACATTTTCTCCACATTGGAATCGGACTTGTGTCAAATGAATATTTTTTAGAAGATGCGTGCTATATTTTGTCCATTTTAGCAAAACGGGGCAAATTTCACGTGTTCATTTCTCGTATAAGAATATGGTGATTTTTTTTTATAATTAATACTATTGCTATTAATAGCTTCATGAAAAAATCCATAAAATTTTGGATGTGATACGCGTTTTCTGCCAAAATATGCTGAGCCATCGTGACCACCACGTGCAAAGTAGTGAGTGAGCAATGACATTGTTTCATGGACATTAGAACATACGCATTTTTATATCACATTTCAGTAAAGTTGAAATTGCCAATTTGCAAAATGTCTAAATCTTCTAATTGGACGAAAGTAAAATATTTGATGCATGTTTTTCGAGCATCTGTTTCGTATGATAACAATCGTAATTCTTCAATCGTGTGAACACTATGTTTTTTTCATCGACTAAGCATGTAAACATTCTGAAAAAAGGTCAGTTGGTTTGTTCGTCTGAAGCCATTTCTCATAAAAAGACCTAGTAGCGCAATGGAAGCGCGTCGGACTTCGGTGGAATG
Organism: Obolodiplosis robiniae; assembly: GCA_028476595.1. Classification (NCBI taxonomy): domain Eukaryota; kingdom Metazoa; phylum Arthropoda; class Insecta; order Diptera; family Cecidomyiidae; genus Obolodiplosis; species Obolodiplosis robiniae. The sequence goes on along the minus strand of CM052015.1, from coordinate 16,495,588 downwards.
ATCCTGAGATATCCGAAGGTTGCAGGTTCGAGTCCTGTCTAGGTCGAGCTATATTTTTTTTATTTTGCTTCGATATTTGATTTATTTGATGTTCTACTTTTATGGGAAACGCAAAAAAAATATTTTTTTTTCAACAAGTTAAACAAATATTTGTGTTGTGATTCATACAAATTACATAAATTCAGGCATTTTTACTAACTTTAAAAATTAACTATCCGTGACCTTGGACCAAATAAACACAATTCGATTGACCTTCAAGAGGATATCAACAACGTAATGACATGGAATGAAGACAGTCGCCTTCATTTCAACAACCAAAAATTTGAAACTTTTCGACAAGTCGATCCACATCGAGCATCATCACTAAATACTAGAGATTCTAGTGCTACTCGACAAACGACTATCGTATGGCTATCATATTGAACTAGACGACTGATCAGACTCATCAAACATGTATCAAATGAAAATTTTTGCACTTGGCACCTGGGGGGAAATATGTGAACATATACTCACAAATATTTTGCAAACATGAACTCATTTGCAAATAGATATTTCCTTCTGGCTTGACACTCGAAGAATACTTTATTTAGCTCAAGTACGACCAATTTTAGAATTTGCGTCATTTATTTGGAATGCAAATGAAGAAATGTGTATCATTGATATTCAATCATCATTACAATAAAGATATGTGATTTATTTATTAGAGAATATTAAACAAGCAACATTCTTGAGAATCATGCCTGATGCAGTCAATTACTCAATATTCACCCGATTATTTTAAGATGAAAAGACACTGATGCAGCATCCGCGTTTGGAATTTTTATCAATTTTATATATGATGCTAAAATGAATTCAAAATCTGTATAATGGAATAATGCGAAGCCTTCCTCATGGGCCGATTTTCAGAACCGACAATTTTTTAGACCAACAGCTAGAATTACTATAAAAGTGATTCATGAATTTGGTAAATTGAACGGAAAGAAGATTTGCATTTAAAGCCAATGTATCGAAAATATCAATAGGAGATAACGACACAGCAAATCAATAATTATATTCAGAGCTGTAATTCTAATAAATCAATTATTTACACAGACCTAGTAGCGCAATGGAAGCGCGTCGGACTTCGACGGAATGTTCCTAAGCTATCCGAAGGTTGCAGGTTCGAGTCCTGTCTAGGTCGAGTTTTCTTTTTATTTGATTTTATTTTGAAATTTACTTTTTTTTCATGTTGTCAATTATTTATTCTTTTTTTTTAAACAATTAAAACAATATTTACGTTGTAATATTTCACACAAATGGCATACATTCAGGCAATTTTACTATTCATTTTTAATGTGACAGTTTCGCAGTTTGTACGGTACCACGTTTTCTACGGCGCAAATCCAATTGAATTTATACATCTGACCAATTATTGAAAAGTAAAAAAGGTTTATTGCTTGTGTTAAATGTTCAATAAAAACACAAATATACAAAATTCTTTCGTTTCAGACGAACTGTCATTGACGAATTATTTCGAACATCAGCTTCTTAATGTACAGAATGTCATCAAATTCAAGAGCACACATTTTGATTGAGATAACAAATCACTGTGCTATTGTAAAGTTCTTTGAATGCAAGTGAGGTTCGCGGAAAATCGATTGTTTTATCGCCATTATTATCAAATGAGTTTCACTTCTGACGAGACGAAAGTGCGTGATTAATTTGATTATGAAATTTGGCATTGTGTTGGCAAAAGTGTAGACAGCCAAATACCTGCATTATTCAATATGCTGCATGCAAGAAAACGTGAAGTTCGCATTTCATTGAATATATGGTTAAAATTCGATGAGATTATAAACGAAATAAACATGAAATTTTATTCACTTTTAACGAGTTAATGATCGAAGAAAACATATTATTGTATATTCATATTTAAAAACCGAATTTATGTTTAAACTTATTGCCAAAAAAATTGAGATGTGCCGGTTTTTATGAATTTTCATGAATATGTGCGTTTTTTTGTGCTAAATTTGATACATAGAAAAAGAGTTGCAAAACACATATTCCAATATATCAATCGATTGTTTTGACTGAAATGGTAAATCATTGTGTGTTTGCTGCATGTTTTTCCTGATAAACGGTTGACATATGAATGCCCCAGCATGAAAGTACATCTTTATTTTGCTGCACGTATAACCGACACTCAGACGCGTTGCTTTTAGAAGCGAAACAAAATTGTATTTCCGCATGAAAGCGGTGCAAATTGTTGTTGTAATCCCGGCTTAGAAATCTGTGTGCAATTTTAATATGTTTCACTTTGAAAAAGAGCTGAAATTTTGTGCCGCTTCGATGAGATTTCTTTTTGAGCTTCGTTTTTACTAGCAGGAAAATGAAGATGTACTTTTATTCTATGGCGTTCATATTTGCGAAATATTTATCAAATTACAGAAATTGTCCGTCGTAAATCGCACGTGATCAATCAAATTGAAGGCTCTTTGGCAGCCGAATATCGATTTTTTTTGCAATTTATCATGCGATTGTGGTCTATCATCGATTCCTCGTTGTAAATTAAATTACACTCAATGGGACGCTGCTGACCGTAAATATTATGAAAAAACATATAATACAATTTTGGGTGTCGATGCTTACTGTTTTAATATGATTTAATGCCACATGACCTTTGAAATTGCTTAAATAATACACAAAATCCGACGGGAAAAAAATAGATGAATGTGGTTTGTGGCGAGCTAGCGCACTGACGATCGCGCATGCAAACACATGTTTTCATTTTGAGTACGCAAATAAATCAATTCGCAGCGAATAAGAGAGTAACGGTGACAACGTCAAGTTTTATCGTGCCAAATCATTGCACAAACACTCACGCATAAATTGTCTGTGAAGTGTTTTATTTTGAATCGCGTCAACAGCATCAACCGCATTTATTATGAAACAAAAATCGATGTATTTCGAGTTTGTTAAGATGCGGTAGCTTAAAAGTCCCTCAATTTCATTAATCAATTTAATAAAATGCGCATGGTTGAACACCCATAAGCAAAGATCTTTCTATTTTAAAGTGATGGATGCTTGGATTGAACGTTGTCTTGCCATGCGATTTCAATGTTTCAATGGCTAGGAAATTCACCAAAACCACTCTATGAGTAGGTGCTCAGACGGGCACAATCCAAACAAATTGACCTTCAAATTGTGAAAAATTGTTGCAAACTTTACATAATCACCTCGCCGCCAATCAAATTATTGTCTGGAATTGATATTGTATTTTGTACCAAATAGTTCTGCCATTCAATTAGGATCGATTTTTGTGTAAAGCGAATGACTCGACGACTTAGCCAAGAATACGAAATTGAAATAGAAGGATGTCCGCGAGCTCATGCAACAATTAGCTAAATGCGATTAGACAGTTTTCGATGACTTTTTGAAATGCTGCTGTATTTTTTTCCCGATCATTAGGAACTGTTTATTGTTATCCAATTGAAGCATTTTTATAGTGTAGCGCCGGTGGCCTTGTCGCATTGACATGAAAACCCAATTGGCAAAATAATGATCAATAAATATTCATGCTTTTACAACGATACCTTTGAAAATTTAATACACTTATTAGGTGACAGCTAATATAATAGGCATCGCCGCCAACATACTCTGCCGGTACTAACAATGTGTCTGTATATTTTTTCATTGGTTGTTGTCTGGGCAGGCATGTGCGCCGCAAATAAATGCTGACATAACGAACCGGAATCCAGGTGGCACTCCAGCTCAAATAATTCAATGTAAAACCGATGAAGATAGAGCATTCCACAAAATAACGGATTACTGAAAATTGTTTTAATTTTTCATAAACGACATGCATGAATCAGACGACGCGTTTCATTTGCATATCATGTATATTGAACTTGAGCGTCATCACAATGCAATCGGATCAACGAAAGAGAAAGAGATGTCAAGCGTCTCTAATTCATACGGAATCTACATGATAAATGGCTTAATTTGCAACGCTCGTTCAAATCGCATTGTTTATTTTGAAGCAGAAAAAAACCAATTAAAGGCAATCAAGCCATAGAAAAAAAAAACATTTTTTGAATAGGAAAACAGTTTTGTGCATGAAAATACGTAATTTTTATGTTGTCTGCGAAATCGATTTGATTCAAATGCCATCATACATGCTTTGTAATACAAAGTTCGTATTATTATCTTATTAAGCGGATAATTTCGTCTCAAAGCCGGCATTTCTTCGAATCACCATCGCAATCCAACAAAAAATCGATAGATCTTTAAAAAGTGGACAAAACAAAAATTAATACTACTGCATTAAAACGCAAACAAGCATTAAAATTAGGTGAAATTGTGACAAACCAAATCGGAACACGAACACACACACACACACACACACACATTTTAATGCCCACCGTTAGCCAGATGTAATATAGTCATTCACTTACATGGCGAATGCCAACTCTGAACATTTATGTCCACAAAATGTTAATGAATTCCATGGAATCAACTTGCGATTATTGCATGCACCATATTTTGATGATTGATCAAAGTGAATTATTGGCCGCAAAAGAGATAATTAATTGAAATCTCGTATGATATAATTATGGTGATTGTTATTCGCGCTACATTGTATTTATTCAATTTAGATGCATAAACGCGCTCTCATCTTGATCACATTAATGGATCCGTTGAATCGAATGCATTGAGTTTCGCTGTGTTTCTTGTTACAAGTATACTCAAGCTCAATGCTGAATATTTGCTTGGCTGTGATTGTTCCGGGAGTGTAAAAAAAACCCACACAGATCTATTTGCTGATTTGCACATTATCTTGCTAAAAAAAAGTATGCTTAATATGCCATATCTGCTTGATGCTGTCACAAATCCGCAGTCTGCTGGACCTTTCTGATATGCATGAATGTCAATGCATAAAAATTGAATCATTAAAATTCGCGATGAATTTTTCGGCAACGAGCTTAATCGAAATGATTGATATGATCGGGTCAGATGGTATGCGTGTGCACTACCGCACAAATGATTTTAAGATTGAAAACTTGAAAAAAAATATCATTGAAATGCAAAACACACAACTGACTGAACTAGTTACACGCTATTATATCATCGATATGCCAGACTTATTAAGCATTGCACGAGTTTTTGCCTTTATTTCTTTTTGTTCCTCTTAATTTCGCTTTTATCTTTCACCTCCATATTCTCGGTGTAACGTTCATTTTTGTCGCCTTCACCATCGATGTCGTTTTGCCAACGTCGTCGTCGCTGCTAGTGACCATTTCGCTGAGCACGCACACCACATTCCATACCGTTTCGTTACCATTTTATCGGCTTTTTTTTTTTTGAAAGCACAAGAAGTATTTTCGATTGTTAACATGAAATCGAAAACGGTTTTCTTTTTACTTGTTACACTGACCTTGCGCTACAACTGTCTGATCGACTTCTTTTAAGACTTTGAATCATTTTTTTTGCTTGAAAGAGTGCACGCATTCACTGTATATAGAAATACGAGGTAGCAGTTGATGTGTGGCTTTCGTTATTTTATTTTTTTCAAGACAGATTTTCCATAAACCGGTTGCTGTAATTTCATAATTGGTACAAAAATCGTGCACGTTGTTGCCAACAGCTGATTGCAAATGAAAGGAGTTCTTATCCCTTTTATATTCTAAAATCGCATATTATTATTCAATGCAATCAGCCATTGTCCTATATAATTTTAATGGCATGGAAAATGAGTGTGTATATATTGGCGGGGCCAAGTCGGGCCGCCGGTTGATGTCGTGGGAATTCGCTAATCGAATCAATTTTTTTTTCTCTAAAAAACATGCATAAATTTATGAAATAACCACAAAACTAATCAAATTGTTCGATTCCATGCAATTTTGTTAAACAAATTTTATTAATTTATGCAATCGGTGGCAATGTACATTGATCACATCGCTGAAAAAAAACAAGTTTCTTCACATTTTATTCTGTTGCTGCTCATCTCAAGTGTTTTGAGTGAGGCGCAACGTGAATCTCGTATTATGAAAAAAATACACACTATGCATGGATCACACACGTCATTTTTCGACGCCAAAGTTATTGAACCGATGTGTGTTTGATCTACCCATTGACTAAACGTGGCTTTCCGAGAAGGCTTACCTTTTGCTTTCAGTTAAAACCCATGAACTTTGCCTTAATGTAATTACACACAGTGCTTAAGCATTTTGAATAAACCGATTTCAATTCAGCAATTCACTTCTAATAAATGCATCGTTCACTAACTTATTCGTTCCATTCGCAATTACAAAAACCACTGTTATTCATAGATCACACAAGATGCATCAAATGATTTATAACATTTAATTTATGCGCTAATAGACGTTTATTTTGTGTTTTATGTCAAATTAGAAACCAACAAGATGCATTTTTCAAACACTGCCTAAAGGCGAAGAATTGTGGACATCTTTAAAATATTGACTAATTTCGTTTAATTCATCATCGAATGTGCAACACCGAGCTTCCATATTTGTGAATATCAATTAAATTCTGGGAAAATCGAGTGAACTATGTAAATTGAAACCATTTTGTTCAGGAAATATATTGAGTCATCAACTCAATTACTACTCATTTTCAGATCTGTCATTATCAAATGAAAATTGACGCATTGAATGATGCCGCAAATTGAATGATTTATTGTGCTGAGATAATAATGATGATAATTCATATACTAACCATGATAAACGGTGAGTTCAATTCAGTTCAAACAACGAATAAATTGCAAATCATCAGTAATTGTGGTCCAAATATGTTTTGGTCATAAAAATCAACTTTTCCAGCGTCTACTGGGCAAAGAAGCGAGCAAAAAAACCATTCATGGTGATTTCAAGCGATATGAAGAATCTTAAAATACTTTTGATTGATCAAAATATGTTCGTGAATAATCAGTTTAGCAAAACAATTTCAAATTTTCGAGTAAAACAATTAATTTTCCCTTCACACTATGCGGAAAAGTAAAATAATCACAGTCAGAATCAAATAATAATATTGATTCTTTTGTTATGAAAACCACATAAGAACAGCACAGACAACGGCAGCAGTAAAATGTAAAATCAAATAATTCGGAAACAATGATGTTAATCTCAATGGCTGACATGCAAATGATCGAAATGAACCGTAAATAAACAATAGGTAGTCGTAGCTTGTGTCATTTTTATGATCTATTTGGAGAAATTTTGAAAATCTGTACGAATCCATTTCATTCGGCACGAAAAGAATGCGAATTCTTGGTCACTCAGTCAGCCACACTGGATTAACATTCAAATATAATGACTAAACAAAATTGACTGTTTTACATTGACTAAGTTCGGTGGTTGCTGCGTAGTCTTGAACTTAATCCATCGGCATTCGATTTAAATCTAATGTTGTCAATGAGCCAAATCAATTTAGGTGACTCCAACGTGAGATGATCGAAGACATCAAAGCACATATGAATCAATCATCTCTTTACATCTTACACAGTATGCGTAATAGATATTTCTGCGTGGCTGTTTCAATGTGAAATTTCAGTTCAGATTCCGGTGATTGGACAGGAGATTTACACGTACATTATGTAATCACTTTTCATAAAGACCCGTGCACAAAAGAGTGAAAATATTTCATGGTCGTTGTCGTGCACAGTGACTATTTGAATTCGACGACACCATAACGGCTTGAGATCGTTACAAACTGTCTTTTTAACGTATCGTCACTCTTTTCTTTCGCATCGTTTAAAAAGCGAACAATTTTAACGAGAGCGATTGACTTAAATAGCACACCATTTGCGAATTAATGAGTGGTTATTCTAAAGAACTCTTATGAAGCGAAATCGAATTTCATCAAAGAGTCAATCAAAAAATTTCAACGAAAAATGCGAATAAATAAGTTGCGAGCTTGTTGAGACAAAAGAAACAGAAAATTACCTAATGCAATACGAACGAAATAAGGCTTTTGAAAAGGCTGATCGGTCAGTTGCTCAATGCAAGAAAACAGATAAAAATTTATTACATAATAGCATGTTAAGATCATGAAAGAAATCAAGTATATTTTTGCTCTTTTAAGCGACGTGTTTGCATTTGATTTGATAATGCCAACAACAAGAAAACAATCTCTTCAGAACGCTATGAAAATGTTTTTGGTTGCTAGGTGCCAGTGCCAGCGCACGCCGTATGAAAGAAAAACATATAAACTCAGCACACAACTAGTTTGATCAACCATATTATTATATTAATAACTCTATTGACATTAAACCTTCTGCCGTTGCGCGGCAATTGAGTAAATTTGTTAAGGTTCCAAACTCAATTGACTGTCGGCTATTGGCCGAAGTTTCGCCAATCATCAATCGAATGCACTGCAAAATAGCCGAATGATAATATGTATTGACGAGATGCAATTTACAGCCCTATATCAATCTCACAAGACAGTGGTCGTGAGGTAGTAAATTTGAAGCAACAACAAAAATTATTCACTTTTCAATAAATGAACAATGGAAAAAAAATCATAAAACCAGCGAGAATTCTCATTCGTATAATTTGTGGGGCTGGTGAGATTTATGAGCACCTCGAGTAATGTTTAAATTAGAGAATCGAAAAAAACACACACACACACATCGAGATTTGATAAATGATTCAATGCTTTAAGCAGCATTTTAGTACCTTGCATGGTTGTCAGTCATCATCATGACAAAAGTTCAACGAGTTCAATAACTAGCCAAAATAAAGCCATTCAATGAAACAAACAATGAAAAAAGAACCTATGATACTCTTGGATCTCTCTATTCGATCCATACATCATGTGCGCGCGCAAGCGAACGCTCACGCGACCATCCACATTGAAACACTTGAAATGTAAATGAATGAATTTGGCAACACCATGCACAGTTGAACACGATAGAAGAAAAAATAACATTTTGTGGTTAAGCCGAATGATGTGGCTTTTAGTGAGAGATCAACAGCTATTTCAGGCTCTTTACACCATGTAAAGAGCCTGAAATCTGTTGCAATTTCCAAACAAACAAATAAACACCAACAATAACAGAGAGTGCGCGAGCTCGCAACACCTAAAGCCATTTGGTCTGGCCGATACACGTGAATTTACCGTTCAGATTATCTCTCACGAAAGAGAGACCGTAATGAAACACACATATACAGCATCATCATGTTGACGACATATAGCCGCATCGTGGCGAAGTATATGCGTATTTCGGACGCGGTTCAATGAATGACCATTCATTGGAAGGGAGACCGATACAGAATGGAGAAAGAGAAAGAGCACATATCGATGTTGTTTTGCTTCGATTCATGCTTGAAGGTGAAGCGCACACATATTACGGTTAAATTGGCAAATGATCATCGCTTTTCGTGTAATTGTTGTTGTTGCTGTTGCTTTTGTTGCGACAGAGGCTCTCTGATTGTAAACATCGCACACATTCGGTGGGTCTACCATCTTCGACAAAATAATCTTTTCTCATGACCAAGCGGCTGCAATGAGTTACATTGTGTATGTTTTTTTTTTTTTTTTTGCTTCGTTGGTTGGTGTTGGGAGGATATTTTGTGTATTTTGATCGTATGTTATGTTCCGCGTTTCCTCCATCCCATTGATTCAGTTCGTTGGCGGTGGTACGAACAATTTCATATAAATTCGGTGATCAACGATCAATTCGGTACAGTTCACTTGCATTGTTCAATCAGTTCAACAGCTTCTTTTGAAAACAAACTTTAAACAACTTTAAAAATGGCATTCAAGGTGCGTTCGACCATTGGTGTTCACACAAAAGTGCATTTCACCAAATTCATTTGGATAATCAAATAATTCGAACATTTTTCTTAGAATATTTTAATGTTTTGTTTTGGTGCCATAAATTGTGAGCCATATAATTTAAGAATAGTTTTCCAATTTTTTTTCGATCTTTGTGACGTGTCGAATATGATCGTCGAAAATGGATCAATTCCAAAAAAAAAAATTCAAGTCATATCATTCATATTGTTCATTATACCTAGGCCGCTTATCTTGAATTGCGATAATTCACCCTCAAAAAAGCAAATTCAATTGACTCATTGAATAATTAGAAACTTGTTTAACAGTCTAAATCGTTGAAAGGTTTGAAATTAAAGACAATTTTTATTTTATAGTTCTTGGCTTTCTGCGCTATCATCGCCGCCGCTCGTGCTGGAGTAATTTCGCAAGCCTACCATGCAGGCCCAGCCTATGCTGCTGGCCCAGTTGCATATGCACCAGGTTTGTTTTGACCTTCGATGTCCCTATTTTTTCCCGATTCATGTTAGAAAATGCTAATGCATCTCTTCAAACAATCTAATAAACCTTTTGCAACTTTTTCGAAGTTCAATTTTGAGTTTGAATCTTTTCTCGATTCGTTTTAAAATTTTTCTGATTTGATCATTTAACAAAAATAATAATTCTCAAACTCAATTTATTGAAATAGTTGCCCATGCAGCTCCAGTATACGCTAAAGTAGCGCATCACGATGACGGACATGATGAATACGACCCAAACCCACAATACAGCTTCTCCTATGATGTGCAAGACGGTTTGACTGGTGACTCAAAAAGCCAACACGAAACTCGCTCAGGTGATGTTGTCCAAGGATCATACTCCCTCGTTGATGCTGACGGACACAAACGTACCGTTGATTATACCGCTGATCCAGTTCACGGATTCAACGCCGTCGTCAATCGTGAACCACTTGTCCACAAAGTCGCTGCCGTTGCTCATCCAGTCGTTACTAAAGTTGCTGCCCCAGTAGCCTATGCTCCAGCCCACTACGCTGCTGCTCCTCACTACGCCCACTCACCAATCTACCACCACTAAATCCATCTCAATTTCCACAAGACAATCACCTGAATCGATTTGATACACACAATAGGCAGCAGATGAAATGTATCGTGACGCAACAAAGATTCGATCTCCGTTTAGGAAACAACACGAAATCATGCACATTCGATCCAATATCATCTGTAAATACTGTTCTATGTTCGATTTCGAAAACTTATCCTATTTTGTTGCTATTTCATTGTGATCATTCTATCCTTTTTTTACTGTACTTGTGTTTGCTGTTTTTATGTTTGCTTTTCAAAAGATTCAAACAACACTGATTAATTAATTTATAAATAATTTCTTTGTTGATTGAAGTCAAAAAAAAATAATAATAAAAAATAGAAAATGAATGAAAAATAAAGATTTCTTTTTTATTTATCTAAAAGAAAATGTTGGCCTTTTCATTACTCAGTGCTTAGGCATGGAATCAATCAATAAGCTGGTTAATAATGAGAAAACACGAGTTGGCATAAATCAATCAACTGTTTCTTTTGGTGATTCTCCAACTGCTTGAAATTGCATATGAAGTCTTAATTCTTTAAAGCGCATATCTAAAATTATCTAGACTCGTAAATAGTTGCCTTTTTTAAACTCTTTGAAATGCAATTCATTGAACTTGAAAATGATATTCAATAAAAACGATTGATTTATATCTACCTATGGTATTGTATCGGTCATGTGTGCCACACATGCTGAATTGCAAGATGTGATGCATCGCATTGATGAAATGTGAATTGAACTTGAAAATAGTTAATTGCTTGGGAGCGGCCTTTTTCTATTAACGAACATGAGCATCAACAAAGGCAACTTCCGTTTGTGTGCATTTGTGCATATTCAGGGCATCAAATGATGGTAATCGCAAGACACTCGAAACTTGGCTACTCATCGCACATATCATTCAATAAAAATCAATGAAATTTAACGGTTGGAAGAATGTGTCGAAATAAATATTCACAATTTCTTATCGTAACGCCTATAGTGGTTGTATCATTCATAATTCAGTAGCTTTCTTCAAAAGAATCGTCAAATCTGTCAATCAACAGAAAATCAATATCATCGATTATACGAATGCACAGTCACTGTATTTGAAAATAGAGGCTGATCTGCACGTGTAATCGATGGTATTGAGTTTCAATGCCCAAGCCCATCTATATATTTCCGTAAATTCAAACAAATCATCAATTTATTGATGGATCAAACGAAATAATCAGCGGCTAAACATGTGAATGTTTGTAATTGCAAGCACTCAAGCGACCATCCTTTCACTGTATTGCAATTTTGTGCACAAAATTTTGTTGTGTAATCATAGTTTTTGTAAAGGGCTCGTTCTCAATTTGATAGACATTCAGGAAACAGTTACAAACAGCAACTCAAACTGTTTAAAGCATTTCTTATTGTAGCGTAAAGAATTCCATTTCGAGTTGGAAGTAATGCTGTAAGATAGTGAACTCAATCAGATAACAATTTGTATTAAGTGAAAAGTGGAAAAAGATTGAACAATAGACATAATGACACAAATTTTCAATTTGAATTTGAAATCAATACATTATTTGAATCAATGCCGTTCAATCACTATATTAATTTATTGATTTTCATTTCGAAACATACAAAAGTACAGCACGGATGGTTGGGGCCACAAATCTAGCGCTATATTCCTGAGGTTCATGTGCCTACAGACGAAAAAGAGAGCTATCTCAATCCGAAACCCATATAAACTCCTGTTTAAATCAATTCAAATCTGTTCATCTGTGCGGTACATTCAGTTTTTGTTATTCTGTACGTTAGTTCTGTCATAAATAAGGTCGCAAGTATTCAAAAGCGACAATCAATCTATTTTTCTCATATGGTGTACATCATATGACTTGTTAGTAACTTTTTACGAACAGAATCTGTCACTTTCCAGCGAATCGAAACATTTTGATTAATTTAATAATTCGTCCAATCAAAGCATTTCACTGGTGATTTCGCTGAATTAGCGAAAGCATAAGTGGATAAATCTTCATCATATGGTGAACAGATGTTAGTTTTCATGTCCCGTCGAGAGTTCTAGGCATTACCATAACAATGAAACCGTTTGAGAATTCTGATTTTGCGCCGCTGTTTGTTGGAGCACATACCGCTCTGTTCTCCATTTCTGTTCGAAGAACGAGCGAAGTTTATTCAATCTTCAGACCTGCGACATTAGAACAAGAATATTATTCTAAAATACAATTCCAATTCAAAAAAGAAACGTTTATGAGATTATTTTTGTACTTTCTATTTAGTTTTGGGGTGAAATATTTTTGCTCAATACCAAATTATTTCCAATTTAATTAACAATAGTTTAAATTCTCTACGAGTGAATTGTCAGATATATAGTGAAATTTATATAATAAAAGAAAAAACAAATATCGTGAAACAGAAGAAATAAAAAAAAAACTGCAAAAATGGATGGAGATCAAATGTTAGATAAGTGTGGCAGTTTTGGCAGCTATCAACTTATAATGTTGAGTTTGTTCGGAGTCATCAATATATTATCATCGATACACTACTATTCGCAAACGATAATTAATTTTGTGCCGGATCACTGGTAAGAGTGGAGTGTCATTGTTCTGCTCATTATAATCGTTCCTTATTTGAACTGATCGGAATAAAAGACCAAAAATTGCGACTCAATGAAGTTGGTCTTTCATTCTCAGCGGTTCATTTCATTATTAATGCTACTTTGTGCATTGACTGAAAAAAAAAACTACTGAAATCGACTCCAACAACATTACCAAGTTTATTCAAGGGAGAATTGTTTGCATTTTCCGCATTTTTATCAGACACTTTCCCATTTCTGACTTGAATTTCGAAATATTTCAAATTATTTGCAACTTTAAGAATCTCTGCGATTTTCAAAACAGAAAAAAACTCAAGTCGATTCAAATCAATCCGAACCTTTTTGATTCTCTGTAAATCTGCTCAAATCAAGATGGCGGATTTGTCAAAAACATTATTTGTATCATTCGTGTATCCTGAATTCATTTGAAATCCCTATGAATCTGAACGAATGTTGAATGCTATAAACGAATCATTTGCATCTTTTGAGATCCCAAAGAGTTTTGAGTCTCGTGTCTACATCATTTCTATCATTTCCCCTAGTCCTATTTATTCAACTGCATGCAGTCTCACTTTTGATACATGAAAAATGTGCAACAAAAATAGCATAATACAAATAATGAGTAAGGATAATTGTGAAAACTTTATCATTTCTAAATGATTAAAAGAAACGCCTGGGCGCCTACATTTTGAGTTGAAATCAACATTTTTTTACTTGTGTAGCGTACAGAAGCATTGACAATTATGAATGCATTTTGGAGCAACGCATATGATTTTGTTTCAAAGCTTAATTGGTAACATTTTTAAATAATCATCTGGATTTTTGCATAAAATAAGGGCTTCTCTTATGTTGGTTGACATTTGCAACAAAATCAAAAGAAACTGAGAAAGAAGTTAGAAACCTTCCAGAATATTATTCATCTTAAGAAGAAATGCTGATCTTTTTTCCTGCAAGAAGAATTGATATTTCTTTTAAAATCAAAAACTATAGAATAAAAAGGAAATTTTACTACTTTTGGCAAAATATCGGCCCTACGTTCAAGTTTTTGAAGCGCCTGCTCTGCAAACCGGAAACGAATCCTATCAAATTAAAATATTTAAATATTAATCATATTATAATTTTTGGAACTGAATTTGACACTAACGCTTTTTCCGATTCCCCTAATATACTCTCCTGTTCCACATCTTGGACCACATCTCTCATAGCCTTAATGGTTAAATCACTCCAGCTCTTTAATTTAGGATGTTTTCTCCCCATACTTTCAATCTCATTCTACTCGAAACAGGATGAACAAAACAATGAATTTTTTGTAATAGTAAAATTGTTTAGAACAATACTTACTTCAATAGCTTGAAGTGTCTGACCAATGGATTGGGGTGATGCTCCAGTTTGAGAAGGAATGGTGCTTGCAAACTATATTTTGATGAAACAATTTACGCATTGAGCAAAAATAGAGTTAAGATCTACTGAAAGTAATTTTTATTTACAAGAATTACTGAAATTACAGCGCAAATAACGAGGGCAGAAGTCATTTCAAGTAAATTATTCAATTGACGTCTTTTGAGAGTGAAAAATTGTAGAATAATTATTATACGAATGGGAGAAAACAAACAGCTTTTGCCACGTGAATAATTTTTATTGAACAAAACAAATGATTCGAAATAGATCACTTTACCTCTGCAATTCAAACTGAACTTTTCTCGCTTGGTTTGTTCCATTTATATGATTTGATCCGTGAGACGTCAGAACCCAAATTTGCATTTTACAAAAACAGTAGTTATTTATTATTTAACAATTCTATCCTTCATAAATTTCGAGTATATTCAAATAACAGAAGTAGTATTTTGAATTCTATGAAAATTTCGTACATTTGTGCAGAAATATTGCTGAATATATCTTGCTGAAGAATAGTTTTGGTAGGTTAAGACATGCATTGAAACTTTGTGGACCATTAGAATCGTTCAATTTATTGCACTTTCTTTGTAACTCCCCTTTCACTTTTTATTGCCTCATGCAATTTCTATTGAATTGCTTTCTCGAAAATACACAATTGTCCTATTTTCTGTCACTGATTTTATATCATCTCTTTATTCATAAAGATTATAGAATGTGTGTTGAATATCAATAGAACTTTTTTTCCACCCTTCGAATGAAAAATGAACTACAGCCAATGTGATCTATGTGCAGATAGGCATAGACTATCTTACACTAATAAGTGCTCTGTCGTGTTTTATTGTTGTTTTTTATGAATACAATGTTTACTATAATTTTTTCGTTGAACCATTTTGCTGGCACAAAGGCCAAAAAATTTTATCAATAAAAACAGTAAAACAACAATGCCAAAAACTGTAACTGCAATAACATCGTATGCATTTCCGGCAATGAAACCGAGACGAAGTACCGGTGATTTGAGGAAATCACAATTTGGATTGCGCAAAGTCCACTCAATCCACCAGATTGCTCTATCGAGGGGCTTTTCCTTTTGATCTCTGAATCGAGCCGACCATTTCTTTGCATTGGCTGCATATGATGGATTTTCCAGCACTTTCAACAAAGTCTCTTTAACTTGATTTTTGTTTAGTGCATGATAATTAACACCCTCTGCCATTCCGAGCCTTTTCAATTTGATTAAGTTCTAAAATAAATAAAATCTTCGTTTTTATGTTGGGATTGCTGGATGAAAATTATGCACTTTACTTGATTTTGATCGAATCCAAATGGCATGACAACGGAGGGGACCCCTCTCCATACAGTCTCTTGCGTAGTCAAAAGTCCTCCATGGAAGAAGATAGCTTTGACTTTGGGATCCACCATAATATCACTGATTGGCAGCCAAGGGTGGATTTGGATATTTTTCGGTAAATCGGTTGGAGGAATGTCGCTTTCAAATTTCCATAAAATATGATAATCCGGCAGCTCACTAAAAACATCCAAAAAGAACGTTTGCTTCGCTTTTGGCATGTAATCACTGCGGAAATTGGTTCCAAGAGAAAAGATAACAACCCCCTTCTTTGATGAATCGATGAACGTTTTCAAATGCTGCGATAAGAAAGAGATATAAGATGCAGCTTACTATAAATTGTTCAAAGCTCTTCATCGTAAGCTCTGAATTTTGATTCAATTTGATTTATTGGCATTACCTTTGGAATTGGCTTTGGATCTCTGATATGTAATCCGGCCACTGGGATCACATTTTCTGGCAAAGGTGCCAGATAATCCATGACTGGGTTGGTGTTGACTAAAACAAGAATCGCTTGTTTCTCAATATCCTTAACAGAAGGCATACCTGAACCGAATCGCTCTTTGGCTATTTCATCAACCACATGAATATGGTAGTTTATGCGATAACTATTAGAAAGTGACAAATAGGTCAGTTTTGCTGAGCTGGTAGCGGCTGCCGAGAGCAGCCAGCCGGTCAGCTTTGGCTGGCAATGTATTTCCAATGAACCACTGAATCAATGGAAAATAATACTGTTATGTCTTCTATAAGAAATGCATTTCCAGCAACAATCATAGCTTAGCAGCTACTGCTCTCAGAAGGCGCTTCCACCTCAGCAAAATCAGTGGTCTGGTGACGAATGACAGAACAATTCGATGAAATTTTATCAATCTTAGCATAATTACATGTATTCCGTGATGTGTAAAATGAAATTGTAGAACCGTTGCCAAAAGTTCATGTTCTCATCCTTTAAAAAGGCGTTATGCGGAACGTAAGCGTAATATTGATGACCGCCAATGATTTGATTTGTAAATGAAGGATTGCTATAGCCAGTAACACCGATCAGTGGTGGATTCCGAAATTTATGAACAAAAGGTAAAAAGCATGGTCCAGGTGTATAATCATGTATGATCAAATCGAATGTAAAGTCATTGGGATAATTAAGTAGAGTCCTAAATCCATTGGTATTAGTTGCCGCTATGAAAATAAATGAATGGCAAACAAATTGTTTAAAGTCCTCATTGTTTCAATTGAATTTAAAAGCAATATACTTTTGCAATAATCCGAAGAAAAAAATTGTAAAGCGAGTAGATCACTGAATGAATCCGATTGTTCTGTTGCAGCGAGCATGCCTCGTATGAATTCCTTATGAATGTTGTCATATTGACCCTCAATGTGAATGAAATGGATGCCCGGAGGTGGATTTTTGTCAACATCTGCCGATATTATGGTTATGTTATGACCACGACTAGCCAATTCCTTCACAATAGCGCCATTCCTAAATTTTCAAAATGACTTTCTATATTGATTGTACCTATTTTTATGTAAAACGCACTGAATATTAGAAAGCTTACCAAATGTGATGGCTAGGTGATGGCAATGTAGCAAGAAGTAGAATATTTGCAGCATTCGCAATATTAAAATTTGTTATTATCAGTACACTAAGCTCTACCAACATTTTAAAAATATTGAACTTTGCAATAACAATAATCTTCCGCCTCGTCCGTAGAATCGTCTGGAATGAACTGAATACGATGATTGAAAGGTATCGAATTTGAAATGAATATGTGTTTGATGGAATAACATTTAGAATTTAACGATTGGGCGATGATTGGCGTGCGACAATGTAAATCATAATGGATGACTTGTCAGTTAACCTACGGTTTGGTTTCCTCTATACACGTAATGCCTGTCTTCTTACTGTACGATCGAAACATAAACAAGCAACTGAACGACTGCAGTGACCTGCCTATATCAAGAACGTAGTAGATTTTTCTATAGATATGATCTCATCATTATTTCATAACAAATTGAATAATAGTTAAATTGAATGAATGAACATATGAAATGAATGACTTACATTTGACAGTGTAAAACCAGCACGTGTCTTATTTTATTTTATCAAATTATTGTGACAGGCAAGGTTGAAGACCAAATTTTACTTAAAACGATATGAATCATTGCTTTGCATATATTTTTCGTATTTTTTATAGATTCTATTGTTATTTAGCGATAAGGCATCCAATGATTATAAACATTGTGCGAATTGCGCACTGCGTAAAGGCACTCAACAAATATGAAAATGTCACCAACTTACACTTTTTATTTCTCATAAAAAATATTTAACCCACTTTTAAATACAGACAAGGTTAAGAGTTATTAGAGCAGTTCAACATTGTTATTCTGGTTTTTTACTTGAAAGCAAGTTTTGAATTGCGTGATTTTTGTGGTTTGTCGTCGAATATACTTTCTCTAGCCAAAATGAAATAATTTACACAAAATTCACGTTAGAAATGTGAAAACGAGTGTAAAAAATACAATAACATTGAATGTTAATAGCTTAAGAACTTTTTGTATCGTCTATCGGAGAAATCAAGGCTTTCGGCAACTTCTAGTAGACGCTTGATGTTCTCCATATTCCGGCATATTAATGGAAAATATTCAACTATTGATCGAATCAGCCTGTAAAAATATATTCCTGAGCGCAGGTTGATCCCCCAACAATCGATTTTTTATTAATGGAACAGAGTTCCAAATGACTTCTTGTATGCAAAGCAAACCTGAAACTCGAAAAATATAATCGATGTGATTAGAGTACAAATGAAATATGAAAGTATGTAACAATATTGTGGATAGCATTTAATTTTACGTTTATTTTGTTGCATTACGACGAAAACGAAACATGAGTGAAATGAACATTTGAAAATTACCGAAGTGTGCAACAGCGCGTGTTTATAAGCTACCAACGCAAGTAAGTGATGCAATTTATAAGTCAACAAAGGCTATTCACAATTACTAACCTCCGTGTGAGATAAAATCCATGAGTTTATGATGGGCCAAAACGTCTGATTGAGGAATACCGTCTAACGGTCGAATAAGCACATTTTTCGGTATTTCTCCAGCGTTTAAATAAAATTCAAATTTACACAAACAATTATTGTCACTTAATTCACTGAACATTTTGATAAACAGCTTTTGTTTTTCGATGGGCAAATTATCACTGCATAAAGGTGAGCCGAGTGAAAATTGGATATAAAATAATTGATTTATTTTTGGTGATCAAAGCAAATGAATCGTATAAATAGTTCAAATGCATTGAAAATTATTATTACAATAATAATTATTCATTATACATTAATTCAGATTTGTCCGTTTATTTCGAAATTTAATTGAAAATTAATATTTCGCATACCAAAACCAAATTCTCTTGATAAAAACGCTGTGTTGAGAGGTTCGAAAAACGGTCATTGTCTGCGTTTCCTTTAGGCAAAACTCACGTATATTATGTTAGCTGCCATTGGTGCTTCAACGCTTCATGGCAAAGAAGCCGTAACACTGCGATTATTGAGCTTTCATTCACCTAATCATCCAAAATTTGTTTTCAAACAAACAGTGGTTTTAAAATCAAGAAAATAAAAAAAAAAGATCAAAATGTTGGCTGCGCTTGCACTTGCCGCAATCCAAATAATTTGACAACGTATTTCTAACACCATTTTTGGAAGACTCAAGTCATCTTTGGTAGCCAAAACATAAATCCACTTCTTCTAGTAGAACGTGACAAATAAACGATTCGTCAAATTTTATGGGGTCCAGTTTTGGGTTAATCGTGTGTTTTATTATCCGCACGTGTAGAAAACGTGTATTTTACCAGAAAACAAAATGTTCTGAAAATGTGATTTTCATGGCTCATCAACAATCAAGTTTAAATAATGCTTACGAATCAAGTTTGAATTGTTCAGTTATTCAGTTTTCGCAATGCTTTTTATTTTTGTGATCCATTAGAAACTTTAACATCAATTTACACTTTTTAATTGTGGAATTTCTATACACATGTTTATGTTTCAAATCTTTGCTCTTGAGCACAGTAGAATTGTAAAAACCTGAGTAAATTTCGTTTGTAACTTCTTATTGAATAAAATATTCTGGCCCACTATTTTAGTCGAATCGGCCACTGAGTATTTGTACGAAAAAATTCTTTCATGAAACTAGAAGCCCAAAACTATTTAACATTGCTTTTCATGTTCGCCATTGTTGTTCCAAATTGTGAATTGTTCCAAGAGTCGTCGAATATGTTTTCTCAAGCCGAAATAAAGAAATTTACACAAAATCCACGTTAGAAATGTGAGAACAAGTGTGAAAAATGCAATAATATCGAATGAATTGCCGACAATATAGCCAAGTTTGTGCACAGGTGACCTCATTTCATCAATATTTGGATTCCGCAACAGCCATTCAATCCACCAGATTGCACGATCCAATGGCTTTTCCCTCGCATCTTTGAGACGAATCGACAGTTTTTTTATATTCATCGAGTATCTTCGATCCTCAAGCACTTTTTGTATCGTCTCTTTTATGGAATTGTAAGATAATGCATAGAAATCAAGGCTTTCGGCAACTCCAAGCCGCTTCATTTTGATCATATTCTGCCAAATAAAGAGGAGCAATTTGGTAAATTGTGAAATCAATCTAAAGGAATCTATCTCTAACCGCATATTGATCCCATAAAAATGGAATTATAATCATTGGCACCGAATACCAAATGGCTTCTTGTATTCCGAGCAAACCTAAAATGCGAATCAATGAAAATATTCAATAACGCAAACAAGTAGCGAATTTTATTGTAAGACTAGGGTGATTCACAATTACGAACCTCCGTGTGATATAAAAGCCACGAGTTTACGATGGGCCAGAACGTCTGATTGAGGAATCCACGGTCGAATATGCACATTTTTCGGTATTTCTTCAGCCGTTAGATTACTTTCGAATTTCCACAAAAAATTATAGTCACTAAATTCACTGAACATTTGGATAAACAGCTTTTGTTTTTCGATGGGCAAATTATCACTGCGTAAAGTTGAACCGAGTGCAAATAGGATCACGCCTTTCTTCGACGAGTTGAAAAACGCTTCCAAATCCTGCATGAAATTCATTGAACAAATTAGAGGAAGAGTTTAGATAAAATAATGAAATCACTCACCTTTGGTAGAGGCTTCGGTTCTTTGATGTGTAAACCAGCAACCGGAATTACATTATGCACTAGTGGACCCAAAGTGTCAATGATTGGATTCGAATTCATTAAGGCGAGTGCGGCACGTTTTTCCAACTGTCTGATTGGTGGTGTATTTGGACCGAAATATTTTGACATAACCAAATCAAGTTCTATTGACGCTATATAATCTCGTCCACTTTAAAGAGGAAATAAAAGATTTGGTTTAGATTACAATAACAGTACCAATGAAAGAGTATTCGAAGTTCGATTTACATAATAAAAAACGGATGTCGAATTAGGTATTTTATGGGCAACTACTTACAAACGTTGCATCGCATAAAACAAAAAATTGATCAGTCTTTGCCAAAACGTCATATTCTCGTTGAACGGTAGAAGAGTATATGGCACATAGGCGTAATGTTCATGGCCTCCAATAACATTCACTAGATGTGGAGCATTTGAAGTGCTGCTCGCAATAACTAGCGGCACATTTCGGAATTTATGAACAAATGGTACAACGCATGGACCGCCCGTAAAATCGTGGATGATCAAATCAAATGAATCGTATGGGTAGCTCAAAAGTTGTTGAAACCCGTCTGAATTCGCAACGTCTGCAATATAAAATTCAGTATTCATAGGTTTTGATGAAATGAACAGTTAAATTTTCTATACCAGAACACAGTTCCCTCGAGAGTAGAGCCATATATGCAAGTTCAAAAAACGGACATTGTCTGTGCTTTCTGTCAACAAAACTCTGCGAATAATTGTCATATATATCATTCTTCGTGCCACTTATTATGTAATGAACGCCTTTTGGTGGTGCGTCAACGCGATATGGCGAGAAAATTGTAACATTGTGATTTCGGGCACCTAATCCTTCGCCTATTGCACTATTCCTATTATTGATGATTAAAATTTCTTTTCAAAGTTTTACAATTCAATACGAATATCACAATTCAATTACCATGTATGATGGCTTATTGTAGGCAAAGCACTCAAGATCAAAATGTTGGCTGCGTTAACACTTGTCACAAGCCAAATAACTAAACAACCTACTTTCAACTCCATTGTTTCAAGACTGACGTCAAATAAAAGACACGGAGGACGACACGACTGTAATTATTAGACTTAAATTGTTTTATGCTGCCATGGAATTTTTGCCTGTGGAATTTGACCACCGAATGAGCTTACGATTTCTAACTTAGTTTTAAGTTTTACACGTGGTTTTTATTGCATCATAATATAAGTGAAGAAAACGCACGTGCGTCAGAGCTAGGGGATTCTTACACAAATGAATGGCTGCAAATATCCAATATAAAATATTGGAAATGTGTGCGAATTCGAATCAAATGTTCCGGACGGCTATGTATTCCTTTTTCTTCCAATTTCGATTTTTTTTCAATGGCATTTTAGAACTTCAGATGAAGCGCACACTGAATTTTGTATCGAACAAACAATTTTGATGTGTACATTCTACAAAATAATATATTATTATATGAGATAAAATGAGCACGCGGTTTTGGAGAACTTGAAGAACTACAATTTTAGCAAAATAAAGTTTTTCATTTTTACCACTTCAGCGAGAATTTTCGAAAATTACATCAGGAATTTGTGGTGAGCAATGTCATGAAAATTAGGAATTCGTATTTTAGAAAATGAACCGGCATTTTCTTACGACCGGATGCCCCTAGGTTTTGCTCACACATAATCCAGTTCAAATTAACCACTTACAACGTTTCGAGTCTCGACACATTGACATCTCTAGTTTATTGTGATTTTCCACGTTTCTTCTGCTTGCTCTTGAGCACAGTCTTAAGCAAAGCATTGTTGTTTAGACTACAACTAAAAATGCCATAGTTCATATAATATAAATGGTATCTCATAGCTGGAAATTTGCTTGTGAGTTTATCACTGGGGGTGTTTGTGTAACTCGCTAGGAGAAATGTACAGTGATCAAAGGATGTGTCTTTTCAACAGTAATCAAGACATACACATTTCAATAGACACCAATTTTTCAATTCCCAACAAATTTACTTATTATGATATCTTAAAAATAAATATTCTGAGAATAAATTTCCTTAAAATAGATTTTGTTTGATTTAGCTTATTTACTATTTCCAGCACAATGATATTCATTGAACAAGTGGGCTCCATGTAATAACTCATACGACATTTAGTCTTACCATCCAAGCGAAATAAGTTCTATCTTCGAATTTACTCATATGGATGAGATGCATTTAGTCATATGACATCATTCGTGATTTATGCAAATAATAATATGACCTCATCATTTACATTTTAATTGCACTGCTCTATGAAGGAAAATGTACAATATATAGAGCAAAAATGGTTGCATTGATCTATAAAGATTCAATTATAGGGAATTACATTTACTGTCATCAGTCTATTCCATCGTGAGCATATCAATCTTCTATTTTCAATCTTTTAAATATGCTGCGAAAGAGGAACCTATTCATCGGTACTGTCGATACATTATTTGATACTGATAGAGAAAGTGAAGGTGAATATCGATTGTCGCCTTATGCAACACATACGGATTTTCTGAAATTTGTTGATGATTTTCTGAAAATTTATGACGGTTTTCTATTAAATAGAAATAAATATTTATTCATGAAAAATCTAAGTCTCACAAAATAAAAAGTTATTTGGTTACCAATACGGTGGGATTTAGGATCAATAAATGAGAAACCTTGAAAATAACTTTTATACCCATTTCAGGCTCCAAAATATCAATCGAGGACATTACCGTTTTCGTATTGCTCACGTTTGATGAAAAAACAACAGCAATAAAGATAAACAGAGACGATAGTTTTCATTTCAAATATTTCAAATTTATTGAAGAATAATCAGAAAATTTGATTTCACAGCTTCATCTTACTTAAATAAATTCAAAATTATCATTATGTCTTTAATTATTATGCTGCAAATGGGTGCTGTAGTTGGTGTGGTTGTAGCCCATAAAACTTTCGTAAACCATTGAAGTGGTTATTGATATTTCCTGGGCATATTGTTTGACTTTCAACCTGAATTAGAATGACGAAACTTCTGAGAAGTTGAAATTCAGTCACCTCATTCTTATTGAAACTTTCTAAAACGGAATTGAAATTTGGAATCACTTTCTTTCCTTTGGACGATCCTTTCTTCCTGGCTTCTGAAGTCTTTATATAAGGCAGTGATTTATAGAGAAATGGAAAAACATGAGAATATTTATTTTGCATGTTTCCCAGCATTTCTGTTACTTGAACAAATCTATTATATGAACCCTCTCGCATAGAATTCCAAGTCCTAATTTCTCTACCAGAATCCACACCTCTGTCATCAACATATGAATTGAAGATTTCGTTGAGGAATTGACAACACAATTTTTGCGTTTCGAGTAAACTCGGAAGGGGTGATATCACTTCAAGATTTTCTTTGATTGCTTTTGCAAAAGTGTTGAGATGATTCTGAGACACTTCAGTCACTTCCGAGCTTGCTTCCAGAAGACTTTTTAATTGTGATTGTAACTCCGATTTGAAAGATTCAATCGTTGGAATAATACTAAATGTATCTTCATTAAATTTATCACAATCAAACGTAAATTCTCTATGCAAGCTTTGAATTGGTGTAGGCAGAATGATCTAATTTCATTGAAAAAATATAATTTTGAAAATACATCTGCTTTTCATTTGAACACTGGTAACGGTGTTGAAAAATTAGTACTTACGGCCGATGAAAAAGCCACAGCAAATGTGATGAGGATCAAGAGACGCATTGTTATAAATTGAAAACAACCGTGTGTTACAATATACTGACTGCTTGTACTGAATAAAACCGATATTTATACATCCTCTAGAATTTGTTTAATATTCCCGAGTGAAAATTTGTTTACCGCGGAATCAACTATATTGGGATGTTTTTAACTGGCTTGCTATGATTACCCCGAACAAAATTGATGGCTATAGTCAACTGTAGTCAAAGTCAAAAACGTCCCAATTAAAACAAAAGATGAAAAGTGATTATTTAACATAAAAATTTGAACTTAATTCACGATTAGCCGGTTATAGTTGACTTCAGTCAATTTGAAGTTACAGACAGTCACACACTATTTTTGTACAAGGGTTGATAATGAATATTTAAATTTGGACTAGACATGTCAATTCGACTTCCTGAATTTAATTATTTATGATATGACTTTCTGTGCATTGAATAAATTTTTGGCAAAATTTTTAGTCCGAATGAATAATCTTTTCCATTCACGCCACTGTTTTGATGGCAAAAAGAATTTGAGCTCATGAAAAACATATTTCAGCACGCACCGAAAATAGAGTAATTTGCATTGTAACATTTTTCTCTGAACCCCTCATTACATTCTTTGCATCTAATAGTTTTCTGAAAAATTTCCATTTCGAATGAATTTATTTTTCCGTGCACGCCACTGGTGTGATGCGAATGGCGAGAAGAATTTGAGTTCATGAAAACAATATTTCAACACGTACCAAAAATAGAGTAGATTAATATGGTGGAAAATGAATATTATTTGCATTGCTCGTGTACCTAAATTCAAGTTCCTGAATTGAAATGATGATGACATTAAGTTCTTTGCATCTAATATTGGAGGTATACATTGAAAATGTGCGATTTTTCTTGAAAAATATAGCTTTATTTAATGAAAATAAGTAATAAACATGTAATTGAAATGAATATTACTTTTCTCATCTTTCCCAGAATCGCACATTTTCAATGTATACCTTCAATAGATTTCTGAAAAATTTCCATTCCAAATGAATTTACTTTTCCATTTACACAACTGTTGTGATGCAAATGGCGAAAAAAATTTGAGCTCCTGAAAACAATTATTCAGCACGTACCAAAAATTGAATAATTTAGGAACATCGATTGCGCGTGTAACCAAATGGTTATGAACTATGATACGTCATTCAACGTATGCAATAATGCTCATGAAATCATCACTCTTCTCACCAATGCACTGATTTCATTTTTGGTTTGAAGGAAATATTTCGAAATTTTGAACCGTTTAAGAAGGTCCAGAACAGGATATATTGTATGAAGAAAGAACCAAAGCATTAACTTCCGAAAATTGCAGGGCTATTTAAACACGCATCGCGGAATTCGACCTGTTCGAATCAAGCAAAAACAATGTTGCAAACATAGATGCTGAGCATCGCAGTGAAAACTAATTTACGCAAGTTTCATATAAGTGAGCCCATTGAAAAGTACTAAGCGCCTTCTTAAAGCGAATATTCGATGTTGAAATTGGAACACATCTACAAATGTTATCATGTGATTACATCAAACAATGAATGTTCAATACTGGGTCCCCATCTCAAAAGCAGTCTTACATTGAGAAATTCTCATAAATATGTTTCATACAAAATCATCATGGAACATTGTTTATATTTTTTGAGAATTTCTCGCAAATGCAAAAAAAAAAATTGAATTCCTTAAATTTCTCGAAGAATTTAAATTTAGATTGTTACTCGATAACAAGAAATATAAAAAGTTTTATATCCGTAAAATAAACTTTTCCGCACTGAAACCGAATCATTTTAGGCGTGATATAGCCGGGCCGAATAAGATCAAATGATAATAAGATAACTCATTACTCATAGTTTATGCTGGAATAATTATTGCTTATTCAATCTAATTCAATAATAATATGTATGAATGTATTACAATCTTTATTATTAATTGATTCATCTGGAAGTGGGATTGAGTGAATTTTCAAGATGGAACAGAAGTGCTTCCGATTCAAGAAGTGGGCTTAAATGAATTCTCAGGATTGATTGGACTGCCCCTGGAAACTGGTCTGGTCCATCCTGAAGAGCCACTAAAACGCACTTCTTGATGAATCTATTTATTATAAGATCGTAATATATATTTCTTATTACAATCTTATTCACTGAAAATAATTGAACAATATACAATATAAAATCGCAATTTATTCAAAACCATTAAGTAATAAGCTAATAAGATGTTATAAATATTCCAAAATGACCCGGGTATAGAGTGTGATGTTTTACTCGCATAACGACATAACACAACATGCAAACGTCTAGATCAGCACAATCGACAATCGTGCGACTTACGATAAGCAGTAAGAGTAAGTCAAATATTAAAGCTGTTTTGGCTCCGTTTGAGACGTTCATGTTATATACTCCAGCTCGGCTATAGTAAAATACATACAGCTCGATTCTGTGATAGTTTAAAGTGAGTAATTGAAGTAGCAATTTGGTTTTAAAATGTTTGAAAACCTAGACCAAATGTTAAGCAACAGTTTAATACCAGAGTAATGGAAAAATAGTTACTAGTAAGTTCGATGGAGTTCCGAGTGGCTCATAAAATGTTATGATTTATCCAAAACAAAAATTCAGATTATGCCATGGACAAGTTGATAAGATAGTTACAAAAAATATGTGAACATTTCCAAATGCAATTTGTGAATTGCGAAGATTTCACAAATCCTGTGCGATATATGAGGGTACATGAGAATGTTGAACGTTTCGGCCTGCTTTTTTTCAGAATCTAATGGAAAAAAAATCAATCTTTGAATAAATGGTGGATCTCATAAACATTGAAGTTCACACATTAATCGTGATTAATAAATAATACTGTCCTCCTTAAATTTGCCTTTATAAATAAATATCTTATCGACATGCTTGCGTATTTACATTATCTTGCTTTCGTTTTCATTTTCTTCAGATCAATAAATATTTCACAATCATTTTGACACGAAATGAAATTGACATCTCAATTGAAAAAAAATTAAAATATTAAGAGTTTTGAACAATAATTCGGCATAGTTCATATTGAATTTAAGAGTAGTTGTAACTTTCCATAAGAAGATATAAATGGGTGATGAAATAGATGATATGTTGAGGGAATGTGGTGATTTTGGGCTGTATCAGCATATCTTGCTTGCTGCATTCTGTATAATTAATATTCTATCCTCAATTCATTATTTCTCGCAAACAATCATTCTTTTTGTGCCGGAGCACTGGTGAGTGACCCATGCTCATCCACTTTATGTTTATGTTTTGTTACTATCACTTTGAAGTGTCAACATTCATAACTCATGCATGAAAGTATTCCTATAATTGTGAAGTTTTTAATTTCTACATAATTATTTTTTACATAATTTAATTTTGAAATAATTGAATTTTTATTTTATATTTCAGGTGTTACGATGATTTGTTGGCGAACAAAACGATAGATGAAGTGCGTGAAGTTTATTCAAACTATTCAAATCCATCATGCACAAATTACAAAGGTAATGCTGGTCCGTCATCGTCTGGTTTTATCACAGCATCCTCCAAAAATAACAGTCAGTCCTGCGATCGTTGGATCTACGAGCTTGATCATGGCTATAAAAGCATGAGCAGTGAAGTAATAGCAGAAATTTTTAATTAGAATTATTTTACAAAAAAATTAAAATTGATTTTGGCTTTGAATAACATTTGATAGTTGGACTGGGTGTGTGATTCGGCATGGAAATCAACAATTGGCCAATCGATGTTTTTCGTTGGTTCGGTTTTTGGAACACAGATATTTGGTGCATTGGCCGATTCAATCGGTCGACTTCCAGTTCTTATTTTTGCAAATATTATGGCTCTTATCGGAAATTGCATTACAGTTTTCACAAGCAATGTGCCAATGTTCTCTATATCGCGATTCATTTCTGGTTTAGCTGTTGACAGCAATTTCTTGATGATGTATATTTTGGGTATGTTTTCTTTGGTTTAACGCAAATCATAATTAACACATTTTCCTGATATTCACACTGGATTTTACTTTTCGAAAACTAATAATTTATTGAACTGAATAATTCAAGTGCTCGAATACATGTGTCCATCGATGCGAACGTTTGGCTTAAACTTATGCATTGGAATATTTTACTGCCTCGGATCAATGGTGACACCGTGGATTGCAGTTTACTTGGGAAGCTGGAAGTTGTATATCATTTATACCTCTCTTCCGTTTCTAGTAGTTCCGTTTTTCTATTTCATTTTGTCAGAAAGCGCACAATGGCTGATATCAAGGAATGATATTGAAGGCGCCGTTGTATGTTATAGACGTGTGGCTCGATTCAATGGCCGCATTCTCGACAATGACACAATCGAAGCATTCCGAAATTACTATCAGAATCAATCAAATAAAAACTCCAGAACGTCTCAAAATCCAAGGCTCTTGGATTTATTCAAAACTAAACGTTTACGGAGAAATACGTTGATTTTGTTTTTCAAATCGTGAGTATAGAAATCGATAATATTTTAGACATTTATTTTTTAAATTTTAAAAAACAAATTGATTTTCATCTTTTTTCAATTATTTTTTTCGATTTATTTTTTAAGGATGGTAATCACGCTGTGCTATGACGCGATGTCCCGAAATGTTGAGGGTCTTGGCGTGTCTCCATTTGTAATGTTTACGTTAAGTGCATCAGCTATTTTCCCAGCCTGTTTAGTGTTGCTGGCGCTACAAGACCTGATTGGTCGAAAGGCGATGGCATCGAGTTCATTGCTCCTGAGTGGCATTTTTGCCGCCGCGAGTGGCATCATAATTGTATACAGTGGAGTAAAGTCACCCGAGCTCCTAGTCGCTCTATCGGTAATTGGCCGTTTTGGTGTGACAGTGGCCTATAATTCTGCAGCTCAATACGCAACAGAACTCATTCCAACCTGCGTTAGGGGGCGAGGCATCGCAACCGTTCATGTTGCCGGATATGCATTCACATTTTTCAGCTCGTACATTTTATATCTAGTAAGATTGTTCAGAAGAACATCATAATTGTTTCAATTGAATTATTTCAAAACAACTTTGACCAACGTGAATAAATGTGCAACTCGTTTCAGTCCAATTTCTTCTTGCCATTGCCGTCGCTGGTGCTTGGTGTACTTTCATTAATGGGATCAGCCCTATGTCTTTTGTTACCCGAGACGCTAAATCGAACCCTACCAACCACACTGGAAGACGGCGAACGATTTGGTGAGGGCGAGAAGTTCTACCACTTTGCTTGCTTCGACCGCACTGGCCTTACGGAGTCAACGACAATCCTACATTCAATCAAAAGTGATGATATCCAAACACTCAGTGGCCGAATGCGAGAGCAAGAAGTACGTCAAATAACGTAGACTTTCGGAGAGTTACAAAGATTTCCGAAGATCCTAGTAGATTAAGAGATAAAAATATCAGTTACACTTAATATTAAGGTACATTCAAAATTGATTAAAGCCAAAGTAAATGCCAAAGAATGTTATTCAAATGGTGAATATTTGAAGCCGTTTTCATGGTTAAATCTGAAGTATAATAATGTCAATTTGAACGAATGAATACAGTAAAATAAAGTCATGAGTGATTAAATTAACGCAATTGAATATGACAAAATTCCGTAGATTGTTACCGATAGATCCGCGGTGAATATTATAATTTATGCATGAAACCTATCAGTCACACTCCGGCTTTGAAGTCTTGTATTATCAAATCGCAATGGAATGCATCGGAATAATCTTATAGCGTTCGGAATCCGGCGTCTTTTGTCTCGAGCTAGATATAGCTAAGAGTATTAATACTAAATGCGAAAGATATTTTCGCTGGTGAATAACAACTCAATTATCTTTTCATTAAAACCCTCTCTTTATTGATGATAACGCAACAAAAACAAAAGTTGCACCGAATATCTTCACCATTTGGTGAGAACAACATTTTGTGCGGTTCATTCAGCTATAAAATAAAGCCTTAAGACCCTTTGAAACGTTTCAGTTAGGCTAAAAAGAAATGAATGTTTCAGAAACATCTAAAATCTTACATTTATCCATAAAATGGAATGGACAGCAGGCACTATCGATATTTCTTATATTAAATTCCGTCACCGAATCCCATGAATTTCCCACATAGTTCGAGCAGCTTTTCGGGTACAAATAAATCGATCACAAATTCAGTTGTGGTCTTTACTTCGTGGCTTCTTCTTTGTTGCGCCCGTGCTAGATGATGACTCACTCTCTGTCACTACGATTCGGGTCCGGTTCGCAGTATCCAGTTGACTCTGTAGTTTACGACGTTTAATGGTCAAGAAGATAACCCAACCGAAACCGATGAGATTCCCAATGGGGACGCGGAACTGTGAATTAACACAATTTGAATTGTAAGAAAAGAATCGATTAATGTTAGATTCGAATGGAGAATGGAATCGCTTACAATTGGTGGCACAAATCTGATATTGATGAACACAAGCAGCGACAGGTATTTCCAATTAGTTTTGAGCACTGGCCAGTATAAAGTGTACAGATTCTGAAGAGCTGTCTGTTGACTTTTGCCCTGGAATTATCAAAACGATCAATATATACCATTATCAGGGTTGCATTCAAAATTATCAATTTAATAGGCTCACTTCGAATATTGCCAAGCAAAATAGCGATAATGCTTGGAACATCGGCGTATACAACAAACGCTCACACGCAAAGAACAAGATTTGGTTCAATTTAGTGCGGCCAACTAAAGTCTTCTCCATGACTTTGTAGAAGTAGTGCGGCATTGATCCACCGAAGAGCAGCCTATACGAGAAAGGCAATTCAAAATTTATTTAAAATTCAATTGTAATTTTGTAATAAAATTAAATGCCAAAGAATAAAGCCTCACCCAAAGAGTGCGTACGCGAATAAATTTTTCTGATTAATCTCTTTATTGCCCATAATTTTTTGCGACACAACATTTGCACTAGACGCTATAACGCAGCTATTTAGAAAAAATATAATAATCAAACATGTGAATGGCTATTAAATATGTGCACTAACAAACCTGGTTATTGATTTTGTCCTAAGTGGATGCATAAATAATTGCTCCAAGTAAAAACTTAGAGCATCAAAGAGTGGCTTGGATAATGACATTTTGATTGGCCTTCTCTTTGTTCTTCTTTTATCACAAATATGAACACATTAATTATGCAAACTGCATAAGTTCGATCTATTTCTTAAGCGATGTGCTTCTTTGACCAGAAGATTAAATTTAATATTGACGCTCTGAAAATTGAGCTGTTATCTCTTCGAAATAAGAAGGTGCTACAACAAATCCGCTATCAATTTTCTATTAATATATCTCGCTGCCTTGTAGTCTGTTCCCTTCAAAATTAGCAACAACTAAAAAACACTAACAAACACTGTAAAAAATTGAATCTGCACAAAGAAAGTGTGAATCCATATGCAATGTAGATAATAGACGGACAATTTTCACTTGTTATGACTGTAGTGATATGAAATGTCATTTTTGATGTATGGAGCGGCATTTCAAAACTTCAGTGCTACCAACCGTATGGCGATGTCAAATAAATTGAACAGTTTTCCGTTCCGAAATATTCATGGAACATTCATATTCGCTAAATGTATGATTTGGTTTAATAATTATTGAACAAGATTGGATTTTTTTTTTGCTTTGAAGTTAGTGAAGAAATATCTACAAAAAGGAAAAAACTGTATAGGTTCAAAATTGAAGAGAAAAGCCCGTCTTAAATAGATTATCTAATCTCTTGCAGAGAAAGTTCACATTGAATTTGGACTTTAATCGTAAACTTTATGAGAATAAGATCGTATTTTCCTTAAAAATTTGAACAAATTAAAATGCAATACCAATCAGAATTTAGTGAAATTTATTATCAGTTCAATAAATTCCGATTTTTACTTAAACTTTTTTTGCTGAAATTTCTCCGAATTGCTTTTTTAAAGAAATTTAAGCCACACAATTGGAAATGACTGAATTCCTCTTTATTTTGTCATATTGAAATAACGTCCTTTTACATTCAGAGTACAATCCAAGTCGTATTCTTGCCTTAATTAAAAAAAAAATGGAAATGTTGAAATATAACAATAATATGTCCAATTTGAACCCTTGTTTTCCATTTATTTACAAACAAAATATAATTTGGCACTAATCAAAAATTAAAGAACTTTGTGCGATGGTCTCGTCAACAAAATTGATCCACCGTGACCACTTTTAACAAAAAAATATTGACTATAACAAAATCGTCAAAAAAAAATTGAATTACTCAAAATGTTGAGCTGAGCGCATGAAGTCAGTTGACGATCAACTGAAATGCGTGCGATGATAACATGTATTGTTCCTGCAATTCAATTCAATAAATTATCTAATATTACATAGATGCTCGTTTTACATTTTTTTTTTTTTTTCTTAATCGGGCGCCTTTATATGGCGACAAAGTGAGATTTCTCTAAAAACAAGTATAAGCTATGATTAGAAACCGATATCAAAGTAAACATGTAGAAATAATAGCAAGGTTTGATAGCAATAGCTATTATAAATTGCACATGATAACATTCATATTATTTACTTTGATTTAGATTTTATCTCGGCTGTATACATCCATCAAAATTTCGCAGTGTGATTTAATGATTATGTTGTGAAGATAAATAAATTGAGCTATTTTTTTTTTTTCACTACATACAGTAAATCAATGTTTCGCATCAACGGCAACAGAAGTCCCCGACACTTGTTTATTTTCGGTAGCTTTTTGTGCCTTTGAATAATTGTAAGCCCGAGTTAATTGGATGAGTTGCGTCAATGCCACGAACACATTCACAGAGAATAAACTGTAATTCTTTGGAATGATAACCAGCGAGTATCGTGACCAAATGAGGCCGGTTGCAAGCAACGAAGCTGACTGTCCGATTGACAGTTGATTGGCTGGACGTGATAAATCACTCAAACCGGCGATGACAAGACTCTATAGTAAATCATAAAAAAGGGAAAATCATGAACATGTTGTAATGAGTGATAAGGGCGATAAGTCCATATGCTGACCCATCGTCCGTTATTTTGATTACTTAAAGTGACTTTGTTGTGAATCGGCTTCTCATCTCATAACATTGCGAACAAAATACAAATAAGCTTACCCATTTGAATGCCGGTGCCCAAAAGAAGACGGTCTTTGGACCTAAAAATGCCACAAAGAGTTTTTGTTGGAAATATGAATAGAAAACGAACGATTAGCAAACATTTGGTGTAAATATTTAAGGAATTTCAAGTCGCAAAAGCAACGATTTGCAAAAGTATTTTTCTTCCCGTTTGTTATGTAAATAGAGACATGCGCACATGCAATTCATTATAAGAGAATATAACCTTGAAATCCCATGAATTGACTGAATATCAATTGATGAACTAAATGAGCCCATCAATCCAATCACACTCATGCAAATCGTTGCTTCCCTCGTGCATTTTTTCCCCCACAATTTATGGATAATGCCAATTTACCTGCTGGATGGTTCCAAAGTGGCTGAAGTTTCTTTGGTACAAGCGGTTCGGCCGATTTAATCAGCAATTGATAGATTTTGGTTGGAATTGATGCTTTGGTAATTAAGTTTGCAGCTGGCGTCGACATGTTTTATCACAGATATTTATATTTGCAATTAAAGTCGTTGTGCAATTTTCGCAGATAAGAATGATACTTCTTCGATGATAATCGTTTGACTGATTTGCATACAAATAGTGCTCGTGTTAATGTTCTGCTGACGAATTATTCTTCCGCAACAAACACATATAAATAGATTCGTTATTTCCCGCTTTTCAGATGTTTATTTCCCTTTTGTATATGCACTTGATATTGTATTTGCACATGCAATTTCCGTCAAATGATTTCGGATCAATCGGTCGTCTAAAAATACGTCAAACAAATTCTATTTATGTAACTAATGTTGAATGAATGTATGTGCTCATTCAGTATGCCACTGTCGCTTTGTCGCCAACCAATCGTCACATTAATGAACTTGAAAGGCAAAACTGGGACTCAACTAGCCACTGAATTAACGAGAATGACAAGAATAAAACCAAAGCAACGTACGTAACCCAAAACACAGTGTAAAGGTATGAGACGTCAAATATATGAAACACGTTGCACACACGCACGAAACCGTCAAAAAAACAGTGGTTATAGTAAGATTTAGGAAAGAAAGAGAGAGGCACTCACACACATGCAGTCGCCTATTTGAAAAAAAAACGTTCAAATTCAATCTTTACTATTCACTTGTTTGCTTTGATTATTGTGAATGAGCATCAACAAGTAAGCGTTTGAGTGAACGTGCTGCGTTTACAATGCCACCACATTTGTCAGTTATTTTGTTTCGTCTGAACTATGCGGAACATATAGATGATGCCAACATTTATATGTTTATTTTCATCGCACATAATTCGTGGCGAAAACAAAATATTGTTGCTGATTTTGAGGCATATTTGAACGCGTACATTTATCGAATTGAAACATTGATAAACGCTTAACAGCATATTGTCTCTCTGGTTCACTCCCAGAAATTCGATTTGCATAAAGAATATACGCAAAATAGTAATTGCGATATTTCTGAAACAAAATTTTGATGTTTTTCAATCTCCATTACAATAATTTAGATAAGCATTTGGATAAAGTATTATCATTAGCTGCCATCAATCGCTAACTAAAATTACGTTTTACACACTTTTACTGCACTAGATTTTCGTCGGTTCGAAAATTCAAAATTTATTTTAAAATCTCCAGAATGGAAGAGCTCTCTCGCTCTCGATTCCAAATGAGTGTAAGAGCTCGTGGTATAACTGACACTTGAAGACTTGACAGATGCTTTCGACGGAAGCGGTAAAAATATTTTGTAAACATTGGAACTGCGCAAGACCACAAAATGTCACACAAGAGCCTTTCTCCACTTTCCCCAAACTTGAATTTGAGTTCAGTGTGCGCTGCAAATCAAAATTAGCCAGCATCCACGAAAATGTATACAATTTTGCTTTCTCTTAACAGATGAGAAAAATCGATTGCCAAAGCTTTTACGTACATTTTTTGTTCGTGACAAAAAATCGAAATTTCTTTTATTCCTTCAATAAATTGTGTTAAAAATGTGTTTTTAATTGTTTCGATATATTCTCTCACTAATTCATTTCATTTTAATGTTGAAAACTAACAAAAATTGAATATGCTATTGCTAAAAGCATCGCTGCTTGTCATCACTTGGGCGGGAGCAACTTACGCCAGTGGTAAATTTTCAGTCATTTCAAAAAGTTTGTTCGTCTTAATTTATTTAATTTTTTTTACTTCGAATATTATCAAATTTAGCATCGGGAATAAAATCACCCGAAGCAAATCCAGATGCAAAACGTCTTTATGATGATCTTTTAAGCAATTACAATCGCTTGATTCGGCCTGTCGTTAATAACTCGGAAACACTGACCGTTTGGTTGGGGTTAAAATTGTCGCAGTTGATGGAGGTGAATCTCAAAAATCAAGTTATGACCACAAACTTGTGGGTGCCACAGGTATTTTATGACACAAATTCGGAGAAAAAAAAAAATAGAAAATAAAGTAAAAATGTGGTTTCATTCACAGAAATGGTTTGACTATAAATTAAAATGGGACCCAGAAGAGTATGGTGGTGTTGAAATGCTGTACATCCCATCTGAACATATATGGTTGCCAGATATTGTGCTCTTCAATAATTGGGATGGAAATTATGAGGTTTTTTTTATCTATTCTGTTTCATTTTTCTCAATAAAAATGGGAATTATTCAAAATAATTCATTTAGGTAACGCTTATGACCAAAGCGACTTTGAAATATACTGGAGAGGTGAGTAATTGATTAAAAATCCCAAATTTATTTCACACCAATAAAACTTTTCAATTTTTGAAAGGTATTTTGGGAACCGCCAGCCATTTACAAATCGTCGTGTGAAATCAATGTAGAATATTTCCCGTACGATGAGCAAACGTGCTTCATGAAATTCGGTTCAT
Source organism: Obolodiplosis robiniae (assembly GCA_028476595.1). Classification (NCBI taxonomy): domain Eukaryota; kingdom Metazoa; phylum Arthropoda; class Insecta; order Diptera; family Cecidomyiidae; genus Obolodiplosis; species Obolodiplosis robiniae. Next base: position 16,458,434 of record CM052015.1, on the reverse strand, counting down.
GGACCTACAACGGAGCTCAAGTTGATTTAAGACACTTGCATCAAGTAATTTTAACAAAATAAAACTCAAAAAAGATATTTGAACATTCATTGTGTGCATCTTCAATTATGAAAAACTCTTCAATTGATAGGTAGCCGGAAGTAATATCGTAAACATTGGCGTTGACTTGAAAGAATTCTATCCGAGTGTTGAATGGGATATTTTGGAGATTCCAGCTGGTCGCAATGAAGAATACTATCCAGAGTTTACTGAACCATTTTCAGGTTGGTTTCATTGTGTTTTTCTTAATTGAATTTGGAATCAGCATCAGGGAAATCTTTTCAGACATCACATTCAAGTTTACAATGAGACGGAAAACGCTATTTTACACGGTCAATTTGATTATTCCATGCGTCGCTTTAACATTTTTGACAGTTTTGGTGTTCTATTTGCCAAGTGATTCGGGCGAAAAAGTGAGAATTTATTGAAATTGAAGGAGAAAATACCATTTGATCTGTAATTTTTGAATAATTTTGAAATTAGGTCACTTTATGCATTTCAATTTTGGTGTCATTGACTGTGTTCTTCCTGCTTTTGGCTGAAATTATTCCACCGACATCGCTTGCCGTTCCACTTTTGGGCAAATACTTGTTGTTCACCATGACTTTGGTGTCTCTCTCGGTTTGGACAACAGTGTGTGTATTGAATATTCACTTCAGGTACGATGATTAGATTTTTCTAGCGGAACAATCACATTCTTTCATGATTAAATTATTAATTAAATTGGAATCACTGAAATTACATTTTTTTTTTTTCACAAAAATTTGCGGTTTTTACAGATCTCCATCAACCCACAACATGTCGCCGGGCGTTAAGAAACTATTCCTTGAATTCCTTCCGAAAGTAATGATGATGCGACGCACCAAATATAGCATGCCCGATTATGACGACAATGCACCGAATCACGGATACATCAACGAAATGGATGTCAGGTTAGTGCCGATGAAATTACAAATTTTGAGCAGATGCAATTGTTTGACTTCGAAATGATTATTCGCTTTTTCCAGAGACAGTGTAAGCGATTTCACCAGTGACTATAAAATGGACGGTCAAGATGGTAATTTTGATAATATTGCTTCAAATATGCCACATACATCCGGTAAGAACTCTCAGTTCGATCTATTGTCCATCAATCATTCCATGTCTTTTGTTTTCGATGAAATTGAATGTTGTGAATTGGATTATTGATCAATGATCATGTTTTTGTTTTTAAAATTGTATTTACATCTTTGGTTCGAAATTTGTTGCCGTTCATTTGTGCATCTCACCAGTTATATTTTCCAATTGCGTCATGAGAGAAATTCCCAATCGTATGTGTAAAACATATCATAAAATTATCAGAACTTGTTTATGAATCCATTAAGTTATGGTGCTCTTACTTTCTCTCATTTTAATCAACATCATTATTGAATAGTTTGATGAAAGAATAAAACGATCAAAAGAGGATATTTACCAAATGTTGAATAAATTATTCTAAAATCTTTCTCCAAAAACGCCTCTGTTTTGTCTATTTTAGCTCATTTTCGGTTTGCACGTGTTTTCTAACCTTTCATTATCAATTCATAATTATTTCCATCTAAAAATTTAAATCATCGCTCTCTCTTCTAATGTTACGATCTTAATCAATTTATGTCTTTTTGTATAAATCTTTGTGTGTTTTAAAAATATTGTGTCGTTGCGATGTGCCTGCTCTCTTCTTACTCTCGAAAAAATACAACATAATTCTTACTCTCAACATGCATCAACATAAAATTATACAAGTAAACAAATATTATGTTGAGAAAAAAAGTATTTTCGTTTTTAGATTTTTCCGCTTTCAGAATTAGATGTTTGCATTTTTGTGTATCAAAACTGTATTTCTTATAATATTTATGTTTGTCTCTTTGAATTGCTGATTAATTGGAACTTCGTGCTCGAAACAATAGCTGATACGGAATCAGAAAACATATTTCCGCGCAAATTGACTCCTGAAGTGTTGCAGGCATTGCGTGGCGTTCGCTTCATCGCTCAACATATTAAAGATGCCGACAAGGACAATGAGGTGAATCATTAACCAATCATGATTATTTGTAATACATTCATTGCAATCTTAATAAAAAAAAGTCGATTTTGCTACCTTATGCTTGAAATATTACCCGTTTGATCACAAAACTCCAATTATTTCATTTCAGGCTGTGCAAGAGTGGAAATTTGTGTCAATGGTATTGGATCGCTTTTTTCTGTGTTTGTTCACATTGAGCTGCATCGGTGGAACAATTGGAATAATCATGCAAAGTCCTTCATTATACGATACTCGTAAATCGTTAGCTCTTGAACTAAGCGAGATTAAATTGGGACATGACGGCGGATCCACCCTCGACAGAAAATTAACCATTTTCGATGATCCATTGGGTACTCCATAAATTCAACGAATTAACATATATGCATCTCAAGCATCTAACCAAATCGATATAGTTCCATAGTTACAAACATATTTCATAGATATAATCAAATAATGGCAATACATTGTTAACATTTTCACATTAGACGAGAAATGCAAAGAAGCTCCTATCACCAACACCAAACTTATTCGACTTAGATTGAATTAATGGAAGAAGAAATACTTAAAATAAATACAGAAAAACACGCTCAATTCATACAATGCAATATTTGAATTGATTCAGTCGTTGTTTTATTTGATTTCTGTAGAAAATAAGCAAACTGTGTGTAAGTATTTACATGAATTATGCCACTTCGTCATTGTGAAGAATGCCATTCTTTGTCTTCATCGAGATCAGGAAGAATGTAATAGAGACAATTCTGAACATCACGAAATAAGATGATTGAAAAATTGGTCGTCACAAAGAAAATGTGAAAAGGTCATAGAAACAACAACACTGCAGCTGTTGGCTGAAACTCAAACGAATAATCGTCAAGCTCAATATTGTCTCTTTTACCAAGTCAACAAGATTCGCTTACAAATTTTCACACAAAAATTGAAATTTTTGCACCAACTGCTAGAACATTTGTAAACCTATTTTGAATTTTAAATTCATATCTTCCGATACGATTTTCCAAGTTTTTTCTTGTTAGTTTCCATAAAATTTATGTTTGATTCAGCAGTTGAAACGTTCGATATGTGCGGCAGCTTTTGATTTAATTAGAACAGTTTTCTCGCAAAACGGGGGCTTTTGAGTAGAAAATAAGATTTTTCGGCCAGAGATGATTTCGTTTTTACACACACTCTGCATAAATTTCGGACGTGATAATTTTTTCAATTCAAATTCATTAAAAGATATGAATAAATGAATATGAAGTAGAAGTTGAAAAGAGCCTAACTATTGATAATTATGAACTGATGCTAACATAATAGATATGCGAATACTTGGAAATTCATTAGACAAGAAAAGAACTAATTTTTTTGAATATTCAAATTTTATTTATTAATCGCATTTCGCATCCAAGAAAATCTCGAATAAAGATTTATTTACACTTCAAAATGTAATATATTTATTCTAAATGTATCGTTTGAACATTAAAACTATTGACGTGATTCGGTCAATATGCTCAATGATTTATCATATCTCCATGTTTACTGCCATCTTTGCCATTTGAAATTCACGTTTTAAGTAACAGCTTGTGTCATATTTTGACCAAAACATATTTAGAGCCAACTTTGGCCTCCACATAACTCGTATCTGAAATTTAAATATTAATAATTACATTCTTTTTTTTATATTTCCAAATATATTTTGGGTTTCGTATAAATTCCTATCTCAAAGTTATTCATAATATGCTTCTTCATAACAGTAGGAATCGCTTCAAAAAAATAATCATTTTTCATGCAAAAATATGCAAAAACGAAAAATGACTAAAGATCGATTTTCTTGTGAAAAATGGATTCGTTATCACTTTAAACTAAAATAAGATATTAAACTGTGCCACTTCGTGATATGTATTCCCTTAATGACTTGCGAGCTGCACGAAAACGCACAATGTGAAAGAGAAGTAAGGAAAATATAAAATTATCAGCGTAAACAATTCAATTTCGCTTTACATTGAGCTCTTTATGAACTTAAACGTTCAAGCGTTAAACATCATATTCATTGAATGAGTTTCTTTTAAACAAACATTTTATCACAGTGTTGGGTTCGTTAAAATATTGCGAATGCAAGGATAAGCTCCCTTTGGTTGCAATGAACTCAGTCCATGCATTCGTTGAGAGAAAAAAAATAATATGACTGAATATTCATCTGATAAGCAACAGAGAACATGCTTGTAAATCTATCATATGTTTCACACTGAAGTAAAAACTAAACGTTGAGTTCTATTTTCAGTCATTTTTCGACAGCATTTTATATCAGAAGCAGATTCAGTGCAATTGTAAAATGGTTGTCAAATTATCAAATTACTTCACAATTATTGTGATTTTTTTAAAGTGGTTCACTTCAAGTGCGTAACTAAAACCTTTGATCTAACTTTAAGCTCAAGTAAATGTATCAATTTCGTTTACTTGCCAATTAAACTGCATTTTTTTATGCACATTCAAATCGGGAAAAATACATTACTTAAAAGTAAAAAACTTAGGCAACACTTTTATCAAACGCATTTGAGATTGCGCAACCACACAATTGCGACTTATTTTAAAAATTAATATGTCGAATGTTGCAAAACACCACAAAAGAACGTCCGGCTCTTTGCGACTTGTTCGCCCATATAATTTGCAGACTCAAAGTGTTGCGTGAAATCAACAATAGAGAGTGCGAAAGAGAATTGAAGATAGAGCGACGCGAATAAACTTTTAAAGATAAATTATGGCTATCGCATGAATGAATACGAATGCGTGTTGCGTAAATAAAGCTGTGCGATGGATATTTGCTCATTCTCATGAGAATTTGATTTGCCAAGAATCTTGACAAGTTCAAAGAATTACGTGACACTTGATCTACTTTAAGTAGCATGCAAGATATTTTGTCTCTCAGAACGAGTTCTTGTTCGGCTTGCACATCACATGTTCATCGTATTTATTTGCTTATGAAAATGCAAATTAATGCATTTGGAATGCGAACATGTCGACTGTATGAACAATGAACATGTGTTGCGTGGTTTTTATGAGGAATTCGATAAATTTCATTGATTTTAATCATTCTTGGCGAAAATGTTTCACTCAATATATTGTGTGCTTACAGTGGCTGTTGCATTGGAAGAGTCAAAGTGCCAAGATCCATTTCCATTTGGAACAAATATTTGGAATGTAGTTGTGGCTGCAGTAATCGGGAGTATTTTGCCGAACTTCTGTCCGTGCAGCTATCCATGCTCACCAGAAAATGTCGAAGAACATGTTCAGTTCTTTTACACGAAAAGGTAATTTTCTTGTAATTCAGGTTTTTTTGACCAAGTGGCAATTTTCGTTGTTGTTTTTTAAACTTTTCAAATTGTTTACTATGCAAATTCTTACGATATTGTTGACGTCAGTGAGTTCGAATACTATTATCAACTGGATATTAATAACACTGACAGAGTAAATGCAATCATCCAGGAAGATGATGTCAAGTTCCTCATACATGGATACACCGACAAAGTTCAATTTAATCAAACAGGTTCAATTTCCTTTGCATTTTATCATTTCTTTATTCCAATTGGTGACTCATGTCATTCATCTAAGCCATGTTTACAGGTTGGATGGAACCGACTGGTGTAGCATTAGCAAATACTACCAATGCAACAGTTATTCTGGTCGACTATAAAAACGTATCGAGTTGTAGCTATAGTCGAAGCGTCGAAGAAGTAGTTCCTTCAATTGGAGCTTATCTCGCACAAGTTATCACTAAATTGGAACTAAATACAAACAAGATTGAGCTGATAGGCCACAGCCTGGGCGCTCATATTGGTACGATAAAAATCATTGTGTTTTCTCTCACCTTTTATGATACTGTTCTGTTATTTAATTAATTACTCTCCCAACATTTTCTTCAATTCAAACTAAGCAGCCGGTTACACAGGGGCTGTTCTTAATGGCACCATCAGTAAAATAACAGGTAACTTTTATTTAAATATCCTCTAATCTCTTGTCGGGTACAAAATCGTACTGAATGTTATCTAAATTACTGGAACGGATCATAATTTATTGAATGAACGTATTTGAAAACTCACTTCTGTAGGCCTCGATCCGGCTGGTCCTGGCTTCGATTCGACAAAGAATGGCTTAAATAAAACATGTGCGCGGTTCGTACAAGTGCTGCATACAAACCCAGGTGAACTCGGCACCAATGAACAGCGTGGCGATTTAAACTTTTATGCAAACAATAAAACAACCACCCAACCAGGATGCCCGTTTAAGCCATGTGGACATGCGAAAGCGATATTCTACTACTTTACCTCGTTATTTCCACAATATGAATTTATCGGTGTGGATTGTAAGCAACAAGATTCCCGGCAAGCAACAGCAATAACCACTCGTTTTGGGTTTATCACTGATGTACACGAAGGAAACTTTTGCTTCAATACCACTTCGTGCTTCCCATTCACGACTGGCACAACGTCCACATCCATTGAAAACCTTCCGAATGAATATTTAACCACGGATTCAACTTACTCCGACCCTTCTGAGTCGACCTCTACAAGCAATGATTTAACGTCACCGAAATTATATTTTGATTTCAGCAGCTCAACAGATATGCAAGCAGAACGAAAATGGAAGAGATAAACTCTTCAAATCAAATTTCGAAAAACTGTAACAAAAATTTTACACTCAATAAAAATAGTTGAAATCATCAAATTGAATCAATTATATTTATTTTGTACTGCCGGATAATTGAAATTAACAATATCTCACTCAAGTAATAATTTTCATTCACGTAATGATAACAGTGTTCTTGGAAATGTCTTGCATTGGATTTTCAAAGCAGTCAATTGTGACCGATTGCAATCAAATTTGTAAAGAACAATTTTATGGAGTTGGACGATTATAACCGCGTAATCGACTACAGTCAAAAATGGGGCCTAAGCTCTTTAGTAAGCCTATATGTTCAACCCAGAGCAAAAATTTCATACAGAGAATTTTCGTGAAAAAATATGAACCGAGAGCCCGTGAACAAAAATATTGTACTTTTTTTTCTTTGTACGGCAGATTTTCATAAAATTAAAATTGTCCAATGATCTTCTATTTGAAACACATCACTTTTTCTACTGTAATTGGGCGGATCACTTTTATTCGCGATTTATTCGCGCTATGCGAGAAAGTATACTTTTTCTTCACCTATACGGCATATTTTCTGTTTCAACGTTCAATTGGATGTAATAGGCTTAAAAAATAAAAAAATCTGATGAAAAGAGTGGGTAGTTTATTTGAAAAATAGCAAAATATTTACACATTACTAGAGTTGACACTCGTCATTGAACGCATTCACCGCATTTGACATCAGTTTAACTCTAGTAATGTGTAAATATTTTGCAATTTGTTAAACAAACTGCCCACTCTTTTCGGCAGATGTTTTATTTTTTAAGCTAATTACATCCAATTGAATGTTGAAACAGAAAATCTGCCGTATTGGTTAAAAAAAAGTATACTTTCTCGCGTAGCGCGAATAAATCGCGAATAAAAGTGATCCGCCCAATTACAGTAGAAAAAGTGATGTGTTTCAAAAAGAAGATCCTTGGACGATGTTAATTTTATGAAAATCTTCCGTACACAGAAAAACAAGTATTTTTGTTCACGGGCTCTTAGACTAATAGATATTACATTTGAAATCAAATAGCTTTTCTATTTGATATCAAAAACAAAAGCTATTCGGTATCTCATGAATATTCTGGATGATGTCAGATAGAATATATTTTAGTCTAAAACCAAATTACATTGCCACTGAGAATGGACATTTATTTATTTTCAGTTCATTGTGGCAAAATACTCGCATAATTTTTTAAGTAAAGCACAATACTTTTGGGAAATAAAACTTTTTTCTTACGCTAGATGGGAAAAAAACAGCAAAAGTTATATAAAGATATGACAGTTTTGAAGTTTAATATTTCCAATTTATTGACATATGATCAGAAAATACAATTTCAAATACAAAGCTTCCTCCTGCTCGACTGAAGTCATAATGATTATTCTGTGTTGAATTATTATGCTGCAAATGGATGCTGTTGCTGTTGTTGTTGGTGGTGGTATTGTTGCAAATACTGCTGTTGCAAACGTTTGAAGTGTTCTATCATACCTGGGCATAATGCTGTACTTTCAGCATTTATTCTCCTCGCATCACGGGAAAGATTTACGAATTCTTTCGCATTATTTGAACTGATCTTTTTTAAAGCCTTATTGAACTTTCCGATCGCTGCTATTTGTTTCGACGTTCCTTCGTTCTTAGGTCTCGAAGTCTCTATATGAGACAGTAATTCATTCAACATTTGCATAGCATCAGAATATTCTTTTTTTTTTGTTCCAAATGTTTGAGCCAATCCAAAAAATTCATTATATAAATTCTTTCGTCTAGCATTCCATGGTCTCATTTCTACACCTGAATTCACACCTCTGTGTCCAATATGTGTGAGGAAGACATCGTTGATGAGTTGACAACACACTCTTTCCTTATCGAGTAATTTCTGGAGGAATGATATTGTCTCCAGAAAAACTTTGACTGTTGTATCAAAAGACTCAATTTGCTCCTTAGACACTTCCAGCACTTTCGAGCTAGCTTCCAGGAAACGTTCTGATTGTGATTTTACCTGCGTTTCGTAAGATTCGGCCTCTATTGGAATATTACTAAATGGATCTCCATCATATTTACTACAATCAAATGTAGCTTCTCTTAGCAAGTTTTGAATTAGAATACTTGGAAGCTCCTCTGGTGAAGGTTCAGTGATCTAATTTCATTGGAGAGATATATTTTTAGGAATGATTCTGTTTTTCACTTATATACTGGTAAAGAAATCAGAGCATTTATACTTACGGCTGTTGAAAGAGCCACACAACATGTGATGAGGATCAAGAGACGCATTATGATAAATTGAAAACAAAAGTGTGTTACAATATACTGACTGATTGTACCGAACAAAACTGATATTTATACACCACATGAGAATGTGTTCAAACTCAAAAATGAATATTTATATTCTGACTAGAAATTTAAATTCGACTTCCTGAATTAAAAAGTCACATGACATTCTATGCATTTATAAATTTAATGCAAAATTTGCATTTCAAGTGGATTGACTTTTCCAAACATACAACTGTTGTGATGTGAATGGCGAAAATAATTTGAATTCCTGAAAGCGATATTTGAACACGTACCAAAAATTGAATAAATTTAATCTTTCAAATATAATTTGCATTTAACGAACACTTGAGTAAATATGTTTTCTTTACTGCGCATGTGACGTAAGTGTTTCTGTTGGTTGAAAATGTTTTTTCTACGCATTTCAGTGTCCGAAAAATCATTTGTGCCCATTTTCAGTCCGAAATGTTGTTCATGTGTTCAGTGTACGTTGTGCGAAGAGGATATCAACATGATCATTCGAAACATTTATGCTCACAATCACAAAAACAACAATAATAACAAAAACATGTATTTAAAGACCATTAATGCCTTTCAGCGTCTGGTATGTTTTACGAAACGATTAACCTCATACAATACCTTTCCCGATCGAGGGCAAATTTTTGAGTTTCATTGCACCATTCATATCCTCTCTCATTCAAATTGTATTCAACCGAATCTAAATAACGTCTACGTGGTCTTCCCCTAATTCTCGGCTCATCAGCTTCGGCGAACAGAACCTGCTTCAGTAATTGCTCAACTCCGATGCATTTCACATGACCAACACATATCGGTCTGGATTTTGTTGCTTTTAATCCTTTTAAAACTGAACGATTAGATTAACCTAATTTTTGTTTTTGATTTTTTTATACTCTTTTTTCACATTAAGTACAATGAAGAAGTCACAAGCGTACATGAGATTTCGAAATTTTGATACAGAGGTCCGATCAATGCTAGTGGGCTATTGTTGGAAAGCTCTTGGATCATAAGTCCAGAAAAACCATGGTAGTTTGAAAATCGACCTGCCTAGACTCTAGTTATGGCGGTTTGAAAATGTAATTCAATCATTCAAATTGAATAAGCCGTTCAAAAGTTATGACAATTTAAATTTGTCTCTTGTAAACTCCCATGATGATGATTTGGTATCTTTATTTGATAGTTCGAGGGTGCCTTCAATATATTCAGTTGATACTTTCAGGGCTTAACAATATTTGAAAAATATGAGGATTTTGTTCGGACACTTTCTGATCCGTTGGCCATTTTTCAAATGGTCACTGTGGCCCAAGCATTCAACTCACAGATAACACAGATATATCTCATATCGTTGAAAAGCCATTTATGCCAGCTATCTAGTGAAATCTGACTAATCGGACTTATTTGATTAAATATCTCAAAAACTGTACAAGCGATTTTATATATTTTTTAAATAACAATAGTCATAAAAAAGAAAAAATAAATGGTCTTACGTAAAACTAACTTTTCCGCACATTTCCCAAAATTGTTCGTGCTTACGCGCTTTTCATTGATTGCTACGCATTTGTATTGGATTTATGATTATTTCTTATCAAATCATCATGCAACTTTGAGAATAAATCACAGAAAATTTCAAGTCATTACGATGAGATCAAATTTCAAGTCCTTCATGTGATTTAAATTTAAATTAAAAAAAAACACGAAAAAACATCTCAGTCTCTAATTTTTACTTCAACGAACGTTCGCTGCTTTTGAATTGGTAATAACAATTACGAATTAGTTCACTCTGATGTGAACTTTCAATTCATGCCAACGATAGATATGATTCCACATTTACTTACTTTCGTTAAAAAGTTAATGAGCATTCAAATTGATGAAAAAACACAGATTAGAATATCACAAATACTTCATCCAATTCAATGACAAAATTTGAATATTGACCCTGAAAATTGAAAATTTTGTGAGCGAGGTAGTCTTAAATCTCATCGGATGACTTGAAATTTTGTATGACTCATTTTTTTTTCACAAGAAAATAATATTCTGAAAGTTTCATAATGATACAATGTGAACTAGACATAGTCCCAATACAAATGTTTCTTAAATATATTGAAAAATAGCCCATTTATTGATTCGCCTCCACAAGAGCTACCCGAAAAAATTATCCGATTAGGCTGAAAATGAATAGTTTTCTATTGACTAATGAATGCCAATGTGTGTGTAAATTTTGGACCAATTCTTATCTCAATTTTTTGAGTTATCGTGCTAAAATTTTTTACCTATAACCAAACCGAATCGCCACTGTGAATGTTGGCAAAGTTCATTTCAGCAAAATACTCACATAATTTTTTGAGTAAAGCATAACATTTCTGAGAAATAAAAAAGCAAAATTTATATAGAGAAACGAAAGTTTAATATTTCAAATTTATTGACATATGATCAGAACAAACAAATTTAAATACAAAGCTTCCTTCTACTCGACTGAAGTCATAATAATTATTCTGTGTTTAATTATTATGCTGCAAATGGATGCTGTTGCTGTTGTTGGTGGTATTTCAGATACTGCTGTTGAAAACGATCGAAGTGTTCTACGATACCTGGGCATATTTCTGTACTTACAGCCTTTATTCTCCTCGCATCACGGGAAAGATTTACGAATTCTTTCGCATTATTTGAACTGATCTTTTTTAAAGCCTTATTGAACTTTCCGATCGCTGCTATTTGTTTCGACGTTCCTTCGTTCTTAGGTCTCGAAGTCTCTATATGAGACAGTAATTCATTCAACATTAGCATAGCATCAGAATATTCTTTTTTTTTTATTCCAAATGTTTGTGCCAATCCAAAAAATTCATTATATAAATTCATTCGTCTAGCATTCCATGGCCTAATTTCTAAACCTGATTTTAAACCTCCGTGTCCAATATGTGTGAGGAAGACATCGTTGATGAGTTCACAACACAGTTTTTCCTTCTCGACTAAATTCTGGAGGAATGATATTGTCTCCAGAAAAATTTTGACTGTTGTATCAAAAGACTCAATTTGCTCCTTAGACACTTCCAGCACTTTCGAGCTAGCTTCCAGGAAACGTTCTGATTGTGATTTTACCTGCGTTTCGTAAGATTCGTCATCCATTGGAATAGTACTAAATGGATCTTCATCATATTTACTACAATCAAATGTAGATCTTCTTATCAAGTTTTGAATTAGAAAATGTTGATGCTCCTGACGTGCAGTTTTAGTGGTCTAATTTCATTGGAGAGATATATTTTTAGGAATGATTCGGTTTTTCACTTATACACTGGTAAAGAGATCAGAGCATTTATACTTACGGCTGTTGAAAGAGCCACACAACATGTGATGAGGATCAAGAGACGCATTATGATAAATTGAAAACAAAAGTGTGTTACAATATACTGACTGATTGTACCGAACAAAACTGATATTTATACACCACTTGAAAAAGTGTTAAACTCAAAAATGAATATTTATATTTTGACTAGAAATTTTAATTCGATTCTCTAAATTTATAAATAAATATTTATCACATGACATTTTATGTATTGATAAATTTACTGCAAAATTTGCATTTCAAGTGGATTGACTTTTCCAAACATACAACTGTTGTGATGTGAATGGCGAAAATAATTTGATCTCCTGAAAACGATATTTGAACGCGTACACAAATTGAATAAATTTAATCTTTCAAATATAATTTGCATTACACGTGCACTTGAGTAAATATGTTTTCTTTACTGCGCATGTGACGTAAGTCTTTCTACTGGTTGAAATTGTTTTTTCTACGCATTTCAGTGTCCGAAAAATCATTTGTGCCCATTTTCAGTATTGTTCATATGTTCAGTGTACGTTGTGCGAAGAGGATATCAACATGATCATTCGAAACATTTATGCTCACAATCACAAAATAAACAATAATAACAAAAACATGTATTTAAAGACCATTAATGCCTTTCAGCGTCTGGTATGTTTTACGAAAAGATTAACCTCATACAATACCTTTCCCGATCGATGCACAGAAAATAAAGTATCTGTAAAAAGTACAGACATCGGTTGTAAAATCGCATTTTCCAACCATGTTTGTATGAAGGTTGTGAACTTCGCAACAGTTCAATTTACAGAAAATGTTGCGAAGTTCACAACCTTCATACAAAAATGGTTGGAAAATGCGATTTTACAACCGATGTCTGTACTTTTTACAGATACTTTATTTTCTGTGTGGCAAATTTTTGAGTTTCATTGCACCATTCATATCCTCTCTCATTCAAATCGTATTCAACCGAATCTAAATAACGTCTACGTGGTCTTCCCCTAATTCTCGGCTCATCAGCTTCGGCGAACAGAACCTGCTTCAGTAATTGCTCAACTCCGATGCATTTCACATGACCAACACATATCGGTCTGGATTTTGTTGCTTTTAATCCTTTTAAAACTGAACGATTAGATTAACCTAATTTTTATTTTTGATTTTTTTATACTCTTTTTTCACATTAAGTACAATGAAGAAGTCACAAGCGTACATGAGATTTCGAAACTATTTCACATTTGGGCACATTTCCCGGAATTGTTCGGGTTTACGCGTTTTTCATTGATTGCTACGCATTTGTATTTGATTTATGTTTATTTATTCGAATCATCATGCAACTTTGAGAATAAATCACAGAAAATTTCAAGTCATTACGATGAGATCAAATTTCAAGTCCTTCATGTGATTTAAATTTAAATTAAAAAAAAAACACGAAAAAACATCTCAGTTTCTAATTTTTACTTAAACAAACGTTCGCTGCTTTTGAATTGGTAATAACAATTACGAATTAGTTCACTCTGATGTGAACTTTCAATTCATGCCAACGATAGATATGATTCCACATTTACTTACTTTCGCTAAAAAGTTAATGAGCATTCAAATTGATGAAAAAACACAGATTAGAATATCACAAATACTTCATCCAATTCAATGACAAAATTTGAATATTGACCCTGAAAATTGAAAATTTTGTAAGCGAGGTAGTCTTAAATCTCATCGGATGACTTGAAATTTTGTTTGACTTATTTTTTCACAAAAAAATAATATTCTGAAAGTTTCATAATGATACAATGTGAACTAGACATAGTCCCAATACAAATGTTTCTTAAATATATTGAAAAATAGCCCATTTATTGATTCGCCTCCACAAGAGCTACCCGAAAAAATTATCCGATTAGGCTGAAAATGAATAGTTTTCTATTGACTAATGAAGACCAATGTGTGTGTAAATTTTGGATCAATTCTAATCGCAATTTTTTGAGTTATCGTGCTTACAAATTTTTGTATACAACGTACAACGTACAACGGTCAACGTACCACACACGGACAATAAATTGCTCCGGGAATGGTTGCAATCGTTTTTACTAGGTTCAAAACGCATAGAAAACTTATTCCGAGCGTTTTGAATTTTTTGGACCGATCGCAATACTTTAACAACAACACAGTGGTATGTGCGGAAAAGTAAAAGTTTCGGTATATGTCATATTTCGGAAAGATGTGATTCGCGAGACATGGCGATTTAAAGAAAATATTCCCCCAAAAATAGACAAGAAGATAGAAGGGGCCTAAGCGTCCCAAATTTGGAATATAAACGAAATTCGGTAATGATCGGTGGTTTCACTATATGGAAGATGTGTGTAAGAGTCCTATCAAACTGATACGAATTGCAAAAATTATTCCTTTTTTCAAAAAAAAAAAAAAAAAAATCAAATACACATGCAATGCAACTTGATAACGAGTGATAGTCTCTTGGCATTGAATCGATGAATAAATTAAATGAGATGCAATGAAAAGTGTGATGAAGAGTTAATATCGATGTTATTACTCCTCCCATCCCGTGAAGACGTTCTATCGACGGAAAGGAAATTATTGATATCAAATTTTGTGCCGCAGAATACATGGACGGCAATGCAGTTACAAACAAACGAAAAATCTGCGAAAAAATACTTCTTTAATCCATAAGTTTTTTCGAACATTTTTCGTTTGTTCACTAATCGCATTGCCATCCATGTATTCTGCGGCACAACATTTGATATCAATAATTTTGTGTTTTGTTTTCGCTCGCGGAGCGAGAATTCACCTCGGCAAGAGGTTTTTTGTTTGATTAAGCAATTACGCGAAATTAAATATCATAAACACGATAAAATCAGATAAGATGCTGTTTAATACCCGATGAAAATAAAATTTGCGATGAATATAGGCTTGTGACTTCTTCATTCGGGAAATTCATTTTGCTTCGTGTTTCTCAATTTAATTTCCCTCATTTGACAGTTTCTTTACATTGATATTGCCAGTGTCTGTGTTCGATAGTTTGTCAATATTAGCCGTATGCACACGGAAAACCGATATAAAGTATTAATTCTATTTATTAAGTTTTATGTTCATAAGGAAACTGTATGATTTCTGCGGTTTTCCTATGTCTGCTGTGTAATATTTACGTCACTCGCGTGGACTTATCGTTGATTGTCCACAGTGAATGGTGTCATTGTGGAAAAATAGGAGCATAATTTGTGTTCCTTTTGCCAAACAAATTGAGCAATGTTCAATGATCATAGAACTTTTTATGAAAAAAGTTAGGAAATTACTTTTTTCTTACATTAGATAACAAAAAACAATAATGATAAACACAATCGACGGTTTTGATGTTTGATATTCAAATTTATTGACATATGTGCAGAACATACAATTTTAAAGCATCAATTTAATTTAATTATTATGCTGCAAATAGGTTTTGTTGTAGCCCATGTTGTTGTTGGGCTTGATGCTGCTGTCGGTAAAGATTGAGGGCATAATCTTGACATATTTTTCTATTTTCAGCTAGCATTCTCTTCGCATTACCGAAAAGATCGGAAATGTCTTCCATATTTTTTGAATGGAAATTTTCTAACTCCTTATTGAATGTTTTAATCGGTGCCTTTCCTTTCGACGTCCCTTCTTTCATCGGTCTTACCGTCTCTAGTTTTTCAAGCAACATTGGTATGCCATCAAAAAATTTTTCTTTTGTGTTCCCAAGCTTTTGTGTCAGTCCAACAAATTCATTATATAAATTCTCTCGTCTAGTATTCCACGGCCTGATCTCTGCACCCGAATCCTCACCTCGGTCCAAAATATATTGTCTAAAGACAGAGTTGAGAGTTCACAACACGCTTTTTCCTTCTCGAGAAAATCCTTGAAGAATGTTATCGCCCCAAGTAAATTTTTGACTGATTGATCAAAACCTTTGAGATCATTCTGAGACACCTTCCTCAATTGCGATCCAACTTCCAGAATATGTTTTGAATCTGTTTGTAGCTGCGTTTCGTGAGATTCATCCATCGGAATACTTCTAAATGGATCATCATTATACTTACTACAATCAAATGTAAATTCTCTATTTAAGCTCTGAGCTATATCAGCTCGCTGCTGAGGTGTACGCGTATTGTACTAATTTCATTGGAAAGAAAATTTCTTTAAGAAAAAAATCGGTTTTTCACACGGCGCAGAGCAGTACTGGAATGACCATTCTAGCACGTAAGTAATCTCAAACAATATGTATAGTTAATGCCATTTAATGGCTAATTAATTACTCCCATTCTATGTCTCAGCAATATAGAAACAAAGAAGATGGAATTATATGGAACTACTGGTGCATGGTTTTTGATTATTTACTCACTAGAATGATGACTGAAGTACTACTCTGCCCCTTAGCTTAAAACTTAAAAACTGGTAACAAGATCAAAGAATTTCTACTTACGGCAGATGAAAAAGCCACAGCAAATGTAATTAGGATGAAGAGACGCATTGTGAAAAATTGAAAACCACTTTTTTGTCTGACTGATTGTACCAAACAAACTGGATCTTTATATATCCCTAGGTGTTTGTTTTAACTTGACTATGAATTCAAATAATTTGAATTTCGAATATCTTAATTGATATATTCGTCACATGACACTCTTTTCCTTTATGCATATTAAGGCAATGTCACAGTAATACAGCTGCACACGTGTCAATCTCTGGCAAAAAACATTTGTTCAAATGCAAAACGTTGGAGTGTCTTCTTCTTCTTCCGTAACTTCTTTGTATATTATGATATTAAGCAAAACTTTTCCAGAAGGAAACGTAGAGATGCTGGTCTATAGTTCATTTAAATTGTGTCTTATGGGTGACATTCATTCCGAATGAATTAACTTTTTCATTTACACAACTGTTGTGACGTGAAAGAATTTGAGCTCCTGCAAACGATATTTCAACACGTACACTAATTGAATAATTCAAGTACGGCAAATATAATTTGCATTGCGCGCGTGTGCAACATGTTTATTTTTCCACGCATGCAACTGTAGTATCTATATCGATTGGTTCGAGAATTTCCTGATTGAGGGCATTCCCAGACCGTGTTTTTGTCCATCCGTCTTGTTTTATGAGAAAATTCAGCTGTAAACAATTTCAAGACATTCCGATAAGAATAAAGACTAATTTTCGTACAAAAATGTTTATTTGACCCTGAAAATTCGCAGGTGAGGTAATCGTTAATCTTATATATCAACGACATCAAATTATGTGGGACTGAAATAAGATTCTGAAAGTTGCATATTGAAAACACCTCCATTTAATGACTAGACCTTAATTGAACTATTCGAAGACGTTATCTACAATGAGTGAGCTGAAAATTAAAAGCGTACATGTAACGATTGATTTTAATCTCAATTTGTTTGAGTTATCGTATTTTTCAACAACTGACAACGCAAACGGACAATAAATCGTTCCGGAAATGGTTGCAATTGTTTTTTAAGGTCCAAAACGCATAGAAAACTCATTTAGAGGCGTTTGCATTTTTTGGACCGATCGTAAGTAATACTCTCCGCACACAGTTGTTTGTGTGCAACAGTAAAATGCGACTGGAAGTAACAAATCGGTATGTCTTTATTTGGTTAGTGCTCTCTCCATCGGTCAATGATGATACTGGTGAATGGTTGAAGTGGGCCCGTTCTGTCTTTACATCGCTTGCTTTTATTGCAATCCTAGGTTTCTCGATTTCGAGTCGAAACTTTTATTGAATTCATTTCAATGAATAGCGAAGGGTCAGTGTACTGTCACACATCTCACTCATTAGCAACTTTCATCTTCAATAGCAACGGGAATTCTAACATTTCTTTCAGGGAATATTTTCTACTACAAACAGCACAGAAACATAACAAGCGTCTGTTCTCATCGCAACGGTTCAAACTGCACAAAATTCCCCTATTTCTCATTTGCAATTAACATTCGCTCTCAATTCCAATAGCTTAGAACATATGTCGGGCTGAGAGTAAAAACGGGTAAAAACATCTTACGTCATGCTCACGCTTACGAGAATTTTCCTTGGTGTGAGCAGGAGATAAAATGTTTTTAATCGTTTTTACTCTCAGCCCTACATATTGGATTCGACCTTGGCGTTCATATCAGCAGCATATTTCATTAATTTTTTTGCGTATCAAGCGTTTTTCTTTATTTATTCTACTTATTTAACGGATTACGATGGATAGACTTTGAAGGGCGCTGTCAA
Source organism: Obolodiplosis robiniae (assembly GCA_028476595.1). Lineage (NCBI taxonomy): Eukaryota > Metazoa > Arthropoda > Insecta > Diptera > Cecidomyiidae > Obolodiplosis > Obolodiplosis robiniae. Next base: position 16,439,851 of record CM052015.1, on the reverse strand, counting down.
TCAGATTGAAAGTTGATTATGTTTCAATCAATCAAACGAGTTTTTTTTTTTTTTTAAATCAATCAATATTCATAAGTCTGATTCCACTTAGTGGCAGTAGCCTCTAAAGCAATTACGATAACTGCTCAAGTATTGCATAAGGACAGAGCAAGATATGGAACATACAGTCAAAGTATCGAAATATGCTGCTCAGCCAGCTGACTGAGAGACGCAGCGCGAGCTGAGAAAAGCTGAACGCATGCGTCACGGGCATACGTTTAAACACGCGGTTCTCTTTGCTGTGCGATCGTATCCGAAATGCACGAGTAGTATACTCAGAGAATAAGAGAATCGCAGAAATAGACGTTTGTTGCTCCACGCTATACTCGTGTATTCCAGGAAACAATCAACACAAAACGATTGAATCATATTGCATTTTGTCATTGTGGAATACATGAGAGTGGCGCGGAGCAAAGAACGTCTTTTTCTGCTTTTCTCTTATTCTCTGAGTATACTACTCGTGCATTTCGGATACGATCGCACAGCAAAGAGAACCGCGTGTTTAAACGTATGCCCGTGACGCATGCGTTCAGATTTTCTCAGCTTGCGCTGCGTCTCTCAGTCAGCTGGCTGAGCAGCATATTTCGATGCTTTGCATACAGTTATATGTGCCTACTATTACTAAAGATAACTTTGTCAACGTTCGGTTCCATTCCACTCGCAATCAAAACAATATCATAAAACTAAACCAATATTAGCCGTGCGCACACGGAAGACCCCTATAAAGTATTAATTTTTCTTATTGAGGTTTTTGTTCATGAGGAAACTGTTTGATTTCAGCGGTTTTCCTATGTCTGCTGTGTAATATTTACGTCACTCGCGTGGACTTATCGTGGATTGTCCACCGTAAATAGTGTCACTTTAATTCATCAATTCAGCCAATTTAAGGGGAAGAGTAGCTTTGGGGGCAAGATTATCTCTGCACTGGCTTACGCAGATGACCTGGTACTGTTTGGCAATTCTGAACGGGAGCTGCAAAGTAGTATCAAAGATTTGGAAGAGGCTTGTGCGAACTTCGGAATGACCATTAGCGGCAACAAAATTCAAGTTATGCATGTGGGCTTAGAATGGCAACTTGTTGGAACAAGTTTAGCAATTCAAATATTTGGGTCGCATCTTTTAAGAAGATGGCAAGTTTAATAAAGAGTTTGAGCGCAACTTAGATCACACGTTTTTAATAAACGTGAATTGAGAACAGAAACAAAGATGTTGATTCACGGGTCAATCTTCAGACCAACTATTCTGAGAATCTCATTCATGATTTGGAAGTGTCTGATATGAAAGTGTTGAGAATGATTTCGGAAGTCTCCGGAAATGAGACGATTCGGGAGGATTTAAACGTCGATTCGGTAGAGGGGGGAGCAAGAAAATCCAGACTCAGATGGTTTGGTCATGTCAAACGCATGGGAGAGAAGCGACTACCGAAACGGATTCTGTTCGTCGATGCAAATGGTCCGAGAAGGAGGGGAAGATCACGGAGACGTTATTCAGATTCTGTTAAATATGAATTGAATGCGAGGGGATATGAATGGCGTGATGAAACTCAAAACTTGGCTCTCGATCGGGGTTTGTGGAGAGGTATCGTTATGGGTGTATGAGGCAATTTGTTTCGTAAAACAGACCAGACGCTGAAAATCAATAATGGTCTATACATGCTTTTTGTTGTTGTTGTTGAAATTAAAATTCGATATCCTGAATTGATATGTTTTTGACATGATATTCTATGCATTCCGAATGAATTAAGTTTTCCATGCACACCATTGTTGTGATGCGAATGGTGAAAAAAGTTTTAATTCTTAAAAATGATATTTCAACGCGTACCAAAAATTGATTAAATTAAGTCCGGCAAATATAATTTGCATTACGCGTGTGTATGAACACCGTGTGTTGGATTGTTCAGCACGTTCACTCCAATATATATTTTCTCATCACTCTCGGAACGTGCATACAAATTCGTCGCGTCATACTTAATAAATACATGCAAATGATGCGACGAATCTGTGTAAGTGTGCCAAAATTTGGTGTACGCGTGTGTAAAACACCAAAGAGAGAGTGATGAGAATATTTGAGTAAGCGTGATGATCACACCAACACACGGTGTTCATATACACTGAAACTGTTTTGTATGAGAATGTATTAAAACACTTGCAAGTGGGAAATATTCTCTAAATGCTGAGATACAATTTTATTCAACTTCAAAAACGATATCGAATTGAACTTAAATAAGAGATGAAATTGATCTGAAATGATCACATATACATGTATTATATCTGAATGTAAATAATGTTTTTGACAAGGCAGATGTTCGAAAAGAAATTTGCGAACTAAAAATGTAGTGAATATTGCACAAAACAAATGGTTGCGTTTCGAAATTAAGTACCATTTTAGGGAATGAGCGGACACAGAACTGGAATTATAGATTTGCATTTGTACATTACATCGTAATTATCATAACGGAATTTGAGTGGACAAGTTGGTAGTTGGTATAAATTCGATAATTCGGTACACAAGTTTGCACATTTTGGAAAGCTATCGGCGCTTATTAGTGAGAAAAAAAAGAGAAACGAACGGAAGATTATTCCAGAGTTTGTCGTCAACTTGTCTACCGAACGTTTTTCAGATAATGAATTAAATTTGCTAAATTGCTGTTCAAAATTCGATCTAAAGCCAGATAAATTGAATGTCGCTGAATCAATTGTTGATATTGAAACAATTTTAAAATTCAAATTACAAAGAAGGTAGAAAAATGAGACCAATAGTTTCAAGCATTAACACTCCTTCGTATAAAATGGTAAAATGGCTAGTTAACGAAATGAAATCTCTGCCTTCGATTAAAAGCCATGCAGTGAAAACACTTTGATTTTGTGAAAAAAGTGGAAAACATTTTAGTCAATGACAATGAAATTGTGGTTTCTTTCGACATAGTTTCATTGTTTCCAAGCACTGATTGAATTCGAAAAATATTTGACGAAAATTAACGTGTCGAACGAAAAAAAAATTCTGTACACAAAAGTGGCGAATTTGTTTATGCAACAGAATTTTTTCCAATTCCGCCAATCCATTGATAAGTGAATGTGTTATGGCCGCGTTGGAATGACAACTCGCAGAAAAAGAGCTTTTGCCGAGAGTTTGGCACGGATATGTGGATGATGTGTTCGCGATTATCCATAAGAATAAAGAAACAGAAATTTTGAATATTTTAAATTCTCGATTACCGTCAATTAAATTCACTTGTGAACTGGAATCTAACAATAAGTTAGCCTTTTTAGATATCCAAGTGATTGAAAAATCCGATTAATCGCTTGAATTCGGAATATAGCATAAATCAACAAGTACAATGCGCGTTATAACAAGTGATTCTTTTTGCCCATTTTAATACAAAAGATCAGTGTTTCATTCAATGGCTCACCGATTGTGCAACATTCCACTTTCGATCTAACATTACAAAAATAAATCAGATTATATTAAACGAGTGGCTGATTTAAATGTTTATCCGGTGACAACGGTTGATAATATGTATTATCAAAAAACATGCAAAGAAATAGAAAATTAAAACCATGTCAACATTGCCTCAAATTTCCGTTGAACCAGATAAAATTAGAGTGTCAATGTCTTACGTTCCGCATATTACGAACAAATTGAATTCAATTCTCAGAGATACGAATTTAATGGCGGTGTATAAGAACAATGATTGTAATAGTGCTTATATCGGTCAATCAAGGAGAGAGATCGTTTCAAAGAACACAAAATGTGTATAAAAAACAAAGACAAAGATCATTCGTTATTTGCAAAACACATTCTCATAAATAAACATTCGACCAACATAACAAGTGATAACAAGACATTCTTAAAGTGCGTGAACGCCGCTTGGATGCTTAAGAGTGTGTGTATGTAAACAAATGCGAACATAGAGTGAATCTAGATAATGGTAATATCGATTCATGTTTGTTCTCGCTCGCAAATTGACCAAATGATGCAGATGTATTAATGACGTAGCGACATTGTCGTGATCGTTGAGTTTTGTGGTTCGTGCTATGCATATTGTTGCCGCTTTATTTAGTCGTGATTGCTGATGATGGATTTTATGAACAAGTTGAAATGCATTCAGGTTGGTGATTTATTAGTTTTTATGTTTGCCTGAATTTGAACAACAAAATATCTGTTTAAATGGTCTTACGTATGTGAAACCAACTTTTCCACACATTTCCCGAAATTGTTCGAGTTGACGGGTTTTTCATTGATTGCTACTCATTTGTATTTGATTTATGTTGATTTCTTACCGAATCATCATGTAACTTTGAGATTAAATCACAGAAAATTTCAAGTCATTACGATGAGATCGAATTTCAAGTCCTTCATGTGATTTAAATTTAAATTTAAAGAAAAAACGAAAAAACATCTCAGTTTCTAATTTTTACTTCAACGAACGTTCGCTGCTTTTGAATTGGTAATAAAAATTACGAATTAGTTCACTCTGATGTGAACATTCAATTCATGCCAACGATAGATATGATTCCACATTTACTTACTTTCGTTAAAATGTTAATGAGCATTCAAATTAGAACACAGATTAGAATATCACAAATACTTCATCCAATTCAATGACAAAATTTGAATATTGACCCTGAAAATTGAAAATTTTGTGAGCGAGGTAGTCTTAAATCTCATCGGATGACTTGAAATTTTGTATGACTCATTTTTTTTCACAAGAAAATAATATTCTGAAAGTTTCATAATGATACAATGTGAACTAGACATAGTCCCAATACAAATGTTTCTTAAATATATTGAAAAATAGCCCATTTATTGATTCGCCTCCACTAGAGCTACCTGAAAAAATTATCCGATTAGGCTGAAAATGAATGGGTTTCTATTCCTAATGAAGACCAATGTGTGGGTAAATTTTTGATCAATTTTAAAATCAATTTTTTGAGTTATCGTGTTAACCAATTTTTGCGTAACGTACAACGTACCACACACGGACAATATATTGTTCCGGGAATGGTTGCAATCGATTTTTCTAGGTTAAAAACGCATAGAAAACTTATTCCGAGCGTTTTGAATTTTTTGGACCGATCGCAATACCTTTACCACAAAAAGGAAAATTACGGAAAAGTAAATTATTCATGTCATCCAGATTGAAATTATTAAGGATTTCAGAATCTTTACTATCATCCTTACTAGATTTGGAACAGCCAAGCGATTCAATAACGCTCCATTTCGAACAAATAGAGTCGGCGTTAATGAAACTCTCGACCGTTGACATCTTTTTGTTCGCTATGTTCAAAAATTGAACGTTTGTTGTTATGATTTGATATGAAGGCTCGCAATTATTTTTACCTATAACCAAATCGAATCGCCACTGTGAATGTTGGCAAAGTTCATTTCGGCAAAATACTCACATCATGTTTTGAGCAAAGCATAACATTTTTGAGAAATAAAAAAGCAAAATTTATATAGAGAAACGACAGTTTTGAAGTTTAATATTTCAAATTTATTGACATATGATCTGAACGAACAAATTTAAATACAAAGCTTCCTTCTACTCGACTGAAGTCATAATGATGATTCTGTGTTGAATTATTATGCTGCAAATGGATGCTGTTGCTGTTGTTGTTGGTGGTGGTTTTGCAGATACTGCTGTTGCAAACGATCGAAGTGTTCTACGATACCTGGGCATATTTCTGTACTTACAGCCTTTATTCTCCTCGCATCACGGGAAAGATCTATAAATTCTTGCGCAATATTTGGACTGAACTTTTTGAAAACGTTAATGAACTTTCCGGTCGCTGCTATTTGTTTCGACGTTCTTTCGTTCATAGGTCTCGAAGTCTCTATATGAGGCAGTAATTCATGCAACATTAGCATAGCATCAGAATATTCTTTTTTTTTTATTCCAAATATTCGTGCCAGTCCAACAAATTCTTTATATAAATTCTTTCGTCTAGCATTCCATGGCCTAATTTCAACACCTGATTTTAAACCTCCGTGTCCAATATGTGTGAGGAAGACATCGTTGATGAGTTCACAACACAGTTTTTCCTTCTCGATTAAATTCTGGAGGAATGATATTGTCTCCAGAAAAATTTTGACTGTTGTATCAAAAGACTCAATTTGCTCCTTAGACACTTCCAGCACTTTCGAGCTAGCTTCCAGGAAACGTTCTGATTGTGATTTTACCTGCGTTTCGTAAGATTCGTCATCCGTTGGAATAGTACTAAATGGATCTTCATCATATTTACTACATTCAAATGTAGATTGTCTTATCAAGTTTTGAATTAGAGAATGTTGATGCTCCTGACGTGCAGTTTTAGTGGTCTAATTTCATTGGAGAGATATATTTTTAGGAATGATTCGGTTTTTCACTTATACACTGGTAAAGAGATCAGAGCATTTATACTTACGGCTGTTGAAAGAGCCACACAACATGTGATGAGGATCAAGAGACGCATTGTGATAAATTGAAAACAAAAGTGTGTTACAATATACTGACTGATTGTACCGAACAAAACTGATATTTATACACCACTTGAAAAAGTGTTAAACTCAAAAATGAATATTTATATTTTGACTAGAAATTTTAATTCGATTCTCTAAATTTATAAATAAATATTTATCACATGACATTTTATGTATTGATAAATTTACTGCAAAATTTGCATTTCAAGTGGATTGACTTTTCCAAACATACAACTGTTGTGATGTGAATGGCGAAAATAATTTGAATTCCTGAAAACGATATTTGAACACGTACCAAAAATTGAATAAATTTAATCTTTCAAATATAATTTGCATTACACGTGCACTTGAGTAAATATGTTTTCTTTACTGCGCATGTGACGTAAGTGTTTCTACTGGTTGAAAATGTTTTTTCTACGCATTTCAGTGTCCGAAAAATCATTTGTGCCCAGTTTCAGTATTGTTCATATGTTCAGTGTACGTTGTGCGAAGAGGATATCAACATGATCATTCGAAAAATTTATGCTCACAATCACAAAATAAACAATAATAACAAAAACATGTATTTAAAGACCATTAATGCCTTTCAGCGTCTGGTATGTTTTACGAAAGGATTAACCTCATACAATACCTCTCCCGATCGAGGGCAAATTTTTGAGTTTCATTGCACCATTCATATCCTCTCTCATTCAAATCGTATTCAACAGAACCCGCTTCGGTAATCGCTCAACTCCGATGCATTTCACATGACCAACCCATATCGGTCTGGATTTTGTTGCTTTTAATCCTTTTAAAACTGAACGATTAGATAAACCTAATTTTTGTTTTTGATTTTTTTATACTCTTTTTTCACATTAAAAAAACAATGAAGAAGTAACAAGCGTACATGAGATTTCGAAACTATTTCACATTTGGGCACATTTCCCGGAATTGTTCGGGTTTACACGTTTTTCATTGACTGCTTTGCATTACTATTGGATTTATGTTGATTTCTTATCGAATCATCATACAACTTTTAGAATAAATCACAGAATATTTCAAGTCATTACACATCATGTACATTCAAATTTAAATTTAAATAAAAAAAAAACATATAAAGATCTCAATTTCTAATTTTTACTTCAACAAACGTTCGCTGCTTTTGAATTGGTAATAAAAATTACGAATTAGTTCACTCTGATGTGAACATTCAATTCATGCCAACGATAGATATGATTCCACATTTAATACTTCATCCAATTCAATGACAAAATTTGAATATTGACCCTGAAAATTGAAAATTTTGTGAGCGAGGTAGTCTTAAATCTCATCGGATGACTTGAAATTTTGTATGACTCATTTTTTTTCACAAGAAAATAATATTCTGAAAGTTTCATAATGATACAATGTGAACTAGAAAAAAGTTTCGGTATATGTCATATCTCGGAAAGATGTGATTCGCGAGACATGGCGATTTAAATGAAAATATTCCCCCAAAAATAGACAAGAAGATAGAAGGGGCCTAAGCGTCCCAAATTTGGAATATAAACGAAATTCGGTAAACTTCTCCAGAAGGAAACGTAGAGATGCTGGTCTAAATGAACTATTTAAATTGTGTCTTATGGGTGACATTCATTCCGAATGAATTAACTTTTTCATTTACACAACTGTTGTGATGTGAAAGAATTTGAGCTCCTGCAAACGATATTTCAACACGTACACTAATTGAATAATTCAAGTACGGCAAATATAATTTGCATTGCGCGCGTGTGCAACATGTTTATTTTTCCACGCATGCAACTGTAGTATCTATATCGATTGATTCGAGAATTTCCTGATACAAAAATGTTTATCTGAACCTGAAAATCGAAACATTTGCAGGTGAGGTAGTCGTTAATCTTGTATATTCAACTTCGACTTCAAATAATGTGTGACTGAAATAAGATTCTGAAAGTTGCATATTGAAAACACCTCCATTTAATGACTAGACCTTAATTGAACTATTCGAAGGCGTTATCTAAGTGAGCTGAAAATTAAAAGCGTACATGTAACAATTGATTTTAATCTCAATTTGTTTGAGTTATCGTGTTAACGTGTTTTTTTACCACGAACAACTGCTTAGTTGATGAATTTGTGCTCTTGCCAACGTTTCTCCATCACCAACATCATCTAGTTTTTAAGTTATTCAAGTTTTTCCCCTGACTCTCCTGGGTGAGGCCGGTTTTTCATGGTTTCCCGGATCTCCCTCTGATTGCCTTTGTTTCAGTCGTTCCATGGGCGGAATTTATACCGTATTGGGCAATTTGCCAGCATATATGAATTACTGCGTAACTCTTGTAGTACATATTGGTATAAATTTAGGATTCGTAATAAATAAATAATTAATAATAACAACGCGCACGGACAATAAATCGTTCCGGAAATGGTTGCAATTGTTTTTTAAGGTCCAAAACGCATAGAAAACTCATTTAGAGGCGTTTGCATTTTTTGGACCGATCGTAAGTAATACTCTCCGCACACAGTTGTTTGTGTGCAACAGTAAAATGCGACTGGAAGTAACAAATCGGTATGTCTTTATTTGGTTAGTGCTCTCTCCATCGGTCAATGATGATACTGGTGAATGGTTGAAGTGGGCCCATTCTGTCTTTACATCGCTTGCTTTTATTGCAATCCTAGGTTTCTCGATTTCGAGTCGAAACTTTTATTGAATTCATTTCAATGAATAGCGAAAGGTCAGTGTACTGTCACACATCTCACTCATTAGAAACTTGTGTCTAACCCATTCAACAACATATTATATTGTGTTGCTCAGAAAAAAATATGGAAGATTTTACTGAAGAGTAACAAATAGACCCGAACATTTTATGTATGCAATTCGAACACCTGCACAGGTAAAATACGTTTGGTTTCAAAAATATTCGGTTCATCCTGCACTTAAAAGGCAATTTCGACATAGAGGAAAAAACATTGTGAACTTCACAGCATGAACATGTTTTTTTTCTTTCATCTTCAAGAGCAACGGGCATTCTTACATTTCTTTCAGGGAATATTTTCTACTGCAAACAGCACAGAAACATAACAAGCGTCTGTTCTCATCGCAACGGTTCAAACTGCACAAAATTCCCCTATTTCTCATTTGCAATTAACATTCGCTCTCAATTCCAATAGCTTAGAACATATGTCGGGCTGAGAGTAAAAACGGGTAAAAACATCTTACGTCATGCTCACGCTTACGAGAATTTTCCTTGGTGTGAGCAGGAGATAAAATGTTTTTAATCGTTTTTACTCTCAGCCCTACATATTGGATTCGACCTTGGCGTTCATATCAGCAGCATATTTCATTATTTTTTTTGCGTATCAAGCGTTTTTCTTTATTTATTCTACTTATTTAACGGATTACGATGGATAGACTTTGAAGGGCGCTGTCAATCAGATTGAAAGTTGATTATGTTTCAATCAATCAAACGAATTGTTTTTTAAATCAATCAATATTCATAAGTCTGATTCCACTTAGTGGCAGTAGCCTCTAAAGCAATTACGATAACTGCTCAAGTATTGCATAAGGACAGAGCAAGATATGGAACATACAGTCAAAGTATCGAAATATGCTGCTCAGCCAGCTGACTGAGAGACGCAGCGCGAGCTGAGAAAAGCTGAACGCATGCGTCACGGGCATACGTTTAAACACGCGGTTCTCTTTGCTGTGCGATCGTATCCGAAATGCACGAGTAGTATACTCAGAGAATAAGAGAATCGCAGAAATAGACGTTTGTTGCTCCACGCTATACTCGTGTATTCCAGGAAACAATCAACACAAAACGATTGAATCATATTGCATTTTGTCATTGTGGAATACATGAGAGTGGCGCGGAGCAAAGAACGTCTTTTTCTGCTTTTCTCTTATTCTCTGAGTATACTACTCGTGCATTTCGGATACGATCGCACAGCAAAGAGAACCGCGTGTTTAAACGTATGCCCGTGACGCATGCGTTCAGATTTTCTCAGCTTGCGCTGCGTCTCTCAGTCAGCTGGCTGAGCAGCATATTTCGATGCTTTGCATACAGTTATATGTGCCTACTATTACTAAAGATAGCTTTGTCAACGTTCGGTTCCATTCCACTCACAATAAAAACAATATCATAAAACTGAAAAATTGTTGAATTGAAATAAAGTAAAAATTTAGCCCTAGTCGAACGAGAATTCCGTCCAAACATTATCGACAACAAAGCAAGCGTGTCATTCATAAAATGTGCGTGTATGGTGTAAAATGAAATCGTATTTATGAAATGTGTCATTGGAAATTGAAAATACGTAAGAAATCGGAGTAGTCACTTGACAGTTCAAAAATAACGGGATTCAGGTGAAATTCGAATCTAACAATTGTGATCATGTTTCGTGACTCATATCAAAAAGGTGCATTCTTCACGATATTCTATTCCATCGGCTCGAAACCATTAAAATTCTGGAAATGTAAAGTTCGTGATGGCCATTGCAAGCGCGTTATCGATGAGGATTTGAATTCAATGGTGCTAGAATTGTTGGGAGCCAATGTTTCAACTTGTTTAATCAGCACACCAATTGCGCCATTTAATTCGTTGGGCATTAAGATGCCATTCATTACATTGATTTTGAAAAATTTGCAAAAATATTTTACATTCGAAATTGAAGTGCGCGACCATGAAAACCAATTTCGCCGTTTTCAAGCATCAAATTTTCAGCCGCACACTCGCACCAACATGTTCATCACACAAATGCCTTTGCGGTTGGACAGCGGTTGGAATAAAGTCGAAATCAATTTGGCAGATTTCACGCATCGCGCATATGGCACACGTTATATGGAAACGGTTCGCATTCGCATAAATGCAAACGCTCGATTGCGGCGGATATTCTTTTCTGATCAATTGTACCCGGAGGAGGAAAAACCCAAAGATTATCGTCTTTTCGTTCCACTTTCACAAGACGCCTACATCAAAAGTGACTCGAAAACTCCAACGTAAACTCCAATGAAATCTCTAACGCAATCTCGAACGGCAATTTAGTAAATGCCATTCCACGGAAAATAAATGTAGATGCGATAATAATAAAGTTGGAAATAATTGTGCGGAGAAAAAATGTGCATTTTTCGTTTCAAGCCACAGAAACAATCATTTATCAAATGCTTAATTTAATTTTTCTATTTTAATTCGCTTATGAAGAGACATTACGAATCATTGTTTCATATTAATTATATACCCAACCCAATTAAAGAGCATAATACAAGTTAACCGAACGCTTTTGCTACCACAGAAACTAGCGAAATGCCATTTGTTTCGAATATTTTGTCTGAGATGGAAAAAGTTTATTTGTTCCGTGAAACTGAGCAAGAGAGTCCATAAATGTTCGGCACAGAACCGACTGCTTTGATAATGAATTGTTTTTGTTTCATTTTTTCAATTGTTGATGCAATTTGTTTCAACTATATAATATGAGTGAAAATGAAATGAAATCGAACACCAAATGAGTGAAACCGTGCAGCTTTTTACTTTGCTTGCATTCCATTCCGCTTCAAGTGAAACAGCTGCACTGAATACAATTCACAATTGTCTCGAGAAAATAATGAAATATTCGCTTTCGAATCCATTATACATTGATATTTATTGTACGAAATTATTTGGCATTGTTCTTTCCCTCAAGAAGGAATACCAATATAAATCCAATTAAAACTTCTTTTCACGGCGGATATTAAGAAAAGTATTCACGTTCAGTTGATTTCCGCTTGAGTTCAATCAAATGAAAAATAGAGTAACTTACAATAAATTTTCATTGGTTTCGCTGGATTTGCTTGATTCATTCGAGGGCTTGTATACGGTTCATTAGTAAGTCTCGAAAAATGTGGTCTTTTTGGCCCTAAGCCAAGGTAAAGCTTAAACATAATCTTATGAAAAATCCAGTTGTGAATGACGATTTTTTGGAAAAGACTTTGTTTCTAGACACTTCATTCACTCATTTCGTCTACTGTATATTTAGTGCGTTAGCAAACCATAATCACATTTCTTAGAGCGCATAGATAGAGAAGGTCCGCCAAGCGGATTTGTGGTGGAATGCGTGTTACTTATTATGTGTTCGCCCATCAAATGCTTGATGAAGCTTAATGAATGATTCTCATTGAAAACGCTTTTAAATTGTTTTTCCGTTTTAATCGTATTTAAAGAATTGATCGCTCCGTCAAATCCATCGAGAAAGATCCATAGCACCATTATTTATCGATGTGGCCAGTTTTTGTTCGTGCAGTTGGCTGTTTTTCTTGTGACATTTAATGAGGAGATATTAGATCATATTACCTATAGCACAGCCAAATGGGTGTGTGTGTGTGTGCTGTCAACATTGGAAATTGTATTGTTGTCATGGCAAGAGCATGGCTAAAACTACAGCACGTCAACTGTTGTGGAATTTTGCACGCTAATAGCGACCGAACCACAAAACAAAACATAATTAATCATTTGGAAGCAGCAAGAAAGACACTTCGGACCGTTTCTCAAGTTACGCGCGGCCGAAAAAAGAACACCAAAGACTTTCATCGGAGATGCTGTCTGGGACTTTCTTTGTGGTTCGGCATAAATTTTCATTTTTCATTCACTGTGTTATGTCTTTGTTGCTATTTATTTTCATTCTTCGAGCATCACTGATTAAATTAGCTGTGCTCATGTTGTGGCAGAATTGCGGCTAATAAAAGAACTGAGAATTTTGCTTGACGGTAATGAATTAACTGCATTTGCACAATTGAAACACTTTTTTTCTCATACTTTCCGAACCATTTTTCATTTACGGATCTTGTCCGCAAATAAAATCTTGCTGCTCTAGGATTTCTCAGCTCGGATGAAGCTGCGATTGAACAATATTTACAAAATATACCAAACGATTGCAGTAATTAATTTCATAAAGCATTGAAAAATATTTTTCACACAATCTTCTTTTGTTGCTTCTTTTCACTTTGCTTTATGCGAGTAGAGAGAAACAATAAATGTGACACAAAATCTGTCGGTGTCGCTATGGCACTCGATGCAATTTGCAATTTGTAAGTGTCACTCATGAAATCAACAATGATGAAGATTCTGTTGGCTTTCATCACGTGCCCCCACAGTCATCAAGTGGTCGCTAGAATTAATCTACGGCTTTGCTTCGATCGAATGCAAAAAATTGAACTTTTGCACGCTCTTCGTCACTGAGCTTTTTCGTTGGTGTCGAAATGCTTTGAACAATGAGATTGTAGTGGCCATAAAATCAATCAATGCGAACAATTTTTCGCAGCGAAAAAGCATTTTCTGTGCACATTAACTACATAATAAATGCGTTGCTCCAAACAAAATCTGATAAATATTTGCATTTTTATCTTCGAACAACCAGAAAAAAAGCAGTTACAAATGAGCACGCCTTTAGTCATGACGGAAAAGAATTATTTGGAGCATTTTTTTAAAAACTTTGTCTCATCATGAGAAGCGCACAATCCACATACATCTTGGCAAAGCGTTTTTTTAGCACTTTTTGCCATTGTCATGCTTTGAATTATGTCGACTGAAACTAAATTAATTTACGATGACTTTAATTGCAGCAGATTTCACATTCCGCTTAATGATATCATTAAAGTTGACAATTCTTTTCGAAATTTGCTTCATGCTAAAAATGCTATTCTTTTATCATTTTTTTCATCATTCAAAAAAAATGGTTTCGGCAATTATTAATCTCGAGTTGAGATAAAACCGTAACCGGGTTGAAAAATTATGCCATTTTTAGAATATCTAAAAATCGCCATTGAAAAATTCTGTAGATGTTCATTTTTCGGGCTTCACCAACTTTTCCAGCACATCTCGTTTACCACAAAATGCGAAAGGAATAGAAGGGAACTCATGAATTATTGATGAGACATCAACAAAACCCGTTTGCCATTTTATATCGATTAAACCGTTGAATGCGATAAGTTTAATGCCCCTGCCGATACGCGCATTGATTTGCTCCCCCACTTGAATTGAAAATTTATACAGCATCCTTCCTTGTTTCGTTGTCCCTGTCGTCAAAAAATCGCCGAAATCGAGATCTTTTACATCATTTACGTTCCGCTTTTTAAGGACATTGCTCCTCCTTAAAATCGCGAAATGTCTATGTTGTAGAATAATAATTTGAGAAAATGTAGCAACTGATGTGAGCAACACTTTGAGAAAACATTAAACCCATAAAGTAACATCGAAGCAATCACACTTCCTTCGAATTCTCGAATGTAATCGAATTTCCGAAAAATGGAGTTTTCATGAGCTCACACTGGATCTAAATGTATAGTTCGCCCGCTCTATTCATTGAAACAACCATTTCTCTTCATTCTTATAAATTGCAGATAATTTAGAATGAAATTATTATGATTGTTCATTGAAATTGATTACACAATGCATTGTTTTGCTTAAAGCATGGCAACTCGCTAAATTTTGTTCAAGGTACTTTCGCTGATTTATTTCTATCGATATTTCACTCAATGAATTTACTTACCTTTGCATGAGTACACCACTGTTGCCATTTTATTTTTTATTGCGAAAATGAATAAGTTCACTTACGTTGACTACGTTTCACAATCCCCCTGCTGTGAATTCAATCTCAACTGGAACTCTTTGTCAATGGACAAAAGTCAAATGGCCTCATATTTATTGGCCAAATAACGGTCTGGAATTGGCGGAGCATTCATTGAATGTCAACCTTTTCAGTTGAAACAGAATCCAAGGAATAATAATGCAAGTAAATATTCAAACATGAAACAAGTTTAAATATAAATAGTATAAAAAATGACTCGCTCTGAAATTTAGCGCTGAAAAGTGGAATCCTTGGGAATGATGATTAATTGACGCCAAGATTAGATGTATCTTACCTAAGCGAATACGATTTGCTTGATTGTTGATGAGTAATATTCAGTATAAATGATTGCAAAAACAGGAAGTTTGGTTGTTATTTTAATGGTTCTTTTTTATTACGGTCTTGAATTTCCCTTAAATAAGATTTCAAATCGCAAGATTAATTTCATCTAGACAGAATTCAAGAAGATCATTTACTTAAATTTTGATGGTGCTTTTCGTTTCTCACAATTCTAAATATGGCGAAACAAATGTCAAATAATGTTTGTTTGTATTGAGACAATTTAGTAGCACAAAATAACTCAGACAAGTTAAACAGTGCCATTAACAATAAAATTCACTAGAATATTATAAAATCAAACTCTATTTTTTACATCGATTCATTCAAAATCGCTTTTTGTTATGGGATCATTAGATTTTTATGTTTTTTCTATACATTAAAATGTTTATATGTTAGTTGCTGGTGCATTCGAACGGGTGAATGGATGAAATTGACTTTGCGTTCCAAGTGTTTGTTTTGTCAAGTGTTTGTTTTGTCTATACTGAAAACATACGGCGGAATTGAGAGAAGCGACATGACCTGTTCAAAGGCAGTTAAACGTTCCGGTATTTCACCATTATATTTTATAAAATAAAGCCACTTTAGTTTATGTTGCATGGAATGTTCTACTTAAATTCAGACTTTTGCTATCAATTGTACAGATTTGAGAAGTGAGAGATTTTCTATAGCTTTTTCAATGTAGTTTTAATGAGGAGTTTAGTATTGTTTATAATAATAATTAGTTAGTAAAATGGTTTAGTTTGAATGGCCAATATTGCGATTGTTTCTTAATTTTTAGTATTTGTTGTGAAGACTTAAATTGAAAATTTGCTTGGCAATAATCGACAATTCAGAGTCAATGGGCTGGGTGTCGTCATACAGCGATGGTGCTTCACATAGAATGACAAATGTGCCAAACACCGATGCAATCATAAACAGCCATAAAAACAAGCGATCCAATACCATTGCAATGAAGGCCCAGTCTTGATCCTCCTAAATATCAAAATCATTTAAATTGCGTGGAAAAATTCAAATTGTATAGCTACGAATTAAATGCAACCATTTTCAACAATTAACAACCACATTGCATTAACAAGAAACATAAACCAGACTTACCGCATTGAATTCGTCAACACGTTGCATGCGATGCTGAATAAACATGACATTATGCATGGCCTTTTCCAATTCGAATGGATATTTTTTGCGTGGCGCGACATCGCTGAGCGATTCATTTAAGCCAGACATTACTGATGGTAATCCATTGTAGCCGCTTGCATTGCCAAAAGCGCCCATCAAACCACTGAAGCGATTCGTTGCTATTGTGCTGTGTAATCCATTGCAACCGCTGCGTCCTTGCATCGCGCGAATCGAATCGGGACTGGAACCGCCCGAATTCAATTGCATTTCAGCCGCTAATGCGGCGGTGAATTTCGATTTTTTCATTTTAATACCATAATTGATTTTCTTTGCGGCTAAATCGCGTAGTAAATCTTTCGGTACCCGCATGAAAAGTAATGTCGGCAATATTTTGATGAAAAAACTGCGAACCCACGGCGCCATTTTATGCGTACTTGGTTTTCGATAATGTATATTCAATATAATAATCGTTACGACAACACTTAACCCGACCAGCACCATAGTGAAGAGCAGATATTTTCCGAGTAATGGCATTGCAAGTGACGTCGACGGTATAATTTCAGATATCAGCAAGAAGAACATTGTTTGCGACAGCAAAATGCTGATGCACAAAGCAATTTTTTCACCAGAATCGGCTGGTAAATAGAATACCAGCACAGACAAATAGGAAATTCCAACGCACGGAATAATTAAGTTAACGGTGTAGAATAATGTCTTTCGACGCAGCGTTATATTGAAGAAAATATCTGGAATTCGAAACGGAAATATGGGTAAGACATTATTAATTTATCATGATGTTGATCCTTTCGAGAAAAAAAAATCAAGTTGAGCCCACACATTATTGCATATCTTCCATCGTACTGTATTTGATGTTCCAAGCTTTAAATTCCGTTTTCATTGCTTTCCTCTGTCTCGATACAAAGTTAAAAATAAAAAGTTGAAACGATTTCAATAATCACAACACAACGGAGCAAAATGTGTGCTCAACGTAAATTTTACTCCACAAAAGCACACACACACATACACAAATCTCCTGACAACATTCATTTCATTGAATGTGCGATGCGTTGAAAACGCATAAGTTTTCCGCTTTCAATTCTCTTTATATGGCTACTGCCGAATTTTCGATTACATCATTTTCGAAACGTTAGCAATCAATCATCTCGGCTTTTACAAACAACAAATTCGAATCCACTTACCCGGGTACGGTTCGGCGCAGCATGGATAATATTTTTCATGTCGTTCGGCTGGCACACCTAGAATATCCCATTCAACACTCGGGTAGAATTCTCGCAAGTCGATACCCAACTCAACTTTATTGCTGTCGCTTTTCGTTTGATTTATGTGCTTTAAATCAATCTATGTGTCGTACGCAAAAAATATAGAACAGAACAAAAAAACGGGAAGAATAACTTTCAGTAGCAATTATGCGAACTGTTAACAAGATCACATTCCCTAGCAACACTTCAAAAAATCTCGTGGTGGATGTTCCAGAAGGTAAAAAATGTCCAGCACGATTTTCAATCGTCGATTTTACAGTCGAATTAACTTCAACTGTGAATCATGCATTTATCCATGTTTCGAGCAAAATCAAAATTCATGGCATTCAATAAGTTATCAAAATAAAAATTCATTATCCACATTTTTGTTCAAAACTTTCTTAATCTGTGTGACTCTGCTCGTTTTTGCACCCTCAAATGTTAGAGTCTCTCAGTTGGTTGCCTATCGTTCGGATTCATTGTTGCCCATAGTTTCAGAGAGTGAATTGAATAAAAATGAATGAATTTTCAGCATTTCATGTGATTCATGGACGTTCAACGTCGCTGTTGACACATTCTTTGAAATTGGACGATCGAAATTTTTTGCAGTAAAAGAATCTTGAATCGAGCAAGGGCCTGAGCCATCGTTCACTTATCACAGCAAGATGAATGAATCTGGTTACGAACCTGAAAATGGCAAAGGTCATAAGTTAGAGCAGTGAACTCTTCACTTATTTCAATTTTCCTGTTAAAGAAAGACTTTGACTCATTGCAAACCATTTCGCAAGCTGTTGACTTTTTTAAATGGCCCGAACAATTACACCGAGCAAATTGAATCGATGTCAATCCATCAATAGCGGCTAAACAAATGAAAATTGCACTCAAAATGAGCATAACCTTTTGATGACTCACTTAAACGAATTCACGGGTTGAAATGCTCTCTTTGTGTTTGATGCTTTGAACAAATGAAAACGTCGTGAAATATAGATCTCATTCCCAAGTAATCCATCGAATGAGCTTTTCAAAGATTTAGGAGAAATAGAGTTTCGGATGACAGACATTCGTTCTTTACTCAGCAAAAAGTCACGTACAACTCAATACGCTGTTCATCATTAGCCGCAGATTTAAAGCGAATCAACGTGATTGAAACCAGATCGGATTGCATCAATGTCTCTCATCTTTTCACACATGTCTCATTCATTTGGATTAAATCTCCACCATCTAGCAAATTGCATGCAATCTTTTTTGCAGCATCTGCGTCGAACAACTTTAATATAAATAAATTTTTGGAATCTAATTTGAATTTGGATGCCGCACTTTGGAGCAGCGACACATCGTTTGAAGTGTGTGAACTTCCATACGTATCTTCATAAATAAAAGAATTTATTCACGTTGAAGCGAACAGACAAATATTCACAACTCTGAATTGCATTGCGATACTTTGTTCCATCTGCAAATCTGCATAAAACTGCCAATATTCAAATACAACCTTTTTGAATTCAAATGCCATCTCTTAGACCGCCCTTTGAAATTCATCGTTTCGAAAAAACATTGCACAAATCTCGTTTCGTAGCTCTCTGATTTATTTGGAAGTTTCTTATTTGAATGCTTATGGTTTTGCCACTGACACCGATAAACTCGTTGGAAATCTATTCTAAGGGTAAATTTGTCATACTTTCCAGGCTTTACTATGCGATGGATCCATCAACGCATTTGAATCCATCGCTTTAATTTATCTACTTAATATCCTGATATTAGCATATACTGTCTTATAAGGTCTCAGCTGCGAAAATGAATCTATCTACGCATATAAATAAGGCATTACACACGCTCAAAATTATAGGACATAATTCCAGACTTTACCCTTATGTGATATATTTGGCAAAGTTAACGGTTATAAATTTCGATGTTCAATAAATGAATATGGCTTATTCACATAAAACCGATGCGATGAAGTAACATTTGAATGAAGACACAGTTGGGCACAACTATCGTTTGTTAATACAGCTCGCAATTTAATTTTTTTCTGATTTTCATCATTCATCAGAAGCTATTACTTCGTTCGATACACTTTTCTATTTTCAATAAATACGCTTCGTACGCGCCACTGATCAAAGTCGTCATTTTCCTTCGACGTAATTCAAAGAAACTAGTTTCAATTTGTTCAATAAAATAGGAGCGAGAGATGTTCCAAAGATTGAAAATGGCAAAGACCATTAAATAAAGTGCAGCCATTTTTGAACGTGTACAATTTAAATGTTTCCGCCCTCAATACAATATGCACAAGAATGTTGTAATACGATTTTTGTAACGCTGTGTTGTACATAGCACTTTTGTAAGTGATTTAATGGCTCGATGAGATTGCCGGCGTAGATATACCGAATACAAAAAGTGATTAAAACTTGTCGTATCTGTTCATAAAAGAAGTAACATCTCATTCATGGCGCTTTAAAGATCAAAGAGAAAAATTGCTTTTTTAATAGAGTTAAGCTCTGAGTGGAAAGTGTAAAAGCGATGTTGCTTGACTCGATTAGGCCATTTCGAGGAAAATTGTGCAAATGAACAATGTCAGAGCCAAAACTAAGTGTCAAAAAAGTGAACATTAAACGAGCACAAAGTGATGCAAGAGCTAAAATAACGAAAAATACAACCAAAAATAATTATTTAAACCAGAGAGAACACATCGCTATTAACATTCTTGAAATATTCGTATTTTCAAATTGAAAGAAAGTTTCAATCACAAATTGTGATGGAATGCAGTTGAAACTGTTCATTTCATGTGGCTTTGTGCGCATTGCATAGTTTTGGTTGTACGCGAACACTCACTCGTTGATGCTGCTGATTATCTCTCATTCAAGATTGCGTATCAGATTCGAGCTCATTATTATACGGCTAGCCAGAAAAGTCATCATTCAATCTCGTGCTGCAGTGCCATCATGAATATTCATGTGAAGATGGTGAATTATGCATAAACGTTTGTCATGCACATGAAAATGTGCCATTTTTTCCACGGCGCGTATTTCAGATCTTGCTTAAGACGATGGCAGACGAAAACGGATGGAAAAACGATAGGAATGTGAAAGTTTTGCTTCGACACAATGTTTGCCGCACAATGCATGTGTATTCACTCGACTCAGTGTTTGGCGAACACTTTTCTGTGTTAGGAATGTGAATTGAAATTGGCCTCTCACTCTGGTCGAGTTTCATCCTTGTGAGTGTGCTGTATAAACATAACATAAATATTTCTGAACTCAATTTATGTATGAAATTGGATGAAAAGCAAGCGCAACACTCTAAATTCAGCGCTGGGGGGTGCTACATGATTTTGGCGTAGTTTCTGGTTGATTCCAATTGTTACCGTATTGAAATCAAGCAAACGAATTTTTTATGATGTCGGTGTGCCGTTGTCTTTCACTGGAATATATCCCACAGATGAATGGATATGAATATGCATGCATATGCAAGGAACATGGACTGCATTCGAAAAGCATCTGCTATCATTTAATCCTTAACATGATGAAAATTCCATTTTAATATGACAAAAAAAGCTAACGTAACCACACAGCTCAACTGTGCGAGAGACATGACAATATGGATTTTATTATGGAAAATCTACAATTTTTACTAAATAAATAAACTCTTCTCTCTCATACACTCTCGTTGATGGACACAAAAAGTGAAGCGCATAGCAAGTGGAACAATGAATGTGTTGCATGTACACGAAACGTTTTGTTGAATTTTATAATTGCTCTCGGAATTATGGATAATTCAATTAAAATTATACATATTCGTCCTGATTTTGCTGGTTTAAACTAGGACGTTTCACCGAGAGAAAAAACTTAATCAAAATTCTGATTAATTCAATGATTTCCTTCATGCATGAATCTTCACTAGCAAATTTATCTAGTGAACTTTTTTGGAATCATCAAGAAATTAAATTTAGGCTATTATTCTACTACTCTTTGGTTGAATTCTAGGCCAAATTCAAATACTCCCTATGGAATGTTACATTCAATTGTGATATGTAAACTCACCTGATCACCATCATATGTCCATGAGCCAAACTTCATAAAGCAGGTTTGTTGATCAAATGGAAAGTATCTGACATCAATTTCACACGATGATTTGAAAATTGCTGGTGGCGTCCAATACACTCTGCCCGTGTAATGTAGTACAGCTTTTGTTAAGGTTGTTACAACATATTCGCCATCAGCACTGTGAACATAAAATTCTTATTAAAATGTCCAGCGAAAACTCAATGAATACTTCGCACCAAATGAAACAATAAAATAATTAATCCAAGTGATAATTATTAGAAATTTATTAAATTTTATGGCCAAAAAAACGTATATATGAAAATTGTTGAAGCATTTGCATTCTGCAGAAATTCTGAAACGATAATCATGAAAATTACAAAATTCTGCCATTTACAAGAAATTGAGTGACCATTAATCAATTATATTCATTGCTAAGATGCAACGAGATGGATTCTACTCAATGCTTAGTTGCGAGAATCTTATAATTAGAAATGCAATAATAGATGATGGTTGAATCAAACTGAAATGAGGCACTTACTTATTATATAAGACAATATCCGGTAACCAAATGTGTTCGCTCGGTACGTACAGCTCTTGGGCCCCGCCGTACTCCGATGGATCCCATTTCAGTTTGTAGTCTTGCCATTCCTTGTTTGAGCGACAGCAAGATTAAGAATACAAAATTTAATTAAAACTAATTAATAGATGATGGTGTGGTTAGACATGAAATGACATGAAGTCAGTTGGCAACGTGGCCGAAATATTTCAAAAGGTTTAGCAACAAAATTAAGGGAAATTTAATCGATCCAATTATAATGATATCCTGAATTGGTTACAAGTAAATTTACTTGGAGCTTAGCGAGTGACACAAAGGCGGATATAAATGTGAAATATGTTTATTTCGATGAATGGCTAAACTGAGTTTGGGTTGAAGATTGGATTGGAATGCATTCCTTTAATCAAATTCATTGTTAAATGTTCCTTTTCATTGGCTGACGAAAATACTTACATGCTCCAACCAGACGTTTGTTGTTAATATCTGATCTTTAAGATTCTGAAAATAAAAGTTCAAAACACAAACCATTCAACTGAGTTGCCTGTTGATTTGAGTGAATTAATAAGTGGCGAACACTTACCAAATCAATGAGCTGTGATAAACGTAAACCAAGTTTAACTAAAACCGTTTGCGTATTATTACTAACCGGCCGAATTAATCGATTATAATTGCTCAACAAATCATCATAAAGTCGCTTTGCATCCGGATTTCCGGTGATTTCCCGCACCACAATCAAATGCAAAACAAGCACCACGATTATTTTATGCGAATTCATAATTGATCGAATAGAATCGTTTTGAGTTCCAATGAAATTGGATAACGGGTCTGGATCGGGTTGAACCCAGCACCTCTGTGTATGTCACGGTTACTTGTTACAATATTCAAAGCACAAAAAATACTATTTTATTGTTGTTGTTTTGGTTATTATCGGTGTGAGCCTACATGATGCTATATGAAAGTATTAAACATTTTGATTCAACATACTACGCACAATCCTCACCAAATGGGAAAATGGATGTTTTTCTGGCAATTGTGACGGCAGTATGGAACTTAATCGATTTTAAAAACACTATTTACCGATATTAAATCACATGAATTCCATTTGAATTGGCAATTTTCGATAACTACTTGAAGTAATTTTGGAAAATTTCAATAAATTAAGGCAGATATATTGCGTTTTCAATTGAAATGAATAAATTTTTAGTATGAAGAAGATGCCCACTTTTACGCACACATCGACCGTAAAATTTGCACTGAACCAAAATGAGAGTTCTGTTCATACGGTCTCTGCATGTATTCGCACACGGAGAGGCTTTGTTATTGTTGTCACTAGCGACGATTCGGTTGGATGCTGCAAACGCTTTTTCACACAGTTGCCACTTATTCTCTTTCGCAGAAAGCTTTCGGTCATGCGCACCATATCACAGCTCCAACTTATACGGCACAGCACGTTCTCTCATTCCGTCTCTCTCCTCCCTCTCTCTCTCTCTCTCTCTCTCTTCCTCTCGATTTTAGTTGCGTTTTGAGAGACACTCGCATTCAATCTCATCGCCTCTTGAGATGGCAAAAGCGCAATGGGTGTGTATTGGTTGGAATACAATACTTTTACACAATCCAACATACAGATGAGAATGACGTTAACTAAGATTGGTTCATCGCATGAATATTTTCGCACAGAAGCGCTTACTTTCCGCTCATCGCTAGGCCTAACTGAATAATGTTCGGTTGAAGCAATCAAATTGCAATGAACGTATTTGTATGACGACGTTCGGAATGGATGGCATCAACATTTTTAGCACTTGCTTCTGGAATTTAGATTGAATTCCATCGAATCTCAGACCTAATTTTGAAAAAATCATCTTACAATATGCCATAAATCTAAACTTCTCGACAAAATATGTTGCAGATTTGGGAAGCATGTCAACTCTTCATCACTTATTGCATGGAAACACGAAAAAGGTCACACATAGTTTCGCTAAAATAGCTAGCTGCTGAATCGCCAACACGATCCTATGAATGGCAATTTATTATCCCTTGCCAAGTAACCACTGTCGTTTAGCTTAAAATAAAGAAGTTTGTTATTTTTGAAGAGGACTGGGGAAAAGGATGACCTATCAATTTGAACACATGAAATTGTTGCTAACTTATTTGTGGAAATGTTGAAGGGCAACGATATTTTCAATTCTATCCATCGTTACTTCTGCTAGTTTACTAACTAAACGTGCTATAATACTCATTTGTGGTGTAAACAAGTGTAAATTGATGTAATGCAGCTGATCCACAAGCAGTTGGGATTGCGATCGAATTTCCATTGTTTTCCATTTTGGCCGGAGTTCAAGAGAAAAAAAGTTTTGCGCATTTGACTGCCAGTAAAAAATTGAAACAAATTACTTAATGGCAAAACTAACAATTTGTCGTTTCAATTACTGCACGTGAATTTGTGTTAATTACTCAATTGTGTTGAAACTAACAGCAAAATGCACGATTCTCTCGAATTCATTGAACGCAGAACTGTTTGTGATTCATATTTTTTTTTTTTTTTGTAGAAACTTTTATTTCAGGTTGTTCAACCAAATAATTTGCTATGTCGCAAATCTAAATCAAATAATAAATTCACACTCCATGATTTAGTATGCCAATTGTTTTTTAACTTTCCATTGATAATCGGAAGACCTTTCGTTTAACTTATTTATTCTTTCGCATTTGCCATCTTTTATATCTAAAACGTCTTATGAATAAAGGGGCCTTTTTGTATTGCTCCTAATTTTCATTTATAAATTCAAATATTTTATTGGGAGTTTCGGAAATTTTTACACGTTTTAAAAGAGGGCTTTGCCAATTTAATATCACTGTGACAACTCTGATTTTTTATTTAACTGGAAAGCTTTGACATCTGTCAACAATATTTAGTTTGTAGATTTTTTCGTTTTGCACAACAACATTATATTTTTCTCCTAGGAAATGTCGAATTCTTTGCCAAATTGCAGAAAGTTCTGCTTTTCTGTTTTAATTGGAAGAAGAGTGCAGCTGAAGCTTGTAGAAGTTTATGGGGACAGTTGACTAGACGACAGCCAAGTCACGATTCAAAAGAGGTGATATTGATGTGAAAGATAAAGAGCGTTCGGGAAGGCCCAAAAAATGAATTAGAGCAATTACTCGATGAAGATCCGTGTCAAACGCTTGCAGAATTGGAAGTAACACTAAACGATGGGCCATACTTTGGGCCTTCATCAATATATCATCAATTTTTTTTATTAAATAAATCTGAATTTTAACAATAAAAACGTGTAAAACTTTTCGAAACTACCAATAATTTGTATAGACTTTTTATTAATATCAAAAAACGTTATTCCATGGAAATCACAAAATCGGAATCAAATTGTAGAGAATCGCTTGTTTAAATTATTAATATTTACGATTATTTGGGAAGCCAAAATTCCAGAAGACAAAATTAGAACAGTAACGACATTTGCTATGACTGTAAAATCCAGAAAGAACATTTGAATGTCATTTGATGTTTCGCTACAGCAAATTGCATGCAAACTGAATTGAGCAAATCTGATGGATAAAGAGCTAACAGAATTCAACCACACGAATGGCCTCAACACCTATGTCCCATTGTGATCCAACAAATAAAAAATATTAGTGTCATTGTCTGAATATATATGCCATTAAATACAACCACATTTTTTGCATTAAAATGTGCATGAAAATTCGATTTGAGTGAGGAGAGGGAGAGATAGAGAAAGGCAGAGAAAACACAATAAATGCATAAATTAATAATGGCAAATCTTGCCCACCACAAACTAACGATTAAGTGGCAATGAATCTATGTTTTGCAGTAAATACATTGCGGTCAATTTTGATGTGCTGAAACTAATAGACATTTATGGTTGCAGCATAGAGTACAACCGTAATTATATCAATAATAATATCCGTGCGGGGCTGTTTGTGCTTGTTGAATTCTTCCCGTTGCTGTGATTGATAATGTCCTGCGTCAATGATGGTTACTGTTTGTCTTTTATCATCTTATGTTACCATTTAGAGTGTTTCTGGGTATTTGCACATTTTTTACATGAATGCTATCAATTTGCTACAATTTACACTTTATACCGTACAAACTTACGGGCATTTATGGCTTCTCAGAATGCCAATACGTCCGTACTGCGTTTTATGAATTCAACGGCCACAAACATCAGTTAACTACTTGTCAACAACGCTGTTGTCGATGCTGCCATGAACGTCCGAAGATTGTTTTCACTCTGCCACTCTAACGTCGAATGCAGCCCTTTTGTGGATAGTATCCACCGGACATACACACACAAACAATGCACTCCGCTATGCAACAAGCTACAATATCGTGTTTCTTTTTTTTCCAACTTCCAGTATATGCTCGAAAAATATCGGGAATGAACGGTTCATGTGGCTGTGTGTTCGACTTGTAGTTTCGACATCAATCCACACCGGAATTCAATTCGGTGCATTTTGTGCGTCACGATAATAAGTGTCAACAAGAAGAGCATATCAAATAACAGATTTTACTCTCGAAAATCACGTTTCTTACGGAATTCAACCTTTTCATGGAAAAAGTAAGGCGAAAAGGAGAAAAAACACCACACTTCCAGAGAGCATTAAAACAAGCTCCGAAAGCAAACATTCCAGCGAGCGCTGGACATGATATACTACGAACGAAATGTGGAAGACACGAACGTCGACAGAGTCTTAATTTCCCATAAGTTTTTCACTCAACTGTCGATGGTTCATGAAACATTAAAACTTGTTATCGGACGCTCGAATGGAATAGAAAAAAACTGATGTTATATAAAAACGTAGAACATCAAAATGATGTTGGAGGCAGCCAGAGAGAGAAAGAGATAGAGAAAGGGAAAAAATGTGGGCAAAAGCAAACGGAAACGCAAAGGAGAGCATGTCGAAAGAAAAAATAAGAGTGAAAAAGTCAAAGATAGTGCAAGCAACACAGAGAAAGCAAGTGACTGAGAAAGAAAAAACGTCCACGTCGTAAAAGCATTCAACTAAGAGAAAAACTTTATCAATTATGAAGTTTGCGTTGGGGAGAACGTTGATTCGTGCCCACTAATCAAGATCAACGCTGGGCAACGAAAGTGCCGGGCAAAAAGTCGAGAATTTATGTTGATCGCCATTCAAACGTCCGCTAGAGTTGTATTCATTTTCTGGTCGCCGGAAAGAGTTCACATTTTTCGCTTGAACATTTTTTTAACGGGCATTTTTTTCGAACTTAAACCATTTTGCATGGTAATGGATTGAATGTTGTGCTGGCTTAGTGCTAAGATGTCATCTCGATGCCAACACACTTTGACATTTTATGTTTAATACCCGCAGCCCGCACACTAATTCAATGCACAAGACCCAATATTTGAAGCAATATTTAATGGAGAATGACGTAGTGCGGTGTATTTTTTTCCATTGAAGATATTGAGATGTGCAAAAAAAACGGATCGCACTCTTATCAATAAATGGATAGCATGGCGGAAACAAAACCGAGAATCAATTGTAATAAATGATTTTCAGGGTGAAACCGCAATAGGAAAAACATTTGTGTCCGCAAGAAGCGATTTGCGCCCGATCGAGTCAAAATATAAATTCCTCTTGTTTGTATCTAGCGATATTTCCTCATTTATCGGGTGAATTGTGCAGACAAAGTGCTTCTTCATTCGTGCCAAAGAAAAAAGACATCATCAATTCAGTTGGGAGAGCTAAATGAAAAAAAGATCCCGACAAATTGCATGAATCAATAGACAATGCATACGAATATTTTTTAGCAATTCAACTCAAAACTTTTCAACCGAACTATAAAACCTTTCTATTTTGTCCCCCCTGCGGAATTTCTTTTTCGCCTATCTCATTATGTTCGTTGGTGTTTTTCTTCACTCGTAATGCCGTTTCACCACAAAAGACTTTCAAAACCGAACCATTTTCAGGAAATTCCCTTTTCAACGTCTGAATTCACCGCTTGCACTTCATTGAAAGCAATGAAAGAATACCATTTTCTGCTCCGTTGAATGTCTATGTGTCTATGAAATTTATGCATTGTGCTCGTTTGCTTCAATTTTATCGATTCAATTGTTGCGGAATGCAAAATATGTCTTGCAAATAAAACCGAACGTTCCGCTCTCATTTTTCTCACTATCTATTCCTCGAACACTCTTGGCCCTGTTCTTTTATTGACGATTTCACACTATGCAAAGCTCCACGAGTACTGATAGAATCAACCTATACAAATTTTTGACCTTTTTTTCGAATTGAAAAAAAAAAACATCACTGAACGTGTACATACAATCATTCAAAAGTCTATGTTGGGTACCTTCCAAACACGAAAAACGCCCGAATTGAACTGCATCTTTTGCTGAGATGCAAACGATTTTATCACCAGAGACACAGCTGCAAGCATGACAATATGCCGCAGTGGCATCATAAAATAGAATGAAATATACGCTTTAACACTTTACATTTTTTATTAAACGGAAAACAAAAAAGGAATAACATCTGCATTGTAGCTCTCTGATTTAGGTGATGGCTTCCAGAAAAGATGCTCCCAAAAGGTAAATTTGCAACTCACAGACTATAAAACACTAATTTAAATTTCATTCGAATTGTTATGACATCATTTTTCAGACAGAAGCAAGAAAATGTGATGCAAATGATTGCAGACACACATTTCATTTAGCTGACGATTTCGTTGGTTAAGCTGAACTTGAAAATGCTCGTTAATTTGTGAAAATCTCATTGTCCGATTTACCTTCTGCTATTTTCAGAGCTTTCAAAATTAGATCGGCCTAAAATTAACCAACAAACCAAACTCAAATTAAAAAATATCAATAAATTGTGGAGACTCAAATTTATTTGCAAGAAAAACAGATCATGGCAGCTGTTTTTGCTTCCAACGTAGACTTATCCCTTATTCCTCTAAAGAATTTCATTGCCCATTTACTCCTTTCTGGTGTCAGATGCTTCGGCAATTCTCTTCCCAATTCTTCTAGATCCTCTTCTGGTAAAAATTCTTCACTGCTTGCTATATCAAATAGATGTGTGATATTTGTTTTCATTGTGAATTGTATGAGCTCATACTGGAAATAAATCAACTATAATAAGATTTTTTTCAATTTGCAATTCATTCGTATTAACACACAATGGCAATATCCTCTTCTTTCTCTGGAGCGGTTGGATTCATAAGTTTCTTCAAAATATCCGTTAATTGATCAATAGTTTGTGGATCTGCCGATGGATACTTCGTTTTTATATTGCTCTTCAAAGTTTCGGCTTCACTAGACGTTAATCCATCGGAAATATCTACGCCGGCGGAATCTTTCAAAAAATCGAGCGTAGCTGAATTTTGAGGACTGTTATTTTTGTTCGTTGCTAAAGAAAAGTATTCATTCTGGTGATTCCCATAGCTTGTACACATCTGACAAATAGAATTATATTGTTTTCAATGGAAGAGAAGGGCTCAAACCCCATTCAATCTTCACTTATTAATAAAAATAAAGGAACTTTAAAGATAATAATATTTCGGAGAAATTTGAATTTCAGTACACTCGAAATCCCACAAGGCAATGTAAATACATTCCCTCTATCAAGATGCAACAAACCTGTACGGAGCCAATGCTTAAAAGCAGCACGAATAACTTCATTTTGTCGATTTCACTAGTGTCACTTCAAAGTTAATATATGACTATGCAGTTCCAGATCGCGACGATGCCTTAATACCAGTTCTTTTCTGTGCAAAATGCATATATTTTTGTTTCAAGTTGAAAAGGTTATCAAAAATATGAAGAAAATTACAGCAAACAACATTGAAAATGCATTTATCAGCGGATTTTCATGTCGAAATCAAGATGAACATTGTTTCATGATGTCATGGCTACGTCAATAAAAGTAATAATAATATTATATAATGAGAAATTAATGGAAAGAGTGAAGAAAGTTTTCTCAGAAATGTCTGTAACATTGTATAACACGAACCCGACAAACATTTTCAATCATGCAGATTATTTGCAAAGAAACAAAAGGGTTGCTTTTTCATACAAAAGTCATTATAGACAGCTATTTTGCAGACTCTCTATAGCTGTCAGCAGAAGGCAATATCTTCTACTTTCAGACTCTATCAAAATGTTGCAAAGTTCTACTGCAAAGAATTAATATATCTTGTTCACATTTTTTAAGAAATATCATAATTAACCAAACTTCGAACGATAGATGCCTCTCGTCTGTTAAAAGTATTTGCTATTATTATACGTAATATTATATACGAAATATTTCTTCCAAATTCGGACGACAGAGACATCTATTGTTCGAGGTTTGGTTAAGTGACTTCTAAAAGACGAGTAACGTAAAAATTATTCACATGGAATGGATTGTTGTCTGCTTGTTTAAAAGTTTCTCATAAGATTTACAGCGGCAATAATCAAAT
This sequence comes from Obolodiplosis robiniae, assembly GCA_028476595.1. Classification (NCBI taxonomy): domain Eukaryota; kingdom Metazoa; phylum Arthropoda; class Insecta; order Diptera; family Cecidomyiidae; genus Obolodiplosis; species Obolodiplosis robiniae. The sequence continues at coordinate 16,409,026 of CM052015.1, read as the reverse complement.
AGCCTCATGAAAAGAATGTGTTCAATAATTTTGCCAAAAATTTATGTTAATAAATAAACTTTTGAATGCGATTTCAATTTTATGATGAAATCATATTTGCTACCCCCTCCAATTTGAACGCGCTACGAAAATATGTTTCATTCTAAAATTTTGTGCAATTTCTTTAGTTGAAAAGTTTTTTTTTTTTTTGAAAAAATAATTTTTCCTCTAAATGTTATTCCTATCATTATTAACCTTTTTCATTGTCAACAATTAATTCAAAAAATTGTGCTATTAAAAAAAAAATCCAAAAATTTAATCATAGTAATAATTAAAATTGTAATTGAAAAATTGTGAAAATTGCATCGAAAATATGGCGGATTTTGTCTAAGCTGCTTTAAGTGTATGCAAATACTGTGTTCGTGGCCAACATGATTTTAAAAAAGATTACATCTGCATAGTGTCTGTAATGAAATGTGTTCAATGTATACTCTTTAATACTTGTAAGTCTACAAAGAAATGCATGAAGAAGAATTGGCCTTGAAAGTATCTGCGCAGAAAAGAATTTTTGACGCACTTTGGAAACTCCGCACAGCGACACAACACTGTATAATTTCATTTGCGAACTTGTAACAGCTACTTTCGAGAAGGAGTCTGTATATTTTATTGGAGATTCGTTAGAGACTATTTACATATATTTTGAGTACGCACATATCAACTCAAATATTTTCCGGGAACCGACATGAACTAAATTATTTCAATTGATAAACAAGAAATGAATGTATAATAGCAAATTTATAGTTTTGCTGTTTAAGCTCCGAAAACGTTTAGTTTACATTCATTGCGATTATTAATAATCCGTGGGCATTTTTTTGTCCCAAATTAGAAACCTGACTGTCAGCCAATTACATTCGATTGATTTCCATAGAAATTCTAATAGCCATTCAATCAGTCAGTCAGTGAGTCACGAATTTTTCAAATGAGAATACAATTTCGGGAAAAAATTTAATATCATTAAAAAACTTGGCAAATTAGAAGCTGCTTCACAAAAGGAAAATTATTGATGGTAATGAGAAGTAATGTATCTGGAAAATTTAACAAAATGTTTGTTCTAAAATAGTATTCTGCGTTATATCTCTCAGTTGTTCCAAATGTGTATAAGTTGATTGTATTTTAATCATCTGATTTTAATGATCTACGCTTCACTGGACCAAATATGTTTGTAATGCACTTAAATCTATGCCTAGCATTGGCTGAATTTCATCCGCATTCACATAAAGTCCATATTTTTTTAGAATTCCTTGGGCTGCATACACAAATATTTGGCTCTGGAATCAACAAAATATGTATTTTAAATTAGAATTTGGAATACGGAATGATTTTTTTCTTTGAAATATTTACGAAAAGAACATAGAATTCATCGGTGAAGTTTCTTATCTTCAATCCATATAAGAAGTCTATCGCTTGTTTAGCTTTTTCTATCGGTTGATGTTCTTTGACATCAGCTTCGAATTTCTTCAGTTCTTCTTCCCTTAAAGTATGGCTATGATTTTTATCGATCATATTTGAGATATTCACATTAACAGCTAAATCCACAAGTTCGATCTAAGTATCAATAATATCCCCAATTTGAGATTACAATATTTTTGGAATTAATTAATACAAACCTACCAAAGATTCAGTCTGCTCATTATACGAAGATTGTTTATTCAATTTCATTGACAAATTCTTCAAATGATCAAGAGCTTTTGGATCAACATTTGGATACTTCGTTTTGAGTGCATTGAGAAAGCTCTCGATTGCAGCTGAACTCAGTCCACTTTCAAATTTCATCATCACGCTTCCTGATACTCTTTTAACAAATTGCTCATATATTTGGTGCTATGAATGAAAGGAAATTTATTTCACTAATAAAATCAATACGGAAAATTCGATTTGAATGTAGAGAAAACCCACCACAACAGCTTTTTTTTCTTCTACAGAATCTAATGAATCTATTTTTTTGAAAAATTCGATAGCCCATTCAGTTTCATTTGTCGATAGATGTCTAGATAGTTGTTGTCTCACTATTCCAAGACGTCGTGCAAGGTGAGGGTCTTCGTATTCTTTATGTATTTCGATTCTTTCAATTTGGAAAATAATTGTATTTAATTTCACTGTGAACATTGCAACTTCAATCTAAAATACAATAAAAACAAAATTGCAACTCGAATATTATGAAATCTCCGAATCCACCAAAAATAACTTACAAGGCCTTCAAAAACCTCTTGTTCTGTAGCATTGTTCTTAAATTTTTTGAACATATTCTTCAAATGGTCAGCCATATTTTGATCCATTGTTGAATATTTTTTCAATTGATCGATATCCTCAATTTCAGCAGAAGTGAAGCCATCTCGCACATTAATTGAGGCACTTGAAAAGATCTAGTTAGCAAAACATATTTTAATTTAGTATAATTAAATATAATATCATTAATTTCAGCTCGATAAAATGTTTATTTATAGATCTTGATTAATTATCAGAAATGAATGGAAATTATCAAATACAATAAAACGCAACCAAGATAATAGACAGTCTCGTTGATGTTTATCAAACCTGTAAAAACCCAATGAGGGAAACTAGGAAAATTAGTCTCATCTTTGAGATTTCACTTGTATCACTGGTGTCACTCCAAATAAGAATATTCCACTGTCGCTTAATGAGACGTATTTATATTAATAAAAGCGAATTCTTTTATGATAAAGAATCATGTGATTCTACTCGAAGGTTCAAATGGTTATCACCTTGGCAGTTTTTGGAGAGATTAATTGTGCAAAATGGTCTTCTAAGAAGTTGTTCGGAATTTTTTGGATTTTGTGCTAAGCAAATCTTTAAATTATAATTGACATTGATGAATATCGGGTTTTCGCCAAATGCGCGGCTGTCAAGATTAAATTTTTTGCATGACACAACTAATGGAAAAATTCCTTGGAAGAAATAAGGAACTGTATTTCTGTTTCGTGGATTTGCAGAAAGCATATGACTGCATTCCCAGATCTAAATTGTGGTCCGTCTTGGCCGAATATGGTGTGAATCGTTATCTTGTCAACGCGATTCAAAGTTTGAACGCAAACAGTAAAGCAACAGTGAGAGTGGAGGAAGATTTGAGTGAATAGTTTGAAGTACGTAATGGTCTGCGACAGGGATGTACAGTTTCACCTCTTCTATTCATTATTTATATGGATAAGCTGATCAAATAAGCCAATTTAAGATGTAGAGTAGCTTCGGGGGGCAATATCTCTGCACTCGCTTACGCAGATGATCTGGTACTGTTTGGCAATTCTGAACTGGAGCTGCAAAATAGTATCAAAGATTTGGAAGAGGCTTGTACGAACTTCGGAATGACCATTAGCGGCACAAAAACTCAAGTTATGCATGTGGGCAAAACTCGAAAGCCAATTCATTGCACATTGAATGGCAACTTGTTGGAACAAGTTTCTCAATTCAAATATTTTGGTTGCATCTTTTCGGAAGATGGCAAGTTTAATAAAGAGTTTGTACAACGTAGGATTAATGGAAATAAAGTAGTAGCGCAACTTAGATCACACGTTTTCAATAAACGTGAATTTAGTACAGAAACAAAGATATTGATTCACGGATCAATCTTCAGACCAACTATTCTATATGGTAGCGAGAGCTGGGTTGATTCTGAGAATTTGATTCATGATTTGGAAGTGTCTGATATGAAAGTGTTGAGAATGGTTTCGGGAGTCTCACGCCGCGATCAGTGGGAAAACAGAATCCGAAATGAGACGATTCGGGGGAATTTAAACGTCGATTCGGTAGGAGAGGAAACAAAAAAATCCCGACTGAGATGGTTTAGTCATGTAAAACGCATGGGAGAGGAGCGATAACCGAAACGGATTCTGTCCGCCGAAGCTGATGGGCCGAGAGGTAGGAGTAGACTACGTAGACGTTATTTAGATTCGGTTAAATATGATTTGAATGCGAGAGGATATGAATGGTGTGATGAAACCCAAAACTTGTCTCTCGATCGGGGTTCCTGGAGAGGTATCGTTAGGGGTATATGGGGCAATTTGTTTCGAAAGTCCCATGAAGAAAAACGCATTTTCGCAGAAAATGGTAGAAGATGCATATCCAGCATGTTGTACAAAATTATAGCCTATCATTAGCTGATATTTCAAATCTTTTCATAAATTCTAACCATTTCCCCGGAAAATGCATTTTTGTTCATGGGATTTTTTCATTCTATACTTTTTTCATGAGGCAGAATTGAAAACTTGTCTTTGAGAGCCATGAATATTCCTACCGTTTCATATCATACATGCAATTAAGTTCCAATTGAAGGGGAAATAAGTATCAAAATGACCGGCCAAAATCAGAGAAGTTATAGAAGTATAATTTCGATCTCGTGGTTTTACTTTCTGTTCTCACATTCAAACGAGCTATAAAAGCTATTTGATTCATTGTAGCAGATATATTTTAATAAATTGATTGAATCGGTTATAATTAAAAAGAGCAACATAAATATTTTCGCATTTTCCGCCAAAACTTATATATTAAATACGAAATCACAATATTCTACGAAGTTTTACGTACTCTAGCCTTTAGTTTTGTAGGACAAAGTGATTTTGTTCCTCTTATAGTTTTCCCGGACAATACGAAAATATTTATGTTGCACTTTTATTTTCACAACGATTCGTGTTGCTTTATTAAAACCAAAATATTGGAGGTCTTTTTTAATTATATTCGGAATTTGAGAGCCAGATAAATTCCTCAAATAACTATAATGCATAAGTAATATTTGAATCAACTAGGAATTTACTATCAAAAATAGTATATAACTAATGGCTATGGTGAGAATCATACATTCAATTTTGAATTCTGAAAATATCACTTAAAAGTAACATTCAATCAGAGGAAATGGGATTGATAACACAGTTCATCTTCATTCTCAGTGTTTTTATTTTGATGGTATGTAGTCGTTTTTCTTTCTCAGAAATGGAATATATTTTGTCATTTATTTTCTCTTTTTACGCGCAATTGGTTTTACGTACATGAACAATGTTTTCGTATGATTATTCATATGAAGGACACGTCCAAGAATATATGTTTTTATTGATTGTGTCCATTATAGCTAGAACTAATTTTAAATGATCATTGGCCGTGTACAGTTTATCGGTTTTTAACGTACATAACAACGTTGACAGATTATTTTGTATATGTACATTTAAAAATGCTCCGCTTCTTACTGTTTTAAAAATAGATCGTCGGGGGTGAAAATGGAATTCAGTATAATGGCACTGACGGTGACTGGAATGAGTTTTTGAAATTGTAATTCCTTCCTAATTCTCGATACAAACAAGATGTTCATATAAATTATTTCATTCATTAGATGCACTACGAATCAGAAGCCTGATGCGAAGCCTGAATATTATACATTGTATGTTGATGATCTCTTTAACATTTAAAGTAATTAAAATATATTGTATGATTTTGTTTCGAAATGCAAAGTACAATAGATAATTTCGATGATATGAGAGAACACTTTGCGAAGAGTAAAAAAATACCGTCAAACCAGAATGGTTATACTGACGTTGAATTTGAAGCGTAAGTTTCTACTGTCAAAACACAAAACATTCCGAATATACAATGAATTAATCATTACAGCGATAAAGCCATCATTGAAGATTATGCTAAAGATTTTGGAGTCTACTATGAGAGAGAAGCGTGAGATGAATTAGTAGAACAAATATAAAAATAAATAAGAGCTCACTGACAATTTCATGTATTTTTTAGGCATTTTTTAAAAACACAAAGAATAAAAATCCAAGAATATTGTAAAAATATGTATAATGAAATGATGGAAATGAAAAAAATCGCGAAAAAAACTAAGTTGCTGAACATTGCTACAAATCTTGGAAAAAATGGCCCAAAAATAGTTGCTGGTGTATACAGAACCTTTTCGAAAAAAAACGCACCATTATTAAACATGCAATCAAAGATTCAATGAAATCAACTTGAAATGTTGATTTTCAGGAATACAAATTGTATTTGAAACTGTTAGCTATTTGAACTGAAATAAAAATACATCTATCACTAAATTCTCTTTGTTTATTTCGCTGTCAGTATCTATAAGTTGTAATAAAGGATGGTTCATTCATTCGACAGTGAGCCGCATACAGTAAGTAAACGTGTTAGAAATCGAACGCTGAGACATTAAATAATAAATGCGTTGGAATATCTTTTGTTTTGAGTAGTATGATTTTATCGAAAGTTATGAAAACTGAACTGTATTTATCGAATGAAATAAGGCGACTGAAAATGGAGTTGATTGAGCTTATATGTCAGCAGAAGTGTGACATATAAAATGAAAACTCATTTGTCAGATAAACTGGCATAAATTTAGATTTTTGTTCGTTTGAACCAAACAAAATGAATCTAATTGCAATTAACTTCCCTTATTATACCTTCCTTAATCGTGAATTTGATATTTTTAGAAGTTAATTTTGGGTCTTACAAGTTAATATTTTCAAAATAACTTGAACAATATTTCTTTTTTGCACTTGAAATACAAAGAATACACGATAACTATATTTGGGGCCTTGTATTGTGATTAGGACCATTTACAGTAATTAACATCACAAATTAGTTATTATTTTATTTATTTATCATTTTTATATTGCGCAGTGATATTACTCGAAATCAAACTGTGATTTCCAAAATCAAGGGCAATCAACTCTGATTCTCAAATTTATTTTCGAAAAAATCAGGTTTTTAGCGGAGCTTCGTGCGCCTTTTTCCCTGCACCGACTTATTCAGCCAGTTCTTGGCGGTGAAATAAATAAATAAATAAATAAATTATTTCCAATTCAATGAATCGAAATAAGTGTTTATTTAAATGTTGATAAAATTCGAATTCTAATTCATTTAATAGAAATTCGATGGGACTTTTTCTTTCAAAAATGAAATTGAATTGTATTAAATTTAAAGTTGATTGTTTTCAATTGGATTGTTTGAAGAGGTTTCGCCTTGTGGATTTGGCGCAACGGTCGCAATATTATTTTCAGACTTGGTTAGTGCCGCTTTAAGTCCGTGCATAAACAATCCGCCCTGAAAATCAATCAAATCAATTTCAATTGAATGGAAACAAATGTAGCAATAAAGTTTTTACACAAATTTACCAGTGCATTGTCAGATTCTTCTGATGTGGCTCCGTCTTCGAGCCCTCTTAAGAAGCCAGTCACTCTTCCACTATTTGCTGATGGCAGATTTTTCGAAACCTCTAGTCCTAGTTCCTTCAATTTCTCTTTCATCGAATCATCGGAACTTTCACCTCTTCTCAGTGTATTGTTGCTATCTCTTTCTTCACTGCTATTCGTTATCTCTGACATGTTAAATTTTGCGGCCAAAACGAAAAAATCGAACTGAAAGTGAATCAATAGCCTGTTTCAAAAAGAATTTCAAAATGCACTAGAAATGGCATACAAATCCCTCTAAGCGTTCTTCCAGTGTGGCATTTTTGTTGAATTTCTCAAAAGCATTTGCTATTTCATCCGCAGTTTTTGGATCAATGTCTGGATTGTTCTTCAATTCCCTACGAAAGTCCCCAATTTCAGCCGATGTTAAGCCACCTACCACCTTCCAGTTCCCATACCTTTCGGTCGCATTCTGACGATTACGATCAATCGCAACACTTGAACATATCTAACGGACAATTTTGTTTAAGTTTTTTCCATGGAATTATTGATAGAGATCATTAAACCTGCACGAGTCCAACAATAACAACAAACAGAATCAATTTCATTCTCGGTAGAATCACTTGCGTATCGTCACAGAGCAAAAACTTGATTGCAAACGTTTCGAATGGAAGTATCATATAAATACACACAACCAAGAAGTAAATCACAGCTTTATGTGTTCAAATAGGGAATTTGCAAGTGCTGAGCGCTGAGTAATGCGATAAGTGAGATCTTTGATTCATTGTGAGATCAGAGGTTATCGTGTTACTTGTCCAGTGGTTTTGGTCGGAGAAGTGATAAAAACATTGAATGCATATTATATTGTGCCATCTTTTCAAATCAAAACGAGTTGATACGAATCATATTTCACTGAAAGTGTAATTTATCTTGTTTGCGATATCAAGAGCAAAGAAAAACCTTTTGAAAACTCTTACTCAAAAGTTTTCAGGACCATTTTACAAACAAGACTTAAAATAATATGCCCTCATTATGATCTGTACATGCTGTGATTGTGTCACGTTGTAAAACAGCTGAAACATCCAATAGGCACTATTGCATTTGGGCATTCACAATATTTTACAGAAGCAGTGATTTTTTATAATGCGGCATTTGCATTGAATTTCATCCAATTTCTGGTTTGAATTTCGAATTGTTTGTGTCAAATGCAAATAATTACAGTGTTTTTTATGTTATCACTTATATACTTTTACAACAGCATTGATGGACAAATATTCAGTTATTCCCATGAAATGGAAATAAGTTGGAACCATTTTATTTTTCAGATGTATTCTTCCTCAACTTTAATAAAATATAAATTGTAATTTTCCTACCTTACGCTTGAATTTTTGTGTCAAACATTGTTTGTGGCAATAAAAAAACTATTATTTATGAGTTTGACCTTTTTTGCATCCCCTTGCGTTGAACCGATGCGAAAACCATAGTAGACTTTGTATACCGTCATACGAGCGATACAAAGTCGAATCGTTATCTATAACTGAAACAGAATATTGTTCTATAATAAGAGGCTCAAATCAATTCTAAGACGCATTCGTCGATTTGTCATTGAGTGAGAAGTGTGTTTGAAAAGTGCTACCGGTAAAAATGACCGCAGAATTTCATTATTTTCTAATTGCATTTATTATCTCCTGTTGCTTCGTAAAACTCAATGTTGCTGACATTAGTACTGAAGATTCCAGTGCACCAAACAACAAAAGTCTAGGGCAAATTCTATTGACTACAACCAACACGAGCACTTCACCTAGCAATGGACTAACTGATGAGGAAATCGAAAAAATGAAATTGTCTCTATCAGAAGAACTCTCTCCTTTGCAAATGCAAAGATTGGACGGAATTTTCGCGAAGTTTAAAAATGGTTCATCAGCAAAAGAAAATTTTGGAGGAATGGTTAGCTCAAATTAACGCTTGCTATTGAAAACCACTTGTCATAATTTATTTTTAATTTTAGATCGAATTGTTGCTATTAGCAGTGGCAGTAAGATCAAACGCAACAGAAGGCGAAATAAACAAATTATTTGGAGAGGATATTCTAACGACGATCAGCCCCATTAATTCCAACAACAAATCATGATATTTTTCCCATTATTTGGAATAATTATTATTAAAAATGTCTTTTTTTACTAAATAAAATGAATGGTCCGTAAAATATACATAACAAACAGCGCGTGTTCGTTTATAAAATAAAGTTGCTTATATTGAGGTGCTCTCGTAGTAAAGCCTGAAATAATTAATCAATCAAATGAATTAATTAAATTGATGAATAATAAATGAGTTAATTAATAAATGATCATTTGATTGGATCGAAAATGTATTATCAATGCATATGTTGTATTGTGACACATATTTCCGCATAGAATTCTGTTCATACGAATCATGAATTCAAAGATACCTTGATAAATTTGCATAAACAATTCCTATAAACACAATGCTTTTTTATCCAAGTAATGCGACTGATTGAAAAAGTATCTTATTTTTGCAAAAAAATTATTACATTACATGTTGTTGACATGAGTATGCAAATAAAGTTTCTTTATTCTTCAAAAATGTGGTTTGAAATTGAAAAATAACAGTTTTTTTGTGCATTATTCATCATATTTTATTGAAAATGCATTCAAATCACATGAATTTTAACTCCCTTTTTGATAAGAAAAAAACATTTTATACAAAGGCGGACATGTAAATGTTAAAAAAATAAGCCGATTTGAATTTTCATCGAATTTAAAACAGTAATGAGCGACCAAAAATATCATGCAAATTCTGCACACAAACAATGATAAGAGTAGAACAAATTTAAACGTCATGGTAATGGGAACGTTTACTCCTTAAATGAAGCTGTCAACATCAAAATCCTTTGTAAATACGCTGGTGTAAATAACTCTAATCGTAATATTGAAATTTTAAAATTCGTTGAGAATTCAAATTTTGAATAATTTGTATCGTTAACTAATATATATTTACACTCACTGGCGATGGCACTGTGAAAAATTGATAGTTCCAGTGAGTGTGAATTTATTAATGTAACTATACATATTAGCTGTTGAAGCAGTCGCAATGCATCGATATGCAATTTTCATCTCATTCTGATACAGTGTAAAATATGCAAATGGCAGAAAGATTGGCGCGATTACTCCGAAATTAGAATAAATGAAATAGTCTGATGAGTAAACGTTTCAACGACTAGAACAAACTCTATATATTTTGTGTGTGTGTCATATTTCTATTCACAAACATTTTTTATATCACACTTGTTCCATCTGTTTTTCTATTGATTGTAATAGTATGATCAATACTTGCTACGAATACTGCGCTCAATTTGTAATGTACATAGACGTGGCAGAAATCTAGAACAAAACAGTTATTACTAAGGGTATCAGTCTTGGACTTGTTTCTTTTTTTTTTTTAATTATTCCAAAATATATATTGAATAATATATTGAATCATCTGCTTGTTTCGAAATTGGGACACATATCGACTACAAAACTGATACATCATTGGCAACATATGGCCGCAATTTTTCGCTTTTAACAAAGTTTAGAAATGCATTTGAATTTATAAGGAGTCTGGCGCACACTAGCACTTGAAAATGAACACTTATTTATTTTATTTTGGAGTCTCTTTCAATATTTGAAACGAAATTTTGACAGACAATAATGATTAGAAGAAAGACAATAAAATTACCGAAAAATGTCGTTATTTTTATTTGGTTATTCAAATACTCATTGCATTAAAATCTGTACATTCTCTTGCAATTTGAGGTTATACTCCAGAGCATCATTTCCTGTAACTTCATCAAACGTGATGTCGATTTCGCTTGCACAAGTTGCGAATATTCAGATGTGTCAAACTCAGCATTTACTATATTTAAATGGGTGCAAGATTTGGCAAATATAGACAAATACTAACCGAAAAGGATTTAAAAATGATGAGATTTGTTTTTAGCTAATCTTAATATAAGTTCTACTTAAGTTGACTCTTATTAAGTAGAAGATTTTTTTACTAATTTCGTTGATGACTAAACAAAATCATGAACGAGTTTTTACATATAATAGTCAAAGTATTTTCATCATTTGGATATTATTTTGGTGTCAATTTGTGATTGAATAACTTTTTTTGTCGGAGCTTCAACGTCATATACGGCATTTTCATTCAAGTTTTGCGCTGGCTGCATCATTTCCTTTGGCTGTTGAAAATAATGAATATATTTTACATAAGATCCAAAATTTGATTAGCATAAACCAACCATTTCTACGAACTGTTCGAACCGATCGCAGCCCACCATATCTGGCTCAAAATCTGCAGAGAATTGAATGTTGTCTGTCAACGGAGCAGCGTTCATCTGCATCAAAGTTAATAATTTTACTTGGAAGCTATAATTGATCTCCAATTTTAAATGACAAATGTATGACTTTAAATGACTTATAGACATAAGTCCGATGGTTAAAATTCATTTGACATTTCAGACAATCAACTTTATTTTTGTAACTTAGTTTTTATTGATCACAATTTCAGTTTATTTGAAAATCAATCAAATCTTTGAATTTAATAGTTAGGTTACGAATATTGGAACTGTAAGGATTTTTCAAAGGTATTTTTGCCAACCACTCAATGTTCTAAAAAATTCACATGGCTACTAATTTTTTTTTTCTTGTAAATACCGTTCATTTCTATTTTGAATTAAATTCGAATTACCTGCATTACACAGAAAGCCAGAATATTCACAAAAACAAGAAATGAAACGATTTTTCTTGCCATCTTCTAACCAACAATATTTCAGCACGACCGAAAAGTTACAGAACAAATCAATGAGTGAAATAATGAATTTCACAATTTTGTTCAATTGATAGGAGATTATGAGCGGCATAAATGTAATAAAAAAAGACCAACTTTTGAGATTATGTTTTTACATATTCTGAATTCTTGATATTTGCATATGCGATGCTATATGAGTTTTCGTGTTATTTCAAATGTGATTCTGATGTTCGTTGAACAGTGAAAGACGCAGTTTGTGAAGCTCAATAAGCGTTTCGATAGCTCAGTCAGAATAATCGAGCACAGATTCAGTTCATTGTGCTCGTTATTAGTTGCATGACATATTGCCATAGTTGACAGATACTTGCCAAAAGCCTTAGTATTAAATTCTGATTTAAAACACAAGTTTTTGTTCAATCTGTGTTTGTTTGATATTTCGACGATATTTTCATATCAAAAACTTTATCTGCAACCACTTTCCAAATATTCATACCAACAATTTGCTATATTCAAAGACAATCGCATATCGTAAATACTGAGTGACACAATCTACAGCAAATGTGTATGTGAAATGTCAAACTATATCAGTTATTTGTGATTTTGTTATCTCTCATTCTCGAAAACGAAATGCAAAACACAAAAGAAGCATGTGCCGAGTCGTAAGGTCATACATTGATACCATTTTTGAATATTTTTGTTTGCGGACAGATCTTGCGTTTGCCAGACTATAATTTAGAGCGAAGCAGTTTTGGATTTATTCTCAGACCATAATTTGCAACTGCGTACGAACGTTTACACAAAGATGGCATCCAAACTAAGTGCTGTGTTTTTGCTTTCATTCATTTGCCAAGTGAGATATTTGAAAAAAAAAAAAAAACAATAAATATATTAATAAAAACATAAGCACCCAAAAAATGTGTTACAATTCTTTAATTTTTGTCATCACGGTTTCTTTTACTACCAGGTTTGTTTAACTGCCCGAATTCAGCGCGAAGCCGATGGTTCAGTAGCAAAATCAGACGCCGTTTCTCCATCACTTGTAGATTCATGGGATGATATCGATGAAATGACAAAAGAGGTGGAAAAACTCTTGGATGTAAAGAATCAAGCCAAATTAAGAGAAATTATAGTCAGAATCAAAACAGCAAAAACGGTGGAAGAAGGCGTGGAATCAGCGGTAAGATTGAAAACAAACAATATTGTGATCAGCGAATCTTTACATTCTATTTTTTTTTTAAATCAACAGAAGAAGTTGATAGAGTTCGGATACGAAACACCTGTGAATTATGCTGAGCCAACCACCAACACCGCACAGTCTACTCTAAATCACAACACTATTTGAATTTCCAATAAATTAAGTGTCAAATTTCCCGCATATAAATGAATCATTTCTGAAATAATTACATAATTTATCTTTCAAAAACAGTATTTATTGGATTTTCTTTGTGTTGAAAAATCTCGATGGGTGAACGTTTTAAATTCAATTCATTGTCTCGGCAATCGATTTGTTGTGCATTATTATCGATAGTAATCGAACACGAAAATATTTATGTGCGACAAGAGGAAATGCTTTCGTTTGCAAATGCGTAGCTCTATCGCATTTGACGTGCGAATAAATGCACTTATGAGTGCACATCAAGTACATATAAATGTATAAAGGGCGATTTTGATGAGCGCGTCTATTGAATATTGTATTCCCAAGCCGATAATCAACCAAAGACAATTACTCGATTTTCGCTGTGTAAATAACAACGGCTGCATGATTGTTCCCACTGGTCGAATATTTCTTGGCGCATTTTTGCTTATTCACACGGACGTCCACTTCATTTTAAATTAGGTATTTTTGCGGTTAGACGAAGCAAGTTTGCTTCATGGGTGTATTACATTTGTTCAGCTCGATAAATGAGTACCAATTTATCAATGGCGAGGGCTTTTCGGGGCTATTCATTACTGAGAACGTGAATGATTCCCAAGAAACCAGTCACAATCATTTCGAACGAAACGATTTCAAGTTCTACGACTTTTTTCACAAAGATTTACAATGCACGTTAATTCCATTCAAATATTTAATAATTCAACGTTGAAATTTTTTTTTTTGTTGTGAAGAAAATGAATAGGCTATTGTAATAAGAAATCAAGCGAAATATTAAGAGAGAAAGAAAGAGAGAGAGAGAGAGAGAGAGAGAAAGAGAGAGAGAAAGCAATAAAAGAGAGAAAAATTATTATTAATTCGAAATTAAATGTGTTTACAGTATTCTTTGTGTTTGCTAATCGAATGATCTAACATGCTATTTATATGCTTGACGTCGGCACATTTTTGCGTCTTTTTGAGTCTGCTCCAAGTCTCTTTCGTCCATTTTTGCTTTCTTTTTGTTATTATCGCCCCAAAAGAATTCGTCGATTGTGTGTTACTTGGGCGATTTGTATTCGAAGAAAGTGCCTGCCATGTTATATGATGCGTTGTCCGATGGTGTTGTATGAATGAATTGGCTTGTAGTTGCCGACAGACACAGCAGATAACCCGAAGAGCGGAAATAAATAACAGCTGTAATTATCAGTTTGGACGGGTTTTTATTGTTGAATTCCAAACTTTTGGCCAAGCCTGCCCAAGAAATGCATTGTGTTTTTGTGAATGCTGATAATTGTCATGATTACACTCTAGCTAAGCATATGTTCGAGAGATTCGAAAACAATGCGTAAGATTTAGTGCTGATTATAGCCGTGTTCAAAGTCGAAATATTCGGTTATCACTGTTCATCGATGGAGCCGGAGCCTGGGCGAAACCAATGTGCTGATACGAGAGTGTAAAACAATAGGCCCTTAGCCAATATGAATCACATCAAAATATAATTCTACTTCTATTGAAGCCGACATTCGATTCAGAAAATCCAATAGTTTGTAAGATGACATTGAGGGCGTGAAATATATTGGATTCGTTCAACTTGGTTCGAAATAATGGGAGAATCAGAAGATCTGCGAAACTCAAATATATTTCAATCACTTTTTGGAGCTGCTGGTTTTTTTTTCATCAGACGAAGAAAAGTGGTTGGAGGTACACTTTTAATGTGCATGATGTGCGAACGCGCGTTGAAGTGACATGATAATAATTAGAAAAGTTTGCAAAGTTTGATCATTTCCTCAAGGTAATTTGAAAAACGCTTGCCTTTCTTAAATCATCAGTTGCGTTGCATTCCTCATGCCAGATTTCATGCTCAATTGCACAGTTATTTTAAAGCTAAGCGCTGCACTTATCACTCTCTCTCTCTCCCTCTCTCTCTCTCTCTCCTAATCTATTTCGGGTTTTACCCAATTGAAATGTGAAACGAACGCAAAATCTCTTGAATAAAAATGATCCATTTTCCAATCACAATGTCTCAACAGTTTTGGGTTTTAATTTCAACCGCCTGCCGCACTGTGTACGACTTCCTGGACGCGATTTAATTTTGGAAATTTCAGCTAAATTGCATCGTCATCATTATCTATTGTTATAATCACACACATTAAATCGATTTTCTTAATCCCAAATTAACAGATTTTAATGATTAACTCGATAATCGTATTGGGAATGAGAGGCAGATTGAAGTTGATGGCGTTGTGATGGTTGATGTGCCGTTGGTGCGCCAGCGGCAGTATTGAATTGATGTCACGAACTCACCAGTAAATGAACTAATTTCTGAATGCCACATACTTGCACGTTTCAACCAAGGAAATGACATAAATCTTTCACGAAACGGTTTGCACAATGCAACGACATCACTGGTGAGCATCTAGTCCGTTTATCTTCGGTTTCGTTCGATGTATTTCTATGCTATAGAATCGGCATTAATCGAAAGCGTTCAAACGTTATCGTTCGCCATTCGTTATTGGGAAAAGCAATTACCTCATGACTTCGCAGCATATTTAATGGCTTCAATGCAACTATGGGGCCGGAAAGAAGGCGATGAAGAGGACGAAGACGATGCTGACAATAAAGAAACCGACATGAAGAAATGAACCGAAGGCGTTGCTTGGAAGAATTCCCCATTTCCATGTTGACTCGCTTATCGCAGCTGAATTCTTTTTCTTTTACTTTTAGTTCAGTGATGAAGGAGAAATGTTGCTCACGCGATCTTATTATTCACAAAGTTCGAATAAAGGAATCCGTACGAAAATTAAATAGTTAAGAAATCCAAAGTTTTATTGAAGGGATTAAAATCGATCTAAACAAAAATGTTATGTGATTCATTGAGGCTTATATCTCTCACTCTCCGTCTCAACGAACGCTGTCATTTCATTTTAAATGAATTTGCTGAGTGATTACTTAAAAAAACCTGTAAACATAACAAAAAGTTATTTGCATCTTTTCTCTTTCTCTCTCGTCCGCAAACCTCTTTCCCAAATACCAATTTAGAAATTTGGAAACATTTCTGGCAACTGAATAATAAAAACATTTATCTAAGATCCTTCACATTGTGCCGCACAATGATCGTAGGAATATTCCTTATTATCTGCCTTCTGACGGAAGTAATGGGAACGCTTTAAAAGCAAGGCTTGGGGCGAAAATGCCGTTTTAAACATATTTATTGCAGACACCGAACTATGGTGGCAATTTTCAATCCGTGATTACACTTCACTCTCTCTCTCTCTCTCTCTCTCTTTTCCCTCTCTTTCTCCCTTCGAGACGTGTTTTTTTGCATTGTTTCCGAAATATTATAAAGAGCATTCATAGAACAAAATAGAGAGTGAATGTGTTGCTGCTGAAAGCGTTCCATTGAGATAGTGTGTTGCTGTTGCTGCTCTTTCTTGTAGGCTTATCTTGTGCCAAAACGAACATGAGCATAGCCAAACTACAACAATTCGAACATCATTCTTTAAATACAATTTGAATAAAATGCGATAGAGCGCAAGTTAAAACGATATTCTCGATGCACATAGCAAAAACGCTGCTGTCTTCCAATGGCTGATACGAGAAATGGTAAATTATTATGAAAGCATTTTCATATAAGCACAGCAGATAGTGTGAACAGCCAAAAAAATGGAGATAAACAAATAAACATGAATGGCTTCCTAAACGATAAGTCGAACCCCGACATTCACGCAATCGCGCTCTCTCTCTCTCCGCTCAAAAGATCTCACCACTTTTGATTCACAGCTCGTGAAATGTTCGGCAAAATTCACACAAATATGCAGATGGAATATTTCTATAAGAGTTTGATTTTTGTTAGTTTTAAATTCCCTTTTCTCTCTCGCTTCATCTCATGTTCTGTTGTTTTTTGCTCATCTTTGCATTGTTTGTCGTTTGCCTAGTTCAAAAGCTAATAGCTATTATCATGGCTTTCGCTTGGAAAAATGATATTAACGATGGAAAATGGCAATAAAAAGATAAATTTTTGGGAGCATACTCTCTCTCTCAATCGGCCGACATGAATTCATCGATTCACCAGGTCAAAAACACAGCGAAACGGCTCGGTTCATCATTATGAATTTATGCACCATGGAATAGCCTAACTGCAGGCGCTCTTAATAATAAATTAAATTGAATAATGTTTTCATTGGACTCTCTAAGTGAAGAGATGTTTGTTTAAAAATTCTTCGTCATACAAGTAAGGCTAGCACAGAAAGTCCCAAATGATCTAATGGATATGTCTAGCTTGTGACAGATATTCAAGCCACCAGATCAATGCGATAGCTGTTGTTAATGCTGCTGCTGTATTTGTGTTTCTTTCGACGTCCTCGTTCACTGTTCGCCCCAAAACTATTTGAATTATTTACATGCGCGAAACGTTTCCAAAGCAAACTCAATAAATAGAGCATTTATCTTGGTTCAAAAGTGCAATAGCAACAGTAGCGGCGGCAACAGCAATGACAGAATCTCATATATATTGCAATTTAAATAGATTTTATTTTGTAAGTCGCATATGTCGAAAGAAACAAAAAGACCGCAAAAAAATGCCGGAAACTTTATGCATTCACGTACAAATTTTTTATTCATTAGCATTTGAGTTTTGTAGTCGTGCAAGATCGGCACTAGCACATGCACTGCATTTACAACAAAACAATTGCTTTTTGGTTAATGTATGGAATTTCGATGTTATGGCATGCATGATGTATAATGTTTAGAGAGTTTTTCAAAGAGAATATTTGTTGAAAATTGCAAACCAACAACTCAAAACCGTATGCTTGCTTGCATATTCGAAAGCCAGAAGATGGCACAACCTGAACGCGGCGCATGTGTGTGCCTATGTGTATATGCATGTATCGTAGCTGGCGAACATGATGTATTTATTTGATGTGGTTGAGTTTAAATTACGTGCCATTGTTGTGTTTCCTGGTTTCATGAAGCATCGAATAAAAGTTGTTAGATTCTCTCCATCCTTCAAACGTTTTTGTGTATCTGGTCGACGCGCCAAAAATGTATCTCTATCTCTCTCTCTCTCTCTCTCTCTCTCACTCTCTATCTCTCTCTTGATGTCTGTGTCTCCAATACAAAACGAAATTTAGAACGAATTTTCGCGATGCACAGTTGAAAGCCAATATTCTGAGACACAGAGACGGGAGCACAAAGAATGAGTATGTCATGTTTGTGTCGTATAAATATCAGCAATGCAGCGATGTATATTTATGAGTTGCATTTCATTCAGTTAGGTTTTCCCAACGAAACAGCACAAGCGAACGAGCGGCGGATGGTGGAGCATGGGACGAGAGCAGGCCGAAACACAAACAGAAAAACTCAAGAGCATATTTCACAATAAATGAAGATAAGCTTTGCACATCAGACGAATGCAATTTTCGTTACTGTATTTACCGATTATTTTTTTGTTTCATTCTTCGGAAGTCGCTTTCCATTCAACAATACCGGGTGTCATCTGGTAAGACTTTTTCGCATACACTTTTCACTTGTAAGTATTTCGGAAGACAATGAGATGTGGCTATAAAATTGTTACATAATACCAGCTTCTTGAAAAAAGTCTCTCTCTACCTCTATCTCTCTCCTTTGGAATATCAGCAACCATAAAATGCACCCTTTTCTTATTGCAGCTTGCAACACACACATAAGCCCCAAATAAAATGCAAAACACAATGTACTAAAACTGAAACAATAAAGTGAAGCGAACGGAGATGGCCGCTATATATTCCAAAATTCATGCGAAAAAATTTCTAAATGAATTTTGAACATTTATCCCATTTAAATTGAAAACGATTATCTATCTCCCTCTGCCATGCAATGCCATAATAAACATACACTGTTCTGCGGTGTTTATATCTTATTCGATGGTTTTTTAGCGCTTGCATGACTCTTTCATGTTTGCATGAATTTATCACTTGCCTGACAACGCTATTTCACGTTGATATTTCACCACAAATTCATGTCATTTTGCTGCATGCTTGTGAAGTGGGAACCAAAGTGTTGCCTACCGCCGACTGCACATTTTTGTTACATTTCGCAACACACAATTTTCTATATCTAAGTGAGTATTTGATGTGGATTTTCCCTTGTTAATGTTTACATTCCATAAAACCATCAACTATATAATGAACTATGTCATTATAATACAGGTGTATTTTTTGTTGGGAGCTGCACCTCGCTTTTCTCGCAAATGGATTTCAAATGAAAAGTTCGTTATTTTCTACATCCTTGTTCAGCTGCTTTTCTACGGAGCTTTCGAACGCTAATTCATACTTTGAATTTCAAAGTATGAAATTCATTTGATTTCCTTAAAAGAGACATTTAAATGAAGTTGCAATTAGTTTAAAATCAAAACCAGACACAAATTACCCTTTGCAATTTATCATTGTAGAGAATGGAATTCGTAAAATTATTTAGCTCCATATGGACTTTGCATCATAATTATGAACGAAAATGTAGTTGGGCTATAATAAGACAGCACACAGTTTAAATTGACAGTACAGATTTAGAAAATTGTGCACAAATACAGTTAAACAAAAAATTGTACTGTGAATTCGCAGTAGCGATTTTCACAGATGCAGTACAATATTTGCACAATTTTCGGTGTATTAGAGTGAAATGTCAATATGATTATAAGTGTTTAGTACGGAACCACGTTCAACGTATTTCAGAACAAAATATGTAAAAAAATACCCTTACAATAGCTATAGCTGTGATATACCGCATTGAAACTAAACAGAATATGAACCGATCAATTTTATTAAGAACCTTTAAAAGAATTTAGCTTTTTTAGAAATCCAATTGCTGGTGAATTTATTGTTGACCTCAATTCCAATGTGAACACAACTAAGAATAGGTTGTCCGAGCATTCGAAGCAAAACCGAAACTGTAAATTGCAAATATGAAAGAATTATAGTTTAAATAAACCACCTCTGGCGAAGATACGCTATACGGTGCTGTACATAATAATAGTTATAAGAAATCTTCAAACAATTTTAATCTGAAAAGCATGATTGTTGCTTGAAAATTGCGTTTTATTTACTGGCGGCTAGTCAAAGTAAATAATTGAGTTACTGTTGTTGCACGAATTGTAACAGCAAACTCATGGCTTAGCATACTGATAGCAATAGAAGCGAAATTGCAATGAAAATGGTGGCCACTGGCTATGCAAACTGAAAATTATCAAAAGCATGAGTATATCATTTTGTGTGGTTCATCGCAATACCAATAATATTCTATAAAAAATGCTCTTGAAATTAGTGACGCAAATTTCGATTAAAATTGCTTACATTGTTTTGATTTAGTCGAATTCATGATTATTAATTTGGGATTCAATTAGTCGTGTTTGCCAATATATGCTGTAAAGCTACAATTCTACAACACACTTTGTCGTTCTTATTCTATTCAAAAAATGAAGTTGTCACATTCAGGAGGTTTGTATTAGATTCTAAGTTTGAATTATTTCATTTCAACAATAATCAAGTAAAACTTTCTGGTTTTAATCAATTTAAATATAAAGTATGGAGAACGGGCATCGAGACGAATTATTGAATTTGTCCTTCTTTTCAGATTCGAACTGCGATTGGGGGGTAATTTTATTCGAATGATTAATGTAATCACTGAGTACGTACTACTCAGCTAGGTGTATTCATTAGAAGCACTGATATTGAATACAAACTTGCAATTTTTTTCAATCTCTAAATTAGTATATCATTCTAAAAATATTCCATAATTTGAGAAAGATTTTAGCTGTTTCGTTACAAATCGTCCAGTTTATTGTTATTCGTTGACAAAGTCATTTCTTTATAGCAAAAAATTTAAGTACAAGATTGATTTTCTGAATTCAATTGAGAATGTCGATGTTTCTAATGATACTTCTCCTCTCGTTAGTCACCATTGAGAAGAGCAATATGCAGCGGTATGTATTTACATTTCGGCTCAACATTTTTTTGGATACTGATTTAAATCGAATGGATAGGAGATGAAAATCGTGTCAAAATCTTACTCGCAGAGCAAAAAAGTTTGGATGAAGTGAGGAATCCGGGACAACACGTTGTCGCAAGTCTTCTTATGGTTGCTGCTGCAAAAGGTACATGTACCCCAAGGAATTGTATCAATCATAAGATTGACATCTAGCTATTTTATCATATAGGCCATGAGAATATTGTGAAATTATTACTTCAATTTGGGGCAAATGTTAACTTTGTTTCATATGTACGAGGAAAAACAGCGCTTATATCGGCAGTAGAAGCTGGTGGGTTCGGAATTTTCGTTAAGAAATTAAATCAAATTAATGTTTGAATGGAATGAAATGAAACAAATATTTTTAGGCTTTGAGAATATCATAAAAATCCTAGTTGATGCAGGTGCAAATGTAAATCAAGAGTATAATAATGGATGGAGTACAGCGCTTCTAACGGCAATCGAAAATAGTATTATCACGTATTTAAACAAATGCACACTGTTGATAGTGACACATTTGAAAAATAGTGAAATTGGTTTGTACTTCTGTAACGACATATATGTCTCCATTCAAACCCGCAGGAAACGAAAAAGTAGTGAGAAAACTGATTGAATTGGATGCGAATGTGAATTGGAGCACTTCAGAAGAATCCGTTTTGCTCAGGGCTGTTATGAAGGGTAGTTTATTCAGATAATGATTATAGTGATAAGAATTGATTGAATCGAATCTCCTACACGAAGGTCATGAGAATATCGTGAAGATTCTGATTGATGCAGGTGCAAACGTCAATTACGAAAGTTATTTGCCTGTGATTAATGCGTCCCATCATGACGAGTACTCACTTCTCTTAAAAGCTGTCCTAAAAGGTAATTCAAATCATTTCTTCTACGAGATTTCAATAAGAGTTGATGAATACAATAAATTTCACACAGGCGATGAGAAAATGGTTAAAATACTGATTGGCGCAGGTGCAAACGTAAATTGGTGCTCCGCAAGTGGATCGATTCTGTTTAGGGCCGTTCTAGAAGGCAATTTGGTGGAAATATATGTTGATAACCAAATTTTTACCAATCCTCAATTATTTAGGTGATGCAAATATAGTAAGAGATCTGATAAATGCCGGCGGAGATGTTAATTGGGAGCATGCGACTGGATCGATACTTTTCAGGGCCGTTGAAGATGGTACAGCTCAAGAAATCATTCGAAATTTGTAACATATTAAATAGTGTTTGATTCAGGCAATGAGGAAATTGTGAAGGCACTGACAAACGCCGGTGCAAGTGTTAATTATGGGAGCACCAAAAATAAGAGTGGAATAATTCTTATGAACGCTGTCAAAGCAGGCAAGAGCTATAAATTTTGATTTGCCCGAAATATTCATTTTCTTCTCAAATAAACTTCATCTAGGAAATGAAAATATCGTGAAAATATTGATTGAACATGGTGCAGATCCGTATAGCGTAATGGCTGATGAGAAACAAACGCCGCTTCAATGGGCTATTGATAATCGTAATTGAATTTTTTTCGATAGTTCAGTCTATTTCTACACTTTACAATGAACTTTGTTTCGCAATAAGGTAAAGAAACGATCATCAAAGGAATGCTTGAAGGCGGAGTGAATGCCAATTATGTGGATTCAGATGTTCCGATGCTTATGAAAGCAGTCAATAAAGGTGGTGCCAGGAATAACAGTTTTGAAAATAGTTTATTAAAAATCATCCCATTTATTTAGGCGATGAAAATATGATCAATATTTTAATCGATGGAGGTGCAAATGTCAATTATTGTGATTTAAACGGATCGATACTTACAAGCGCTCTTAAAAGAGGTAGATTAGTCCTGAAAACCGAATTCAACAATCAATTCATGAAGAATATTTTTCAGGCAATGGAGCGATTGTGAAATTATTACTGGAAAATGGTGCAGATGTTTCACTCAATATCAATGGATGGACGGCAATTCATTTAGCTGCTTTGAAAGGTAACGGGAAACTATTAAAAATAATGATTATAATGAACAAAAAGTCTCTATTTTTTAATCAGGCCTCGACGATATTGTGTCCATTTTAATTGAATATGATGCATCGATTGATCAACAAAATATTCATGGAAAAACATCACTCGATTTAGCCAATGAAAATGGTAATTCCAAAATTAGAATTTTCTGAATGAAATAATTATATTCCTTTAATGTTTCAGGTCATTTACAAGTTGTATGGATTCTAGAGGAAGCTAGTAATGGCAACGACAAGGTAAAACAAACAGCAGAACTAACTGTGAAAAAGACAACAGAAACAATAACATCACCGGCAACTACGGAAATAGAAGTAGAAGAAGCAGCATCAGCGAAAACTGTGAAATTCGAAACAGCATCAGCCGTAGATATTTGAATATGATTTTTTGATTCTGATACATTTGAATGTAAAGATATGATTTTTTCTTACTTTTCTTTCTCCTATTGATTTAAAAACCAAAAGTAACCAACATATCAAACAAAATGGATATTAAACTTCATAAATGACCATTTAAGATGGAATAATGCAATCAAAATCGTCAAAAATTAATAAACAAGGACACATATTTTCTCAATTTCAATCAAATGTTTTACTTTTCAAAACGAATGGAGATACGTATTGTTATTATTATGCCTATTAATTTTATATTTATTTTTCCGTTCGACATTAATATTATAGCATTGCCGCCCACTGACTTTTGATTAAATTTACGACATTAGTAATGAGTCGGTGAGAATATGCATTATCTCCGAAAAACAGTTTTTAATTGTGCCTCGTGAGAAAAGTGCAAGCAATTACCGTTGTGGAATATTCCGAATCCTTACCATTTCTTTGGAAAACTGTTTTTCTAGTTTCACACATATTCTCACCATTCATATCTTAGTTATTAATAAATGACAACGATATCCACTTCGATCTTGATTTTGATAATAATTTTACTATAAACTATTAGGAAAAAATAATTCAATACCGATGTTAATTCTAAAGTATTAAAAATAACCTGATAGATTAATATCAAGTTTATAATTATTAATCGAGAGCAGGCAACTAATTCCGCTAGAAATAGTAGCGATAAATAGGGAAGCGCACTAAATAGCAATGCTATACATAATATTATATACAACACAAACCAAGTCACACAGGTCACGTATGCGGTGATGTTGGCCGGTGCGCCATATATAATCTTCGTACGCGCAAACGAATCTCATCGCATTACTGTCCAACATCACCGCATTGGTACTGTGTACACACGGTTTAACGTGTAACTTGATTTTTGTTGTATATAATATTATGTATAGCGTTGCTATTTAGTGCGCTTCCCTATTTAGCGCTACTATTTCTAGCGGAATTAGTTGCCTGATCGAGAGCGCCAAATGTTGAGAAAAACTTAAAAATTCTCATGAATTCGAAATTATTCTGTATTCATATTGCATCAAACTTCAAATTGGCGAAATTATCAACCTTGATCTCAATAGATATTAATTTTGATATCAATTGAATATTAAGATTTTTCTTACTATTTGACGCACCCGATTATTAATGATTCAAAAAATCAATAAAATTTCTTCCTAATACTTTTACATTAACATTGGTATTTGAATTGTTTCTTAATATCCAATTGTTTTTTTTTATTAATATCGTAGGTAATATATGGTGGTCTTTTATTTATTACATTGAAATCGATTTTTATTGATGGGCCGGCTATACGTTAGATAAAGTATTAAATGTTACGTACAGGTAATGTGTGTTGACTTGTCTGTTGACAACTCCAAATGGACTTAAGATAACTATAACTGTCTTATCGTAATTGAATTTCAAATTTTTATGAATAATAATCACTTTTGGCCATTTGTCATTTGGGATGCTTTTGATTTTAGCTACAGTTGACTATAGTCATCAATCTGTTCGAAGTAATCGGAGTAAGCCAATCAAAAACTTCCCAAAATATGTGCACTCGAGTAATTCCTTTCAATCACACCAATAGAGAATACTAATTGATAGCAATGGCGTACATCCGCAATATTTTCTAAGTTCAAAACTAAATATTTTGACCGTGTAATCATCAAAAATGGATGAGCAAAATTGGAATTGCGATTGACTTTGTTTCGCATTCTCAAATACGCATTAAGAACGTTATCACAATGTTAATGACGCATCATGAATTGGGCACATGTAAAATTCTTGTGTGAAAAAATATTCGACCGTCAAGCCACTGTACAACCTAAATATGATGGCCCCATTTAGACGATAATGTACTTTTTGTGGTTAATGATTTAATAAATAAAAGCTCAGGTCACCTCAAATTGATAAAAACAAGCGATATTCACACAGAAATCGCTATTCGCATTTTAGATGTTCAAGAAAATAACATATGTTTTCTCTACAAGTCTCATCATTCATTGGGTTTTATTGAAGCTGTTCGGAACTGCTGAAGTATCAATTGTGCATCGAAAATGTTGAAATTATCATTAGTTTTATTCGCGCTTTTTGCATTAGTCGTGAGTAAATTATGTGGATTTTATTCTAATCGATAGGCATATAAAGTGCTTATTTCTAGTGTTTCAGCGACGGCGTGGATGTTAAGAAACCACCGGTTAAAAAATCACCATCTTCATCATCGTCGTCATCTTCGTCTTCATCATCTTCGTCTTCTTCTTCGTCATCGTCTTCCTCCTCGTCCTCGTCGTCGTCTTCAGAATCATGTGAGTCTTCCTCTTCCTCTTCATCAAGCTCCTCCGATTCAGACGATTCAAGTTGTGACAAAGGCAAATCAAGCAAACATCGTCACATTACATGGAAATGGGATTTGGATACATGGTCAACTGCCGAAATCGACGAATTGAAAGAATGGGGTAATATTCATGGTATTTCTTGGGAACAAATGTCATCATGCAACGATTTCTACCAAACACATCATGACTGTCTAGATTGTACCGGCAATATCGTGAGTACAATAAATTACAATTCGAAGCACGAGGTAAATATGTCAAAAAAATTCGAAACTCGTTATATTTTCTAGAATGAACTTTGCGCGGCATTCGATTCATCTTCACAATCGGATAGCAATGTAAACGACGGCGATGATACTCTTCTTGGTGCTTTACACGCAATCAGTTTATTCGAAGACTATAAAAAATCCGACGACGTTAAAGAAGCTCTTATAAAATTGGTAAGATTTGGCTATTTTTTAATGGGATTTCCATTAAATTGCTCATAAATCGAGATTCAATTAATACTTAACATTGGATTGCAGAAAAGACTATGCGATTTCATGGATTCGGGCGAAGAAGTGAACAAGGGCAGTGCTCATGCCGCTCATAATACGCACGGTACACACGGTTCACACAGCGCGCACACCAAAGTCCACACTGCATAATTGCCCGAAGCGGTTATTTAAAGTCTCAATAAATGCGAATCCGCACAAAATCATTGCAATTGCAAACAGTTCATGAGCGTAACGTAGTAAAAAAATCCATATTCTGAATAGTTAAAACATGTTCATGCTTTTCCCAATTACCGATATAATTTACAATACCGACCATAAAATCAGCAATAAAATTATCACCATTTTGGTGTGCATTTAATTGACTTTGCTTTATTGCGTGTTTATTTCACATCTTCGTCGCACACTTTTGGTACTCAGTTGTGCGAAGTTTACGGTCATCCTTTATATTTCACGATCCCTTTGATACGTTTTAGATTAAAGCGTCAACAGAGTGTGAAACAGAAAGCTCATGCGAAGAAATGAGAAGAATACACGTACAAAAAAGTACTGTATTAATTGAAGTAACCGATTGCCAGTTGCTATGAAGAGTACTGAAATTTGTTTTTTGTTTTGCTTTGTTTTGTGAATGTTAAACTCCCTGAATGTAGACAAACAAAGGTCTGTAAAGGTATTAAGATTCTTTAAATGCTGCGGAACTGCTTACACTAACTTATGCAAGGACTACTTTTAATCAAGCTATTTTTATTTAAATTCAAACCTTGTTTATCTCATAAATTTGGTCGGGATTTCCTATTCGAAACTAATGAACATTCGCCTTTCTGACAAATATAATTTGTCTGATGTGCAATTGTCTCTATATTTGAAACAAATTCCAGCCAAATCAATGAGCTTCTCTTCGTATTAACCTGAACATTTCATTGAATGATGATGACATCAGCGAAACATTTCGAAGATTTTTGATTTCCATAACCAACAATTATGTTGATTATTTCGATAATCAAATTTGTTGCTTCATCAGGAAATGATTCGGATTGTGCTATTTCGTTTGATATTGGATGCTAGACTTATCGAGGAATATGACAAAGGCTATCTTAAATGAACCTCGTTCTCCTCAATTATCTTTCTAACCACGTACTTAAGGGATGATCGCTATAAGAATTGAAAATATATAAATCGCTGCCATACTTTCCAAATCAGTATTCAGAATTTGTACGAAGGATAACAAACCATAAAACACATTTTTACTCTTGAAAAATGAATAAGTTGCGTGTAATCTATATCATAGTTGTATTAGCAACTGTAAGTATGGATTCACTTGTTCGTGCAAATGTAGAATTCAAATTCTTTCATTTTCAAAATTTATGATGCAGATTTGTTTGGGTCAATACTCGCCAAAGAAGGAATTTGTGAAGCACTGAAAAAGGATGGACAGACACTGCTAAGACACTTGGCTTGACATAAAACAGCATTTATGGTCAATTTAATGCATTTATTCCAAGACAAATGAATAAAACTATCGTCAAAATATCATATGGTCAGTAATTTGGATTTAATACATCATGCGGACACATTAAGAGTACGGCATTCATTTCAATCAATTTTATTTGGAATACACAGTTTTTACTGCATAGAAATGAACGATAAAATTAATGACATTGATGATCGCATGGGCGCCGGAAACTGGACAGATGTAATAAATATGGATCTTGCAACAAAATTGAGAATTTGGAATTGTAAACACAGCATGGGTTAAGGAGGACGACAATATTATTGCGCTTGTAACAAAAATAACATTACCTATATTGATACTTTAACTTTTTCGATACTTAAACTATTTCGTTTGTGACGTAGAAAAATATATTAACTATGCGAGAGAAGCGGGATTAAAAGAGAAACAATTGAAACCAACAGCCGATTTTATTCGGGATTTGTATTGTATGTATTTCGATAATTCGGTACACGATTGTCGGTTTTGGTAAGGATTTTTGTGTATTGGTCCAATGGATGGAAAATTAATTATTTATTTTTTTCTCACAAAATAGGCAAATCATTGTGGAATGCTGAACGATGATGGAGTGATGTTGGACAACACATGAAAAATTTAAAATGGTCGGAAGTAGGGAACAAAAATATTTCTACAAAACTAATATAGAATTTTGGTTGAATTTTACTGAAAAATTTAGGTCCCCTACTCTTCAAATCAAATCAATTGTATGACAATTGAAAAGTATTTTTTCATGACTCAAATAATTGTTGCAAACGATTTAATGAAAGTAAATCGTTTTCTGAAAATGGGGCTAAAACAAAAATTGGCGGATGAGAACTATATCCGGGCTCCTAAAATGAGCCAGGAAGAATTGGACATGCTAGAATCATTAAAAGGTGATCCTTCAAACGAATATGGAAGTTGCTGGGTTCAAAAATATCTCAAAACTTTTGGTGCCGATCGAATGAAGTCATTGGCAAGTGATAATTTATTAATCAATTTGTTATGACACTGATTGTAAAACCTATTTTCATGCAGAAAAATTGGTGCATTGCCATTAAGCCATACGTAGACAGTAAAAATCAGTCTCAAAATGAATTCGAGTTAGAGGAAATATGAGCTCACATACAAAAAAAAACTAATCTATTGAATGAGTGTATAATATTAGACACAATTTTAAAAGTGGTCATTATCACTATGTGCAATTTAAATAAGCGTTTTTTCATACATAAAGAATAGAGCAATTATTGAAAGAATTTCGACCACAACCCAAAAAAACACGACGCCAAACACTGCAATCAAAATACAAATGCTACAATTTCAGCGGCCATCAAAATCGGTAACGGGTCGGTGAAACGTTGTTCAATCGACCTCAAACGACCGGAAGGATCATAAAAATGATGAACATTGCAACAATAGGTTTATATTCGTTGAAACACAATTTTAACGAGTGTCACCGAGTGGCGTATCAAATTCCACTTTTTTAATATCAATTTTTTTTTTTTACATTGTATTTATTATACATACTTTTACGTTTATGTTGGATTTGGAAATTTACGATGCATTGGATGATGAATCGAGCATCTATTGGATATAATTTGTGGGACGATGGTTGTGGAATGCTGAAGTTGTTGAGATTATGCAGCGGAATAATGAGAATTACTAACCACACTTACTATTTCGAGGCACAAAAATTATCGATAAAATTGTATCAACAATGAATGAAAATGAACTGTTTGAATGAAATAAATCCACTTCCAAGTCAATAATACAAAAGCATTTGTACGTTCTCTGTGATTTGAATGAAAAATAACGCTGTAATCGTATACCTTGAGAAGAAATGCGCATTACATAATAAATTCTAGAAAATGGAAAAAGACGGGAACAGATAAGGGTCGGGATTCATAACAACGATAAAATTGTAACCATTTAAGTATGAATAAATGCGACATTTGTATGTATGGCAAGTGTCTCAGTCGTACATATAGAATGATCTGAGGCCATTCACATCCGCAATCACCACGTTTGGTACACAATGCTATTGATAAAATGAATAAGGAAGTGGATTGAATGTGTTAAATGGATACGGAAGCTATTCATGAAAATACACGTTTCGGTTTCGGCTCATCTTCATGTCAAAAGGCTCAGTATTGAACGAGAATTCACAACAGCCAACGTGTTGACACCATATAATGGAATAACTCTTAATTTTTCCAGCTCTTTAATCGAAATGGAGGAAGCTCTTAATTTCTCCAACAAAAAATGGTATGAGTTTTAACGGTGCGTATGTTATACATTGTATTTTGTTTGCAAAGATTTCTTCAAGCAAAGGAAAAGAGATTCAGAATTGGGTTTTTGGAAGGTTTTCCATATTTTAATGAGTCTTTGAATGAAATGAATGAGTCAATAATTTTGAATAGTGATTATTTCTGAATATAAGGAATTAAAAAACAAACGATTCAATAAGTATGTGAATCTAATTTATTATACGATATCGGATAAAAAGTGATAGCAAATTGATGATCAGATGTGTATTTATTCAGATATAACATTTCCAAAGAAATACTTCCATTTATAACAATCAAAGCCTTTGTCAAGAGACTTAAGGTCTTTAGTCAATCGATTTTCTACCAAATCTATATGACAAACTGTATGGTGTAGCAGTGAACTTTAACAATATTTGCTATACATCCGAATGAAAAGCCGCCCACAAACTTTCTTTTGAGTTTAATACTTCGTGTTCCTTTATTTTGTTCGATTACAATATCCTTCTATCGGAAAACAATAAGAAGCGATAAAAAGTTTTGCAAAGAGGTAATCGTAAACGGTTGAACCACATCTCAGCAAATAGGAATTATTGAAAGCACTTTATTGCAAAGGATCGAAATTGTCGTCGATCTGGATAACCTAAGGACGAAACGAGGGATTTTCGGGATTGGTAATTAAAACATTCCGAGTTTGACTTGGATTTATTCCATATAGCATGATTTCGATGTGATTTAATGATCAGATTAAAAATCTCCCACAAAGGTGAATTCTGTGCAGCAAGCGAATCCAAAACACAGAATTTGTGATATGAAATGATATGAAAATTAATTTGTATTGATTTACTAACAGAAATAAGGAATATGATCTGTAAATGAACTATTTGAATACACTGAACATGCATTCATTACAATTCTAGCATAACATAAAAATGCAATTCGTGACATAGTAGATGAAAAAAATAGTAAAAAATACGTGTCAAATGAGTAATTTACAGTGAAAAAATCAAACCAAACGTGTGATGAAAACAACGACATTGAAACAGATATTCGGTTGGAATCAGATAGGAATTTTGGTTGACAAGACTTGAATCTAGATAACAGATTTCAAACACCAATTTTGGATAAATATTCTTTTTTCAAGATGCAATAGAGTAAGGTTCAAGTTTGAATTTTGTCTTATCTTTTTTAATATAAATGCCAATTCGATGATGAATATAAAAAGAAGGAGGTGGAGAAAATTGCAATGAAATTTGTTTTTGCGACGGAACAGTAAACTGTTCTTGGCATGATGAGCGAGTGAGTGGGCTGAGAGCGGGTACTTGAGACGGCTTTTGTTCTAGTTATACATTTATTTTCGGAATGCGAATATCACAGGCGATTTATTTATCTGCGAAAAATACACGAATAACATATTACGATGGAATTGAAAGCGACAATCGTATGTTCATAAGATCAGTAGCTATTCGTGGAAGCAATCAACGAAATGCTGCTTTGAGTGATTTCAAGGTTTGTTTGTTTTGTTCCAACACATTCCATTTTTATCATTTTCTTGGAACAATTTAAGATTGAGAATTTCACTGCAGGGAGAGATAAATTGTCGTGATTTGAATGTAATTACATACATACATATAAAATATATGAACATTTTTGTGAACCAATGTGTGAATTCGGGTTTGGTTTGTTTGCGCACTCTTTTCCATGCATGTTCTCCTCCTCCTCCTCTTATTGCTTCTCTGTCTTTCCGATTTCATCTTTTGCGGTGTGGCCGCTCGACATTTTCCCATTCTTTGTTTGAACTAAACGATTTGTGTACACATAAAATCGGAATGGCTGTTATATTTATTGTTACCTGCATGTACGGTGAAATTTCGTTGTTATTCAAGTCATCATCGGCAAAGTGGAACGATTCGGGCACAACGCGCACACGTTGACAAACCATGCTTGAATCTTGATTTGATATGTGTGTGTGTGTGTGTGTGTGTGTGTGTGTGTATTTAATGTTCAGTTGTGGTGCTTTGCGAATCCAATAAATTCTCAATTGTAAGAACGCTTCGAAATGTTTATAGCTGTGATTTTGAGCCAATAACGGCTTATCGGTGAGCCATTCGAAATTTTTCGTGATCTGTATGGGGTGTCGTATGGTTCATGCATTTCAAAACTAATTGTTCAATTTATCATTTTTCTGTATCATGTTTTATTTAACAACACTAATATCATTCCATTCTTCTTCGTATCAAAATGAATCATTTACATTTGAAGCGAAATCTTATCGATGATTATCAGATTCATTTCTCTTGCTGCATCTAGTATAGAATTGACAGGGCCGCACAATCACTCGGTTAGTGCTTTAAACATGAGATAGTAGCTTATTACTCTTCTGAGAATCTAAAATCAGACAGCCAAAATAGTACTATTTCATTCGCTAGCTTCAAAAATACTTACGCTTGTGAATGTTTCCAGGTTGAGCTTAAGAATACCGTATCCGGTGAGAACAAGAGGTCGATGCGTACTCCTAATCATCAAGATAAGATATTTCTGAAGATCAGCCCGCATCAAATACCAATCCTTTTGAAATGCCGCGTCAGCATATTTGAAGCAATTAACCGTCACGGTGGCGCCAGCCCAACAATACAAATACAAATTGACAATGCTAACCAAAAAGGAATTCACATATGCATAGAAGTAGATATCGATATGACGAATTGCCTAGAATTAGAACAATTGTTTGGAAATGAACAGCAAAAAAAAAAAATGTAAAAATAACAACAAAAACGAAAAGTGCTGTGGCCGTACAATGTCCATTTGAAACAGGCTTGCCGCTATGAATAACGCCCCACACAGCAATTGAGCGAAAAATACACCTGACAAAACATCACTTACTTCGGAAAATAAACTGCATGAAAATATTGAGACATTTAATTATGAGCATTTTAACAAACTGATCTTTACTACTTACTCAAGCACGAAATTATGATAGCGAATGGTGCGCTGTAAAATCTGCTTGGCCATTTCATTGCTATTACATTTCCACATATGTTCCTCGGATATTTTCGAGAGCATTGCATCGAATTGTCGTTGACATGCATCGAAATTGAAGCAAATTGATAAAACAAATGACAAAAAAATGGAATTCATGAGAAAATATGTGCCAGACATCCAAAAACACCCAAACGTCTCAAAAGACCACCCAACAAACGTCTCAGTATTCCAG
Organism: Obolodiplosis robiniae; assembly: GCA_028476595.1. Lineage (NCBI taxonomy): Eukaryota > Metazoa > Arthropoda > Insecta > Diptera > Cecidomyiidae > Obolodiplosis > Obolodiplosis robiniae. The sequence goes on along the minus strand of CM052015.1, from coordinate 16,375,485 downwards.
GGCAAACTTGAAATTATCAAAAAAGAGATGCAATTTTTACAGTAAAACAAATGAAATGCCAACTTACACATGCTTGTATGGCGTGAAAAGGCATGTTGTGTTGATGCTATTATCTTTAATGTAACAAAAACCCAGGTTTACCATAGCAAGTGACACTGACAATATATAATAGCCTAACACATATTCAATAACCAGGATCCGTGTGATTTTCGTACATAATTGATTGGTCTTGGTGAAAATACTAAACGAGTCGTCATGAGCACCTTTTTGGATAGAGCAAGATACAAAATTTCCTTTTCAAAGGGCTTTATTATGTAATGCAACACCCGTTTTGAATGTTTTGTATGCAAATTTGTTAACATGAAGCATTCAAAACGAGTGGCAATCTGAACTATTAAAAAAAGGCATATTCAATGAGGATTAACATCTGCGAAAATAAAATTGAAATCGCTACTCACATTCATTGTAAATCTGTTGTAATATCGAGAATATTTTTTTCAGTCGATCATTCAGCGAAAATACAGAGATCATTCCCACAAGACCGCTGGCAACGGCGGATATTTGCAGCACTGAACCCAAAACATCTTCTAGATTCTGTGATTTGTATGCCAAAACATAAGATAGAGATGAAATAAAATCGCAGCAAAGTGTTCCAAAGAGAACGATCCCGATGAATGTATTCACAAACATTTCACGGCGAGATATTTCAGCTGGTGGCGCACAAAGGCTTACTAATGTCATAAACTTCTGATTCAATTTTAAGGGCTGCATTGTTGAGCTCTACTTCAGACAACGGTCTACTCTTGATGACAAAATGTTTTAAATTGAAGATTTATTTTTTGAATTTATTTGGAAATAATTTAAATTTAAAATTTTGTAAACATTTGACGGTTCTTCCAAAAAATTAATGATGTTTCTTAAAACTCTGAAAAAATCTTCCCAAAAAATATTTTCTGCAATAAACAATTTTTCTGTCAAAATCTCAATGTGAATTGCTCATTGCAAATCGCATTTTCATTTGAAAAGGAACGTTGAAAGTTTGCATATTAAGTGGGCGATTTTCAAAGTCATTTGAAAGACGATTAGAGTCAAAAGTGAATTTTTGGATCTAATATACACATTTGCCTCTTATATTCGACACTTGGGATGCGTATCGACGAACAGATTTGATCAACAGACCCACATGTATGTTGTATGATGATGGTGCTCCTTTCCGTCTGGTTTATAAATGTTTCAAGATCAAATCCACAGGAGAACGCATGCAACATCGACAAAGAAATCCCAAAAGATTGAAGAGTTTGCATTTATATACTAACACGTATTTCCGAATGATTTAAAGCCATCGATACTCAGTTCGATGAAAAGTAATTCTTAAGAATAAAGGGACAATTCTATTAGCATGATTCGATGTAAAGAAATGCAAATGCCCGAATACGAATGAAGTAAGTCTTTTACAAAAGCACGAAATTTTTCACCAAGTTTTAGCATGTTCGCTTTTATGCTTGCTGCGTGTAATATGGTGCTCTTAGTTTTGAATGAATCTTTCAAAGAGCTGGAATTTTATTTCAACGCATTCATATTATGAATTGAATGTGCCAAATGTTATTGATTGACTCGATTATGGCGCAGCTGAAAAGAGTGCGAATCAATTTATCAGATGCCCATCTCTCAATAACAATCAGTTTGGGACTTTCAATTCGATTAACCTTTTACAATTCCGTTCGCCGATTCAACGGTTCCTGAAAGAACTGCTGCGAAATAGAGAATACAATTTTTCTGAATAATTTGAGCATTTTGTCGAACCGGCAACAGCATAAAATGTGCTGTAGAACAAACTGTTATCTATTCAATCAGAATGCAGAATGGATGGCATCAAATATTTCATTCGGTGAAAATAGCGAAAGTGCATTTTAATATCTCTTTAGCATATTTTGATTGATTTTTGCGTCACTTAACGAGTAGCAACATCATTTTCGAAGGTATCATTGAGCAGTTTTATATTTGAAACCTTTGTGCAAAATCGGAATGGTGTGGCGTTCGAAAAATCAGCGTTTTGCAGCAGAATTTCGTGCAATCATTCCAAGTGAAAGTTGAACATAATTGGCAGGAGCAAAAGCGACCTGGAATTCCTGGGCCATATTTGATCAAATATGTTCATGCTACAATTTTCAAAAATGTATTCAAAATGGGAGGGAACAAAAGATTTGGAAAATCATATTTTCAAAATTGTTGTGTATAAATATGCATGCCACTTTGATGGAAGTGTGGAATGGTGTCAAATACACAACAATTTTAAAAATACTACAGTAACAATTTTGGTCGTTTCCATTTAAAATACATTGATAAACATTATCGCGTGCAAATATTTCGTGGAATAGAGCCCTTAAATGAATCTTCAATGGGAAAAAAGAAAATTCAATAAATCGAGAATTCGAAAAGTGTTAAATGGAATACGATGAAAATGCGGACTTCCTTCTATGCCACCGATGTCACTGCATTTTCATACCTGGCGACAATAACGCAAAAAATAAACATCATTCCGTATTTATGTAAATGAAATAATGGATTGATGACAAAAAAATTAAGTTGATTCAATCAGCGAGAACAAGTGGAACAACTTCAACGAAAAAGGGAACAATGAGCCAATGTCAACACAATGCTTTTTCCTAATCGTTATTAATGGATAGATTCATGAGAAAAATGTCGCTCGTCGGGAGTTGTAGTAATTTATGTGGTGTCAAAAGAAGATTGATAATAAAGGGAACAAGTGAATACAATTTAGTTATAATCATAAAAAAGTCTATGTGTACTTTATCTATATAAATCGCTCTTTGCCATTTTTCCAACGCTCGATGCAAAACTTAATCCGTTGCACTCGATGCAAATTTGATTTGAAGATTCAATGCATCATCGAAACAGTGTGTACACCTTTTTCCGTTGAAACTGCAAACACCATCATATTGTCACGAGCAATTTACGATGAGAAAAATCACAGTGAAAGCTCTTGACGAATTTTCGGTGTCCCTGGAGTTTCGACATTGTCAAAGTGCTTGTGCATGTGGGGGCGCGGGTTAGAGAGGACAATGCAATACATGCACATGCAGTGACAACATGATAAATGGGTACGTAATTTAATATTTTCGCGCCGTTAATAATCTTTAAAAACGTTCGTTTGTCGACATGAACATATTACATTGTCTCAGATTTGATTGTTTCACGTGCAAAGCGATGAGAAGAATGGACTAGAGCGTGTACCCAACCAAAAAAGTGCCTGCATAAAATATGAATGTATGAAATCTCTTTGTGTGTCACGAGATCATTTTTTTAGGCTAATCGAGTTTATTTAGTCGACAGTTGATCTCAAAACACCTTGAAATGCTACGAACTATGCACCATATTTCATTTGATATGCTTGATGGACCTTTTTGGTCGTCTTGTAATGCAACGTTGCTGGTGTTTTTCACCAAAATATCCGTTCACGTTGGATGTTCAAAGCGATTCAGTGTCGGTCTCTTGATGTTTGCACTCTTCAAATGGAGCGCATGTTTTTGCAAATGAAATGAGAAACGGTTGCAGGGAAAGGTGTGGTGAAAAGAGAATTGATGTTGTTACATTGAGCCAAAAGATACACATCGGTGCCACTGCATCTCGATGTAAGAACAAATGATTTTAATGAGATTCGAAAAGTAACATGTTCACACACACACATACAACACATCGACTTGCGATTGTAAGCTGGCTTCGCAATCATTCGAATAAGCAGCAGCAGCGGTAGCATGCTTGTTAAAAGGACCGTGTTACATATACATAAATATATATTCATCTTTGTCTTCGTCAGCATCTCGGCTCATGGTATTACTCCAGTGCGACCATCGTCACATATCATGTGAGTAAGAGAGAGAGAGATCATCCTGCATACGAACGGAGACACGTACGCGGACAAAGATATCTATTATTTATGCTAATGGATATAGATGAGCTCGACACACCGAGAGACAGCAAATTTCACCTCTATCCTTTGGCTCTTCGCATCTCTTCAAAGCACCACATATGCAGTAATAAAATTGCCGAATGGCAACGCAGCAAATGTAAATGACATGCTGATAAATACACACAGATCATCATGTTTTGCGTGTATGCAGCAGAAAGCGACAGAGAACATTCTCTCATTCTGAGGCAATGTAAAGCGCCAACAGCGGAAACTGCCATGTCGGGAGATTTCCTCTGCGTTTTTGCATTTTCCAATCACAAAAAGCGTCAGCGACGAACCGACACAAAATAAAATAAACACATGTATAAAATCAGCTTGGCAAACGGATGAAGAAATGGTGACACGAATGGAATAGAACGGAAAAGAAAAGAAGCCACACATTGAGAAAGAGAGAGAGAGATAGAAAAACAAAGCGCTAGATGATAATTGGTGCTGAATACTGTTGTTAATGCTAATTAGTGCTTGATACCATAGGCAATATATGCGAAAGTTGCAGACACGCACACACTCATTCCACATCATCCGACCGAGCACACAACCATAAAACTACAATCCAGAACTTTATGCAGAGAATTTTCGAAACTGCGCTCAAGAATCAGCAAAAAAAACTACGGTCATAAAATAAAGATACGAACGAAAATAAAAGCAGAAAAATCGAAAAGAAACGCTCTGTGACATAAATTTAGAAAATCAACGGACTAGTAACACAGCGAAGCGCCAAGAGAAGAAGAAGAACAGAAAAATAAAATTACAGCAGTACAATTAACGGCTTTCATTTGACCATTGTTATGTTTATACGTATTTTTTTCTGTCAACGCTCTGTCAGTTCTATTGTTTTCGTTAATGCAGTGAAAAGAATCCTGTTATGCCATTTCCATCGTATTCTGGGTTCTGGCCGACTTTCGGGTTAATGCATTTAATTTGACAATTTTAATTTTTTTACGGGACGGAAAATGAGAGAGTTTCGCTGAATACGAATTTTCGAAACATATTTTTTAACGTGATGACGTCAAATTTATAGTGAGCAAACGTGTGATTTCAGGACATTTCAATTGTTTTTATTTCATTCAAACCGCATTTTAAGCATTGTTTAATCTTCACAACCAATTTTTTACCCACAGCATTGACTCAAATGTCAATAAAAATTTTATAAATGAATTCAAAGTGTTTTTTTTCGTCTCATAGATCCAATTCGATGCATACGAACTTGATGAAATTCGATCAAGCGAAAGCAATACACATAAAGGAATGTTTCCAAAATGCAGAAGTTTGTATGTGTGAAACCAACGGTTCAATCGCTTCCAACATCCTAGAAAATGCATAATATGAGTTAAAACTGATTGGAAAACGAACTCACTGGCTTGTTTTAGCTGTCTCGAATAGCTCGTTTACCATTTTCCATCTCGTTCATAATGCCTGACCTCCAATATAAAACAATAATTTAGAGGAATCTCATTTACGACAATGAGACCCTCACTTGAAACGAATCGCAAACTTTCTTGCACCTGATCTCATGCGGACATTTATCTTGTTTTTTACGCTGTTATCATATCTTCACATAACTACTATAAGTTTCGCATTATGACCGAAATAGCAACCAATGATTTGCAGCTCGTTCGAAAATTGTTCATCGCTCGAATATGTGTTTATCGTTATGCTGTTTGCTGGTGTGGACGATGTCCCACTCATCTGATATAAGCTTTTAAGCGTGAAAAACATTTCGTTACGAAACACTGTGTGCTGAAAAGAATGGATCTATAAAAAACAACAACAGAATTTCTTTCCCCCTTAATCTTAATGGATATCTCCCACTTCGTTAATATTTTCGCATTCCGCTTACTTGATCCAGTGCGATGCATAGGAGCTTGAACAAATCGAGACTTTCTCTTCCTCACACACACATACACACACACACACACACACACACACACTTATAGAAAAACAATAATAAACACGGCTTAAGCGCTGACGTCAGTGAAATTTGAAAATGATTCCTCATGAATTTAATGGTAATAACAACAATTACTCTACATCAGGCGGTGGACCTGTGACGATAGACACCTTTTTCTCTTGCCCTTTCTCGCTGACATTCTTCAGCTGATATTTTTTTTTTCTTGTGCAATTCCAAAATTCTGTCGAGCATTAAATCTGGCGTGGACGACTTAAGTTGATGCTACGAGATATTGGATCTTCCAAAAAGTCTATTGTTATTAAAATCATAATTTCATGGTTCGACAGACCGTGATGCAATGTTTATAACGTACGATTTGCGTACAGTTTTACATAAAAACTGTTTCGAGATACGGCAAATACAGTACTCGCAAATGATTTACAACATTTTTTTATTTCGGTCGAATTTATTAAAAATGTTCGGGTGGCAACATTCGGTTGCCAAACACTTCATTCGTGAATATCACAAGATGCGTGAGACTTGTTAATCGTTTTGAATTAGTTTTTCAATTGGAATGATGTACATCCATTCATCGTTTGCATGCATAAAAAATGTGAACTCGAAAAAAGACGAATGGCAAAAAAAGGCCGACATATCTTTTGCAGCCATCTTCAACAATTTCGCTCCTTGTATTTCATATTTTCTTTTCAATCTGTATTTCTTTTTTTATTTTGCGTATTCCTTTGTGGATTGAGCTAAACCAAGATATGGGATTGCCGCAAAAGACCTTTTCTGCTAAAATAGACACCGAAGCGTGTCGTCGATTTTCGGTATGAGAATTTCAAGAAAAAAAATGATGAAAAATGCAAAAGAATTGAGAACAATTCAATTTAAAACAAATAATTTTATGGGGTAAAACAAAATGCATGTGAATCGAGATCGCTCAAAAAGGTAACCACATTCTCGCCTCGAAATCTACTCGCAATATTTAGAAGAATCACTGGAAAATCATTGCACGAGAAGATTTGAAATAGAAAAAACCGAACCAAGAAAAAGACGGTCTTTCAGAATAAATTCTTTGGTAAACTTCGAAATGTGTGACCAGCGGCGATATTCAATGCTTGAAATGGTTTTGAAATTTAACCAGCGTTTCACGTGAATATGAATTAAATTTTGACAATGCATCGATCGAAAATGAAAATACGTCTGTTTCTTCATTATTCAGAAAAATGAAGCTTTATAACGTTCTATTCGCTAATCCCGAGAGATTCAATTGTAGACATCGAAAACTGCTGTATGTTCATTATACACACGCGGACACACCGATATTTGATTCTTATGCGAACATAACCATTTTAAGATGTTCATTGCTCGCATTGAATTTTATATTTCCCATATCAACCTTTAGTTTGAAGAATCGCACAATGACGTATCTCGCCAAATTCTTGTTGCGCTTCTAGCCAACGCTTTTCTCAGCTGCTCCACACAATTTTCCCCAGCAGTCTTCTATTTATGAGCTAGTCTTAAAATTCAAATTCGATGTGCGTTTCCGAACACTGCGTACTTTTGTGTTGCCACGGGTTTGCGTTAAGTAAATATAATCCCTAGCCGTGAACTTCACCAACAATTCTATATTTGTTTGTTTGGCACTTTTGGCAACCATAATACGATGGAATCTATTTTCATCAGTAAATGCTTTATTTATGACTCAACGGTATTGCTAGCGAGCTGCTCGATACTTCGAGAGTTTCTCAAATGAATCGATTCATCTATTCGATGGCACGCACTCAAATTGTTTCATATGCGAAGTCATTTTAATGCAAATTCACGAATGGCGCTCATTTCGAACATGAGTTTACATTTGATTTCGAACGAGAAAACGTTTCACAGTGAAAGCAAAGGAAAAAATGAGAAGACACAAACTTGAGAGAAACAAATTTAGAAAAAAAGAAGCAGAAGAGAAAAAAAAAGTGAGACAAAAAGAGGATGAACAAAGAAGAGGAACATTAATGGAAATACAGAAAAAAGAAGTCGAAATACCTTTGAAAATAGGGACTGTCGAAAAAATTATATCAAAGAGTTATTTCGAGCCCTTCAGCGGACACAGAGCATGGATACATAAATGTATTTCGCCTGCTGCGGACATACTTATGTGTGCTTCATACTCACGCGTTCATTCATTATTGCTGAATTTTAGATATGGTTTCTTTCGAGATAATTCGTTGGACGGGCGAATGAATGGATAGCAAAATTTGAAATTGCGTTAGGAATTCGATTTATCTTATTAAATATCATTATTCCACCAAATTCACCGATTCCAGCATGAACAACTTGATTGATTAAATCGTAATCATAATTTCTAGATGCCACTTCTTTGCAGCCAAACATTTTGTTTTCATGGATATTCGCGTGAAATTTAACACATTGGAATATTCAATTTAACTTCAATTTCAACGCAATATCCTCGATAACTGTACGAAAATGACTGTTTGAAAAGCGTTCGTTATTTGAGTGTTTGCATTGAACTCAATCTAAACAAGTTTTGTCGCGTTTATGTCAGTTGCGATGCGATTGCTGTTGGCCGTGATGAGAGAGGAATAGTCTAAAAATTCCATTTGAATATTCTAAAATTTTACATTCGCATGATGTTATTTTCAGGCAAAAAGACAATGTTTCGCATGTAAGTTGGCTATTCGTTTTATCTGCAAATTGAAATTTGCATTTGCAGTTCGAAATCCATGCAGCAAATGGTGATGTGTGTACACAGCATGCACCGCCTGAATTTGCATTTGAACGAAAGTTGTAATCCAGCCTCATTCCTATGCATAATTTTGTGCTCAGCCTATAAACTTTATTGCAAATAAAGGGAAATCGGTTGAATTGAAATGCCGAAACCAATTCAAAAGATTCGCAATTCGCTGTGTCTGGAGGATGTGCAATTGAAATAATATTCGTTATTATCCGCCAAAGCTTATTATCGAACGAATGAAACGTTTTTCGCTTGGCGAGCACAGATTCAATTACAAGCAATAACATAAATATTTGAGCAGAGGAAAATGAAAATAAAGAGAGAATGAAAGGCAGAGATAGCATTCGTTTCATTCTGTTGCTAGGGCTCAGAAGTGGGATTAATTCCATTGGAAATAGTTGGTGCGAACATGGGAATAATTAACACAATAACAAAAGCATCTACTCACGAAGCGATCGTAACGCTAGGCGAAAAGTGGTGTGGTCGACCATTTGAACAGGTGTCCCTTGGAAAAAACAACACATTTGACAACTTTCCTTTTGAATGCGGACAAATTTGGTATGAAGAGACAAAAAAACCGTTCGAAAAAATGCCTTAATCCGATTTATTGGATTAATTATGAGACATTTTCCCACTTGAAATTCACCTTGGAATATTCAACATCCTCACGCGCACCGAAAAAAAAACGGTAATGGCGGTGACGATGCCCTACAAGACGCGCTCGAATGTAACAAAACCCCAGCGAGAATAACACACAGTAATAATTCGATAAACTTTATATACCACCAATGACGAACCAAAACAACACCAAAAAACCACGTTTTGTGTGATTTAAACTTTTGTTCTCATTCAAGCAATTCAGTTGCATATGCAGAACGGAACAAAGTTTTTGAACAGCCAGCTAACAAGAGCCCGAGATATGCAGAGCATCACAAATACACTTACACACACAATGACATCCCACATTTATTATTACACAATGGAAATAAAGTAGAACAAATCGAGAGCGAGAGAGAGAGAGAAAGTATTTCGAATGGCCGAAAATTTAACTGGTGTTTCAAAATTCGACAACAATGCAAGGGAACTTGTATGGCAGTGCAGATCCGCTGTTGCAAAACGGGATTTTCATTGAGCGTCAATCGTTTGTCTACATTTCATTTCGTCTGCTCTTCACTAGGTGCTGCTTCAAGAGTGAGTTTTTGTCGGCATTCCCATAATTCTTTCTACATGACTGCAATCATTTGTTCACATTACGATTTTTGCATGTTCTATCTCTTGCTGTTGTCGTTCAACTGAAAACTTTTAATACGCATGTTATTGTACAGAAGTGCATTCATCACAATCATACACTTCAAATACAGTTAATTCTATGCGATTCTACGATATTCCTGAGAATCGCACACTACCAAATTCAAATGTGGTGAGACAGGGACACATAGTGCGAGCAGATTGAAATTCAGTTCAGAATTTCTAATTCGATATGGCTTGATTTTCGGTATCCAAACAATATTATTGAATTGGTATTTCACAACAATCAAAAGAACCGCCTAATTACTTTATCTGTTGACTGCCCAAAATTTAGATTTCATCGAAATCTTGTTCGAAAGCCCCTCATTTTACATCGACTACAAGCATTCTCCTAGAGTGCTTATGAATAAATATTTACATTTGACTTTATGGTCGGCCATTTGATTCAAATTTTCAGCAGAAAATTGGTTATTTCGAGTGTTTCAATTATGAGAATAGGATTATGTGCGTGATATTCCAACAAAATTCCATTTCCGATGGAATTCCATGCTTATTTTGGGTATATTTGTTTAAATGATATTGTAATTCTTCGATGCGGACACTTGCAATTGCGGCAATCGCAGAGATTTTAGTCAAACTTCAAAACACAGTTAGGTAATAGAAAGCATATCGAGGATCATTGTGACAAACTAAAATGGAATACACAAAAGAAAAAGGGATTATCAATTTTGTTGTGTGTTTAAACATGTGAATCAGGCCAAATTCCGGCAGATTAATTCAATTAGAACTGAAGCCAGCTCACACATATACACATACATACACACCTAAAGGCTTAAAAACCATGAGATGGTCCCGAAAGAAATCCTTTTCCACCAAGTTTACATTTGCCATAGTAACTATTTAATTTTGGTGTGCAAGTTTGCACCGCTATATCAGCTTAATGGCATTACATTCATCGGTTTTCTACTTCTTTATTCCACTTCAAAAGAATGAAAAGGAGTGAATAATATTTCTATTCAATTTATATTCGTTTACAGTAAACGAGCATGCATGAAAATGTGCGACATTCAGTAAAATGGAAACAGAACAAACAAACGCACACTCAGTGAAAAAGGGAAGAGACACACACAGAGAGAGAGAAAGAGGGAGAGAGAGAGAGAAAGGAAGGGAGAAATCAAGCGATAGACAGAAAAATAGAGGAAATAAAAAATCGAGTGCGAGGAGGAAAGAGAGAGATGGTGAACAATGTGGAGTGACTGGTTCGGCTAGAAAGCTTTTACGAAAGAAAAGATCAAGATGAAGTATAAATTTCCCACGAGCATTTTTACGCTTTTTGGAATAATGGAATTTCCGTTTTTAAATTAAAGCCCAACAATAAATATACATACAGTCATCGAGTGTGTGTGTGCTGAGTAAGTTCACCAGCATTTCCACATGAAAGTGACGCACGATGTCTTTCCAACCAGAAAATTCACATAAACTGAACTTCTAAGAAGCACTAAGTGGGTGGGTGTAGAAAGAAGAAGAAGAAGAGAACGATCAACGAAATTCTGTGGAATTCATGGAGAAAAGTAACTGCAAAGAAAATTCATTGGGTAGAAAGCACTTTGAAAACTAAAAAAAAAGGGATGCATTGAAGCCGTTCTTCGAAGCAATACACTGAAACCGCCATTAATTTTAGCATTTTATCAAATTTTCTGATCAATATTGCATGGCTTTGGTGTAAATAGATGTTAATTGGCTATAAATTACAAATGAAAATAATGCGAAAAATATTGATGAAACACAAGAGAATCAGTCTAAATTTTCGCGTGTTTATTCACAAAAAATAGCCGTTATTCTTGGTGATAGTAACAAAATTCTCTATTTAATTTACTGTCAGTTTTAAATTATTGCCCGTGGGATTCGAAAAGTAGCTCCATCTGGAATTTTAAGAGGTATTTTCTCCATTTGAAATAGCTACAAGTTCTGGTAGTCCAAAATTGGATCGATATATACAATTTAATTTTAAAAGCGGTGCTCAGCAGCCGTAGAATCTCGAACATTGGAAAATGCCAAATTAGATTACGAAAGCCGTGAAATTGCTATTGACAGAATTACACTTGTCAAGACGTGAACCAAATTTCAAAAACAAAATATTATGCTCTAAGTAATTTACATAACAAATTGTATTGAGCCACAATTTAGTGTCGGCAAGATACTAATCATATTCTGGTTGCTAATTTAGTTCCGTGTTGAATTGAAAATGCTATTCTTTTCCCTCTTCCCCAAAAAAGCTTAAGCCAACATATTGGATACTGTGGTGGCAATCATGAAAACTTTCCGTCTTTTTTGTTAGTAGGAAAACATGTCAATTACTTTATGAAAATCCGCTTCATACTGTCAGTGAGTGAAAAAATTGCGGGTGAGATTCAATTTCTAAAATGGAATTTTAAAGTAAACAGTGTTCAAGCTTTCAAGATCTGAACCCCGTTTTTCCCGACGCATCACTCGACGCTCGAATATTAGGAGATTGCAGTTGGTCATGTGCGTGTTGAAAAATCAAAGAATCGATGCAAGCAAAATGCAATCAACATTTGTCATTGGAAAAACTGCCATCAATGCTAAACGCTGTCGCAGCTGTGTTTGCAAAGTCCAAATTAAAAAAGACACATTGAAACGAGCGTTAAAAAGAATTTCCACAATGTTGAAGTGGTTGTGGTTTTTATTGCCGCACTTTATGGCAAACTATGGCAAATTTCTACACCATGAGCTTATAAACAGTTAGCCAAAACAAACATAATTCTGTTGTGACGCTGTTTACTGAACGTGATTTTATGCTAAGAAAATCTCAAAAAAATCCTAATTACGAGCGATCGCAAGCGCGAAATCGATTTGATATAAATACATGCGAATAAATTGCGATTACTTCGATTGATAGGACTTCAAATTAAAACAAAGGAATCTTGTCAAGCTTAAAAAGAGAACGAATCACACGACACACTCAATTGGCCTCCTAATTAACTTTTTAATTTTAAATTTGTTGAATGTTTGTGGTAAGATTTATTCTTATTATTAACAGCAAAAACAAGTTGATTTTCCGAATCTATCAGTTCTTGACTGCTTCGTAGAAAATCATATTACCGTTTTTATATTCATCGTAGAAACGCGAGAAGGAATAAGCTTTTGTTTCTACAAACAAAAAAACTTTCTCGCGTGCATGAAATAATAGATCCGCTATCATTAAACTCTTTCAATTCATCAAGAAATTTCATTCGATCAGAAAAAAAAAAACACTTTTTCTGAGTCGATTCACGAAAGTTTTTACTAGAAATTAATTTACTTTATTACGAAACTTTCGACTAAATTTATTTAATTTATTGACGAACTCAGAAAAAACGCGGCCAATTGAAATATTTGGTTGTTTGGATTCACTCTTCTTCAGTCAGTGACTGCGTTTGGTTTCTATCTCTTATTAATTATTGAGCATATCAGAAAGACAATTATTGTTTCTAAGAAAGTTTCTTTTTTGTGTGTTTCAATTTGAAACCAAAATTCATCTTATACATTTTTCAAAACAGGAATTGATTTTTATCAAGGAAAGGAAATTCGATCAGGAAAAAGAGTACTCATTATAATTTTTTTTACATGTACATTTTAATGACCCAAACTAGAAATACACACCGCATATGTTTGCGATCTTTCGGTATTCAGTTTATCTCGATGCCATGATCTGATTTTATTTTAGACCTGATTAAATTCATGAAGCTTAAAATTGAAGCATTTTCGATTGAAACAAGTTTTATAAAATTGAACCAATTTATTAGAAAAAGGTTTTCGTTCAGTTTCCAATCAATGCGTCTAGATTTTTAGTTTAAAAGAGCACAATCAATTGAAAGACTAGATAGAATCGATTGCAATTCAATTGATTGAATAAAAACAGCATATATTCAATAAAGTATGATGAGCTGTGAAGCTCTATGCGTGTTTTCCCCATCCGAAGGAATAGAAAAAAGCAATTGCTTGTGATTTCGACGGAATTTTATTCGATTTATTTGATCAAGGATTAAAGCAGGAAGCTTCAAAATGCATAGGAAAACCCGGTCATATCATAAGCTTTAACTCAATTAAAATCACAGATTCGAACATTTGAAGACGGACTTAAAAAAAGCGAAACCAAGCAAACCATTTCAGGTGTTGGCAGCTTTCACATAGCATCCATCCCGAATCGTAACACCACATAAAGTAAAAGGGGTTGTGTGTTCTTTTTTCCGGCGAAAAGTTTATACGGAAAAGGAAAACCGGTTTTATCTCAGCATAAATCGAATATGTGCACGAATTCCAAGCGAAAAGAAAATGGATTGTGAAAACAAAGCAATGAAAATGCAGAGAGCAAGCGAGCAAAGTATGCTTGCATGTGTAAGAATAATGAGCATTGAAGCAAAATGAAAAGCGAATGAAAATCCATTCATGTATGAATTTCGAGTGAAAGAAAAGAATCCGATTGTCATGGGATAAGAGCCAAGAGTGGCAGATACACTACACATATAATGCTCACACACTCACGCATCGACCAAATAGAAAATACAATATCACAACAATATAAGATCGATAACAAAGCTGAAGTCGACAAAAAGCAAAGGCATAACACTAACGACGAAGACAGGAAAAGACTTGCAATATGCTTGGCAAACATAATACGCTCATTGCGTTGAACAATAAGATACCTTACGAAAAGAATTGCTTTTTTTTCCTTTCTCTTGCTCTCTCTCTCTCTCTCTCTCTCTCGCTATCTGTCTCTCTTTCTTTCTTTCTTTGTATCTAAATTTCATTCAAGCTTTTTTCTGTCGAACGATTCTAGTTTTGTCCCGTTGTCTATATTTATTGAATTGATTTGACTTGGTTTACTTTGGTTTTGGGTAGTGTTAATGCATATTGCAAATAGCGATGTTACGAATCGAAAAGAGGATGCAGTTTTATGCGATCTCGATTTCGAATAGAATACTTCTGCCTCAATTGTATTGAGATTACGAGCAAGTGCTGAAGAGAGACGAAAAAATAGGCGGCGAACGAGAGGACGTGCTGCAAACATCCCTTTCGCAACAATTCCACTATTAGATAACCAGTTTAGACAACGAATTATACTGAAAGAGAATGAAAAGATCTAGTGATCACTGGTATAAAATATCAAATAAAGTGCATCCAATGAACAATTGGAAAATATCAGACATTTACTGAATACTCTCGAAATGCGCTGAAGAAACCACCCGACGGCACGAGAATAAAATGACGAGTCTACACATACGTACAAGTGTAAAGTGTAATCCCTTTGCAATGATTCTATTTTGGACTTTTCCTCTGTATCCAATGTTATGTGCTTCGATTTTTTTTCGTTCGTGCAATTTTCATCATTGCATTCCTCCCGTCTATTTTTGTGTTCTAAAGTGTTCCATTTCAGCAAAATTGCTCTTTTTCTTCTTAATACGGAGCCGGAATACTGGAATTCCTTCAGTGACTTCATATTTCAATGATATTGCTCACAAAAAAAAAATCGCATTCGATGGAACTAAATCAGAATTTATTGTTTTATGCTCGATTTTTTCCATTTTTTCAACGGAATTTCGCATTTTGTCTTGATTTTCGACAATGCTTATTCGACTTTTGAACGATGCATTATTTCGGTGATGTTCAATCTGTTGTAAAGCCATCGACTAAAAAGGATCTTCGTTGCATATTCAAACTTCTTCACACAGCACTTGTATGGACGAAATTTTGTACAAAATTATGCATTGAAAATCAACTTTTTCAAGCAGATTTAGTTGTTCCTTGAAATATCACGAACCTTGTTTATAATTTCCTCAATCTTTTATTTTTCATATTTGGTGTCACATTTAAAATTTTCAGATACATTTGCTCGACTCACAAAAGTGCAATATTGTTAATGCTACAATTGTGACGTTTCGATGATTGGCTTGAAATAAATTTCATTTGGCTGGAATGATTTCGGCATCAATTGGCACTTTGTTTCCATGTGCTTTACCGAAATCCATTTTCGCTCCGTACAAATTGAATGATTTGGGCCAGTGCTTAATGCTTTAATTTGCCATTTGTGCATTTTTTGCTCTTGTGATTTCGAAAATTAAATCTCATTTTGAAGTGTTTCACATGGTATTTCATTTGTCATTCAATTTCACAAATCCATTAATGGCATTCTCAGTACTCAAATACGATTTCAAATAATTAAATGTTTCTAATTTGCCAAATGAATTGAATAATGGAAAATAACAATTTAAAACCCATGTTTTTCCCGTCATTTTGAACTTTTTGGAATTTGAAAATGTACTCCAAATTTCCATTATGCCAATGAAGTGAGAGAGCGGCATGTAAACTGGAGTGAACACCATCAAAAAAATTACCACAAATTTATTTTGTACATCTGGTATTAACGATAAGTGCGAGCGGGAAAAAGGGAACGAAGTCGAGTCGAATGAGTGATGCTTTCGCAAGCGTTTTCTCGGAATGAAATGAGCAAAGTGAAATAATGACAAACAAGTGGAACGAATAAATGAATTAATCAGATTGAAAACAATCAACGATAAAAAGAATGAGCTTGCGAGTTGAGTGTGTGTGTCGCTTGTCTTTGTCACTTTCAAATACAATGCGGCACTCTTATCGCATATATGAAAAGAAGCTCATTTATATCGATGTCACGCATTCACTTTTCCCATTAAACGTGCGGATGACGTTGATTGCGTCAATGTTAAAAATGCGATTCAAAGCTATTTTAGCATTTTAGATAAAATTACACAAGAGGAGAGAGAAAAAAACACAGGAAAAACCCGGGAATTTGCGTAGAAATGATGATGCACTCGTATCACATGACAAATAAAGAATATTAATTTTTATTTATATCATTTCTGGAATCGGACAGATTTGTGACACTCCAAAACAGCACTGATAAGAGAAAATATCAAATCAAATAGGAAATAAAATAAAATTAATATATCCATTTATTGGAGCCGCCACTTTGTAATAATATTCTATTTTTGATCTAGGGACTCTTCTCAGTGTGTACTTCGGTGTGTGTGTGCAGTTTGTATCCTTATAAAGATACTTTATCCCCATCTCTCATGATTTACTATAGTAAATCGTGTGCGAAAACGACCGCAGTTCAAATAAATGCGTACGTAGTATAAAAGAGACAAATGCCGAGCAAAGCACATAAAACATAATATATAATATGAGTTTTTTGTGTGTTTGTGTGTTTGTGTGTTTATGTGTCGTGCAGACTCGATGGCTTTGCAGAGCGAAGACTAAAAGCAAAGCTTCAACCAACTAGAAAGGAAGAATCACCGTTGAAGCAAACTAGAAGGAAGGAGCACCGAATGACGTCGAAAAAAGATGAAATAGAAAGAGATCGTAAATGTTGCTTCTGCTTGGCAAAATCACCAAATAATCTTCTAATTTATTTTTTTTTGACGTCACACATTCGTTTGCTGTGTAGTTGTGGGGCTGTGTGCTGCGTTTGTCTTAGGTCTGCGTAATCTTCTCAGTATTTTGGCAATGTCTTATGTAAGTTTAATATGAGCTCAACTATTCAAGTAAGACCCAGTGTATTAAAGCAAATGGCACAACCGAATAATACTTACAGTGAACATGAATGTGCTCAAATACATACAGAATTTTTTTACTTCATCCACACAAATATTATGGCGAATACATCACATTGCGAATGGAGAAATAGAACCCGACGATGGACGGCGCGAATATGGTGGAGGCATGCATATACACCATCATCTCTAAAATGCAGGCATCCAGCAAATTCGAGTGGGAGACAAGATGCGAGCAAATAAAAATGAAAGCGAACGAACCAAGCTCATATTCGCAAATAACCTTTATCTTAAAAGATATTATTATCTTCTTACTTTAATTCAAAAAATGGCGAGGATTTATTTGCGATGTGTAGATTTTTCTTCAGCGTTTATGTGAAATAACTTTTAAATTGAGCTCACTCCATCGTTGCCGCACTCGCGTTCTCGCCCATATTCAATGCGATTTGTTCACATTCGCAACTGACACTTACATCCTTTGTTGTCAGACGATGGCATTGAGCCACAGGCAAATCTACTTTAAACCATTCCGTTCCAGTCCCTTTACTTGTACACATCTCGTTCTATTATCATCATTTTTTCTTCATTCAAACTCTCGCGCATTTTATTTTTTCGTTAATTTAACGCGCTCGGTTTTAATACGATTTTATCTTATCGCACCCAGTTCTATTCTAAACACAATTTATCTAAGTCAGACATTTTATGCCGGCTACCCGAATAAAACAGTGCCTAATGTTGCGAAGAAAAAATAATTATTGATGCAGGAGACATCGTGATAATAATGGATTAAATCAAGTTGATGCTCATGTGACGATCAATATTTTGCTCCGTCTTAAATGGGCCTGGAATGAATTGTCTGGCCATTTAATGGGATCGACACAAATGAATGTTTGTTACTTTCCAGAAAATTACATTGACACACAGACAAATGATTTTTATATTTTGAGCATGTAATTTTGGTTTGAGCGATATCAACGGCATCCATTTGATGTGAAAAGAACATTCAAAGTAAGCGAAATAACAAGATGGAATTTTATCATCGACTTCCATTTGATAAAGAACTGTTGATGCATCGCAAATTTTCTTATTGAATGGAACTCTCTTCAATAAGCCACGGATAATAACAACTTTAGGGAATAGTTTGCTATCGATGAAACTGAGCGCACAAGAAACCGAAACACTCCAAATGGAATTGATTTGCTGCGATCTCATTGTGAAACTCATGTCATACGGTGTGCTATCTTTTGTTCGTTGGGATCACGAAAATTCTGCTATTTTGATAGCAAGTGAACGTGATGGGCTCTCTTTCATTTGCCTCGTTTGTCTTTGGCATCTTTCATTATGATCTGAAGGAAAGAGAGCCGTTCAAATTTATGTATTCTCTTTCGTTGAAGCGATCCAATTGGATTGTGTCAGATAGAATGCGTGCGTAGGCCCGAGTTTTCATGGCACTATTTATAAATTTGGCGGTTTATTTTTGTCATCTGTATTCTCTTTTTTACTTCGTCTGTTCAGATTTTTTAGGGTACATATGAAAACTTTTCGTACACAAAATACGCATCAATACTAATGGAGTCACATTTTGGTCTGTTGATGCGCACATACGTGACAAGCACACATCTCGTCGCCGTCCGCACCAACTGACAACCAACAAGAAATAAAAATTTCGGCAAATATTGGAATCCATAATGAAATGATATTATATATCCACATTACGCTATACTTTCCCCATCATTTTGTCTTCTTTTGTCTGAGCGTGTTCATGTGCGATCGCCCCTTTTTATTTATATCCTTTTCATTTTTATTCGCTTATTCAATGTGCGTACATAAAGAGTATGGAGTTCTTAGTTTTTCGATTGTTTTGCTTTGTCTTCTTTGGCCATTTCTTGAGCCTGAATTTCGTTCGCTATTCATTTTGTTAATAAGTGTTTTTTCCCTTGACTCTTCAACTTTTTTTCGGATTGCTGTTGTTGTTTGGGAATATTTTATATTTGTGCCAGTCACTTCGCTTTTTACACTGTCTGTTCTATCATTTTTTCCACGCATTTCTTATCTGCTTGCGAGATTTACTAAAGCATTTAGCGGATGCTTTTTTCCCTGTTTTCCATTTTGCCTCGTCACAATTCGACCGACACAGACTAAACAGATTTTAATAGAAATTGCAGTTGCTTTTTTCGTGTATTAAATTTCGTGTTTGTTTCGATGGGCGCTTCGTTATTTCGGCCAAAACAATCTCCCTTCGAAAATAAAATGACAACTTGATGATGGCTGTTGAGAAAGATTTAGACGAGGCTTTCTCGCTTTGCGTTTCGTCCGTTGCGAGTTTGATAATAATTTTTTTGCCGGCTCGAGTATGGAAAGATTAAATAGAAATAAAAACTTGTATGCCAATCCAAACTGAAGTTTGTGTGTTTTGTTTTGTTGTTTTTGTGATAATTCATAAAAAAAGTTTTCGCCAAACCGAAACCACTCGACACTTACTTACTTGCACAAGGAATAAATCTAGGCCAAATACATGAATCCATATTTATAAGATGAAATGGGTGCTATGGTGCTTCATTACATGTTTAATGTACCTAAATCATCGTTTGTCGAAAGATAGAGATCGCGAATAAACCGAAGAAAGTGCAAACGACAAACAATCAGATGGATAATAAGATTCGCCTAAAACGAAGCACTAACACACACTGCGTGTGGCTGTGTCCACCAAATCTACAAATGCGGCTTTCATTCACGTGGGCATACATTTTTTTCGCATTTTTATCATTACGCAATCCAATCGTAAGTTGGATTTAATGAATGGGGTTTGTTTTAAAGCTTAAAATGTGGAAAATGCTCAAAACATCGACTTTCTCCATCTTCTTCTTGAGATGTCTTGAGTGCGGTGCAACGATTTTCATGCACCTAGAGTATTGTCTAAATTTTCATTATCCCATTGTAATCACGTGTTTGTACGCCTTTGCTGTTCCCCTTTTTTTCACTCAATTCTTGCAAGCAACCGAAACAATGGCAGTAAAAATAACCGAGAAATAGCTCACAATATTCTTAAGAGCCGAGAAATAGCTCACAATATTCTTAAGAGCCCAAGAGAAAAAAAATAGCACAAAGAAAACAGATGACGAAGAGTGGAACGGACGAATAAATTAGTCGAGAGAGAAAAATACGAGCTTTGTTATTATTTTATCTGATAGTGCAAATTGCAAGTGCGACAAAGTGGCGAGAGAAGAAGCAGCAGCAGCAGCAGTAGCCAAACCATCCACAAATGAACAACGTCGAAACAGCGGCACACCATCGAAATTGTTGATATATTTGTTGTATTGTGTAGAAAAATAACATGCTCGCCTAATGGTTTTTTGGAGCGCCATTATAAATTTCTCGATAGCTCCGAAGTACCAACGACCATTTTTCTAGTGTGTACTTTCTATATCGACGGTGGGATAACATTGACGCGGTTTTTGACGGTAAGCAGCTTTCAAATATTTCCCTTTATTGCCCCATCATTTGCATCGTACGCTTCTTTTATAAACATGTTGTTTCTTTTTTGCCGATTTTAACGCAAATGGAGAAAATACGCGAAAATAAACCATGTTTATGAATCATAATTTCAGCTGCGCTTAAGTAACATTATCAAAAACCAAATGTAGCCAACAAATGGGAACTATTTTGTGAAGCTAGTAAATGATTAAATATTATGCTTGAAAGTTTATGGCATTGGCGGTCTTGCCATTTTCATTTGACTCATTGTATGCGTACGTTGATGTTGCCCCCGTTGTTATTTTCCGAATAAAATTAAGCTATAATTGGAATTCAACTTCGTCTTGTGTTCACCATGTAAAACTTATTCAAACTGCTCGTACGTCTATTGCAATTGTCAGCATTTTGTGTTGAAATGCGAAAAGAATTACAATAGTTCTAACGTCAAAGAGCATAAAATGAATATTTAAGTTAATATTTAATTTCATTGGGTGCACGATGAAGGTTAAAGATTCAATTGAGGTTGACAACATTTCAAAGCCACTTGTATGCTTTTATGGTGCTGTTTATTCCGAAATCAATATTGCTTTTTAACAGGCAATGATAAAAATTATGATCATACAATTTTCGTCTGCAAGCAGCTTTTCAATTTTATGACATGTTTTCTTTTCGATTACCATCTATTCTTAATTTTTCGTCTTATTTTATATACGGCAAAAACTATGGTAAATGACACAAAGGTCCTCAACCTCGAAAAAGGTCAGTCCCAACTTTTTGCTCTACAAAAAGAATTGCTTCTTCTTTTTTGTATATGTTCAGAATTCCTTCTGTTTTTACTCTTTTTTTACTCTTTTTGACCTTTTTTCCTCCATTCTCTTTTATTTCGCAAAAATTATTTTAATCGTAATTCAAGGACCTTGAAAATTTGGAAACGCCCGATTATTTTGTGCTAGAATAAATTTTCAATTCAAAATGTATGCTCCAAAATGCCAGACAACTTTGTTGATACTTGTAAAAGTCACTTGAAATCACCTTCATTTTCTGCATTGAACTGAAGTGAGACACTTGTTGTCATCTAAGTGTCAAGTCGGTTCTCAAGTCAATCATCTTTGTGCGTATGATATCATATCGTAGCATTTCATAACTATTATAATTATTCTCCATTATATCTTTGCTCACACAAATGTATACAAAATGCAAAACAATATTAATAGCTGCGCAGCTCATCCAGCATTCATTGAGTGATCCCTAGAGTTAAATTAATGGTTAGTTTTCTAAGGAAATGGCTTTCATTTGCAAAATGTATTCATTTTCAATTCATTTGTGTGGCATTGTTTTGGAATTTTTTAAGTTAACCCCAAGTTAAAAGATGAGCATGATACCCTCACAATAAAATGTGACGCATATACGGAGCGATAGCTGATGGCATTCATTCTTGAATTCATCGTGCATTCAGCTCACGACGAAAATTTAATGCCTTAAACCATCAAAACTAAAAGTAAGTATAAAAAATTAGCATCACTATGTGTATGTTTTATGGATGCAATGAACTTTCATAGCACCAAAATCCAATGAGCTATTTGTTGAATGAGAAGAGTTTTATGGGCAAATTTTACTTCCAAATCGCTGTTATTAATATTTCACCCATTCCCAGTGTATTCGCTCCACTCTCCAGCTAGCTCTTTCTCGCTCTCTCACGCTCTTGTCAAATGCAAATCTACAAATGGATTTAAATACGCAACAATGCACGCATTTTAAACAGTTCTCTCTATCTCTCGCATGACGTTCGCTACCCTGATTGGTTTTTTCACAGCAATTCCCTGATTTAATTAAAACATAAGCTCTATTATGAATTTCTTATTAACCATAGCATAAATTGTATGATCCCAACAAAACAGAAGACATTTTTTGCCCGCATATTTGCATAAAGCAACAAAAACATTGTGGTTAATCAGCTACAGAAACACAACTCAAATAAACGCGGAAAATACTTTCAATCAATTCATTGAACGCAATGGATTCTATCCAAAATTCAACGCTCTACTTTCAGTTCTCCTCTTTCTCTACACACCTACCTCGCTCTCTCTCCCTCTCTATACCACTCTCTCTCTCTCTCTCTCTCTCTCTCTCTCTCTCTCTCTCTCTCTCTCTCTCTCTCTCTCTAGGATTTGTATAGTTTTTTGAGTGAGACATTCATTCAGGTCAATAAAGCAGCTTCCATCACAACCGTCTCTTGCGATTGAAGAGGTGTGCGATGATAACATCGGAAAATTGTATGATAACACTTCACTTGGATGCTGGAAATGAAGCGTATATTCTCAATCTGCTGCTATACGCAGTTGCTGTCGGCAAGTGCATATCACTATTTGGAATTTCATTTCAAATAGCTCGTATCGTTTGCAACTTAATAATAATTTTGAGATGATTGTCATTGTCATTGAACGCCACAATGGCCTCGTACAAAAACACATCATCAGCGTCAACAGTAAGCGATACAACGCGCATACAAACGAATGCCATCGAGCTCTCGGTGGCTGATTCACTCATGTTCAAAATGCATGTACGAAATACCATGAAATTCATGGCTGTTTTGATGACTGTGGCTTTTGGTTTTATGTATTCACTTGTTCTGGTTCTTCCATTTTCAATTTACTTGTATCATTTTACGTAGTTCAGAAACAAAAATGTCGTTACTTGTTTCATGTGTGCAAATATTTGTGGATATGTGTCAAACTTTACCGCACATATCATTCTTATCTTTCCGTACGAGCAGATTATCAAGCGAATGCCGACGAATGGGATCTATATTTGAGCAGTTGATGATTAAATATGGTTCAGTGCCTAAGATTAACTGAAATCTGCATTGCTTGCAGTCGCTCAAATTGAATTAAAAGTTACAAAACAATGTTATCCAGCGCGATTCTTTGCACAATCTGATTGAGATACCAAAATGTATACAAGTTGTGTTGATCTATTGCAATATATTGTCTTTTAAACCATACAATATACGGGGAAATGAGTATATCGACTCTAATAAAAGCAAGTAAGCAATATGTGTGCATCCAAACACACATTTTATTATTGTTCATTGTCACGTTGAGCACTTTCTCAGCGTCTGATGTCTCCGGTGTCATCCCATGCATTGCAATATTGTTGGCGATGACAGTGGCAGCGGTGTGCATTTCATTCGACATTAACGATGTCGGGAATTTCCAGTTTAACACTATCATCACTATAACATCGCTCAATTCCACTCGGCTATCAAACTTGGATTATTCTTTCTGCATGAGTGGAGAAGGTGCGCGGCGTTTGTCTGTGAAGTTCAAGTGATATGTTCAAAGATTTTCTCTGTTGTTCCCATATTCCGAAGTTAATTTTCAGTCATTGCTTTCATTGGCTACGCGAAGCAA
Source organism: Obolodiplosis robiniae (assembly GCA_028476595.1). Classification (NCBI taxonomy): domain Eukaryota; kingdom Metazoa; phylum Arthropoda; class Insecta; order Diptera; family Cecidomyiidae; genus Obolodiplosis; species Obolodiplosis robiniae. The sequence continues at coordinate 16,351,133 of CM052015.1, read as the reverse complement.
ATTATTGTTAGATATTTGTGTGCTACAAGCATCCGTGCTTCTACAACATCTCCTTCTCTCACTCACAAGGCCTCCAACAATGATAAATACCACTTGGCGCTAGAATAAAAGACAACGACTCGACACACATCGTAAATACAATGAATTGTCAAAAAGGAATGTTGTCAGTAAAAAATCATTAAGGTCGATTGCTGTGCGACCGACTTCACATTCCAATGCAGTGTTTTGAGCTTGTGCTCGCTTGCAACAATTCAAAAAGTTTCGACAAGTGAAAGGACGAGAGAACGAAAAGAAAAACACGAAAAAATATATAATTGTTTGCTGTATGAAAAGTGATTTCAAGAGGATAAATAAATAAGTGATATGCGTGCATTCATTTAGGTATGGCTGTCGTAGTCAGTTGACTCTCGTTTACTTTGAAGTAAGCACTGTTCAGAGCAGTTGTGAGTAAAACATTCAGTTATTTTCTCCCCCTCTCTGTTTCCCACGCTTTTACGATGAATTCTGTGTGGGCGCGCATTTTTTCCTTGATTTTGCTGCTTGAAAGATCATCTTGAGCATCATAGTCATGTCAAAATCAGAACCATTTTTGATGCAAATGTTCGGGGCGTGCGTACATTCATTCCTTTGATTAGATTTTTTCGTCGAAAATTATATGAATTTGATCGTTTTCTTTTTAAGAATTTAGCTTATAAATTGAGTTCAAACTCTATTCATTGGATATAAATTATATGTATATTATATTTCGACTGAGACGTTTCACAAAAAACCAGTTCATTTGAACCGTTTCCATGACTAAAATGTGTATGCACTCAGCGAAATGAAGAACACAATTAATCTCAAGTTTTGGGTCGGTTTTCTCGTACTGCAGTTAAAAAAAATGTAAATTTCAACCGTTTCCCGGACTGTACTATAATATCCCGAAAATCGTTTCAAAATTGAAATTTGATTAATTTCAAACAGATTAATCGTTTCTGCCTTTTCACTGAGTATGTACTTCTAAATTTACAAGCCACTCATTCAACGGTAACAGCAAATATTGTAGGTATTTATGTACCGTGTATACTTTTTGGCCATTGCGAACACAATATCGAATTATTACATGCAACATTTTATTTTTTGAAGCGTTTAATCTGCTCAATTTTTCTTTCGATTTTCCCCCCATTTAAAACCTAAATACAATACAAAGATTCCATCCAATCAATCTCTTTTATTGAAGCAAATTGTTTTACCTAATGCATTACAATAACAACATTCCAAATGGCGCTGTGGAGCAAAGTTCATGTTGGATAATTTTTACATTGCTAAACGAATTTGTTACGAGCTTGTGTTTTTGTCAATTATATATTTAAAAAGCCAATGTAAAGGGTGATTTTTTTGCTGGTATCTTTTTGGCAACACTGTTTTTGACAGATCACGCGTGAATCGTGTCTTCATATAGGCATATAGATTAGCTTAGACATTTTTCAACCTTTTTTTCGACATCTTATAAATAATTACATCAAACTTTTCAAAAATAATCGTTATTTCCATGTCAATTCATTCATACGGCTAGAATTTGAAGCGGAGACTATCATTAAGATTTAGATTTCGGTGTAAAGTCTTTGCTTCCATTATTATTACGTATGCCAACATTTTGCTTTCTTAAGTTTACTTACATGAGATATGCAGGCTTCGACGGTCGGAACCTAGCATGGAACTTGATTCAAAACACCTTATCGCTTATGAAAATACGACAACAATAATAAAATTACACGACAAAGGGACCAAACATCGTCAAATCCTGTGGATTTGTTGTAGCAGCTCATAAAATGGAGTATCTGGCAAGGGAGTAGGCACAGCGGAAGCTTGTCAAAAATTCAATCATGAATTTCCATACATGGCTAAATAAATAAATAATCCTCAAGGAACGAAGTGTATATCTAACAGAGAAATCTTTAGTATTTTGTAGCTTCCGTTAATGACTGCTAAAATACTAAATGAGGAACTATTAAATTTTTCTTACGTCGATTACAATGCACTCAACCAAGAAAGTTTTCCCATTTAGCAAAAATGGTAGGCGAACAATAAAAAGCTATCGTGCTCCAAAGCTGCTGTCTCTCTCCATTCATTATTGAATCCCAGAAAATTAATTCTAGTGTAAATCGTGTTGTGAGAAGGAGTCTCGATAATAATAAACGAACAAAAGCTAAACTAGAAATTCGAGAAAGATTGAGAAAGGCGAAAAAAAAACAACAGAAAAGAATCTGAAACGTTAACATAGACAATTATTTCAACCGAAATCAATGCCGAAACATCCGAAAGCTAACACAAAGAAATCATGTGCAGATCCCATTGCAACCAAATGCGCATCGTACAACACTCGACTCATGATACTCACATATTGGGCCACAGAGACAGAGAGAGAGAGAGAGAGAGAGAGAGAGAGGGAGAGACTCTGAAATTCATAAGATGCCTTTGGATCTTTTATTAAATAGCGAAACCCTTCAAAACAAACATACTTAACGGTTTGAAAATTATTTTACAGTGATACAATATATACGGTCTTGTATTGGGGTGACAGGATGGAAAATCTCTCATTCCATTCGTCATTCAGCTTTCGTATGTATTTTCCAGGAAGAAAAATGTTGGCATAAAATGAAACGATGATGACAATGAATGGTATAAACAAAGTAAAACACTGCATAAACTAACACAAGAGTTCTTGCGAAAATTCCATTTTACAAAGAATGCCGCCAAATTTTCGCACAGTTAGTGTACACACAATGTTTTGTACGATGTGAGTGACAAGAGGCACAATCAGAAACCCAACAATAGAAAAAGGCGAACGAGTGATGGGGATATGAACGAAACTGTACATAATGACAAAGAAATAAAATGGAACGATTGAAATTGCAAGAATTTCAACCAAAATTTGTATGCTCTTTCTGCTTCGCTTTTTACAATGTGTGCGTGCGAGTGTCTATATTATAAAGCAGCCAAGTTTGCGACAATGCCATTAAAATTTGCCACAAAAACAATTCAGCCATATCATTATCATCATCACTTCAGACAATGAACACCGTTCAATTGAACACACAGCATGTGTTTTGCCAGAAGATCACATGAAATCTTTTTATTTTTCGGAATTATTTCGATACTTTTACCTCAATCACTTGTCGCCAAAGTCTTATCAGGCGCGTGCAAAACAACAAGCCGATGGAAAAACTCATACAATTTTTGGTCCATAGCATTTATTAAATGCTAATGTTGATGCTGCTGTCAAAATGTGACTTTTTCATGAATTTAATTTGGAATAGGAGCCTAGCAAATATGTGAGCAAGCAAAAAGACTTTGTGAAGTCGAGTGAAGAGTGACGAAAAAAAAATTGTTGCAAAGTCTCTAATACAAATAGCGATCCATTCGTGTAATGAATTTCTTGAGGCATTCATGAAATTTGCTGCCAAATCAACCACTGTCTGAAAACGACGAAAAAATAAGCATGTTTGGCATGAGGATCATCATTATCAGACAGCTCCGACTTCGATTGAAATCATACATCAAAATATGATGCTGATATTGAGTCTATTTGAATTGAATGGAACTATCGAAATAAATGGTTGCAGTGAAACCAAAGCAAAAATCTGTTCAACCAAAAACCGTTTCATATAAAAAACCAACGCTGGTTGAAAGAAAAGTTCGACATAAATTAGATTTGATTGAGCATTCAACTCATTATTGTTCGCAATGAATCAAAAGTTACTGTATGATTTGAAATAATAAGTATTTGCTTAGAATTGACAGAAAACATAAACAAATCCGCTGTCGTACAAGTTAGTTGTACAAGCACAACAAAAACTGTTCGAGTTTATACACTGTCAAAGCAGAATTTATTTGCTTTGCAAATAGAGTTCATGCGAAATGTGAACCAATTTAAATATTGATCCATTTGGTGGACAATTCCGTGGATGAATTGAATAATACTGGAAAGGAACATTGGAAGAAGTCGTCTTGTATGATGTTTCCGTCCCGCAGTTCGGCGGTGGTATACGCGCCTTTAAACGGTCTACACCATCAACAGCATCGTAGCGAATGAATAATTGCACATCGTAACTTATGCTGTAACAATTTTATTTTTCGTGAGTGCAGTGAATGTTTGCGCGTTTGGTGAGTGTGCGTGCATGAGGGCATATTTATTTTATTGTCTGGGAAAGTGTTCACATTTGGCTGTAGCCGTTTCCATCCGACACATTTGTTGTGCGCTTGTGTTAATGTTGATGTTGCTGCTCTTACTCTCCTGCGCTTACTCATTCACTCCATTCAGTATCGGTTTTGACATCTCGAAACAGTGGAATATGTGAGTTGGTGTAAGTGAGTGTGCGTGCGTGAGCCCGCCACCGCTGCGATCAGCCCGACGAGTATAAAAAGACTGCATAGCGAGAGTTCAATCTCTCTTCTTTCGTGTATCGCCAACCAGCCAACTATTATCCATTGTAGAGCAAAGCTCAACATCCAAAAGCCTCGGCGTCGACACACTGTGTGTGAAGTGAAAATGGGTAAGACGGGAACAACTGAATGTAACATATAGTCAGTCGCATGAGACTGGCAAACCATTTTGTTGTCTGCAGTGTGTGTCGCTGTCGGCTTTTGGTATGTTGAATTAGAGCTCGAGGTGCCAACTCTTCTCTTTGGCCATCCGCGTTCATTTGCGTTCTGCACCCATAACGTGCACCACATTCATTCAAACCATTCCGTCTCGTACCATTTCTCTCGAAACAAGCAGCCCATTCACTTCACCATTAGCAACACACAGTTTATAAATATATATATATATTGAAATTTGCGATTGCAATGCGAAAGCGTCGTTCGTTGGATGGCTCGCATTTCGCTGCTTCTACACAGCTCGACCACGCCGCATCAAGACAACATTTTCGTCTGTTCTGCTCTTGCTCTATTGCACACCGATACGCAGCATCACATACACTGCACGTGTACAACATATCCACATTTTATATGAAAATCGAAAAAGGCAGCGCGCGCGGTCGCCTGTTATTTGCGTTCTATTTGTGCTTTTATCTCCCGCAATGTTCATTTGACATGCGCACACTTGAAATCGTTAGCAGATCCAGTCACAGCTTACAACAGTTGCCACTGAGCTCGCGAATTGAACAAATCGCTCGACTGATTCTTCCCGTTTAACGTGAATATTATAACTCACTCAATCTGAGGAAAAAAAGAAGTCAAAGATTCTTAAACTAGACAAACATCTTGAAGTATCACGAAACGAGAGACCAGTTTTTTTAGGTATTATTCATTCGTTTGACATCTAAACCAAAGTGAATACGAATTAAAAATTTACGAAAAATAAATGAATTACAAGAAAACAATTGAATCATAACAAGGGCGAAAACATTTTAACAATCGAATAACAACATTTTTGCTTGAATATTTCATAGACGACGAATTCCGTATGTCAAATTCATTACCATTTGTAAGAAAACATTCATTTTCATTAAAAATTTAAACAAATACATTAAAACAAAGGAGAAGGGAAGAAATGATTTAAGTTACCTTTTGAAAAGAAGCAGCTTTGAGTTTCGTGCTTCGAAATAGCGTACATTGTATTTTCGTAACAGAAAAACAGTGTTCAAAGCGCGTGTTGCACATTCGATGCTTTTCCAAATATGCAAAACGTGGTAAAATCTGCTGCCAAGTGAAAAACCAAATAAATTCGATCCGAATACGAACGAAAATATCAAAACAATCTTATTCTTTCGGCTATCGACAGACGAAAAACAAACCGAAAAAGGCCAAATATTCAAGAAGCCATCAATAAAATCACAGTGAATGAACTTAATTATAGAGAAAGGGAAAACAAAATATAAATAGAATAATGATCTGCCGTTAAGGGAGGAACAGTATCATCAAGAGATATCAAAAGTGATTGTGGCAATATACACGCCAGAGTATTATATGTAAGCGGAGAGGAAATGCTATAAGAGTATTGTTTTCGAAAAGTGAACTGCTCCCGGTAGCACTACACACACACATCAGGAACACTAACAGGCCAAAGTGAAACGGAAGAAGGTGAGAATTTTCGTGCATTCAAACGCATCAACGAAAAACAGCATCAAAACGCCAGCACACATACACGGTACGTAAAGCGCGCACACACATATACATACATTCACAACGTGTGTTCACAAAAGATTCAGTTGGAATCTTATTCACTCTGATTCGGTTGTTAACTCGGTTTCTTCTCACTACATTATTAAAATAGACGTGTTTTTCTTATTTTGTTCTGCTTCATCTTTCCTCTATTTATCCTTCTCTTTCTCTCTCCGCCTCTATTTCTATTTCTCTTTTTCACACTCATATGATTTGCACGCGTGCAGCACACAGTGTAGTACTTGCACCAGATCACATTCTACTAGTGATTCGATCGTATGCCATCGTTCGACAACAACACTTTGTCAACATTTTGGAGCTGATGAGAAAGCCGCATTAACGAGTTATCAAACATTTTATTAGGTTCATCACCATCGGCACTGACAACAACAAGCGTTGCCTTCGCCACCACTTTTGCATCCAGCACATGCGAACGGTAGCTTTGTCGAGAAAACCTATTTTTCTGTTGTAGAAACGAGAAATATAACGAGCCATTTTAGTATCACTTCGCGAACTGTTGAACTTTCGAAATAAAGCGATTTGTTGAACGAATGAGAAACAGAGATAGTAGTAAAAACGAGAGAGAAACTGTGTGAAATCAAGTGGTTCTTTCATGCGCAAGTGTTTTCTTGATTTTTTTTCTTGAACTTATAAAAAAAACCGGAGAAACTCGATTTTAAAGAGATTGCAAAATCTACCATGTTATTGTGTTCCAAGTGATGAAGATAGTGAACTTTTCTGAACGCATCAATCCACATTTGTTTGAGTGCTTCTAAACTGTATCCTATTTCAACGCCTCTGATGCCCAATTGCCAATCTAACGACTACACAATTTCCACGTGAGTACACAATTTCCATTACACTTTTGCTCCGAAGCGTTTGTTTTGGAACGACTTCCAATTTTTGCCACATTTTATTGGAAAATCCGTTGTTCATTGATATATGGAAATGATTTGAGTAAGATTAGATTCATTTCTGTGTAGATACTGAATAAAAAAAAATCGCTGCTCTGAATCAATTAAGCTACATTTTGTTTGTGCCAAAAGCTTTTTTCTGAGCCTGATTGATTTGAACGATTCATCGTTGTTTGGCGCGCCAGATAAAGGTTCAATATAATGACATAAATATTTTGTAACGCTAAATCGATTTCTATACGTCGAATGGCAGAAACCAAAGCCACATCCATTCAGAAATGATGTACACAATGAATTTGATTTTGTCTATTGTGGTGTATTGTGTGTAGCGGATCGCACAGATTCATTGTCAGGGGAGAGAGAGAGAGAGAGAGAGAGAGAGAGAGAGTTAGCATAGCTCATTTTATGCAGAAAAGCATCAAGTCAATATTCTTGGCTCCAGATTTTGCAGTATTTCTGTGTTTCGATTTCGACGTTTTTTCCCATCCAATTTGAAGCATTTTATTTTATTTGCTCTCACTAAGATGGGGGATATTATATATGTGTACATTTTCGTTCGCACTTTGTCTCTTTCGGTTTCTATCTGTTTCACCATCGGATCGTCGTATTGTTTTATGTATAAACAGCCGAGCTGTAAAAATATGATGCTATTTTGAGTTCAGAATGGCGCAGGCTGTAGACTTTGACATACATTTTTCACCATAATAACAACATATCTTTGGCAACGACAAAATAACATGATATGAACCAAATGCGTCCCCAAATACGGAGTATGTGTATTTTGAACGGAGCGCGGAGTTTCACACTTAATACTAGTGAAGTGAGAGAAAAAAAGAGGCCAAACTTTCTTTGGGTTTGGGATCGATAAGAGAAAAATCGTCGCACTTTTTGTAAAATAATAATGTTTCATAGAAAAAGTGAGTGCAAAAAGAGCGAACAACTTAGAAAAATACTGACCCTAAAAATGACACGAGACAAGATATTCCTCAATCATGCACGACTATGATCCATTTTCATGAGGCACATTCGCCTTTTGCTTAGTTGGCATGTAGAATTGTGCATTCAAAATATTGTCGTGATTGCCTGCATTTCTGTCGCACACATATTTCGTTCAACTCACGTTGATTGCTGCTTGAAACTTTTCCCGTTTCACGTATTGCTTTGCTGTGACTTGTGACTGGACATTTTCGAATTTTCATTGCTGTGCCGCTGTCTCGTTCGCCCATCGTTTGTTTTTAATGGCATTCATCCCTTTTGCTTTCGTCATATCATTTTTAGCGTTTATTTGGTTCTACCATTTACTTCGCCGGTTTTGCATTTTTTCTGTGCATATATATTTTGTGTAATACGAGATGGATTTTATGTATGTTCCACCATAAATGTATATTAAAACATTCATATATTATTGTTGTTTGTTTGTTCCGAACAGTTTCAATAGCTGTTTTTCATTGTTTTCGGTTTTCGCTGTCTCCCAGTTCAATGGCGGCAAATTTAAGTAAGTAGGACGACTTTTCGAAGTTTTTTGAGAGTTGGTCATGCTCATCGCAGTGTTTGCAATAGCATGATGTTTCTATCAATTTTGGCTCACACACACACACACACACACATAAACTATATTGGTAAAACTAAGCTCGCCCAACGCATTCATCCTAATTTCTCAAAATTTCCTTACATTTACGGCACATCGAAATGAGAAAAGATTCCGGATAGAAAAAGTAAGAAAAATGTCCACAATAAATTTGGCCATATAGAATGAAGATACAAAAGCGTTTGGCCTTTATGAATGAAGTGAGAATAATTGGCCCAAGAACATTTCAATAGTATGGACACAAAAAATGGATAAAAACACATGAAACTGCAAATAAATAATGTCGAAAACCGCAATTGCAGAGAAAATCGAGAAAAATTATCGCTGCATTTGTGCTCAATTCTAATCTCTTTATTAATACTAGAATATCTGTTGTAGCAAGTTTTTGTGGGGCGAGCAACCACTATAAAACAAATTAAGATTCACTGGAATAGTCGTTTCGGTTCGGTCTTATGTATTTGCTTGGGTGGGGCGGAGAGAAGTGTTGATGCTCGTTTTTAGCCAGTTCCATTTTCAACCATTATGCTGACTTTTTGTCCGAAATGAAAAATATTCACCGAAACAGTGCACGCTCTGCTGAATTCTGCACTATAACAAGAATCTTGTTTCGTTTTTCCTACTTGTTCGGGCAAAAAACAGGGGTGAACACGAGAAAACAAATCGAAAAAATATTCGTATCAAAAAATAAGCGAGAGAGCCAAGCGAGATACACAAACAGAGGCAGACAAACAAAATGTGAATATGGCTTTTCTAGACGACGCAGTGGCCCACAATTCCAAGCGATTAAATACAATGGACAAACAACAGGACTTAAAGAAGAACAGTTCATGCCAACAAGCGCAATGAATGACCAGTTTCATTAACATTTTGCTATTACAATAAAATACGTTATTTCAAAACAGCTATTGTTTTCGTGAATTGAAGCTTCGGACTCAATTCGCGGTTGCTCTCTCTCTCATCCGCGCTCGCGCCCCACAATATAAATCGCACCACTGCGCTAAAGTAACGTTTTTCTCATTGATTCAATCAACTTTAAGTTTTTACTAGCCAGATTTTAGACCCGAAAAATGCTATATTTATAAACACATTTTATATAATTTGATATTGTGTACTGATGCTGCTATGGCTCGAGCGCTATGTTTCATCATCGTTCAGCGAACCAGTTGTTTTGCTTTTATGTTCTTGTTCTCCTCACCGTTGGGCATTTTTTTTTTTTTTTTTTTTGGCTTGAGTCGATGTTTTGCTGCGGTAATGATTTCGAAAAGCAAACATTGGGATTACATTCCCAACTCGATCCAAAACAAAATTTATCGAGCGCTGGAAAAAAATGTAATCTGAAAATGACTTTTTCACTGCAACGACTCTTTTTTGTTTTGTTCGTTCGTTGTCCGTTGCGTTTTTTTGCGTCTGCTTCGACATACAACTTTTTGATTCGTTGCCAAATTGTGCGAAAATGCCATGAAGATTGGATAAGCAGCTAGAAAGTTGAAAAAAAAGAGCTGGTAATGAAATGATTGTGTAAACCAATGTGAATAAAAACTTGTCGTTTCATGATCGAGCAGCCGAAAAGATAAGAACAAAAGAGGGAATGTGAATGGCGGTGACGGCAACGGCAGATAGCTTCGACATCAAACGAAAATAGTTTGACTTTTTCGCTCTGTTCGCCCATCTAACATACATTTTAATTAGATTGAATTCAAATTTGAACGAAAAACTTATCCATTTTGAGTTCTATACTCACTTTTTCCATAAAATGATTTTTACAGCTTGATTTTTCTGAAACCGTGCCATCAACAATGACAACAACAGCACGAAAAGTAAAATTGTGACTGTGATAAACTGAATTGCGCATTCAATGAGCTATGCTCGACGCAACGGCCATCGACAAAAACTTGTGAGCAGTTTGCATCGCAAGCGCATTTTGGCGCTTTATGTTTGGTGTATTTCACATCGATTCTGGGAATAGCGGGAGTACGAAGCTGCTACCGTTACTCCAGGGAAACGCTTTAAGCAGAAGCCAAAGTTTATTTCGCCGCCATAGTTCGTGCTTCCATTTTTTGTTGATGCAAAAGTCACGACGAATAAACTACATAAAACGATGGATTAACTCTTATAAATCGAAACTGCTACAACGGCACTCCAGCGATTCATTGGTCTTTTTTTTAACTGCCATAATACCAGTCATATCCGACGAAAGGTAAACATTTTTTCAAAATAAATTAACTTTGTTGAAAAAAAGAACCATCGTAAATATAATATATATTGGCATAGTAACAGAGTGCACGATGGAAGCTTGTGATTGAACTGCGCTCAACGATTACTTCATTTACTCAAATTCAACGATAATATGATTTGGATGAAACCTCCTCTCAGACAGTAACAAGATACACTGTAATAAATAAGTCATGCCAATGGTAAATCGAATCGATGTGACATCTTTTTTGTTTCGAAATGGTTTTATCTATCCCCGGAATCGTATTGCTTTTTATTTCACCATTTGTGTGTGTGTGTGTGTGCGCGTCATTTTAGAGTTCGGCTATAAATCACTGTTTCAATGTCATTCTCGTGTTTAATATGGTGTCGCATAAATTTGTATGAGCGAATCCAACTGTCAACCAAATAAAGGCATTTGCAAGAAAATATCAAGCTTCGAAGATGTCCTCTGTGAATCCATACGTTTTGTGTCGCCTTGAATAATTCCAACTTTCATCCTAAACTAACGATTGATTGACAGTTTCTCTTATTTTCAGTCATCGGTCGAGAGAGAGAGAGAGAGAGAGAGAGAGAGCTCACATGAGACATCTTTCTTCAACCTAACGAATGTTAACAAGATTGGTGACCGTTCAATTTAATCTCGTCCATACGCAAAAAACCCACAAACTCTAATATATTAAATGCTGTCAATGCGAAATCTTGCAATGAAAAATGCGTTTCAATACGTGATTGATGGTCATTATGCGCTGTCACAATCAAATTGGCCAAACTTTTTCCCTCGAAAAAATAGTAACTATTTCATTTGCATACTCTCTATCGATAAATGCCAAAACATGAGTTGATGTCAACGCCATTTTTCGTTGAAATTTTTCTGCGGACAGCAAAAAGTGTCCAAATCCTTAACTGGTTCTGATGACCTTTCAATTTTCATCTTATGAAAAATTCGAAAATTATGGCGAATATTTTCGGCTGTACTCCAACAAAGACAAATATCCATGAAATGATGATGCGAATTTGAGGGTCGCACCATTCTCCCCAACAAATTCACAAATATCTTGTTGGACTTTCGTGACATATGAGACTCCTTAGCACTCTGGTTGACATTTAGACAACTCTGACACCAAAACGGGCATTTTCTGTATATTTTTTGATACAGTGAATGACACACTTGTGAATTATTATTCATTGGAAAATGCATTAAAAATGGAATTAGATGAGTGGGTTTTCATTTTAGTGATGGTTTCTCTATATACATGCGTTTTTTTCTGCCAGATAGTTAAGCTCCAGAGCATTTTGAGTTTACGACTTCAGAATATTGTATCTCTTTCAAATATCATAATGTTCAGGACGTGAATGCGTGTTTTAATCACTTCCAGTGTTCATGTCCGTTGAAATAATTGTCCTATCATCTAGAAAGATTCATTCCAGTCATCAAGATTCTCTCTCGTTCAACCAATTTAAATGGATCAAACTCAAAAGCCCCAATTTTTGTTTGAAAGCTTGTGAACTAAATGGCATAGTAATCTATGCTTAATTGAAGGCATGTCCATGGCCACCGTTGTTCTAGTGTCAATTCTAAAGCATTTGTATTTTTGAAGTATTTCATGGTGGAAAAAGCGAGCAGATGTTTGGCAGAACCAATTTTATTTCCTCTTTTTTCATTTGGACACACTGAAATCTATTAAAAAGTAGCTGGTCTTTTTCTCGTGCAAAAAAATACGGTTTTTTTTTTCTCTTTGCTCCAAATGATATGTCGTTCGGGTGAGCCTGTTATGGTGTTGATTTCATTTTCCTAATTAAAAATTCAGTGCGTTCCATTTGGTTGAAAGTGCGTGAATTGAGTATATAATTTGAATAAACAAATGGTACATGAAATACAGCTTCCTTTGTACTAGTTTGCACCGCATATTTCCCCCTCGAAGATAATGAATATTATTTCCTGAGATGGTAGATTGATTTTTTCTTTCGTTGGATGCCATTTGACTTAAATTTTGTGTGACCCATAAAACCGTACGATATTTTTGGGCCGCAAGACGAAACCGATTTGGATTACCATTATCATTTATTCAGATCGGATCGAGTGGCAAACCATCACCCCATTTCCAGTGTATGATGCCAAAACTCAACTCACCACCCACTTACAAAAATACTTGCTTTTCGTTTACACTTATCAATGTAATTGTATCGAATGTACTTATTTTTACGATTGTTCGTTGGTGTCGTTAAATTTCCGGTGGTGCTGTGTTATTGGATGGCAGACGGAACAGGCGTGTTGATCAAATAAATGACGGTGAGTGTGTGTGTGCGTGTGCCTGTATGCCTTGCTCCGGCCAAATTTTTTATTTCACAGGTCCGGATAGAATCTGCTTTTAAAAAGCAATACATTTCACAAAATACACTGATGCTTGTCATACGAATCAATCGTAAGCAACAAAATGCCATAATTTTCAAGTAAAATTTACGCGAAATGGAAAAATAGATGTGAATTTGAACGACGATGTGCATCTAGAGGATAATCCGGGTAATCAGAATTCTACCGTAAATTTAAAATCGCGCAAGCAAGCAAAAGCGACCCCTTCGTCAATTACAGTTCTGTTGAGTTCAGTGAAGAACGCAATCATCAACAACGATACTATTTCTCTTCTCTGAAATTTCGAACAAGTAATTGAACAAAAACCATGTTAGGGTATGAGGTAGAATGAGATTGTCGGCGCGAAGTGCACCACATTGAGAAATGGACTTAGTGTAATCAATTGATTTAAAAATATTTACTGAAAACTGCCTTATTCAATCAGATCCGAAGTTTTGCATCTGTAACATTGAAATTCATTGCTAATTTACTTAATGCATGTGATGAGAGAGTATTTTGACCGATCCTCTTACTAAATTGATAATTCAAACCAAATGTCGGTTGGCATCATCAACTGAATGATGGGCAAGAACTTTTATAGTTATGCATAAAAACCTTAATATCTGAACTATTCATTTGTTTACGTCGCCTATTTATAAACGCATATGTAATAGAAATCGAATTGGGTTCGCACATATAATACAGTATAGTCCAAAAGCAGTATATGATGGTGAACACACATTTGCAAATCGTTGCTAATCTTATGCCACACATTTGAAATCCAACGGCAACCAAACTAAATTTCATATTCATGCGATTTTATGTTCACATTTGTTCCCCACCAGCCTTTGTTGCCCTCATATCAACTTGTCATCATTGTTGACATTTCTCATTTAAACAAGAACTGCGAATTCTTCAAACAAATGGCACCCGAGCAATGCGCAGAAAAAAAGAAGCTGTTGCGATATTGAAGACAACATCGTGTCATTGCATAAAAATGGTGAATTTTCTTGGCCTGGCCTCGCTCGCTTACATGTAATTTTCGGCATCGACATCGTTTCATCGGTTTCGATTCACAAGTATTTTATCGCACGCTTCAGCGCATTGCCATTTATGACAAAAGTTGAACGAAAACGGCGATGAAAAAAATATGAACCATTGGAGAGGGATGTGTAAGTGTGAAAGCCTGCAATATTTATGGCAGCAAACATGGAAAATTTTCATTTCGCAACAAAGAAAATCACATTTAAATTACATTCTGACAAACACAGACACACACACACACACACAGCGAGGGAGATAGAGCGATACAACAAGGCAAGACGACAAAAATGATAACACAGATGAGCCCAGGAAAAAGGACACACTGCAAAAACATTGCCATCGCAATATGCTATAATATTTTCTTACTCTCCCTCTATCTCTCTCTATCTGCATTCCAGCAAAGCGCATCCACGGAATTTGCATATTTAAATATATTTGACAATTTACTTTAGTCAAAGGAACGAAAAGAAAACAAAAATGTTGGCGAGTTCTAACGATGGTTTTTCTTTGCATAGCAACGAACGTCAATTACTTACGTGATTTTGCATTTTAAAAATTCTAATGAGCTTACAAACAATGGATGTACAGCGCATTTTGTCGATTCAATAGCAGCTCCCCTGACCAAAAACTGTTGCTGCTGCCTAGTAGGCAGTGCCTACAATGTGCGTGAAACAAGCTCTGTAATTCGACAATAGAGATGATTTCCGACCTTGTGGTACATAAGCACACATTTAACCACTACATTCATCATTTTCAATGCTAAAATAGTAGCGCGCCTATTATCCAAACTCAAAATACACACACACACACACTTAGAAGTTTACGAACTGGATGTGAGCTATGAAGATAAAATATACTACTTTAAAATAATGCTGGCAAATAAAGATGCTTTCGTATCGAAATGCTGTTGTCTGGTCTCTCTTAGATCCGGCATTTATGTACATTATCAGTTCAATCTATGGAATACATTCAAATACCTAAACGCACTTCTGCTATTTCATTCTTTACCTTCTTTCCTTTTCTTCTTCTTCTTCCTCTTCTACTTCTTCGTATTCTTATTATTTTCTACTTTTTCTGCCAATTTTTGCCCTTGTAAATTGAATCGAAGAGTTTTTTTTTTGCATTGTTATCAATTATATATGGGCTGGGCACGGTGGATCCTTTGAAGATTGTTTACAATGTCCAGTACACACAAAGAATATTCCTGGTACTTATCAAATGGATTTTTGTCTGAAACATTCACAACGCACGCGTTCACTAAATGTATCACAGTTAATAATAAAAACATGATCCTCGAAATAATTCTAAAACCTTTTATTCTTACGATTCTATCTACTTGCACAATGAAATCAAATATGATGTACTCAAACTGGTTGTACGTTTTTCGATCTTGCGAGCGACGTTTTTGGGTTGCAGCGCTCGAATGTACATCTGTTTAAATAAAATACACCGTGACAAATTGATCCAGACTTTACTCAAGCAATTATTATGTTTATTTTGGACTTTGAACCATTATTGAATTTAACGCAGCCTATGTATTTATAAAGAGAAAGAGGAATTATGTTTCTAACACTCTGTGAAATGTCATTTTTTCCACCCATCATTACGCATGATTCTGATTGTTGTGTGTCTTTGTCTCTATGCTTTTGAAGATGACGAAGTATCGCAAAGATTAGCCTGAAACACTCGAAATGAACAAGGTCACATTCACAGTGAAACATAAAATAGGGGATCGGATGATTAGAGTGTTGTGCCGATATGACATAATAATGAGGGTTTTATGCGTCTTTTGTCTTTCCATAAATGTTATTGCATTTTCAACAAGAATTCGCATATATTTTTTTATTAATAGAACCACTCTTATCAGCACATACATAAATATCTGTTGAAATGTCAAACTTACAGAGAGAACCTTTTTACGTGAAATCGCTACAGAAATATAAAATACTATGGGAAGCGGCTGTGCACGTTCGCTCTGCATGGCATTCCTATAGCTAGAACTGCAAAGAACTTTTCTGTGTATAAATTGCGGTATTGAAAATGAAACATGTAAGTAGAATTGTGTTTGTTAAAAATTGTAAATTCATACACAATTGTTATCCACAGAGAAAATATATTTTATACTTAAACTCTTACTCAATCATTTAACACATCACATACAATACCGTCTTTTTGGAAGTATTACATTTCCACATTTCATTGCATTACACGTATTAACTTGAATGTCGTTTTTTTTATATGTATGACGTTTGACATCTTCACAGTTATTTGAATGTGTGTATGTGCCAATATATCATTCCCAATCACATGCACTTAAATCTCCGCAAACAATTTTCGCGATAAATTTCTTAAACGTGCTAATAAAATTAATCGATATGTTTTGAGCCCTGAATAAACATAGCTAATAAAAAAATGATGGCGCAACGTACATCATCGTTGACGGAAATGGCAAATATTCCGAGAAAGGCGAAGAAAAGCAATCGCAGCGATAACGTTATTAAATATGAGCTCTTTTAACGATAATAATTTGAAAAGCAATTCGATAAAATGGAACAAGAATAGATTCTTGGTAACAATTGATAGGAAAACGCCTCAAATTTGACGATAACACATTTCAGCGGTTTTTATAAGATGTCGAAATTCAATTGTAAAATTTGGGGATTATAATCAATTCTAAGCATTCGGCCATCATCAAAGATATAATCTTTGATTGAATTTCGTGAAATCCGATTTTCTCTTCAAATCTCATCGATTTGAAAAATACACCCCGAAGGATATTTCATTTTTGAAATTGGATCACATCGTGTGCATGGTTTTTACGGAAGCGATTCACATGTCGTTTAATGGACACTCTGCGAATTCAAAGATCTCTTCAATAATCACCGTGAAAATTGGATCGTTGAAATCGAAACATTTCGATCAAATAATAATATCCGTTCGGCCAATTCAAATAAAATAAAAATGGACAGATATATTTTCAATTTGCCAACTGCTGTGCCGAAACATCAAGTGTGAGACATAAAAGGTCCATAAGACACCAACAACTTTTTCGACACAAATTACGTGAAGAAGCAATGTAGTTTGACCACAATTGACACCGATAAATAATAGATTACGTGAACAAAAAGAATTCGAAATTTTCCGTTTTCATTCATCAGATAATGATGTTGTAGGTGTTGACCGACATTTGTTCTCCCTCGTTTTGTGTTTTCTATTAAGAGACAGACCATCAAAGTATCAACATGAATTATTAGAAAATGAAATAGAAAAATGACAAATTTGACATAGCCAAAAAAATAAATTGACCGTTGTCACAATAAAGTCGTGACTCAAGCGACAACAAATGCGAACATACCGACGTTCAGAGAGAGAGAGAAAATGGCATTTGATAAAAGAAATATATGACTGAAAAAGCTATGATTTGGCAACAGTCTGTCTGCATCTACAATACAAACGAACGTATCGAATCGTATCATTATATATTCTGGTTTTCTCTCGCATATTTTCTTTGATAATGTACAATACTTTTTCGGTGACAACACTAAGCATGGCTGGCCATTTAGCGATACATACCTCATACTGATAATAATATATTTTTGGATAAAATTGGACGATGACAAATGTTACATCTGCGACATCTTGTATTTTAGATGGAATACGACTTCGATAAACAAAAAATAAATAACACAAACGAATCGCTCATCGATTTGATATGGAGTGGTTTATATTTTTTATTTTGTCGTCCACCACTTCGGTTGATTGGGTTGGTTTGACAGTCGATGGCTACAAATATGTAACGAAATTGATAGAAGCTCTCCGTTTTTTCCCTCACAAATTCCATTAAAAACTCCAAAAGTATGAAGTCACCTTTTCATTAGTTCATTGGGATTTTAGAAAATCAATTTCGATGATGATTATTTCGCACATAAAAAAAAAAATGTGTTGTGCGCAAAAATTGTTTGCTGACTACAGAAAGTACTCAAACTGAGACCATTTTATCGAGAGCTGAATCGAAACATTCGAACATACATGACATTTTTTTTATCACGTTTTGCTGTTTCGCTCTTGGAAAAGACATATTTTCGCATGAAAAGAGCAAGAAAGTTGCAAATCTTTAATCGAAACAAACCTTTTCCAAACAACAACATAAAAGTGTTACTTTTACACCAGTAAATTGTTGATGCATTGATCAAATAATTTTTCTTTCAATTAAAAAAATGACTTCCTTTGGAAAATTGAAATTGTTACAGCTACACAGACACGTTTGGCTGTCTTTTGGTATACACTATTATATTGTACAAAACAATATTTGACAGCCTCGAAAAGAAAGAATATCCTATAAATTTGCTGAAGAAAACGCTCATACAAAAATATTATACAAGAGACACTAACGAAAAATCAATATTATTGCCTTTCGACGATAATACTCAAATGCTAAGAGTGAAAACCAAACAAGTAGGTTTGTTTGGCTTACACGCTGAGTGTTTTTTTGTTTGGCCTTTAGTCTCGACGATTTTTCGTTAGTGTCTCTTGTATAAAATTTTTGTATGAGCGTTTTCTTCAGCAAATTTATAGGATATGCTTTCCTTCCGAGGCTGTCATTTCTACTTTTCAAAAGATCATTGCGTTCAAACGGAATACCATTGCTGTACATAAAGTATGTAGAAATCATTGTATCCCGATTTATACTGAAGTTTTAGAAGAATTCAGTTTCATTTCGTTTGCTTTATCCTGCAAATTTCTTGGGTACTACATTTTCTCAACAATTTTCGATAAAATTTCTTAATGATTGAACAAAAAAAAAATTTTTATTGTGACGACAACAAAAAAACTCACATGAAATATTTTGTGTCGCTTCTCCAAAAATAAGTTTTCATGAGGACAATATGAACAACTTATCACTTTGAGAACATAATCTCAACTGCCCGCGAAGCACTGAAATTCTCAAGTACACGTTTGCAAAATAAATTCCATTGAATTGCCCGCATTTTTATATCATTTTTTTTTCAAAAAATAAATCGTTTGGTTCTTTCTGTGGTTAATTTTCAATTGCATGGTCCCGCCTTCGCGCGGACTATACAGAATAAGCTGTAGAACTTGAATGCGAAATAATAACGATCTAAATTAGTGCTAATAATAGTACACCTGTTTAGGGCGACTATCAAACTGAGAATTTTGCATTCAAATTACTTAAGGGTTCCTTCAATATTTTATCAACATCAAAACGATGTTTCGTGTCGGAAAATTAATCTTTTCTTTATATTTTTTCTATATTGGCCTAATAACGAGAACGCTTACGATACAATGTTTCCTCGACCATCCTTCGTATCACTGAAAATGTAACACAACACATTTGATTTTCTCACGTTCGTTTAGAATTATCATTATCCACTAACGAACACACAACATAATAATAAGCATCAATAAATCTTTCATCAACAACAGATGTTCGTTGAATGAATAAGTAGCATTTCAACAACGCCACAGTAACGATTCGATTCGATGCGATTCAAAGTCTTTTTCGTCACTTCTCACACTGATCAAATAGCAATTGCAGTATTTTGTTTCATAATTTACTTTGAAATAATCAAAATATTCATGCAATCATTCATTTCCTATCATGTCACACGTTCATGAATACTATTTATTGCCAAACCAATCAATTCAAATGAGTTGACCTTACTCGCCCGGGCTTTTTGATATTTAATAAAAATTGCAGAGCATTTATGCGAAAGATATCAATGCCAACGAGGTGCTCATCCACAAATTAATATCGAAAAAATTGTTGAAATTCCACTAATTTAAATTCTTAATAATTTTTTCGTAGGTATATTTGTGTTTCAAATCGATGCTTATTCACGAATCTATTGCAAAATCTATAAAAAACATAAAAATCTCAAATATTCCTAAAAAGAAAAGAGAAAAGTTCTGTGAGTGGCAAAACGATAGCCCAGGTGATTAAAATGGGAGAATGCACTAAAATAGTTCTACAAGAATGTGTGTGAATGTTTTGATTTAAATCATGGATTTATTCATGTGATTGAATGGCTTGTTATGGGTTGAATCTGAAATTGGATTTAGTGTTTACATTCACCGCATATCATGAAAAACCGCACATTTCAATCAAATGATCTCCGTTCGAATAAAAATTCATTGGCAACAACAAAAATGGGTTATTGCGATGACCAGCTGAATAAACAATACAATGGCGCATAACAGACGATAGAGATTCTGCACCACGACGATTAACAATATCTTTGTATATACAAATTTATTTCACAATAACCTCAATGCTTTTCATGCACAGTTCGATTAAAAGTTGGACTATTTTTTTTATTTATATGTTTGTGTTGTGCTGTTTGCCAATGTAGCGATGAGCTATTGTAATCAAGCAGAAATGCTGCAGCCCCAAACAAACCCACACATTGAAAGTACAAACATGCATCGAAGGATGTCACCGTTAAGTTGAAATGTGTCCATTTTTCTGAGGGAGCTTCGGCAAGTCATGCCACTCTTTTGGGTATTTGCCGTTGATGGATGCGTTGTATTGCTAAACCGAAAGTTGCGCCTACAAATGTGCTATCATTGATGGGCGATATGTGGTTTTCTTGTATCGCTTTCATCATATTGATGCCAGTGAACATGAACTGAACATCAAATTTGAATTCTAGACCACAAAAATCCATTGAAAAGCACTTAACCTCAATCATATCCTATAGAATTTGAATCCGTTTTCAAGTGAATGCCAATCATTTTCATTGCCAACTCCCTCCGCCCCAGCCAATTTTGATGTGATTTTTTTTGTTGTGTTGGTGGAAATGTCATGCAATCTGGAGTATGCTAACTGCCAGTGATTATGGTAAAATCACATATTATAAACTAGCACACAAATAAATGCGCACAGTATGTCATTGAAGTCAATTTGCAGATAGATTGAGCATTTCCATTTGGATGCTTTTTAGATCGAT
The DNA here is from genome assembly GCA_028476595.1 of Obolodiplosis robiniae. Taxonomy (NCBI): domain Eukaryota; kingdom Metazoa; phylum Arthropoda; class Insecta; order Diptera; family Cecidomyiidae; genus Obolodiplosis; species Obolodiplosis robiniae. The sequence goes on along the minus strand of CM052015.1, from coordinate 16,329,908 downwards.
AGGGAATTTATTGACTTTGTGCCTATACTTACTCAACGCTGTGATTGTGCACCGATATCAGGCCATATTCGAATCCACCTCAATTTCAAAATGTTTTCATACGGAAAAATCAATTAATTTTCTCATTTATTGCAGTGAAATCATGTGAATGATTTCAAAATAAACTTGATTTATTTTCCTTTGCATGGATGAAAACGGTTGTCGACATGTCAAAACATTCAGTTGATTTCTAAATTAATATTATTGATCTAAAACAATACACCTGAATTTAAATTACACATCGATGTTGATTGCTGCCTTCAATTTTTGTGATTTACAATCGAACAATTCAAAGATTCATTCGAAAAGCTGCGCTGCTTAAACAACTTCCAAGAAAGTAAGCTTTTGTAAAACCAAAATCGCGAATGCAAGTTTTTGACGAGATGTAATGTTCCCATTCCATATCCATCGCTTTAATAGAGTTGCGCTGCAAGTCAGTATTGAACAAAATAGAACCTCGCCACTTTAGCCACTCAGGTGGTGCGATAGAAACGACCAGAACGAAAGGGGATAGAGAGAAGTAAGAGTGTGCGTAAAAGATAAATGCATTGAGTGAGTACCAAAGGGACATGCTCGCAAAATGGAATTCGAAAAAGACACAAATGGAACACGCACTAAATGAGCAACCAAAAAGGCGAAGCAACATCAGGGAAAAAAATGAAGCGAACGTGAGCAAATTACAAAGTATCGACGTTATTCTAATATGATTATTTGCGATTTTATTCATTTCATGAATGTCGGGGTATCATCATCAACTCCATGTACCATTACGATTTCGCTGAATAACACGATTTCGGAAGAGTTTTTCTCGTTACTTGGATAGTTTATTTTCAACTGTTTCGATTCCAAGTTTGTATTAGATGTATGTAATGATAGAAAATAAAGAAGCGAAAAACGGAGCCAAGGTTTGGGGAGAAGGTGAGGTGAGAGCATGTGAAAAATGGTTATTGATATGTGTGCGATGAACAACGTGAAGAAATGACCTCGTATTTGATTAAAATTGGCAAAACCAAGTCGAACATGCTAATTGATAGTAGCCTGTACAAAAACGTGCAAATGCTGATCCAAGTATGTGGGGATTTTCCAATATCATCCTCTCTTTCTTTCTCTTTCTCTCATTTTTTACTTCTCTCTCTCTCAAATTTTTTTATGGAATGTGAACACATTTGAAGAATACGAAGTGTGATTCTTTGTTCGATTTGTTGACGTAATTTGTTGGTTGTTCTACGCTTGAATAATGGATTTTACCAGCGAAAAGTTTTTTTTGCTCATTCCGAAGGTAATATTCGTTAGTTTGGTGCGTCGAGCGTATGTGGTCGCTGCCGTCGCCATTTTGAATGTGAAAATAGGCTGACTTCACTTATTTATTCAAAATATATGGGTAAACCAACATAATGGTTGTTTGGATTCCCGTTTGGGGCAATAGCACCAAGCCAGCAGCAGCTGCTATAATACATCCATTTTCGCCAAAATATCCTTTCGACATTTGGTAATGCGCGCGAGAGAGATCACATGTTTAACCCAGCCTAAGTTGAGGTGAAAGACACCAAAAGTATTGTTTCGCATTGACTTCACGCAACACTTCTCCAGTACGGCTGCTTTTGTAAATGTTATACATTTGGGAATAGTCTCTGATTAATTTTCTTCACACACACACACACACACACACACACACACACACACACAAACCATACCATGCGAGATGCGAGGGTGAGAGAACGTTGGGAATGAACGGAGAGGATGAGTAAACGTGCTTCATTGTTTCCCGAAAAAGTTGGGAGCTGGGAGTAATGTGCTCGATTCTGATTAAGACTCTAGACACAAAACCAATATCACGAACGCAAAATACCAAAAACATCAAGATAAAAAAAAATTATAGCAACCGCAACACCATTCATTCACACTGTGTTTGTGTGTGTGTGTGTGCACTGCAACAAAAGAGTTCACTTTAATTAAAAATTTCGGCAATGAGAACAATAAACGATGACAAGGCAAACCGGTTACATTGCATTGTAGACAAGATAAAAAAGTTCCGTTGCTTGAACAATCGCAGTCGTTTTTTTCACAAAACTCTGTGTGCTGTCGAACAATCAATACGATTTGTGGTAAATCAACAATTTTGATTTTATTTTTATTTTCACTGTCAATCAACAGAACTCATAAAATTGAATTCTTTCGGATGTTGATCTAGTTAAGGAACTGCAATTAATGGTTGAATCACGAACCGAAATCCGAGAGGAAAAATCAAGTTGCAAGAATTGGAAGGTTCGTTTTCAAGTTTTCGAAAGCACGTTTGGTAATTCAGCACCTTTAACTGTGCTAAAGTTAACGAATTGACAAAGAAGGCATCGACTTTGTATACGTTATCTGAATGTCAGGCTATGTCAGAGTTGCACATCACATACGAAAATTATTTAGTGCTTCGTTCGTCATATTTTATCACTCGCCGCATTCATGCTCTCTCTCTCCTTCTCCCTCACATACACTGTGTGCACGTACACCTACGCTACAAACATGATATCATTAAATGAAGCCAACAGCCGTGCTGTTGGATGCGTTTGTATAAATTGCGAACGATGTTCTGATATAGAATATATTCGAAATATTTGTGTGTGTTTCTTATTTTAGCTGATTCCTCCATTCCATCTATCTCTGATCACTTTCTACTCAATTTGTTTTGTACGATGCTACCATTATGGCAATATCGCGTCAGTTGTGCTTATGCGTGCGTGTGATATTTGCCTATTTGATGGGCTCAATGCCTATTTTCATTTGCTATCAGTATCATTCACAAATAAGTAAAACATTTTGCCCATTTTGTTCAATTATCGATTTAATCTCTGGGCAAATATATACAAACGCTCGATAGATGTTCAATACACATACTGAACGTACATCTAATACGAAATTAGCGCAGCAAATGAATATTCAATTCAGTAGAAACATCGGAATCTATTGTGGTTTTGATGTTAGTTTTGCCGTGCGAGTAGCTCATGCACCTCGGGCTAAATCACTAATTGTGTGCAAGAAATAAATAGCAAATATTGAATTCTGATCGTAAGTAATAGTTAAGCACAATTTCTCATTTCTCTCTATACTACATTATGCGTTTCTCGCTGCTTCGGAGCGGGAAAGAGAGAGAGAGAGAGAGAGAGAGAGAGAGAAAAGAGAAAGAGAGAGAGAGCTAAGTGCGTTCAATCCTCTTTGACACAGGCAGTTCAAAGCTCAAACTCAGAGAATAGCGAAAAAAAATGAGTATGAGAGAGATACAATATTCGCCGCTATTGCTTTCGGTGCTCCGCTATTACATACGATTAGAATTCATTATTAGCTATTTTTCTTTCAGGCACACTTTCAGTGATTCTCTCCAAATCATTCACGCGCTCACATTCGCATTTACTTGGCTAACTCGAATTGTTTCTAATTCAGTACCTTAATGAAGGTTGGCAGAAGAAGCACTTTAAATCTTCCTATTGAGCAAATAGAATTCGATTTAAAAGCATTTTCTAAACACAAATCCCAAGCAGTCATTGAATTGAAAATGCGAAGATCAAGAATTATCAAGGAGATGAAGAAATTGTGGATTATCCCTAAATAAAAGTTGTAAGTGGAATTGAATGTGACAAATAATCAACGTTTCGGTTGAAATGAGTCATTTTCGTTTCTCTTTTTTCAATCAAATTTTATTGAGCTTCTCTTCAGCTTCAATCAAATTTTTACATTGGGTTTAAAGTTTCAAGCTCCCATCTTTCCTTGCACCCATTCCCATCACTCTTCAATATCTCCTTCTATATTTCTTTCTGCACTGAAGAGAACTGGGCAAATTTTCAAGCATTCGAGCCTTAGGCTCTTCATTTTTCGTTTTTTTTTCGAATAAAATTGTCTGATGATGCAAAGTCAAACGAGATTATTGAACTCGTATAAAGTAGAAAAGTTTGAAATACCTCAACACATACGATGCCCGTTCACGGGCTATGTATGTAATTCCAATCCAGAACGCGAGTTGCATTCAGAATGGAATCGTAGCATTTGAAAATTGCCATTAAACACAATGACTACAGCATTGTGGACTCAACTAAACATGTTTTTAGACAGTCAAAATGATTCGCATATTCACTTCTGAATTAGGCATGCCACAGAGCATTATATTCTTCCATTTAGATTTGCCGTTGGCACACAAAAACCCGCCGCGTACCATTCATACCCCTGTTTTCGCTTGTCTACGCAAATATTCTATTTGGAAAATATTCAAAATCCAGCTAAATAAACGTTTTAGATCCATTTGTTTGTTCTCATAGTCTTTACTCTTAAAATATATATGTATATTTCTCTCGATATATAATACGTGTCGCGTTCATGTGGTTCGTGTGCGTGCGTTTTTGGCATTTGCATTTTGGCAAACGTTGAACATTTGTGGTTTTCAAATTGACTGCTGTGCATGTAGATCAACTGCGTGCTGTGTGCTTTACCGTTCACCATTTTCTCTCTTTCTCGTTCTCTCCGCCGCACTTTACATTCAAGAATGACTTTTTATTTCATTTCCACCGGGTGAATTGCGTGAGACATGGATATTCTCTGTCTTTCTGAATGCTACCGAATTTGATGTTAAGTACGTGTTTCACATATCGAAAGATGTGTTGCTTGTCTTACGACACACTATCAAACCACCATTGGAGTTGTGCGAGCCATCCAAAAGCTCGCCAATAAACGACATTACATTGAAATTGTTTGTGCAAACATTTTTCCATTCATATTGACTCATTTCACGGAAACGATATGAGCGCCGATCAGCAAAAGCCAGAATAATGTTTCATGTACGAATTGCAGATGATGATTCGTACATGAAAAGAAAAAAAAGCCTTGAAAATTTATGTGCCAATGATAATAAGGCCACATAAGACGAACATTTATTCCATTCATTTTGAAACATGAAAATTACGTGTGCACTTTACATGTGCAAACTTTTTTTTTGCTCGCAACCTTTGCAGCGCTCTCTCGCACTTTCTTGCAGTGGCTTGAGTGTTCACGTTCTCGTCCTTTTCATGCGTACTTGTGCTACATTCAAAGCTGTTTGTTATGGAAATTTGCAGATAAATGATTTTACATTCCTCGTTCGTTCTGCTGCAATGCCTCTTCGCTGCAAATACATCGACTCTTTCTCATTTCCATTCACATTTCTCTCAATTGAGATATGAGAATTTTAAAAGGTGAAATCATGCAGCGTACATATCGCTTGATTTGAATATTCACGAATAAAAATGCGCACAGGTAGAGTTAACATCGATTAGTTGTGGCTCGTTGTTAATATCCAATTGACGATATTTTTCATCTCTTTTTCTCAAATTCACCCGATTTCACGTGAATTGATCTGGCTTCGAGCAGATGCTCTCGACGATATTTTCCGATTATTTTTATATATTACAAAGCCCATGCAGTTCTTTGAAATATGAATTCTTCAATATTTATGCATTCATCAAAGTCTTTGGATTTTATTCACATTTTTCCTAAGGTCAGAGAACGAACATGATTGGTTGAACAATCTTATTCCAACACCAAAAAAAAAGGATCAAGGTGACGTTGATACCGTACAGTCAACATGAAATGCACTGAAATGAGAACTGATATCACCATGAAAACGAACCGGCACGAAATGAACGACGATGAAATAAAATAATTCATCTGCAAATGATGGACCAACTGTTAGCGCGACCGAAAAAAAGGTACGCAAACAATTTTTCGAGAGATAGCAACTGCCTGTGTAGCCAACACAAATGAAACAAACAGACAAAAACCAGAATATATTTTAAATAAATTATGAATGCTTATTTTCAAGTGCATGCGAGAGGGAACGACAGTTCCTGAAATGCGAAAAACCATAAATGTTGCCTGTTGGTATTGCCATAATGAACCATATAAAAGTCGTTGTTCGTTTTTCCGTTTTTTTTTCTCTTTGTATTTTTCCCCGGTAAACGCAAATTTAGAGCAACAACTGAATGAGATAATGGCAAAAAAGTGGAAAATAAAATAAGTGAACCAAAGAGAGCAAAAACTATCTGCATTTTTCTAGATATGTGAGAAAGCAAAGCGTGAGTTTCATCAAAGCACTGGAAAAAACAAATTTTGAACTTTCAAGTAGCGAAAATTTAGAAAAAAGTGCTGAAGTTAAATATACGTTATTCGAAATCATATTAAAAACATTAAGAGCATTTAAAGTCGAATGTGATGTAAGCTTTTGAGCCATCATTGAACGTTTTTATCCTTATTGGCCAGCCCCAAAATACATTTTGGTTCTGAGTATGCCGAAAATACGGGGAAAAAAAGTTGTCGGGACGCCACCCATTTTAATATCGACGTGACTGCAAAATCCAACAATATCATGAATTTTTCTTTCGTGACATCATGCTGAAGCGATTAAAATGGTAACAGAAAACAAGAAAACATAAATAATAAAGTATCAGGAATCCCATCGCACTGTCATTCGAAAAAGAGACTCAAGAGCTTAGACAAACAATTCAAGTGCACCTGGTGCAATTCCGTCTACCTTGCTGACTCGTACGCCGAGATAATCGTCATGATAATTTACCGGGGCCAACTCTTTGTTTCGATTGTGTGCGCGCATCATAGTGCCGAACGGTATCGACGAGGAAAAAAGAAGAGAAATAGTGAGCATTTCATTGTTCGGACGCAAAGCTCGCTGGCATACAGTAGGCAGACAGAATGAGAAATGATGATCCGGGTCGTCATACCCTATATATATTGGCGGCCAGAAAAAAAACAGGACACAAATAATGTTCACTGCAAATATATTTGCGAACGAATCTCAACTTGGCAAAGTGTTTCAAATTGAATGGGTAAATACAAAATCGAAGCATCGCTGATTTTTTACTTTTAAGTTCGATGTTGATTTACTGCTGCAGTTTGTTTGCCAAAATAATTCTGTCGAGTTCAACGATGTTTCAAATTAAAAACTTTCTGTCGAGCAGCAGAACAAAAAGAAAACTCAAACGCACAAATTGTCCTCCAAAATGAACAATGCAAAAATATGTGCGCAAATTATGCAAATTGAATGCCAAAATTATGGATACGCGCCGAAAAATTTTGATGGAAAAACTTTTTCTCATCACTTGACGCATTTTTTATTTCATTTGGAACGCGACAGAAGCTTAGTGTCGTTGACGTCCAATTCCTATGATTCTCGAGCCTTGTTTAAAATTGACTAAATTTCCAATAGCCAAACCGAATTAAAAGACATTGGTTTTTGCCATAAATTCATCATTTTCTGTTATATGAAAAGCGCAGAATATTTGCAGTCATGTTTCAGCTGGCATCTTTAGCCATGGACATTTAGTATGAGTGTGACAATTTAAACCGCATCAGGGCTAAAAGTCGGGAATTTCATTTCCTTATCAGTTCCGACTGAGCATGAAATACCAATTACATGTAATGAAGTTACGGGTAAAATATATGGCCCCACTCATGCTGAAAAGCGTCACTTTCCTCATTTTTCTCATTTCATTATCCCAATCTGTATATTTGAAGCATGTAAAATGAGAGAAAACCATTACGAGAGTAAAAAGTACGCGATTAATCAAATGCATGTGGTTCTACATCCAATATTTTTCCCTGCATTCTGCTTCGAACGTTGTTTCTCTCTCTCTTTCTCCCTCTTTCTCTCTCACTCTCTTTCTCTCTCACTCTCTTTCTCTTCGAGTTAGTGTAATCCACCTTGGAACGGTGCATGTTTTCGACATTTTCATCGATTGCCGTGGATTTGTTTCATTTATTGCATTTCAACATTTCTTCGCCGTTTCACAATTCGATGGATTCAATTTTGCTGTTCACTACAGCGATTCGATAATTCTTATTTAGAAATGATTTCGACAGACATGCTGAAAATACGACATAAAATTCACTAAATAAGAAAACTCAAATTTTCTATAACGAAAAATTAAATCAAAATTGACTGTAAAATCCGAACGATGCGAATTACATTAGAATTGTGAACACGAATATAATCTGGGTAGCGTTTTTGAATTGATGTCAAAATGTCGGATATGAAAGATCTGAACGAAGTTCAGGGAGTTTGAAATACTTGTTTAGTTTTATTTGATTTTAGCTCACTTTGTTCTATGTTTTAATTTTTGATGTAATTTGTCTTGTTTGTGAGCGAGCGGATATTTCAAATAAATCAATTTCAATCTCTCGTCTGCTCGTGGTCATGTTTCATAGGGATGTCAAAAATTCAATGCATTCGCCGAGTGAATGTGGTGGCAACATTGCTCCTGAATATTTTCAATGTTTTTCTATTTTGTTTACAAGTTTATTTTTGGGAGCAAAAGAGAAAGAAATGGGAATTAATATTGAACATTGACAGCAGACATTTCGAAAAAGCAGTGCGGAATTAGCCATGTTATGGTTCTTGTGAGCGTTTCATAGTGGGAAAATTGCAAAAAAAAAAGCAACGCCGTGAAATAAAGAGCAAAAGAGAAGCTGGGGTTTGATCCCATTAATCGCAGCCTCCATTCGATATGTATCGAGGATATGTGCAAAAATACTAGTCAACATGCACGAAGCGCATTGGGGATAAGCGCTCTGTCTCCCGTATAGTCCGATGGCTTTCAATCAATAGCAGGAAAAAGAAGCGAACGCTGGTTTCCGCTTGCTTGCAAGGCAAATTTTGATTATGAACTTTTTCGTTTTACATATTTCGCCATGCCATTACCGACGACTGCTGCCATTGATGTGTTCATATTGTGCTGATGAATACAACACCGAACACAATAACGACGAATGTAAACTCCACATAAAATACATACAAACCATTTCGAAGCAGTCATAAAATGTGGCAATCGATGCGAATGTTACATTCAAAATAATTCAATGTCGATGAATTGTACGCGCTCTTATTCGATGCGATGCAAATTGTATACAATTGTATCAAGGGGGGAGACGAAGATAGAGGGAGGGAGAAAGATGGTGTGTGTATTTTTGTAGTGCGCTCACAAAGATGATCCGATTCGGTGAATAGGTAGGCGGAAGGTAAGCCACAACCAACACAAAGCATCAGAAGAAAAAAACTACAGGAGAGTTGATTGTATCGCGAAATGGAAAAAAAATCATACGATGAGACTGTGTGCTAGTATATTGGCGTATGGTTTTGGAGGTAAAACCAACGTTCAAACACTCTTCTCATATCAATTCACTTCTTTATTTATTTTGAAATTCGATTTTGAGTCGATTGAGCGCTAGGATATGCAATGTGACGGAACGAAAGGTAGAGAAAAGAAAAAATAACAATAAAAACGTGGGACGTAACTGAAAAATGCTTTTAGCGCCATGGAAATGTATTTACTTTTATTATAATGTTATATTTTTCGTTATTTTTATTATGTCAATTTTTTACTTCTCCTTGCCAGCACAAACACTTTTTTTTCATTTTTCACTCAACATTGTTTTCGTTTTCTTTATGAACCATCACTGAGTCTTCGTCGATAGGTGAAGTAACGGGCACGATTCCGAAATTAAAAATATGCCAAAGAATAATTCATTTATATTTTACTTCCTTTTGCTCTTCGCTTTCGTCCATACTGCGTAATGTATTTCGGTTTGAATGTGGCTGGAACATTTCACTAGGCAGTATTTAATATTGTTACACCAATTTCCATCAACATCTTTGCCTTTCAGCCCATACTTAATGTTTCATCCTCTGACTGAAAATTAAGTTAAACTTGTTTCACCATTTTTTCCCCATTCCATTTGCTTTCGATGACGGAGTGACTCTCATTCGATGTTTCGATGAGTCGTCGTATCGATCCCGTTACCCATCTTATCGTTCACACAATTTTATTTTTTTCTCATCAAAAACACAACGTTCTTTGATTGCTTATAGCTTCAACACATTTCCAAATGCTTGCGTAAATAGTTTACATCCATTTTCAACACATTCATTTTGGAAAATATTTGACGCGACTAAAAGCACATTATCGAAAAAGTTCAATGCGTATTACGAATACTGAATACTTTCCCATATGGCATGGTTCTGAAGAATTCTTCTAGGAAAACGAGACAAGAACAGAAAAAGTTAGACTCAATCTTTGAAAATGACAATTTTCATTTGGATTTTTTTGTTTCATCTTTTTTTTTCATCAAGAAATTTTCGAAATATTAGTTGATAAATAAAAACCTTTTGCGATCGCTTCCCATCGCCGTTTCAAATTAATTTCGCCTCGCAAGAGCAAGCAACGAAGTTTCTTTTGTTCAGAAATTCTTTCAGGTAAAACACAACATTTCACTTGACCTGTTCTAGAAGATTTTCTGCAAAAAAGAAGCAGAATAACCTCCATTATTGTTAAAAATCCTGTAATTGAACCATTTAAAACGGGATGAAAAAATATGAACAATTTACCAGAAAAAAAGAGCAAAATTAATATTTACTTCAGATTTTCCTTGTGCAATGCTCACTGGTGCATTCACGCATTCCATTAATAATGCTCACCCTCAGTTCAAATATTGGGGATCGTTTCGAACAGCAACCACAGAGAAAATGATTTGTAAATAAAACTCACTGGATCGCTTATTAATAGCAAGCAAATATTGCATTCTATTCGACGTTTGATGTTCGATGCCATTTATGCTACTCATTTCTTTCATGCTGAGAAAAATTATTTGAACTGCATACCGAAAAATTGATGGTAGAACTGCTGAAGATTGCAATACCAAAGGAAATTAGAACGACACAAAAAAGAGAAGACTATTTCCAGTCAGTGCTCTGCATTCGGTTCAACAAGCATTTGCGAGGAGAAATTACAGAATTTGGTCGAATGGAATGCAGATAAATTTGATGATCTCGAACGAAACTGATTAAAGCAGCATATTTGCAATAACCAAACGATGACAAATTAAATTTTTATGCAAATTGCGGTTGCCATGGCTCGCTCAACCAGCTATTGAATAATTCAGGGAATGCGCTTGCACGATAAGACTCTTTGGCTTTTCTCGATTCAAAAGCTCTGAAACAACAACAACAACGAAAAATATTTGGTGTTTTTTTACTTGCTGTTTGCACGGTGCTTGGTTGTCGTTGCGATTGCGAAATTGTCAATAATGGCGTAATGGCGAAAGAGTAAATATACTAGCGAGCTCTAAGGAAAATCGTTGTGTGCCATAAACAATAAATAAATACGTGACTTTTTCAATTTACTGCTTTGATGAACCAGTCCAGAACAGTCAGGACCGTGTGCTCATCTGTACTCTATCCCACCATTTTAATGTTGTTTTGCCGTTGAATCGCACAAATAAACCATGCTCAGATGCAATGCTACTTGCTGCAATATATTTTGTGTGTGTATAATGGGGAAAATATCGCAGGAATCAGCTAGCAATGCACAAGAAATAGAAGCATCTTCTCGTTTCGACTCTAGCTAGCTCTATTTGTTTCACTTTCTCCTGTTATTTTTCTCTCTGTGGGTGCGTCTTTCTATTTCTCTTCCTCTCGTACACCTACATTTCTCGTTTCCTTTTCCTTTCGATTTCTCTCGCTCCCTCTCTCTCTCTCGCTCTCTCTCTCGAGCTTTTACCGTTGCACGTTTTCAATTTTGCTACTCGGTGTGGTCTCAATCATGAGTGAAATAGGCGATTTTTAGCAGTTTATACTTGCAACGGTGTTTTTCAATCTCACATAAGCATCAATATCAGCATCACTCATACGGAACCGAACTGAACTATTCGCAAGCTTGGTACATTTGCTTGAAATTTCAATTTAATGGCAAGTTGAATTTTTTTTCTTTTAATTTGTGTGCGCCAATTTATTGCTCTCTTCCAGCACTTATGCCTTAAAATAAAATGAATATCCATAGAAAATTCATGAAAATGGCTCTATCTCCGAACAAAACCAAACTGAAAATGGAGTTTAAAAGTTTTTTACTGTGATATCCGACACCGACAAAATAGATGCTTTTTGCGTTGAACTCTTAACATACAAACATGATGGGAGAACAAAAACTTAAAGAAACTTCGAATGTATTTGCGACAAAAGAGTTGCAATGGGCGCTTCGTTGCACTCTTTTTTTCGTCACTTTTTGCCGAGTTTTTCCTCTGAGTTTAATTAAAAATGATGATGAAGCAAATAATTACGTGTATTTGCTTTTTTTCATCACCAAAAGGTCCTGTGAAAAGCCAAAGAATCTCAATCTCATGCTTTTGATGAGCAATAAAAAATATTGTTCACTTTTTCCCCGTGATGAAATAATGAAACTTAAGACTTTGATGGCTTCTGCACTGAATGTGTGAATTTGTATGACCAACCACTAAGCAGATGCTTGGCTTTCCCTTCTCATTTACAAAAACACAAAAGAACGCGCACAAGAGAGACAGAAAGAGTGCGCAAAATATCTGTAAAATTTCAATCGGATGACACAAATAATTTAATTATGACTTGCAAAGCCGTTTTCCATTTGGATGCAGTGAAGCAAAACGCTGCCTCTAATCAGTAACGTTTCATTTGTAAATAAAATTGCTTGTCACGAAACATTGAATTGTTTACTTGATTTATTTGGCACTGAGCAAATATTTAATTCAATCAAATTGAATCGACAATTTCAAACGTATTGAGCGATAGCATCAAAGGAGCGTAACGATGAAAAATGCGCACGATCGATTTTCCCACACTATCGCGCCAAAAACTTATGAATAAGTAATATTGACGGTATATTTCCATTCGTTTGAACTATCATCATCGACCGTATTGATGCTATGCAAGCATTTTAAATTCCATACTGCACGGAATACAATACAAAAATACTTAGCATTGCTACACACAATTCACATTGCCCACTGGAGTGCCATCCACGTCGATCTCTGGACCTGATGAATAATTCATTAAATGGAAAATAGTTCCAATTTATCTACGACTGCACGCATTTGACCGTCCATTCATTCATTTATTTGTTACTGTTAAACAATTTGATATTCCCTTTGAACAAAACATTCATTCGATCGTTTCGATTGCATTCACTTGTGTCAGTAATCGTTTTAATCACTTTCTGTACGCATTTTGCAGGAAGCTGGGTTCATTTTCTGGTATGAAAATCATTGCCACGCTCTTGAAATCAAAATATTAACACAAATTGAGCAAATATGAAAAACCTTCATTGAAATTCATTGGTGCACAAAATTAAAAAAATTTAATTTCATGGTGTTATTATAGTTCGCATGAAAATATGCTATTCGTTTGGCATGAGTTCGTTCCATTCATTTCTGTTATGTCAGATTCTCGGATTATTCGGCGGTCACTGTCGGGCGCTGTTTTTATTTTGCTTTTGCTTTTCTCTGACTTGGGATTTTTTTGCTGAGCAGCTTTGCCCGGTCACCTTTGAACATTTTAAAAGTGATTTTCCCGTAAAATTTTATCAGTTAACAACAGATATAATTTAATCAGAAATTAATTCGCTATGCTTTCAAAATATTTGGTGAGGGCGAAATATAGAAGTATATTCATTCGATTGCATTCGGTTGGGTGATAAATTGTCATTCCTCGAATATCTAACAACTTCTTTATTGGACATTTTGTTTGAGAACGATACATGAATAGGTTTCTTGCTAAAAGGAAAATTTTGAGCAGAAATTATTGTTCAATGAAATGAAAAGTCATTTGTCTTCATTCAGCAGTAACACAAAATGATGGAATGTCACCATTAATGTCAAATCTGAAATGTCGACAAAAAATATTTTTACCATTCACAAGATGTATATTCGTAAGATTTTGCTAGATTTTTGATAGTAGTTGAATATTTTGAGTTGGTTTCCCGAAAATTTATCATATTTAGATTGTTTATTTCTTCTACTGATTTGTTTCGACAGTTGTTCGATTTATTGTGAACCACCCGCCCAATTAGTCCAATCAAAATGTGCAAATATTGTATACAAATTATTATTGATTTTGGTTGAAATTATTTACGAAAACGTTGTGAATGGATTCAATGACCCGAATCGAAAATGAACAAATCATCAGTCTGTTGTGTAAATCGTTAAAATATATTTGATGCAAATATTCAATTGTACAATAAAAAGCTTTGATTCGTGGCGATAGCATTGTTGAGAGTTGAAAAAAATTACTCATCTCTTTGCATTTCGATGATGTTGCGCAAATGCAACTTCTTTATTTGAGGAAGAATATTAAAATAAAAATTTAATTCCGTGCGCCATGCTTGACATACCTTTACTCCCCATTATACTCCATGCAAATTAAAGTGATGCGCCGAACCATTGTACGAATACACATTTGCGGACCATCGTTCCAAAAATACAAAAAGAATTCGTTTTGCGATCAAAATATCGTGCGAGATTATACAGGGTTTTCAATAAGAGGTTTCATTTTGAATAGCCCGCTATTTGGGCAGCTGTCACTTTTGAAGCTGTCATCTTTTGACATTTGACAAGTTAAAACTACGCCATCACTAAAAATGGAACGATACACGCTTCAACAACGCATTGATATTGTTAAAATTCACTACAAAAATGGTGAAAATTTTGCAGTCGATTTTAAGTAATGGCGTAGTTTTTACTTGTCAAATGTCAAAAGAACACAGCTTCAAAAGTGACAGCTGCTCAAAAAGCGGGCTATTCAAAATGGAACCTCTTATTGTAAAACCCTTTACAGAAGCCAAGCGGAACGTGAATCGAAAATTATACGTCGATTCGCGCTGAATTTTCCACTAAAATTCTGTTTGAAAGATCATTTTATCAGTGAAAATAATTTTTTTTTTGTTCGTTTGGCATTTAAAACGAAATCACCACTGGTGATTCGAATGGAATTCGCTTTGAGAGCCAAATTAAGCGACAAAACCATCGAGTTGCGATGCAAAAGCTCTGTTGGAATCAATGAAAAAACACATGACACATACAAAATAATTGTTTGCATTGCGCCTCGACATATCTAATTAATTCAAGCACATACAAATTTTATGATGTCATTTGAAATTAAAATCATTAGCGATTCCAAAAAAAAGTGCAATTCCATGCTGGACTTTGGTCGAATAAATGGCAATTTTTTCACCCATCCCAATAGCGAGCCATTCCATTTGACTAATAAATCTTGGTCAAGTGTTGAATGTGTTATTCATAAGAGTACCATGAAATAAAGCACGCACACTATATCGCTGTTGCCACCCCATCCCCTACACGCACACCCAAATGGCGTTGAAATATTCAAAAACTTATTTAAATTATGCAAAATGCAATTGATGGATGTTGAGCGTTGTTAATGGTCACGAATCTTGGCCACACTTTTTTGTCGCTTATTTGCCACTTCGTGCCTTCATTCGCAGTGCGAATAACGCACTCGATGGCCGTTCAGCGTACCAATGAAAAACAATTATTTTAACAATATTATGCGGCTTCAATGATAATAATTTCATGAATAAACAAAACTGGATTGCTCTTTTGTTTGAACAAATCATTCATTCATTGCTGTTTCAAGATAGCTCGATGAGGATCCCTAATTTTTGGATCCTCTGTCAAACACTCAGTTTGTCTCAGATGATACGCTTCACTGCGTATACACATGATACGCTCATGAAATAGTAAATAAGATGGAATCAGGCAAAGGAGTTATAAAATTTTATTTCTTACTCCCGGTGCTGCTTCTAATGCTGCTGCTGATGTGAGCATGTTTTGTTGGTCTTCCATTTTGTATCGCGCGTGTGTTTCTATAATTTGAGGTGAAGTACAGCAGCAAAAAAGCACTGGATTATTGATAAGTAACACAAAAAGCGTTGCCATCATGAGATGAATGTTATATATAGTTTGCAAAAAAAGGATTCAATGTGTGTGTGCGTGTGTTATAAGTGCACAAAACTGTACTATACCAATGGATTAGACATTATCAGAGTGAATTTACAAACATGTTCAATGAAAGCATCATTTGTACCGAAGTGTTCCCAATCTTTCGGAAAATTTATTTATTCAACGGTGCTTCACAACGCTTTTCATACGAATTCGCTCATATAATATTTGCAGCATTAACGAAACTCAATTGGATTGTAAAAACAACAGCCGCGCAGTGTAGGAAGATCGATAATGTGAATTATTCGATTTAAATGTCTTTATGGCTGATGAATGTGAAGCTTATTCGAATGTTTGCGGCCGAAACATATTGGGAGCGCAAATTGAAACGTGACCATTTTGGTGCAAAAATACCGTTTGATTATGACAAATTGATACAATATATTTTATTCAAAGTATTTTTCATCGGAATCTACAACATTTTCCGATCTTGTTGGCAGCATTGTTATGCCACGTTTGAAAAACGATGCGTCTTTAGAGGCAATCCAAGAATCGATCCATATTTAAGCTTCTTCGTAAGAACGGAAGTGCTGGTCAGCCAGGCCATGACTCATTGATCGGAACTAGTGGTAATCGGAAGGGGCTAGGTCTGGAGAATACGGCGGGTGGGGTAGGACAATATATGTTTCATTCAATCGATACATCACAACCATAGTATACGAATTCCATGATGAGTCACACATATCACCCGGCTTGAAACTTATAAATGAATCATAGCAAATCTGTTAAATAAGTGAAGAGCAAAATTGCGGTTTCATTTACAGTATCAAAATAATATATTGTAGATCATTCCATTGTTATCTGGCCGGCGTTATATTTAACAATATTATTTCACATAGAAAAGTAACACGATCCGGTTTTTACGACGACCGTTGAATCCCTTTCACTCTTTCTCTCCTTCTCTCTCTCATGCCCTCTCTATTTTTCTCCCTCTCTATCTCTGTGTGCATTTTGTGTTGCCCTTTCGACCATATTTATTTGAACTGTATGTTTCTTGATTGGCCAAAATCAGGTAATATTTTGACAAAGTTTTATGCATAATGAAGGCATTGTCGTTCAAAAACTGTGGGAGCTAATTTTACCCTTTTCGATGGAAAAAGTTGGTCTTTTGAAAACAGCATGATACATGAAGGGTGCACGCATCAAGTTGAAAAGTAATTCATTTCCATCTCAGCTAACGCTTTTATTGATTCGGTCTTGAAATCGAAAAGCCCAAACAACACCTCGTATAAAAAGCGGCTTGCTACAGGTAATAGCAATCAATTTATGTATTCATTTTGTCTCTTCAACGCTCGTGGTCATTGAGATGATAAATTAGTTTAACCGTGAACTTGTCTCCAATTTTTTGAAATAATTGATTCAGATTATTAATCTTATTTAAGTTTGGCAAAATCTTTGGAGTTTCCGTGGCGATAGATTCGAAAAATCTCTCCCTAGCAGAAAGAAAAGGGACAGATGAATTGTAGAATCTACCGACTCCATCTGTTTTCATCAGCAGTGTTTATAATACTATACCTAACGATAAAACAACATTGCACAAAAGATGAATAATGTGCTTGGTTGCTAGCACATAGCTGTTGCTGCTACTCCTAATGATTTTGATAAGTATCATGCAGTATAGATATCGAGCTTCTTCTTTTGTATTCGCCGTTCGAACGCCGTAATCATCTATCAAATAAATGAACAAGGGAAGCACCACTCAGTATCCGGAACAAAAGAAGAAGACACAAGAGCAATTTGAACAAGTTATGGGAAAAAAAACCTCAGCAAATAACGAGATTTCAATTACATCCTTGATCCAAAAGTGATGAAAATATCAATGATTGGAATAACGTTGACCCAGTTGCTCCATGTTCGACTGCACCGCAAATATTGAAGGATTCATCGAAAGTGTGCTTTCGCACAAGTAATCGTTCAGTTCGATTAAGTTTTATACAGCTTCGCTGTGCAATAACAACACCGACCGAATGAATTGCAATGAGAACAATGTTAATGCCACGCAGAACGTTTGCAACGTTGTTCAAGTAGACTATATCATTCTTTTGCCAATAGTTAAGGCATTCGATGGATTGGCTGCCTGTGATCTTATACACATATCCAACCATTAATCATTGCTATTCAATCGATTCGTCTCTAACTCGCTTACAACCTAACGCTTTTATTTTTCTCTCTCTCTCTCTCTCTCTCTCTCTCTCTCTCTGCTTTCTTTTATCACTCTTTTGGTCTTTTCCGCCTCTTTTCTTCCTACATCTCCCCAAAATTGCCTGATCTTTTCTTCTTCACTCCTTTTATCGAAATAAGCGATGCATTTATTGTCTATGATGATGGTGCTGATTAAAATATTGATGGTGAATTCATTTTCCAATTGCATTTCCATTTAAACAATTCTTTTACCAGGCTTAAAATGCATTGCTCTACTTCAATGTTGGATTGAAAAGCAAGTGGATTTGCACATGTTTAATGAGGCTTAAACCAAGTGTTGCAATCAACCGTAAAAATCGTTTCGAATCCGGCCGCATTCTTTTTAAATTGTAAATCGATTTTTAACGATTTCATTATTAAGATGTGTGATTGTGAGCGACTATCAAGAGGTAAATAGTATTAAATATTGTGGCATTATCTGTATTGCTTCTAAAATTCCCAAAGAAGTTTGAAAGGCAGTGCGGAAGGATCAACACGGGTGAGTGAGTTTGAAATAAACTCAATCAATGAGATGCTGGTTGAACGAAAGAAGTACTTCTTTGACTCAAACGGTTTGTGAAGATTCTTATTCGCCACTAAATTTGCTGTGAAAAGCCATTCGCTCTCTCAATCTATCTCTCCCTCGTTTGATGTCACAATTTAGAGACAAACGATCCAATTTTTTGATGGTGTAATTTAAATTGAAACTTCATTGTGGCATGGAGAAGATGGAAATTGAACGAAACATCTTTTGACAAATGTCCGCATTTAATGTCTATTCAATATTGCAAATGGGTTTGGTGTATGCCTTTGTGACTGGTTTTCTCTCTATATTTCATCAGTCGAATCGAAAATTTGAGAATGGCTCCCCACAATTTTATTGGAAACAAGCAACTAAATTATTTATGCATACCGAAAAATGCTCAAACTGTCACATAAAACATTTTACGGCGTCTTGTTATTTATTTTATTGTTTGCCGCACGGTAAATGCAATTTTCATGTGCACAGTGGGCGCCGGGGGATGAGAAGTAGAGATGAAGCAGGAAGGAATAAAAAAAAAACAGAATGTTTTTTTGATATAATCGACTGGGGAGTAGCTTAAAAAACGATTATATCCCAAAGCAAATGATGCGCATGTGAATGTTAACACTGAAAGTAATAAACGCGAATGTTTACGCTCTGTATCATTGCCGCTAATAGAAGAAAAAAGCGAGTGTGGAAGAGCCAGAAAGCAAACAGTAATTTGGATTTCGCAAGAAAAAATATACGCTCAAGGCATGATTTTTATGTGTTCGCCGAACGAAAGATGATGTCGTCCATTTGACGAACGCAACTTTTTGTTGTGGTTTTTTTTCGCTGTTTTCGCCAACATCGAGATTAGTCTAAAGCCCATCTGCTGCAGGATAGAATTAACGTGTGCTTCACGCATTCACAATTGCATCAGCGGATCCCAGAAGCATTTTAGATCAAACATTACATGCTGTTGACTTCAAATGAACATTTGTTTTGTACATACCATTTATGATGGTTTTATGTTGCGAACAAAATTGTGTCGTTTGCTATAACCAAATTTGTACACGAGGAATTCGTTCGGGAAAAAAGCGCATGACAATGGCCTTATTTGGATACAGTGAGAAAAGTTAGCTATGCGAAACGCAAATGCTTGTTGTTGTTGATGCGAGACGCATGTGCTTTGAGTCCTTTTTTTATTTCAGCCAAGTATTCAAATGGGCATGAAAATTTAAATAAATTCAGTCGTTATTTGTATTTATTCGCATTGCAAACCGAAAGAGGAAAAAATAGAGAAAAAGAAAATGTGGAATGTTGAACACGGCGTAATTCGGTCTTGCGTTTGTACTTTGGAAATATTCAACAGCATCAGAAAACACTATACATACGACTATCTGGGATATGTTCCCAGATGGATTCAAACATAAAAAAAATTTATTTATTTATATGGATTGCACTGAAGAAATGAAAAAAGCCAGCCACATAGCGCACCGAGCAAGAGATTGCAAAGGCTTTCTATTTGCTCAATGTTAACACATTCGCTAAGCGAATTACGCACCATTCCCATTCGAATACGCAACACGCATAAACAATATTTTTTATGTATCATTCCCTCATTAAATTTACATTTTAGATCGGCAAAAAAGAAAATAACGACTAACTCACTCTTGTGATTGTTTGTTTCGGAACACGAGTACACACATGACAGTGAATAGAAATTGAGGAAAAAGTCGCGCTTAGTTGGATTTCCGTACACAACACATTGAAATTGAATTGTATGGAGATATTCATACGGGTGGTTTTGTTTGTGTATGTTAAACGATATTGCGAAATTGTTGGAATTGCTCATTGTGTTAAAAGGCGTCCCTTCTTTGCCTCCGTTGTTCACTGCAAAATCGATTCCGTTGCTATGATTTGCATCCTTCAAACGAATTGTTGCGAAGTTTTGCCAGCGCACATAAAGTACGACAATTCATCTCATGCAGACTGATCCACTCAAAATGAAAACTGATTTTTTTCATTCTCTCGTTTCTCTCTCCCCTTCATATTCGTATTTTTCTCTTGCATTCCTTAGCCAACCGAGTTTTGTTTGCCAAGGTGAATTTGTTTGAAATTTTCGGAACACACAAAAAGTTGTTTGGTTTCATTCCTAGTACATGCAGAACGATGAAAAGGAGTTATTCGACAGTTGAATTAACATTTCTTTTCATTTTGGAATATGATGTTAAAGAGGTACGCCACTTTCATTTCGACATAGACAAATATTAAAACAAACAATTTTGTTACGAGTTGTTGCTACTTGCACATATTTCACCTCTCTCTCTCTCTCTCTCTCTCTCTCTCTCTCTTTCTCTCTTTCTCTCGCTCTGAGCGTGTACAAATCGCTCCGAATGGTATGACATTTCATTTTCATATCTACAGAGAGTAAAAATTGCGAAAAAATATTTATATGGAGCTTTATGGTGTATGCTAGAATGGAGCAAAGTAATTTATTTCTTAGCATTATGATAATGGCTGCTCGTGCAGCAGTTCCTCTTCTCCGGTTATTTTTGCCGCCGCCGCCAACATCATCCGATTCGATGCTGCGAACACACATTTTGAACTGTAATTTTGAAAATTGTAACAAATAACTGGGCAATGCTATCCTCAGAAAAAAAAATCTCATTCAACGATGATCCTCTAAAATTAACAGAATTTAATGCACTCATACCCTTTTAACTTTTTTTCGTTTCAGGACGTTGCCGATGCGATTCTAATAAACAAATCAAATAAACAGCAACTGAAAAAATTGAAATTTATTACCGACTCGGACATCAAAAGCGAATCTAAAAAAAATTGTTCAAAAAGCAATTATTACATAAACTCGAATATAAAACAAAAAACAGAAGCAAAAAAAAACTCGGACTTTCCGCTAGTTGATGTTCAATTAAATGTGTTAAATTGGTTGAAAAAAATTAATTGCACATGCAAATTGCTTGAACGAACAAAAACAAAACACAGCATACTCACACACGAGCGCACGTTAGCTACAAAATTGTTATCCAACAAACGAACGGTTTTGAATATTGACTGAAAACACTTTATAGTAGGCGGCACGTTCTCGTATTTATAAATATTATATAACCGGACACATCATAAATTCAAAAATTTTCCCCATTAAGTGTAGCTCACTTGATTTCTGAGCGTGTGTAAATTGATTCAATACGGCCAATTGAACGCTTCAACATATGGAAAATCCACTGCAACGGTTTTTGTTATATAAGTAAATATAATTACAAGAGAATGATTTGTTAGACTAAATTGAATTGTGACAAGTTATATGAAGTAATTGAGTTGAGAATAGAAGCTCAAAAGTGACATTTTTAAAATAAATTGACTGAATGAATTGCGGCGATACCCCACGAATAAACCAAATTACCATCGCAAACGACACAAAAGCTGCAACAAACACCAAGTAAACGATACATTTCGGTTCGTTAGGTTCATTTAAAAAGGGATTAGACTTCATCATCAACGAAAAACGTAAATAAAAATACACTCAAAATTGAAAGCGTAAAAAGAAACATTTAACTTCATTCTCGAAAAAGAGTACGTTTATGTGCACCACTCGGCTCTACACTCGATATAAATTCGTTTCCATCTGTCTGTTACAGTTTATCTCCGACTCTCATCGAATCTCTTTCTATTCGAAACATTCGACATATTTGAGAATACCGCACCCAAAGAGAAACTTGTGCACACGAATGTGAAAAAAAAACTGATAGAACCAAAATCTGATCGACCTGAAAGCGAAATAAACACGTTTGAATTTTAAGAGTTGTGCATCCTTGTGGTTATTTCACAGTCCAACGAACGTTTGACACTTCAATTTTGAAAGCAGACATCCATCAGTCTCCTCAATTGGATCTGTTCAGAATCTACACAGCCCAATTCGATCGGTCTTCAAGCGTTTGAAGACATTTACGTATCGCCCTCATTCGAACATCCGATTGGAAAATCCCATACAAACAGCTAAATAGTTTTGGAAGTCGCTTTTTGATCGATTTCCAAATCGACCACCAATCGCTAGTCGTACTGATATTAACATCGCATTGATATTTAGCTCAAGTACACGTTACTGCCACAACATCGGAATCGTTGGCTCTCTTTCAACCCGAAGGACGAAAAGAAAGCGGTAGGCTGCCATATTCAGGCGATGCAACGGATTGCGCTTCGACCGTAAGTACCAAAAATTTCTTTTCCTATCATTCATATTTTATGTAAACAAATCTGTGTGAAAAGAAAGAGAAAAAATTTATTCCATTTGTTGTATTTTGGGCTAGTCCTCTGCGTCGAAAATAGACATTACGATTTCAATTATTTTATCAATTGAAACCTCTTGTCATTGATTCAGAAGAAATCAGCCCATTCAAGACTCTCAGTAAGTTTCATCTTGTCTCAAAATACCAATATCGCAAAACCTCTTTGTAGTTCGAAGAACTACCAAACTGAATTGAAAACGATGATCCATCATTTATCTAATCTATTGAAAATCGATGGTTGAATGCCATTGAGAAGCTTCACTGCTGTAGCAATGGAAATATATTTCGTATTTCCATGCATCTGAGTTTTTCAATTTGGTAATTGAAAATTTATAAATAAACAATCGATTAGAACTGAATTATGATCGAAAGCAATCAATATTTTGTCGTTCGATAAAAGGCAAACACTTACTCAATTACACTCAAGAATTATTCATAATATTCGCTAATAATTCCAAATTTATTCAAAAAATGTAAATAATAAAATGTCATTCATTCCCTAGGGAAATCAAATGGATGATTTTTAGGTCTAATACGGATGTCATGAATAATCCCTCTGTTTTTCTTGCATGATTTTGGGGGTCTACTTGACAAAACAATTTCAATTTTCTGCCTAAAATATGACGCTGCATCATCTGGGAACAATGACTGCAAAAAATAGGGACAATGGCGAAATATTATTGTCCAGTCATTGCTCTTATTGCATGCATATATATCGTAGCCGTTTCTATGAGCAGAACAGTTTCTGGTTTTGGTCAAGCTTCTTTATCATAAACTAACAACAATAACAAATAAATGGTGTTGCATACGTAAAACTAACTTTTCTGCACAAATCTCGGCAGTGTTCAAACTAACTAATAACGAGACGGGAACTATTAACCATTGTTGATGTTCACTTTGAATTATTACTTAAGAATTGAAAAAAAAAAACACTACAAAAACTCGTGAAAATATAGATTCCTGTAGTAAAATAAAAGACAGCAACGAAAGTTTCAATTCGATACAATGTGAACTAAAGATAGTCACCATACAAATTTTCAGTTTTGACCTCGAAAAGACCCCGAAAATAAAACATTTTGTAGGAGAGGTAGTCCTAAATCTTATCGGAATGACTTGAAATTTTATATGACTTATTTTTTTCATAAAAAAATAGTATCCTGAAAGTTTCATTATGATACAATGCGAACTAGACATAGTCCCCATACAAATGTTTCTTAAATATATTGAAAAATAGCCCATTTATTGATTCGACTCCACTAGAGCTACCCCAAGAAATTATCCAATTATGCTGAAAATTAATAGAAACGTAAATTTTTGATCAATTCTAATCTCAATTTATGAGTTATCGTGTTAACAAATTTTTGCGTACAACATACAACGTACAACGTACAACGGACAATGTATCACACACGGACAAAAATTGCTCCGGGAATGGTTGCAATCGTTTTTTTAGGTCCAAAACGCATAGAAAAATCATTCCGGACGTTTTGAATT
Organism: Obolodiplosis robiniae; assembly: GCA_028476595.1. Taxonomy (NCBI): domain Eukaryota; kingdom Metazoa; phylum Arthropoda; class Insecta; order Diptera; family Cecidomyiidae; genus Obolodiplosis; species Obolodiplosis robiniae. Next base: position 16,305,542 of record CM052015.1, on the reverse strand, counting down.
TTTTGGACCGATTGCAATACTTTTACTACACACAGTGGTGTGTGCGGAAAAGTAAAAAAGATATGAAGAAGTATTAACAGCAATGGAATGGAGGAAGAAAAAGCGGTTGGCTGTTCGAAATCAAGTGGCATCAGCAAGTACCACCATCAAGTTCGAGCAAGCCCAGCATATGAAGTGAATGGAATGCTTAAATTTCTCCATTATTCCCATATTCTGTTGCGGACATTTTGTTTATATCTCGATGTACATGTGGAAAAACATAATGGAATCGTGGGACGAACGACAAAGAAAGAGCATCGAGAATGGGAAAGAGTGAGCGACAGAAGCAACGTAAGGGGGAAAAGTGAAACTTGGTGAAAGAGATAAACTCAGATGGAAACGAGTCGAACAAAAAGCCCCGAATCATTGAGCAAATAGAGTTGACAAAAGCAAAAGCCAGTTTCGTGTGCTCGTAGCTTTCGCATCATCTTTTTTTCGCCTCGCAATCCGTTGCGACTTTTATGTTCTCTCTGTCGCAAACAAAATATCGTAATAATTTTATTTTTCACATTGTATGTTGCTCTTCTCTCTCGTTCAGTGTTTTTGCACACGTTCACATATTCGATAGCTCGTTTGTTCGTTGTAATGTGGTTTTTGCTGATGATAGAAACTTACAGTGTCTGTACTCAACCTTTACAAACATGCATTTGAACTTTTCGCTGAGTATTCACAAAACTATGCCGTTGTTAATGAAACAAAAACAATGGCCAAAGTTTTCCAATTCTTTTCGTCGATTCGTTTTTGTCATGTGATTGCGTGACTGCTAATGATTCACTTCACCGATGAATGTGAGGTTGATAGCGAATGGTCGGTGTGAGTAAATATCATGTGTGTCGAAAGCATTCATATTCATGCACCTGAAGGCAATCATCGCTGGCGCAATTATATTTCATTCACAAAATTAAAGTGTGAAACTTTCGATTATCGTTCATTTTTAGTCAGTCCTCAGCATGTGTGAGCACTTTCATCATACATCGTACATCGCATCAATCATCCGAATGAAAAAATTCGCGTATTGGATTAGATGTTATCTTACTGATGGCATTTTTCGTTGGTGTCGAAAGCCATTTATTACATTCGTCGCCATGGATTTTCGAGTGATTGTGATGGCCAGCCATAACTGAAGTGACACTCGGTGTTGGAAACAAAGCAAAAGACCGAACACAAGTCAAAAACCACATTTCTACTGAAATGTGACACTTTTATTGAATGAATCATCATTAGATCAAGCGATTGTATGTATCAGACTGGAAATGACTGAAAAAATGTTGCTGCGACATCGGCCAACAACAAATATGAAAGCGGTCGAACAAAAGGAAAAACCATAATCTCCAATACAAATTTCCATTTATCCAAAATATCGGTTCGTCGGGAAGGATAAACAAATGAATAACAAAAAAATATTGAGATTCTTTTTGAAAACTTCGGGGTCTACGACTTTGATTTGTTTGATAGCCGAAATGAATAAAAAAGAACCGAACCAACAGTCGTATGGTTTTGCTGAGCTAATAGCGGCTGCTGGGAGCAGTAGCTGCTCAGTTATGGCTGGCCAGCCGCTCGTAATGTGATTCTCATGGAAGACATAACGGCGTCGTTTCCCATGGATAAACCAGAGGGGCGCAACGACCATACAAACACGGTAAGGCGCGGAGTAGACTACGCCATGTATTTTGCATAGCGTAGTTAAGGCGCGTAGTCTCGTCGTTGCGCTCCCTTGGGATAAACAACTATACGAAATACATTGCCATCCATAGCTGATCAGCTGGCTGCTCTCAGCAGCCACTACCAGCTCATCAGATTCAGAAGTCTGCGAGCCAATCATCTTATCTTTGGTTGGCTCTGAATTTTGGCTCGAAATAACAAAAGAAAAAAAAAACCCATCTGCATAAATTGATTCGCCATAACTTTTTGGCCATGCAATTTTATTACGTTGTAAATGGATAAGAGCCGAGACGGAAAATCAACCATTCATACGCTTCAGTCATTTGTTTGCTTAACGTGTGTGGCATACAGGAGCAAATACGTTTGTTTTAGCAAATTATGCCGAAACAGAAAATGACAAGAAAACAAAATTAGGTGATAACATGATGTGTTCGTCAATCACTTTGACATCACCAAATCAAAAGGCTGTGTTAGAGATGCAGAAAATGTTCGAGATGTGAACCAAAATCTGACGATTGGACTTATTCATGTATAAATTTGTTATCTCTTATCTAAATATTGGATCAATTCAATGAAGCGTTTGGATGTGAAAAAAATCGAGTGAATATTTGGAGGCAAAGGGCAAAAGCAAACATTACAACTTACCTCATTCAATTTGCCTCGTTTCGGCGTCCTTTTATTGGAACATTCCCCACAAAATGCTTTGACACGTGTACAACTGCGTGTATGATAAAGATTCCGATTAATATCCATTGTCTTCGGATTCTTGCTTCTCATGGTGGCATTTCCGCTCCAAGAAATATGAAAAAATATCTTGGAAAAAATGGCTTGCAAGCTATTGAGCAGCTTATAGAAAGTAAAACAAAGGTGCACATCGAAGAATGAACGAGTTCTTCTTTTGTTCCATTTTATTGTACTCTCGGTATCCTCATTCCGACGTCAAGATGCTATAAAAGAGGGAAAAAATTCTGTTTTCATTGCCATAACAATAACTGGAGTTTCACGAATAACAAACGAACTGTGTTTGTGTGAACGTGACCAACGGCGTTGATTGAAAAAAGTCACAATATCAGTGAAAATCCAATCAAAAAGCGTTTTTTTTCCTCGTGCTTGAATCACCATAAAATCGTGGAATACACATTCGATTCGTATCCCGATTTCATTTCCGTATACGATTTTTCTCGTAGCTTCACCCATCATAGCAACAATTACACGATTTTGTTCGATTACAAGAGAGAAGAGAATACAATTCTCATTCAATACATAATTTTTGTGACTTAAGATTTCCGATGGAATGGATTCAGTCAAGTTGAGACTGAAGGGTGTCAAATAATTGAAAAATGAGCTGAACCAAAATTAGTTTTTCTCTCTCTCTTTCTCTCTCTTGAAAGATTGCCCTTCATTCAGAGATAAATACATGTGCGCTGAAGTTTTTTCTTTGACGACAACAAAACATGAATGGTGGAAAGTTGGATAATTCATATGTCAAATTTGCGATTTGTCAAGTCTGCAAAAGTCTCGCATGATTTTTTTTCATCCTTCGTGTGATATGGTGTATTGAATTCAATGCGAATGTTATGTCTTTCATTGACATCGCATACAACGTGTTAATCAAGCGTATTTGGATTCTCAAATCCGTTAAAATGTCATATGCACACATGATGGCAATTGCCGTTTTTTTTTTCACACAGCCTTCAGATTCGATTACGAATTACATATTATTTATTATTTTTCGAGCGAAAAAAAACAGCAGCTTACAACAGCGTTGCAAGCAGTTAAACGAATACAATTTCTACGGAGCATTTACGATCGGCAGAGAGTCGTAATTTCTGAAGTGCTCAACATTTTGCACGCGCCTCCTCTTCGATAGTAGGAGAAACACAGCAAGCGAGCAATTCACATTCGTGTACGTTGTTTTAATGCTGATTCGGACAGTTTTCTCTTCATCGACTCCATTTATATTGGTTGTGTACGGTTCGAAAATTGTGTGTGTTTGCAATGAAATGACCATGCAGTTGGTCATAAATTACAAACGTATATACCGTTTTGACGTGTCATTTCTGTGTGTAGACAAATATATTTTCGGGGTACTTCGCATGTGTGCTGGTTGGTTTCGATGGGAGACCTATGGTGCGAACGACAATTTTGGGGTTATCGTAATTGCCTCTGTTGAAATTGCTAATGCTACCAAATGTTCGAAATTTCATTTGCTCATTTTTTTGTCTTTGATCCAATTTATTTTAGCTAAGCGAAAATAGAAAGGCACACAGTTTTTTTCTTCACAAATGAAGTGCATAGAACGAAATCGGCTCTGTACCATTCCATTGAATAGACAAGAGTAACATTTTATTGCTTCGATTTTTTTTTGCTTATCAAATGATTTTTTTCTTCAGTTAAATTTTTCAGTGAAATGAATTTCATTCAAATTGTATCGAATTTAACTAACAAACGGATCATCATTTACAAAATGTTCTGCACAGTCAAACTAGCTCCTTTATTTTTCCAATCTATGCCAAATGAAGGCAATGAAAGTTGATTTGGGTTTTTATTCGCCTCAGCAAATGATACTCAATTTCCCTTAATTTGAATGATGTAATAAAGACAATTCGCCTGAGCTGTAATTGCCTTTGGCTTACAAATGGGTAAGCCATGAAATCGAAATGATAGTTTCTTGTTCCAATTTTCGGGATTATGTGCGAGAGAGACCAGCGCTCGGCATCTTCTAGCGACATATCTTATACACAGCACATCATACAATGTTATTACAAAGCAATTATTATCTGCATAGTGATTTTCTTCTCTCTCTCTCTCTCGCTCGTTTTTTCTCTCCAAATTTTTTGCTTCCATAATCGGAACACTAATGATGGAATTATTTAAATCGAGTTTCGAATGTTCCCATCCAAAAAAAAATCACATTAAAACAAATTCGCCAATCTTATTACATAAGACCACTGATTTGGGATGGAAAACGATTTTAAATTGATGTGGTGAATGACACTGACGAATTGATTTGGCATTTTACGTTATTCACAAAAACAAACGTCCGTTGTAACTGTCATGCCTGTCAATATTCATCTGACTCCCTCGAACTCACTTTTACCCTCACATTCTCTTCCTCTCTCTCCCTCTCTCTCTCTCTCTCTCTCTCTCTCTCTCTCTCTCTCTCTCTTTCACCGCTCGCTCGCTTTCGGAGAGGTAAGAGCTTTCATTTGAAGGAAGCCCTTTAATATTCCTGAAATTTCAACATATTGCCTTTTAAATTTCAAGAGATAAAATAATTTTGCAGCATGATAACCAAACGATTTCATTCGAGCATTGAATTGAGTTTACTTGACGCATTGTTCCATTCCGATGTATCTGACATCCGAATTCCAAGAGCCACTTCGAACACAACTTCGTCTTTGAGAATGATTGAAATAGTAAAGAAAACAGGCAATAAATTAGTGTACATCAAGTGAAAACATAAATTATTGCTGTTATTACTATCGGATTGCTCTCCTCGAAAATCTCATTTACGAATCAGGGGGGCGAACATTAAACTGAACACGCCGGCGAGTATTCGCAAGCATCACATATTTTGTTCGTGTACTTTGATTCATATGTATGAAATTCCATATGACGTGCTATCAAAATGAATGAATTATGGCGAAAATGAGTAAAAATCATTATGATTATTATCCATGACATATTCAGTCATTTGCGTCATGCAACGCCATTTATACAAATATGCTCTCAACTTATTCGCATCAAAACTTTTCCAATAAAACTGCTAATTAGCTAATTAATGGCGAAAAAAAGTTTGTTAGATTGTGATGTGGAGAGAGGGATTCGTGCTCATATTCTGCGGTTTTATGTGACAAGTATTTTCTTTGGTATTCTTCATGACAACAGATGTTGATGCATTTCGATGCTGTGAATTTCGTGCGATGAAATCTCATCAAGAGGCAGTTTAACATCGAATGGCATCAAGTGAAGAAAGTGTGCGATAATTTATATTTGATCGAAATTGTGTGTGTCATACATATGAGTGTCATACATCGAGTCCCATTTGTCGGATTGGTTCACAGCATGGGACACCATGAATAATGGTATCATCTCGAAGTGTGTCACAAGCAAATTTAATGTTGATTGCGTTTGATGTGAACTCAAGCCTTTCGATTTGATGATGATTCGAATGCTTGAAAAGAGATTATCGATGAGAAGAGCGATTGAACTTAAATATGTTCGATTAGGTGCGTCGCATCCCACAACTATCATGACAAAATGGTCGATAAGGGCTGAACTTTCACAAACAAACAAGTGATAATTTGACACAATGAGTGTGATAAAATATAATGATCGTATAATTCGAGTAAAACTTTTGCACCAATGATAATAATCAAAACTGCTTGAATCGAGAGATTTTGCGGTGCATGAATATTCACTCGAATAAAATCGGGTCAAAACTCCGTTGCGCACACAAACCAATGTGTGTGAACAACGAGTATAAAGGAAAAAACACACAGATACAACGAAATCCAGATAAATGACAATTTTTAGAGGGCACGCCTCAAAAATCTGATAACCAAAAGCACTTTTCATGATAATAATGTCATGGTTTTTAGCTTTTGAGAGAGATGTGTCATTCGCTTTCTACTTTTTGCGTGTGCGAGTGAGTCTCGCGCGCACTGTTTTGTCATCATTTGGTATTCCGTTGTGGGAACGACCCAACTTGTTCAATTTCTCATCGACACCACCATATCCCATTGCACACAATGGCAATAATCGTAATCATAAAATTTAACCGATTTCAATAAATTTCAATTGGAATGCATGCCTATTGGCGATGCTGTTACCAATTACTATGGCAACCAATGGATTTGTTCCATCCGATTTTCGATTTAAACATTATTTCTCATCTATCGCGAACGCGCACACGAACGGTTGACATGTGCGGGTTTTTGAGTGAACACTTGATATTCACTGAAAGGTAATACGTTATCATAATTCGTCATGTAAATATCGATTCGTTGTTTCAAAAAACTCTATCTCTCTGTCTGTCTGTCGATAACTGCGATCATATTGTTTGAAATCACAACCGGCGATGCAATGGATAGAGTGAGTATTGAGCAAATGCTTTCATGAAAACAGCCATTTTTATTTATTGGCTATGGTCGATTGACGGTCGACATACCAGCTCTCTGGACCGCACCCGGCAATCCGAAAAATTCGATGAAAATTCATGCAAATATCAATATTTTCACTTCAATAGATATAGATTATATGCTATGAACGGATTTTTATACTCAGCTAAGCCGTTTACATTCGTTTTTAATTCAAAGTCAATCATTTCTTATTTGCTTCAAATGCTGGCTCATGATCCATTGCTGGCCAAATAGACGTTTTGACCTATTAGATATTTTTGTATTTTCGGTATTTTGCTGTTGAGATCAAAATATTCTTTATGTTGCAATATCGATTACAAAAAGTTAATCAAACAAATCTGAGGCGAAAAAACGACGAATAAGTCAGACATACGTTTCACTTGGACACAAATGCATATCGATTTTCCAATCATCACATTTTGATTTATTTGGAATCAACAGAGCGAACGCCAAAAAAATGGATATTTGATCTTACATGATTGAAATCCATTTTGAAAGTGTTTGAGGCTCGGCGTCGGGCGGAAGAAAGGCGAGTCGGTTTTTGTTTTGTTTTTTGAGGAAAATAAATATTGACCGAGCGAAATTCGATACAAACATTCAGTCAATTTAATTAATTGGCAATGTATGCCGTACAAACACCATTTTTCGACGTTTTGTCTGTTCAATAAAATCCAACGCAAAACACTGGTTGGACGAATGACAGGCGATACGCACGAGAGTACAAAATGCTTTTCATGTTCCGTATCAAAGCAACGCAAACTGATAAAAAGAAACAGACATATACAGCAACAGCATGCATACACGCATTCATTGGAAATATGAATATAAAGGACTGATATGCTTAAAAGGATTCGCTTTGGCTTGTAATAGCATGGCTGCTCTTGACAACAGCACCACATCATAATATTTACTCAATTATATAAGCAAAAGCATATGAGGGACACGAGCTCAACGCAAAGCACAGCTCTCACAGGTGTACACAGCGGTATGGATGGCTATTGATTTTCTGAATCGAAATTGATACCCTTGAATTTCGAGATTTGAGAAGAGCTTGAGCAACGGAACAACAGTATTATATTAATATAAATATTTGTTTCTCTATTCTCAACAGACAATTGAGTTGAGTCGGTCTCTATAAAATAATGTGCTCGTTTAAAGCAATATTTTGAGCTACCAACATACCTTATTATTTGCATCGATGAACAAACAAAGCTTGAATCCTGCGTATCAATCAGTGCGTTATCGTGAATTTGCAGCCTTACTATCGATGCGACCTAACATTTCATATACACATTGCTTTCAATTCAATGGTTGTGATAGAATATTTGTGTGCAGAACACTCACGAAATGCATACACGCGAACACAAAACCCACACATTCTCTTCCAATGAATTGTGTTTTTGTGAATAGCCCGGCACAGCGGTTTCGAAGGAAACAGCAAAAAAAAAAACGTTATCATCTCGACGGGATATTGTTTAGGTTAAGGTCTATAAATGGAACTAGCAACAATGGCGTCAGTCTATATAAGTGACATAATTAGCACAATGGCACCTCAATGGTCAGCGCATTGATTCGGGTCGAATATGAGAGTGCGTTAACAAACTTGCTGCTTACCTGGCGTGCTATTGCCAAAGGTCAAATGCTCACTAAATCTAAATCTAGGCTCAAAATAGATTGAATCGGGTTGGATTGGCAAAAAAGGGGAACAAACATATAAATAATCCGTTTTATGCCGTTTCAACAGAATAATTTTTAAAAAACTTTCAAACCTTCTTCAGTCACCATTGATCTACCGCATGAAAATATTTGTGAATGTTTGGATGGTTGCAGTAGCGTGGAAAATTTGCTGACACAATGATTTTTAAGGAAAAGAATAAATTGGATCATTTTTTTGTAGAATAAAAAAGAAAAAGGCAAAATTATGCGGCAGAAGAACGGGTTGAATCGTCGCATTATGTTTATATAGGACATGAACAATTCTATGTTAAAAAATAACGGTAATAATAATAATCACGATCATTTGCATCTGAGCGCCACGATATCAGACGTCAGAAGCAGAGTAGAAAAAAAGTAGAACCCAGCAGCAGCATTCATGAGCAAATCACAGGCAATAATTCTTCACACATGCCTGCAAGCAGATTGTCGGCAAAGGATTCAACGCTTGATGACGCGCACGAAATACGCACCATATAACATTTGAATCTTGAGCTATGCGTTGATATTTATACATTATATGTTTCGTCTGTCTCAAAGCGTCGGCAAAAGGGTCTTTCGGGCTTTGTTGACTATTGTTAACTGTATTACGAATACAATGATATTTTCGATGCACGCGGTGTCAGAGTGTGCGTTCGAACGTGATATAAATCCACCTGGCAAATTGTAAACAATTTGTTATCAAATGAATTTAACACCAGCCCAATATATGCTCGGTCGAGCAGCCGCTACTAACCCCATGATAACGGGGAGAGAAATTTGCTGCTATGCAGCACAAACCTTTATCGCTTACAGCAATATGTTGGATTTACGGTGTGCCATTTTTTTCTCTCTTTCTACACCATATATTTTTCCCCACTGATTTACGATTCAAATCGAAATCATTCAAAAAATATGCGATCATCTTTTACTTCTGTCGCTTTAATTTTTTATTTATGACTATGACCATAAGAAAACGCTCACTGCATTTTTTGTTTCGACGGATTAAAATGGCGGATCTCAAAACCATTTCACATTCGATTTCAGCGTCCAAAAAAAAAAGCGGTTTGAAAAATAATAAAAATAATATAACAATCATCGTGAATATATTGAAACGGCTGTATTATACCGAACATGAAACCAGCTATTTCATAAGTTAGCTTGACTCTCGCTCTTTTTCAGCTTGATTATCTTTGGTGTTTTTTGGAATTCGTGGCAATCGCGATGCCATTTGCCGCGCTTGGTTATGTGCACATACATCTTCTATTCTCAATTCACTCACTTGCTCTCTCTCATCCAGTGTAATGCCCAACTGTGAGCAAGAATATTTCTCCTTCTACTGCTGCTGCTACCGCCACTGCTGTTGTCGATTCTCTTTTTTTTTCTCGCGCCTATTTTTCAGTCGTTATTCGAAGCGATATTTTTGTTGGTATGCTATGAACGTGCGTCGACATACAAATGGTTTCGATTAAATGGTAATTGCTAGCGATATAATAGACCAATTCTTTACATTGGTTTTTCCGTTTTGGCTCATTCACATTCCCAATGTCGAATATATCCGAGAGCAATGCATTTGACGCGGTTTAGTGATTCAAATCGTGCATTTGGCCGATTTTCTATGCGAAAATGCTTAGTATTCTCCCCCATTACATTTATATATGTAAAATGTTCATCTATGCGATCTAAACATTACCAATTTTGGCCGACAGTCGAATCATCGAATTCGATTCAAACTGATATTGCAACGACTAAATCGGGCACAATAAATTCGCATTTTACTAATATTTTCTACACAATATTTTACGGCCTGGCGCGAGATCACTTCGAAAGCGGCCATTATTTTATTGTTGGGTCCTACAAAAACATATCATTTCACTGTTGCGCCATATGGTCAAACTTGTAATTGGATTTTGGATATAATAAGACCTCTTATCAGTTTATAATATAATAATCTTATTATTCGGACAGGTTGGCCTTTGGACAACCATAGAGGTTAAATAGAATCATATCGACTTATTTTTATTCCAATTGATCTAACTGAACAATGGCCACAAGCATTCGACGAAAATGTCCTAATTCAATGGCAATTTCTTCGATAGTTAATTCAAGTTTAATGAAAACGCACGAAATCCCATTTAAACTCGGACATTGTCCCATTTTTCGGAAGAATGGCGCAACATGGCCGAACGATTTAACCGGGAAAAAAATTGAAACATCGCAGAAAAAGAACGACTCGAGAGGACACATAAAATATTATTATTGATGATTGAATGCAATCGTCAAATGTCAATCGAGCCTAACATTTATTATACGCGCGCTCATCAAACGTAAAATTGATTAATTTTGCGTACACTAAAACTGTATAGAGATATAGATCCGTGTTTGATGTGCCATATGGTTCGATGTTGTATTTTTATCCTTTTCCGGATTGTGCGTATGTTTTCCTGCTTAGCGGTGCAAAATCGGTATATTCGTCCATGACTGACATTTATGTTCATATAGATTTCACGGATTTTGTTTTTATTAACCTTTTTTAACGGCTGATCCAATATATTGAAGTCGAAACGAATGATTCGATTTCTGCTGACGGCTGGAAAATGAAAAGCACACAGTCCAACTTCAAGTAATGCTCGAAAAAATGATACTCGAGAAATTTATTCAACTTGTGATTTATTTAACTATTGATTTATTCAATTAATAATGGAATCAGAAATTAATTCGATTTTATTGAATTGCAACTTTTCACTTCAAAATATTCCTTCTATTCGACTGAATGCCATTGGAATAGTGAAATGTCGTAAACGAAGTACATACATTTCGTTTATATTCGACGTATCAATGCGAACCGGACGCGATAAGCGAATCCATTTGAAGATTAAAGGGGAGAATTGTGTGAACACTGAACCATGGAAAAATATCTGCATTAGATAAATCTAAATAATGGGAATGGCAAATATTTCGAATTAAGCGAGATCGAAGTGTTTATTATTCTCTTGTGTCATATAGTCGCAAAAATGAATGCCATCGAATGTTATCGATTATATTGATGGTCTGACTCTCATCTCGATGTACTGTAAATAAGCAAATATTTCAAAAATCGCGCGTGCTCGAGAGAGCGAGCGATCGAACAAAGTCCGAGTTTCTGCCTCGGCAAAATACAATCCGTTATAATGAATCGCATTTGAAACGTGCCCGAATGAACCAATGTCAAAAACGATTTTTGAATTCCAATTGTTTGTTCGATTAGGTTTGGCTATTTTCAAATCAACTGGGAAAAAATGGTTCCGTTGCAGGCGACTCAGCGCAGCACATACTTTCCCTTTCTCTCTTACGGTTCGGGTTGGCATGTCGAATTCGGTTAATTTCCATGGAAATAAGTTCGGTAACAGGATTCGGCACATAACAAATATTACGCAATGAGATCGCAAATGCCAGGTCAATTTCTATCGAAAATGAACGCACTGACGTCAGCTACTGTGTGCGCAGCAGCATACACACACAGCACGTCCAAGCGGACAGATTGAGCGAGATGGAGCGAAAAAAAATGCCTTGCAGAAAAGGCCAAATATTTTTTTTTTTTCAATAAATATTTTGTGAACGCCACTGCCACACAAAAGTGAATATAAATTGCATTTAGCATCGGCAGTGGGCCAATCGAGGTACACAAAAATGTATATCAATGTGAGCAGAAAAAACATTTAGCCAACGTTCGATTGTCAATATAGCAAAACCCGAGCCATGTGAGCGTAGCGATATGTCTTCGATGGCTGCACACATCCATGCTGAAGAAGTCTGGAACCAAAATGAAACAAATAAACTGAAAATAAATAGAAAATATGTTCCTGTACGGTGAGTACGTGTTTGAGCCGAAAGCGAACAAAAGATATACGAAAATTTTATTGGCAATTGAACGAACGGAGCACAGAGCCGAGGAAAAAAATCGCTTGGGGCTTTTTTTATTACATACTTCTTCCTTTGCCGCCCTGTCTCTTTCAATTCTTTTGGATAATTCCTTTTTTCTCCTCTCGGTTGCCTTCTGTTACCAAAGAACAATGCATTCCAAGACAAAATATTGTACAAGAGACTGAAAAATTATTGAACCTTTGAACTGCTGGTAATGGCGCTTCATCAGGAAAAGGACCAAGCAATTGCCGAGACACTTCGAGATACACAGTACAAGAATCTGTTGAGCGAATAAAGCACAAAATGTTACACAGCTTAAGTATGACAAGCATCTAGAGAAACAGCCACATTTATTACAATGGCAAAAAATATTTTCGCGTTCAAGCTTTTTCCGGCCGTTACGATTATCACAGTGACTGAGTGTATGTGTGTGTCCGCGCGAGTGTGTTGCAAGTGTCGAACAACGGGAATCTTATTATCTGCCACTAATATTACATCGGAGTTCATGCATAGTATATAAATCGCATGCCGAATAGGCCCGCTGTCGAATACTATTCCCCATTTTCTCTCACTCTCTTGCTCTTCTTTTCGTGAGCATGACGAAAATAATTCCAGAAAATAAAGCAAATAAATGAGAATGCGAGCATCGAAAACATATTCGCTTTGACCTGACTAGTGCCTTAAAACGTATTTCCTTATTTTTCTGTACTTTGGGTTGATATTCGTTCACGTACATGAGTTGTTCAATTTTACGATTTCGTGCAAAAACATTCGATTCGACCTCGAAATAAAAACGTGAGAGAAAGAGGGACTTGTTTATGTGGTACAAACTTCCGAAGCGCATATATTTTGAAAGATATGCGACGACCATCGATGATACTTTATTTCCGGCATAAACAGTAGCAACCGCACAGAAAATGCGCCATGTCACACAAATATATTTCGCTGGTTTTTAATTTGGACGCTGTTCGTTTTCATGTGCCATCTTCATTTTGTGGTAATGGTTCTCAATTTCATTGTAATCCATCTCAATATGGCAAATCATAAAGCCCAAACACGTGATCTTTTCGATGCCATGAATATTGAGACAAAGTCCAACAGAAGATTACTAATGTGTCTCTCCGTGTCCAAACAAAGACCATCTTTTTCGAAGGAATGTAATTTCCGATTGAAACGAAGAGTGGAAAAAATGAATCTCCAAATCGAGGAAAAAAAAACAACGAATGAGGTGAAATTGGAAATCCATGTTGAAAAGCTGACGCTAAAAGTGAATTTACTCTTTTTCCATCTTGCTGGTCGATTTTTCGTTTGATTGTGCCCTGTATGGTTTGAATCCGTTTGGTCTCACGTTCGGCAAACGACGTTAGGATGCTGCTTTTATTGTCAAACAACCACGCCCTGAACGGAATGGATTTAGCTTTGCTTGCATTAAGATGCTTGTGTGCACGATAAGCGCGTCTATGTTCACAGCTGGAAAGGAAAGAAGAGAATGACGCGCTTGTGTTCCACCACCAGACTCATTACAGTGAGAAGCCCGAAAGAGCCAAAATTTGCAGCGTTCGACGTCAACACTTTGGCTGAAATACTTACTATATACTATATAACATAAAAAATATACGGATGGCCTAATAGATTCAACATTTCGGGACATATAAACGGCAACGACAACGCTGTCAAGCATCTTGTAAGCACCAAGCTCAAGCTCAAGCTCATGCGGCTGCTATATTATTTCTCCCACAGACGCATTGCATTGACGCTCATCACATGACGCACTCCGTATCGAGCGGATAGCTGCCCATATCGAATTTTTGCCTCAGCCAACAACATCCATTGTTGCCTATCATAATAATAGCAAAATTCATGCACACAATCTTTCATCACAATCAGACACAATTGTGCGTAAGACAAATCATCGAAACGATAGGTGGTGCGTCAAACCATGATGATATTTCAACTTTGAAAACTGCCATAAACTTGGCTGGTTTCATGAAGTACTGAGACGATGGTGCTTACTTCTGCCACATTTACCTCGTTTCGGTGAACCGAATGATATATGATGAATAAGACGTTGCACAGTCAAAATATTTTGTGTAATACTCTGAATTTTATTGCTTTCACGAGAACGAATAATATACAGTTGGATCTAGAATTGGATTCTCTGAACCCTATTGAAAGGAAACACTTTGAACCTTCCCTTGATTATAGATCATTTTCAAAAAAAAAATGGAGAAATCTTCTTGTTTCTTCTTTTCAATTTGTCTGAAAATCGAAGTTCGTTTGGTTTTCCTTTGTGTAAGACATCCTTTGGTCTAAGTCTGTTTCAGCGCCAAAATAACGAAGATTCATCTATTTTCAAAAACAATATTGATGATGCGCGACAAACACGTGTCTGGATGTTAATTGTAATTTAAATATTAGTAAAACGTCACCCTTTTCATAACGCAACGTGTTTGTGCTTGAGGCCTTTTTTTTTGGTTACGCATCGATAGATAATTCCAAAAATGATTCATGATACCATCATAAGCCTATAAAGCAATCAATCTCAATTGTCACGCTGTATATCAGACTTGCACCGCATATATTTTCAACACATGGCTTTTCAGCTTTAATCAATTTTCCAACCGACTAATGGCTGAAAATTTCATTAAAAGAAACATGTTTGGCATGCCTTCAGTCCAAAGGGAGAAAATGAAGCGATCGCAATCTTTTTGGACGAGAGAAGAAGAGAGAGACGATTCAAACCTCTTCTAAGCTAAGTCAATGAACAATAATATGCTGCATTTTAGAGTTAAAAGACAAAAAAAGAAAGGTCACACAAGAGAGGAGATGTAAAATATGTAATTTTAAATGATGGATATGGCACGAAAGAGACCAGCCTTCATTGGATCGAAAATGTGTTTAAAGAAGAAAGGCTTTGCCCCAAACTCGTATTCAATCAAACCGTATTTGCAATTTGTGCGTTGTATCCAAGGGGGAAAATGGCTAATACATCAACTTTATCACTTAGCGCCATTGAGTTGGTCAGTGAATGAAAACGATGTGTCCATGAATAAGCTCTCAATCATTGGTTTCGATGATAGAATTTCATTGAAATGAGCTTGAAAATCAAGTGAGATGGCATGCTACTTCCTTCATTCAAAGTCGAAACATCTCCGAATTATTATTGCTTGGCCTCGACCAAAGATATCGATACCAAAATTAGGCGATTTGATAGCAAAAGTAAATTGATTATATGTATTTCCGTTAGCTTAGTTAAGCTGAAACTTCGGCTGTAAATCCAAACAAGTAATTTGGCTGCTGATTCTATCGGCAACGCACAGTCTATATTCTTCATTGTCTTTATTTGGTTATGCACAGTAAATGGATACATCACGATGCCGTATAACAACATTAGTCAAATTCAACGCTAATCAACATTAGATGCAGCCGCGGCCGCGGCCGAGAATGTTTACTGTTCGATGATGATGTACTCAAGTTTCGATGCCAATTAGTATTCGAGTCTTAAACATGACTTGCTTATTGATCGTGTCTCGCATTTCGAAAATTGCTCATCTTAAATGCTCCGCGTTTTTTTCTTTCCTCTTTTTCTCTCTTCGAATGGCTTCTTTGTAATTGGACAGAAAACCATTCATTCAGTTCGAATAACGCAAATGATTGGCATCGGTCCAACTCGTTTTCGTTTCGTCTAATTCACCATTTCTGTTAAGTTAGTACTCACATTACTATTGACAATGACATCGTTCTTTTCGTTAGACATTAAAACTTTGAATATATAATTTTATTTCATGGATTCGGAAGAATGCTCGTTACCTTTTGCATTGCCCATTTCAAATTAAACCCGAATCCCGAACGGAAGGAAAAAAAAAAATATGAAAAAAGAGCCCTAGCCAAAAACTGGAAAAAATGGTTGAATAAATCACATGTTTATCGTTGAATCCCTGGCGTCGTTAGTGTGACGAGATTGTTCATTGTGATGCTTTCGTTTCACTATAACACGAGTTATATATAACTTTCGATAATTTAAAATCATTGTCTTTCATTTATTCTACCGAACGGCTCAGTCAGTCAAATGATCCATGGAATTTAATTTGGTTCCTTCTAGTATTTCGTTCTTTGGTTTAAGTCAACGAAAATTTTCCCTTTTATTAACTTAATACCATTTAGAAGAAAATAAAACGGAGAAGATGGGAAAAAAGAAGGAGACGTTCATTCGAAGGCCCCACGCAACGAAAGGACGTTGAAAAACGACGAGCTACTGCGAAAAAAAGATATTTCGATTCTCAAACAGTGACAGCGCAATGACAATAGCAGCGCGTTTCGCGTAGCTTTTTTGGTCGTAATGGTGCTTCGTTTCCGTTCCCAGTTATTGTCTCGTATCAGCTTTTTTCCGCTTACTTCGTTCGCTTCCGAGTATTTCGTTTTCTCATTCGTTTTCGTTTGGTACCGTCACATGTAACGCATCCCCCAGTAAATTTTGGCAATTTCAGTACATGTCACCCAGAGACAAATACCAATTTGAAACCATGCATAGAAAGAGAGTGAGAGAGAGAGAGCGAGAGAAAGAAAAGCAACGAAAAAAAGAAACCACTTGCTCTCTTTCTCGGATTATTATTATTATTTCTATTTCCATATTACGTAGATTCTGGTTGACTGGCTGCTTGGCATTCGGCTTTATTTGTGGAAAGTGAGAAAGAGACAGAGTCAGCCGCAAAAATGTGTCGTTGTGTGCAAAAATGAATGGGAAAACTTCGTTGAGAAATGTTTTTTTCTTTTGTAAATGACTTTTTCCATGTACTTTTCCGCGTAAGTCGCCTTTCACGATGCCGCTTCCCATTAATTTTAGCATTGGATGCGTGTTCTATTTGTTGGTGCGCGTGTTTTCTTTTCACTCGTATCATTTTTCTACTCTCTGTAAAACCTATGAATTTGATTTAATGTTGCTACAGTATAATTTATTATGATATCGCTGATACTTTTGGCTGAGAAGCGTGTTATTTGCTCTTTGTAATGATTCTAGTTACGCAAACAATATTTTACGGCGACTTGTCAAATCTATTCTTTCGAAGCAGCTTTTCGGCATCTATTGTAGAACTTTGCCTATTGCTCAAATAGTTTGCGCTCTGTTTGTTTGGAGGGAATATTTCGAGTATTTTGCGACTGAAACAACGACGGATTGTTTTCTTAACAGAACTTCGCAATCAACGCAAGAATATGTTACTGTGTGGCATATGATTTTATATCTTGAAGCATTAATTCATTTCACTTCACGCAGCATTTGCCAGATGATTGAAATATTGACTTTTTTGGAGTTTTGCGCAATCGACTGTACAAAGATCGAAGTAATCCATGGTAAATTTAAAGATGAGATAAGAATCAGGAATCAAGCGAAATGTGTAGAAAAAAAGCGGAGGACAAAAAGAATAAAATATAAAAGAATGAAAAAGAATGAAAGCTGAAAAAAAAGAAAACGTAAGAAAAGAGACGAATATGTCTAGAGGAAGAGCCAAAACAAAGCGAGTCGAATACAACGAAAAAGAATGAAATGAATGAGATAAGTGGAATCTGGGCGTTCAATATGGAAACTCATAAAAAAGCTGATTTTATGTGTGAATGTCCTCACTCGTGTAGAGAGGACGGGTAATGGAAATCTAGTTGAAACTTATGGGCAAATGTCGTGTTGAATCGGTGCCATGCAACAAAGTTGCATAATATCCAATTCCAATCATCGTACAAACTCATATTCATATTGAGATCATAAAAATATCGTGAAAATGCTGCACTTACAAATCGCATCCACACTTGATGCCAAAATATAAATCGTTGAACAAAATCTTGTCTTGTTGACAGTTTGCCCGCTGACAGTGTTTCGACATTATCACAACGGGAGAAAGATGCTCGTTCGCATATCTTTTCTGGGCGATAAAGTGTGACGCATCAGAATTTTAGCAAGTGCATCAGGAAAACAAATTAATTTTATTAACTGCACTAAAAAGGTATGCATTTTTCAGCAGCAAAATGGCTAGACCGAATGTCAATGAGACAATCACATCCAATCTCGTTTTGAAATTATATTTCAATTCAAAAAGAGATCACAGAATTGTAAATGATTAAAAAAAATGGGGTTTTTATAATCTGGAAAATTTGATTTGCCACTTGACAATTCGGAATGAATGTGTTCGAAGCTCATAATTTTTCAATGAATACGTGAATTTCAGCATCGTCCAATGTGGTTCAAAGGTCGAGTCGCTTGACTGCATTCATCTGCAGTGGGGAAAAAAAGGTGTGCATATTCCATATGTTGTGAACATCCACATAATCTATACGACTGACCTCATATTTTCCTAAATGCTTCGTATCAGTTTTTTCCATATCGTATTTTTCCACATGCCCGTTAAACTCATTCGTGGATTCAGAAACTATAAACTATTCTTATCGGCTCCTCATTTTTCCTTTCACTGATTCAACCACGTAACAGATAAAACATGCTTTGCATAAAATGTGCCCCTTGACTTATGGTTGAAATGCCAAGTAGATTTCAATAGAATAAAATCAACTGCCTGACAAAACACGTGACCAGTGATCGAATGCAGTATTCAATGCGGAACTATTGTAAATCTTGTTCACCGAGATGTTCGACATGAACCAACGCATCTCGAATATCTTTCCGATTTAAGCAAGAGATCGACTTAGTTTTGTTCAAGATTGCCATTTATTAGAGAATATCAGCCAACCCAAATTTCAATCGTAACAATCGTTTTAATGCATCTTTATTAAAACTGGACAACTAATAAAATGTGGTGCAATGTGAAAGGCTTTCACTGAGGGCTCATCCAAAGAATGTATGTCATGGAAATTTTATATTAAACCAGATGAAAACCGTAAAACCATAAAATACAGAAAAACAATTATCCGAAAACACAAATTCTGAAATGCCGCATATACATTCAAGCATTCGGCATAAATATTATCATTCGTTCGGTTTATTATTCAAATTTAAAATACATTGTCACAAGAATATGTACCGCTTTTAAATGATTTTTGGGCGAATCTCGCTAAACGGATGTGATATCATCAGAATTCTGAAGTGGAATGGTTGACAAATAAATTTCGGCCTTCGAAATGCGTATGAACTTGAATTGGGTCTGGCAGAATGTGGCTGAAGAATCCGCCATTAAGCTTTAAAGTTTCTGAAAACATTTCATTTTGTCATAATAAAGCTAGAATTAGTGACAATGCGACCGCATCCATTTTCGGCAAAATATGAGATTCTCGATTTTGATTTAAATGTGCAGTTGAAGAAATGAAAAGCAACCCTTTGAAATTGTTTTCCGCATATTGGATTCGTTACGAGAGTTCATTGGACTGTTTTTCAAATAAATTTTGATAAGCCCTTTGGTTTTAGCATTGGTTATGCTAAAAATATGGCACCAAAACCGCAACAGCACACAGAGGCACATCAGCCACCATATCGAAGTTCAAACCAATGTTTTTTCCCAAACACTGCCATAACATGCGTGGGTAAATAATTCTGCTGGGTGCTTTCTCTCGCCAACGTTTGCCCATCTATCGAAAAAAATAAAATATATTCGAAAAATTACGGAAAAAACACACACAGCCGGGAAAATCGGCTCTGTTTAACCGCAACCAAGTATTTTCATAGATTAACTAACGCACATTCAAATCTGTCTCATGTGCAATATAGTGTTTGCGGCGGGATTCAATTTATTGGGTTGCATTTTTTTTATGTATTTCCGATGGGTTTTGCGTCTATCGTCACCAATAATTAATGCTGATAAATCGAGAGTTTTTTCCTGCGAAATATCCGTGCATTCTTTTCAAAAATATTCGGCGCGAACCTTTCGAAACTTACAAATGGCTGCGTGCTGCAATGTGGAACGGGCGATCGATGGCATATATGCCCTTTTTTTAAATTATCAAAAATAATTCCGAGTGAATTCCATTGAAAATCCCGGAAAAAGCCGATTGGAAGATCAAGTGTGCCGAGGCAATTCTGTTAAAAGCCAAATATAACATTTGGCCAAAGTTGCCGATTGAAATCGATACCCAAACCCAAAATATGTATGTATATTTAAATCCATATGCGATGAAATTTGGAATGAAACATGTTTTGCATTCAATGCCATGGCCCACGAGTGATAGCATAACAAATAACCGGATGGTAAAAGAAAAATATTGTTTCAATAAGGCATGGGCAATGGGAAAATTCCATTTTATTTCCATATCGATGAGCTAAAAATACCCAAATTCAATATTGATTTTGAACAATTTTTACCTTATCGGAAGGATTGATATAAAGAAAATATATTGATACAGCGTGGGAGAAAAAGGGGTGTGAGGGAAGATGGAGTGGAAAAAATTGCAAAAAACATTGGGTTCTCTGATTTGTTTGTGTGACATATAATATATTGTTATCACAATAGTATAAAACAAAAATATATTTTGAAGTGTGATATTACGTTCGAAAAATCCGCAGAGAGTTGAATTGGCGTGGAAAATGTATGCGTATCACTCCGATCTCGTACAGCTTGAAATTTGTTGCAAATTCTGACTAGGGAATGTATAATTTTGTTTATTTTTTAGCGTTACCAAACAGACTTTCGAAACATTAATATTTTAAAATCCCTTGTTGAGTATAATAGGCGATAATTTAGCATTAATTACTTCGGCAATGTATTTGGGCAATACTTTCAAAAATATGCTTTCAATTGAAATGCTCCATTAAAATAATCCATTGCCAATTTATTCCGGCGGTCTCAGTCCCGGCGTACGGAATGTAGCAGAGTGCTTATCAAAAATGCGTTCGCTCTCCTTCGGATTTTATCGTACCACATTATTCACAAGCGTATAAGTTTTCAATTCATTAGGAGGATTTTTTTTTTCGGCAAATCTAGACGTAAAAATATCCGGTCGGTTTGGTATTTTATCCGCATAAAATAGCCAAATTTTAAATGCTTTTCACTGGATATGCCATTGCGATTGTGCGGGCCGCTTCCCAAGTCTACCGCTCATAAAATTTCCACTTAAATTTACATAAATATAAATTTGAATTATCAAATCCTTTAATGCGAAGGGGAGAACGAAATATACGGCCAAGGACGGACACACCATTATATTCATCATGCTGAATTTTCAGTTCGATTGAATGCAGTCTTACTTTGTGCGTACCAAGAAAATACCGAAATGCTGGAAATACGGCCAAGAAGAGCGAACCATAGCAATATGGTAATAAATTCTTTTGTTGATGGGCTAGATAGAGGAAGAGTGTGAGAGAAAGTGTGTGTTTGCATGTTTATAAATACGCGTTTAAACAATCAGTCGTCATTTCGTTTTGATAATACCGGTCCAAAGAGAGTTTGTCTGCAACGTTACAGCTGCTGCTGGTGTTGTGTTCAAAGAGTGTTGGAATGTAAAAGCCCGAGCGAAAGCAACATGGTCGAAAGCATTTCCGTTAACAAGCGGTCGTCTCTTGACATAAAGAGCAATTACATCCGTAAAACCAGGTAAATTTCAACCGAACCCCCGAAAAAAATACTTCATGCTCAGTTCATAATGAATGGTATATGTGTACCGGGCTTATATATGTTTAGAAATGTTCTCATTTCTCGTGTTCATGTACACATTTGAGACAGTTCCTTCGCCACACAATGCTTTAAATCAACTTCGGGGCCCGGTCGACGGAGTTTGAGTTAATTCATTGTGAAACGTAAAATGAACCTAATGACCAAACTTGCCTCTTGCCATTTTCAAACAGCACCGTTTCTGTGCGCAAAAAGCGTCGAACACATACACGACAGAGAGAGAGAGAGAGAGAGAGAGAGAGAGAGAGTCTGTACCAATAAAACGATAAAAAACTAGACGAAATGTGGAAAAGGATTTGTTGTATGAGCGAGAGAAAGGCAAAAGAAAAGCTCGTGATGAACGACTTGACGCAAAACATTTTCGTAAATGCCTTTCAACTTGTTTGAATAAATATATCCTTGTTTGTATTAGGCGAATATTGCTACGCATACGTATCCAAACAAGCATTTGGCACTGTATTGGCACGACTGCTGAAAATTTGCATGCCATTAATTATCTCGGGCACATAGACGTTTGTGTTTACATTATTAAATAATTCGATTTTCCATTTGCCCGTACAATGAAAACAAACGCATACGATCACACATCAGATGCTAAGAATCATATCATTCTATTGATTAATATCGCTTGGATTACGGTTGATGTGTGGTATATTTATTTTTTAAAAAGGTGTAAATACCTTCGGTGGCCATGTCAAATATTCAAAAGATTTCGGTTGCTAATTCAAAAACGACCATTCCGCTTCAATGCTGATGAGAAAATTTAGTTGTAAAAATAGTTTTTGGGGCATTAATTCACCATCCATATGTCTATTATACATAAAATCTCCAATTTCGCTCTGAAACAACCTGAACCTGGCCATACAATAAAATCCAATGATATACAAAGTAACCTAATAAATCGCTTAGCTTATGTATTTGCAACAAAATATTCACCACAAAGCAACATAAGCGATTATCGGAATATCGATTGATATTCGATCAAAATGGTTTGTCTGATTTGTTCCGTTTCGAAGCCTATTCAGAGTTTTCATCCGTAATTGATGCGGTGTTGTGCCCAAGCATCTGTTCACTTATTGAGAAGCAACGACCCCGTTCCATCAAATTGTGCATTGATTCGGAATCAATTGAAAGTGTTATTACACTGGAATGATAGCATCGCTTCACCGCGTTCCGCGCTCGCGCCGTGCAACAGAATTTCCGTCCAATTTCATTGCAAATCATCATGGTCGTCATTTAATAATTGATATTTCATGGTTTATAGTTCCTATAATCAATTCTCATTAGAGTAAATCTAAATTAATGATGTTGATGAACATGTATTTTCGCTCTTCCGACCGAGAAATTGCAACTGAAATCGTTGGGATTAAATAGCTATTAGACACATACACCGATCAATTATTTTCGTCAAGTGGTCACGCCATTTTCCGAATCATTATTTTGACTGCACGAGCCGTGAGCCGTGATTATAATGAATTCCCGTGATCAAACGAATCATACATTCATTGGTTTTCGATGAGCCAACCACGAGCCGAGCCAAAAGCCCATTTAATACATGGAATTCGATTCAAGTAAATCACAGATTTCATTTAGCGTCATAATGACACAGCTCAAATTTGATGTCTTTTGACGAAAAAAAAAAAAAAATAATTGGCTCGGCGTGGTCATTAAGCATATGTTTGTGGCTGATATTGCACACGCATAATTGGAAACGCGAAGCGAATGCCAAATCAGAAGACGAAAAAATCCACCAAGCATTATTACAAGTCATGCTAAATGTAATGTGTGAATTGTGTAGATAGATTAACATCGGCTTATTGACATTGATATGGAGAGAATGAATACGCAAGATTGATAATCAAGTCATAGACAAACGCAAGAGAATATAAAATAATGAAGATTTTCAAGTTAATTATATCACGCGATGGCAAAATGTGCAAATCGATTCGACGTATCGTCGATTCTTTTCGCAGTCAAGTGGGTCAATCACTGAAAACGGCTGTATGAGGATGCATTTTATCATGCCACTTGTTGTTAATTTGATTTTTACGGCTGTTCACGCCGTACACCAATTTGGCTCACAGTTGCTATAACTGGACCGCATAAAAAAGTTTTCCATGCAATTACAATGTCCATAATATGGAGCAATTGCGCGCCCCAGTTTTTCAAGTATTTCTCCCATTGATTTATACCGAATTTGGTGTGATCGCCACGTTTACTCGAACAAAGACTGTTACAGCCCAAATGTGGCAATAAAATACTCCATAAAAATTAATTCTATTAATTAAGATGTTTGCCGGTTGATTATTTGTGATGCCGGAGCCTAGCCACGTCACTTGCTGTGATAATGGATATTTGCTGTTCCGATAGGTGTTTGATATCATAACATTTACAAACAAACAGCTACCCAACACTCTTATTAATGTAAGCGTCTACATTTTATGGACCATCATAATGACAATATTGCGTATAATGTATATTCTTATACGATTTTATTATTTATATCGGTGATGCTACCAGAAATCCTGCTCGACAATCGAACTCTATGAGCGCAAACGGTTGATTTATGTATCACGTTTCGTGCTATTATTACATTTTGGTGCAAAACCATTAGGAGTGCCGATAAAGAATTGATGTTTTGACAATATCCGAAATCCTACTTTGCAAAAGGTAACCTGCAGTTTGCGTGATATGCACAAGCGCATTGATCAATTAACGTATCGAAATGAGCCGACAGATTTGTTTTATTGCATGTTAAACAAATGGAAACATATGATCAAACGAGCAAACGAGCGGAAAAAAATCATAAATAACAATGACAAGTGTCGGTGCTTATGAAATATTTATTATTTCTCGTTGCATTAATTAATAATAACAATCATGTCACATACATTTAAAAACATGTACATTCCAATGGAAAATTGAAAAAAAAACGACTTTTTTGGGGTGAAAAAATGCAACGATAAACGCGAAATGGGAAGACTATCAATGTTGTGGCTGCTATGAAGTTGAATGGAATATGAGTTTTGGACTGTTGAAAAATGCATGATGCTCAGCACAAACTGCTCATTTCTCATAATACGATTGTGTTCAAACAAATACAAAAAAATTCCAGCAAAACAATTGATACGCGTCAGTTTCAAGCGACTTTTTTTCATTTGATTGGATTTTTTAAAACCGCCACGAGGTTAAATGACATGATAATTAAAAGCAATAACACTGCACACCTGAAATAACACTTCTTACAAATTCGAAAATAGTCACATCCCAAAATCATTTCCAAATGCACAATATACAACATTTAAATATTAATAATGTCCATTCGAAAATTTAAATAACCTTTTTTCTTTTACATTTAAAATTGTGTATTTATACACAAGTACGGATTCGGGTTAAATTTTGATTAAAATTCGTTGATTTATGATTACAGTCGAAATATACACTCGAAATTTCACAAACATTGCAATGCCATTTGGTTTGACGATGGTAGCGCTGTTGAAAAGCTTATTGCTTTACAACTAAATATGGTTGAACTTTCGAATCGAGCATCATCTGATAAATCGTTTGGGCTCTCTCTGTCCCACACCCACTACTTTTAGCCAGAGCCGAACGTTGACATTGTTGTGCGAAATATTGGTTTGGCTGAGGCTAAAAAGCATTAATAGTGTTGCCCGGCGCACTCACACCCAAACGCACCGATACTCTGAAATCCCGAAAAAAGCAATTTCACGCAAATATTTTCCTACCATCTATTTTTTATGCTCCACTCATCTTTTTATGCGTGTGCAAGAGTGCGTGCGTCTTTTTTTTGTGATGATCCCATTCAAACCATTGTACTGTATCTCTTTTTATTCCAAAGGATATTGAACAAAATCTTTTTTCCGACACACTGAATAAAATGAAAGTCAACCACTTCGAATGATTAAGACGGATGCTACAAATACAAATCGCCCTGTAGCGGCGAAGCAAAATATTTGGCTTTGTTCGGGAAGTGAATGTCTCTTTGAAACATTATCTTTTTTGCTCTCCTTGGTGTTGTTGTGGAAAGTGCAAAGCTCTTCAACGAGAAGTGTGTGAATAGAGAACTTCTCTCGACGTGCAGCACAAAAGTGACGAATATATCATGCGGATATGGTGTTCAAATTTTAAATATTCTTGTTTTGCGTTAAACTCACTTTATTTGGTCGACGCTATTTTAGATCGAAAATAAAATTGATAAAGATGAACAAGGGTATGAAAAGTATTTAAGAGAAACCCGTATTCGAATCCAAAACGAAACCAACATTTATAATGCGCATTTATTGAATTTATTCATAGTTTATATTATGAAACCAAATTTAAATAACATGAAAAGCTATGTTCAGTTGAAATTTCATGTCGATTTCTGGCAAACCGGATTGTGAATTTAATTGACCACCGTTGGACCCAAACAAATTACTTGCGAGCGTCTACTTATGCGATTTGAAATGTGTGAGTTTACATGA
Source organism: Obolodiplosis robiniae (assembly GCA_028476595.1). Taxonomy (NCBI): domain Eukaryota; kingdom Metazoa; phylum Arthropoda; class Insecta; order Diptera; family Cecidomyiidae; genus Obolodiplosis; species Obolodiplosis robiniae. The sequence continues at coordinate 16,279,019 of CM052015.1, read as the reverse complement.
ATTTACCATCGCATTCGATCTGTGTGCCTCTGAATATATCAGTTTGTTTGGTTTTGCAGAATAAAATATATTTCATATTTTATGATAAATGATGATGATTTTCGTCTGGGGAAAAGTTAGCAAAAGTGGAATCGCAAATCGGCGTCGCATACAATTTTTGCATAATTTGGAATGTTGAAAATTGTAATGTCGAGCTTTTGCGAGAAATAATCATTGATTAATAGAAAATTGAACAGTTGGATTGTGTTTATATGTAATAAATTAAAGTAACACGGTTCCACAATCACACAAAAATGTAATGCATGTGTGTGTGTGTCTGTTTTGATTACGAATTCGGTGTGTAATTTGGTAAAATGCAAAATTAAAGTGCCAATTGTTTCTAATCAGATCGGCGCTGGTTGGGAGTTCTAGTGTTATACTCATATATCAGAAGTGGTTATACACACAGACAAGGGCAGCAACAGACAACCGATCCATTTTCCAGAAATAATTGTGATTTGGAAGCAATGCTGTTCCATTCACGTGGATTAATGAATGGGTCATGAATGTTTTAGAAATGCAAATACAATTGAAATACGATTTGCATGGATCAATATGCAATTTTCGCTTCCCAAATTTATATGAGCGAATGAATGCACAGCAGAGTCACCGATAGAACGGGTGTAACATGCATTTTAGCTTTGATTCAGGCTCACACATACGCAAAAATGGATGATTTGTGCAATTCGGAGCGTGCGTGTGCGTTACTCATGCGAATAAACACAAATTTACTGTCAACATTTGAATGAATAAGCTGCATTGTTTCATTTATCCGGTTTCATATGTATCGAATATTTTGGTATTAACAATGCATGGCAATTGAACGCATATTCATTCTTCAATCCTGAATCTTTTGCATTGCTGCCACTCTCGGCTACAATATTTATTTATGCACAACAGAAAGTCAACCCGTTCGTATTTTGATTGATTGATTGCATTAAATGCATTCAGATTCTGGCAATATTATCGTTTTTTTTGTCCGAATGAATAACATTGAATTATACGCAATTTGGTGTTAACAATTCAGTCTTCATCGATTGTGTTGAAGAGAGCATCAACTATCAGATGATGATTCATGTGAAACGATGGGCGGTTTTTCCGGTGTTTCACGTGCTAAAACGCATTGTCAGATGGTATGTGCACTCCATCCGAAAAAATTCTACAATATGCGCTTCATTGAGGTGGCCTCAATTCACTTCCATTGTACAACCGCAATTGATTGAAATGCACTGTTTGAATGCATCCATTAAAAGTTGGATCCATCATCGTCAATAGTAAATTGCACTTGATATTCGGCGGTATTCTTCTAATTTAACAAGCTTTAGCAATTGTCGTCGACAAACGCCAGGCGCTGTTCTAAACCATCGTCATTATAATCAATTGCTATAATCATTAACATCACTTCAGAGTCGATTTGAGTTGCAAGACGAAAATAATTGGAAATAGAGTTGTTGATCTGTGTACAAAACTGATTTCAATGAACCACTATGACAGTTTTAATGACTAATGAATTTGTTGATGCAAAAACTTCAGCATCGTAGCACAAATCGGCATCATGTGCTCGGAGTATCTGTAACAGCAACAAAATCAAGAACAACAAAAATTTGCGCACAAATCCATTTATCGAAAAGGTTTGCTTTGCTCGAAATAAAATCGATTCCATTTGATTTGTTTAGTAATTCAATAGCATGGCAATTTGAATTTGTTATCGCGTGCATTGAACCGTAAACCGAATTAATTGAATCGTTTCGAACAGAGTGTGAAATAATTTTCTAATTTATTCATTTGAAGCTTGTGGTGAGAATGCGATCATTGACGCGCATCCGATCAATGCCTAATCGCACCAAATTGGATTCTTTTGCTGCGATAATTTTTCAAAAATTGGCAAGTGTGAAGTGGAAATAATATGAGCCAGAAGCAATAATTATCAATGAATCCGGCAGTTGTCATTCAAAGTCGCACCGGAACGACTTTGTTATTGAAAATTGGAGGATTCCCTAGGTGTGACGAATTGTCAAAATCTCTCTTAAAATCGATTTATGAATATATTACATAAATATTTTGGTAGTCGACAAAACACCCATGCAAATATTGTTTGCTCGTCGTCGGCGCGCTGTCAATCTCACCACACTTTGTGTACCACCATCTTTCTCCATCATCACCATGAATATTATAGATTGGATAATTTTTATTCGCATTGTTTGCGATTTAATTACTTTTTCCCTCTTGACAGTTTGTTTTTCCTTCTTCACCAGTGTGATTTTCTCGGCAACACGCAATCAATACGCGCGGCACGAAAACCGTCAACTGAATATTGAACGCGAAAATAGCTGAACACCATGGTTTCCCGTACATCGACACTTCTGTTTGTCTTGGCATTCCAAAATTATGCACTTACTTCATTCATTTCACGAAGCGACAACACTGACACAACCGACGCGTTTCACTTGATATGCATTCACTGAACATTTTCATTAGGAATTCGCCTCGCGATTGATTTTATCTTGGGTTGGCGTTGTTATTCACTTTTTGTTTTTGTCGTGCAAGTTTTTCCATACTTTCGCACGATTTTCTGCGCAAAAGTCGTTTGAAATGTAATAAAATGAATAAAATGGGTTATCACATACAGGGAAAATTACCATAACACTTTTCAATACTCTCTCGCTCCGTGATCTCACTTCGTTTGCATTCAATGCAATCCGTTTATTATGCATCGAATCGCTTCGTATTTTGCAGCAGCAGACGTGCTTCCTTCATTCACTCCAATCACTATTCCATGCATTTATTTCGCTATATTTACCAACATTCTCTCTTTATTTTTCGCTTTCTCTGCTTCAATTCGCTTTTAATCTATGTGTAATATTCGAAACGAAACAACGGCATTGGCGACGCGAACAACCATAAAAATTTATTTATCATGCACTTAAGAGAAAAACGCTCTTCAGCATCAACGTACTTATTGAGATCATCATTGCTTATTGAAGGATTTTTGCATTTTACTACTTTAAACACACTAAAAGATAGAGAGACAAGTCTTCACAGAGAAACAAAACTAGACGGATTTTACCTCTGGCCGGTAAATTTAGTTTGAATAAACCGCCGAACATGTAAATTTTGCCGGAATGCATCTTAATTCAACCAATATCAGTTGTCAATTTACAAGGAATTTGACTTTTCAAAAGATGTTTGAAATTAAACGTTTAGATACCGACAAATTCACAAGTATTTTCGGTTGAAATACACATAAACTGTCAAATTTAGTTAGTGAAATAAACATAACCGGCGGTTGAATTGACCGGCCTCGAAAAAAGACCACACCGTTTTTTTCTCTGTGTTGATAAACAGTTTAGATTGTTTGCATTGAGATTTTAACTATTTGCAAAAACACCCACTTTCACAAATATTGACGATGTTTTGTATAAATATGGCGACAATTTCGGTACATCTTTCGATTACACAAATTCATATTTTTGATATTTGGAACTTTTGGAAAATTCAAAAATAATTAAGCAAAAATTTGTTATAAATTTCAAAGTCGTTTCAAATCTAAATAATAATCTCAATCTATTTCCGGTTTTGGAATTTTAAATTTGAAGTTTGGAATTCGAAATGTAAAAGTTTACAGTTTTTCCTTCATTTTTTGTGACCTTTTGAATATTCCGTTTGTTTCATATGTTCAAAATTCAACGTTCCAATTTGAAAAAGTCAAAAATATTATTTCTTGTTTTTGCAACGAAAAATAATAATACATCGATGTGAAGCAATAAGTGAAAGCATGCCAAATGGCATTCGTATGGCAGCGACTTGTGAGCTAAAATGCAAAGTTCTTAATGTCATTGAAAAAGCTTCAAATCCATTAAGCTGCGTAAATTGGCTCATTAGCCAGCGATCGATATCTTGAAAATCCCATTGCAGCAGCGCTTGTTAAATGTTATCGTTCGAATGTCGCATTATAAAAATCGCTTCGTAGCCGATTAAGTTCGATGTCAAATTGAAAGTTTCTTATGAATATCCACAAGTATTCAATTTATAACGAGTATTGCTCTTGAGAATTGGTGACATTTGCAAAAGTCAATATATTTTCTAATTTTCTAAGCATTTCCCTCAGGATTCAAAATACATAAGCAATCGCAATAGAAATACAATCCGAATCCTTCGAAGTTGGAGTTTTTCTGTTGCAAATTGAAATCATATTGTTCAATGAAAACAGCATTTGTTCTGAAAGTGAAGAGGAATAGATTGAGTATAATGAAATATTGAACAATTTGTCAAACAATTGTTTTTATATTTATCTTTATGCAGCAAAGTTTCAATGCAGAAGTCGAAGGTTTTCGCAAAGAATCTCGGCGAACTATTGGTTCAATCAGAAACTTGGCAATTTTGTATTTGCGTTGAAAATTTGCAATGCACATTTCACAGCGGAACTTTTCAAATTTTGAAGTGCATCGATTGAATAAATATTTACACACGTTTGCGCTTCCCAAATTAACATGAAACGAGGCAAAACATGTTGAAAAGTTGAATATGAAAATGAGGAACAACAAAATAAACTAAAGTTGAAGCCACTTTTATGGAAGAATTTTAACATTCGGCGCATGCAAAGAGTTCAGCGAATGAACAGTTTTAACGAGTCCGGTTGCAACATTTCTTTTTGAACCTGTGAATAAAATTAAGAGATTCCAGTAAAGTTGTGAAGCGGCGGTTGATGAGTGGATGTGAGATCATAATTTCTACAAAACATGGTCTTTCTTTCGTTATGCAGAGAAGAAATGAAATAGATGATGTCGTTTCGAATCTTCTCACCGGAGAACAGATGAAATGCGATGTGAAACAATTCAACTATAAATCTGGAATTTTTTTCTACGACTTCCTCAAGCCTCTATAGAATAAACTATTCAAAGAATGAGTATGCAAAATCATTGAGATTAATGAAGATGATTCAAATACCGAAATATAAGCCAAAAAATCCAATTCGATATGTAAATTAATGTGCATTATTCACGGTAGCGCCAGTAAATTTTGCTTTTATTAAAGTCAAAAAGTCGAGTTTATGTTGAACGAAATAAATTTAATTTCGTTTCTTGGCGCGGCATCGGTGTTCTTGGTGGCAACGTTGCACGGCTGCATCGATCATTTCGTTTTTCGAAATTCCGCTCCCTCGCATTCTCCACATTTTTCGTCGCCAAAAAAGATTATGTCATGTAAAAAGCAGAATTTATTCGCGTAACTTGGGGAGTAAGGAAAAGTTTCTTTCGGATTTCATTTCGCAAAATAAGTTCAGAAGCACGGAATTTCTAGTGTTGGTTTCTTTTTTTGCTTTGTGCAAAGCGCATTTTCATCATTCTTTTCATTATTATCTTCAGTTGGTGCTCTTATCATAAGTGGGTAAGACCGTATTTTCAGCTCAGCAAATCTAACGAGCTTTGCGCTCAGGAAATAGTGACAAAAGTGAAGTAGGTCTAGTGATAATATTAAAATAGTTGAATGGGTGAGAATGCAAACCTCTAACTATTGTGAGAATTAAAATGAGACCAAAAAAAGGTGAGCATAAAAATGAGACCCAGAATATTTTTGGCTGTTGTCTCGTTTTTATCTCCAAATTTTCTGAGCTCATTTTTTCATTCAAATATTAAAATTTTCTCGATCTCATTGTTATTCTCAAAACTTTTCCGGTCTCATTTTTGTTTTCAGATCTTTCTAGTCTCACTTTAATTTTCACAACAGTTAGAGGTCGGTTTTCACTCTCACCCATTCAGTTGCATCGCAAATATGCGCGTCATTCGCAGCCAAAGACATACAAAGAGAGATACGTAGAGAGAGAGAGAGAGAGAGAGAGAGAGAGAGAGAGAGAGCGATGCGATCAAATACAATTTCTAGTAAAATCGCAGCAATGGTGAATAATGTAAATAACGTGACTATCTCTTTATATTTCGTGCAGTTCAAATAAAATGTCGCTGGCACACGAGATAGATATTGATGATATGGTAATCTTGATACACCTATTTTCCCATTTCACTACTGTCAACCGCATAAGTGCAACGAATGAAAAATATAAAATCGACAATTTATGGTGCACGTTGGAATAGTTTGGCGAGATATCCAGTCGAACGGTGAAAAAGTGTTCAATGTTCAGCATTTTCAATCGATGCTATAGAACGTGCTTCTGAAAAGTCAATACCAAAGTCATTAAAAGCCAGAACATGACCAAAAACCGTCGGTAGCCGGTGTAATTTACCGTGGCATATTCAAAATAGCACATCTATTTTAGTTAACATATCAATTGAAGTGCTTGCTATCAATGATAACGTCATCTGCAAAATCATTTCCTCGACTTAATGTTCAATTTGGTGGGATCACGAATGTGTTCTTTTTGGCATCATGAAATATCCCTAAATCACCATATAAAATTTCGTCGAATGAGAAAGAAAAGAACTCGTGCCTGCTTACTTAATCCTCGCAGATTTACGATAATGCGATACAGTGCTAATTCCAATGAAGTCGACAAAATTCAACATACGTAAATTCGGGTGCTTCCGTTTGCAAATTAGGTAAACAACTTAGTTCATTTTTAACTGTGCTCGCGTGCTGCCAGTTGAGAAGCCGATTCATTTCCTATACAAGATTAAGAAACAATAACGTGCGCATGAATTTGTGAAGAATATTTTCCGGTGTTAAAAAATGTAACTGATGATTGTGCGACATTCGCATACTCTCACCCAATCCATCAAACTTATGCACCGATACGTGAGCGGCATGATTCAATTCAAACAGCGGAGAAAATTCAGCCGAAAAATCCATTTTCACATATATTGCCATGCTTGCATTAAAAGTCGGATAGTTGCGAGAGAGAGAGAGAGAGAGAGAGAGAGAGAGAGAGAGAGAGAGAGTAACTCTATACACACATTTTGAATCCATATTAATGAGAAAATCGATATGTACGCACATATGTAAATGACTTGTGCGGGTTTGTGAACCGACGCTTGAATAACGCGCTCCGATGCGTCAAAAGGTGTTTTCCGCATTTCAATTATAAGGCTCTTAGCGAAGCACATTTGTTCATCTTCCTTTTGATTTCGCTTTTTTCCGGCGTTTATATGTGTGTGTTTAGTACGCGCCAGATAAAAAGAGAGAGAGAGAGAGAAAGAGGGAGAGAAGGAGAGGGAGAAAGAGAGTGTGCTTCATGTCATACGCACGATGATTTTTCCGATGGAAGTAGCAATATGTGGAAAAGACGTGCGCTTACAAAAGCAACCGTTTGCATATGTGTATTTAATTACATTTTTATGTGTATGCACAAACAATGGATTTTCATTGTCTGAAACAACATGCCTAAAACAACGCGAAAGCCAAAATAAATCGAGAAAATAGCGCGAGAGGATGTTCAGCATACACATGTGATTCGTGCGCATCTATTGGTGAGATGAAAAGTGAGTTAATTTATTTGCCATCTCTTGCCATGGAAAATGTGTTTGTTTTCTCACGTTTTTACATGTTACAAGGCGAACAAGTATGTTTTCCCTTGAAGTCTTTGAACATTTTCAGATAAAATTGATAATGAAAATTGTCATCGCATTCAAAACTGGATGGATTTCCAGTTTATGGCGAATATATAATATGTTGCGCAAAAAGTGCTCGTATTTTTCACATAAACAAGTGAAAAAAAGCCATAAATGTGATGACGTTGGAAACGAATACACCTCTTGGAAGAACGAGCGTTGAAGAAAAACAAGACCATTCCGCCGAATCATAAAATTTCAGCTACAAAAAAAGCGGAACATTTTTTTATTTGATAAAATGGCGGAAATTTGTTGACACTGTGTAACTTGGAATTTTAATCATATGCTGGCGACAGGATAGGACCCGTATCAATTTGTTTCGTACGAATCAAATGAATACACGCCGAATTTTAAATAACTCACTGATTAAACGTGGCTCATCAAGCAGATGAAGTTTTTTTTCTTTTCACTTTTTATATTTGCTTATCCTGAAATATGTATGCGAGCCAACTCGAATGGCAAGAGATATTGCTGTTGAATGTTTGAAGTCGAAATTCAATTACAAATTTGTATTCGCTTCAGTCAATCTGAATGTGATTCGTAGGCAAACGTTGCAAACTTCAAACAACGAGAGAAATCGATTTTCAAGATGATAAAACAAATAAACAAGTGACGCGCGAATTGAAAAATTCCGCGGCGTTGGTATTTTTTCCCTTCTGAGTGCTATTTATTCATTCATCGAAATATATATGATCAATGTGCATAAAATACCCTATGTTCATCAATCGTGAGCAAATTTGAGCAATCCAACGACTCGACTCGACTTGACTCAATTCGATCTCATTTTATATGTAGAATGATATTCAAATACAATATTCTGGAAACAGTTCGAGGTCTTCGAGTCCTTACACCCAGCGGTACCGAGCAGCTAAAACAAGATTCGCACATGAACAATTTCAATATGTATATGATCCGTGTGCCACTTCAATCACGTTATAGTGTCGTTTTTTTTTTTAAATGGAAAATCTCTTTCAATAGTCAACAAGCGCAAGATGGAAAAAAAGCGGGCACCCCGCTCATTGAAATGGTGTTGATATATTCAGCCATTCCGTCATTTTGCTGGCATATTTGAATGGTGATATTTTTTACAAAAATAGAATGAGAGGGACAAAAAGAGATAGAAAGTAAATATTTTTCACTGCTGGATACCGATTGCTGGGAAACATGCAAGCGAATGGCAGCATTGGTAAGTGATCCAAGCAAATTTTCGACATTTAACATACGCGTTATCGACAACAACAACCGATTCCGTGTAGTATTTACTGACGATATTAGATTATTTACATTTTTTCCCCGGCTTTATCGTATTAATGACAAACGTTGAAATGTAAATCTCTTGAAAAAAACGCCATCGATTCTCTTGTCGAACAATAATAGTATACTATGATATTTTCCTATACGAAATGTCAATGTTCGAGTATTTACAAATACTAAGTACGTATATTGAATCGTTTCAGTAGCAATCAGTGATGCGAAAACATACGCACTTATCGTCCCGATTCGGCAAACTCAACAAAGTGATGAGTGTCATCGTGTATCAAGAACACACACATTAATTTATTGAATTCTTCAGTTCGTGTGTTCATACATTTTCAATACAGTTTTGTGATTGTAAATAATTTCTGACAATTCATGTAATATGTCATCATCAAACAATGTAAAAATTGCTTACTTTGCATGCGTCGTGCATTTTCCATTCGATGCCACTGACAAAGTGTCTGCATTGAATATTCAACGCAATGGCACGACGTTGTGCAAATTCATATATTATGAACAAAATCCACGAAATATTGAAATTCAATCATCAATATATGTCGAAACATGACTCTTCCTTTTCAGCCCGCGTCTCAATTTGATATTACACAAAATCAACAGCTACGCGCGTTGCGAATTGGAAATTTTCTTCAAAGAATTTTGGATATTTGAGGGAAAAAACGAGAAAAGAGACTAACGTCTCTAAGAAATGTTCACACAAATGGTGGTGGCTTCTTTTCGACAACTTTTGAGTTTGATTAATGAAATGGGATCGGTTTTCTGTAAAACGAAGCAAAAGAGCTGATCCGAACAAATAAGTTTGAGCTGTGTCGACCATTTTGTTGTTGGCCATAATCTTGTTTCTATTGGATCAAATCTTGATTTTCTTTTCTCGAAAGCTCAAGCACACAAACCGGGAATAGGATGAACTGCTTTTTATTTGGTTGTATGTTTTGCTTGTCCCAATGCATATATTGGGATTCGGCGCTTATGTTCAACGAATGGAAGTTTGTTGTAGCCGACACAAAATGAGATTGGTAGTGATAAATTATAACTTGCCCTATTTCGTGCGTTCGCCTTTGCCGAGCCTATATTTTCTTGTCGCAAACAGATTCTATGGAGAGGAAGAAAGAAAGTTCATTCCCGAGAACAGTGTGTTCGCTACTTAAAGAATCGACTGGTTTGGTTAAACAAGTTTCAACATTTCGAGAATCGGTTGGAAAATTAACGGGCTTCTAATTGATAGTAGGCCAGCGAATTCCATACGGATGCTGGATCCATTCGTTTTTTTGCTGAAACACTTTGAAAATCGTCTAAAACATCTGTTACGCTGGTCGAAATTTATGACACACATTCGTTGTGTTGTTGCTGCGCGCGCGCTGTAGCTGTGATATGGCGGCGACGCATTTTACACATATGGTCGTCTTCTACATCAGGCCTATGGTTACAGGAAGATAGCAAAATGATAAATTAAATAGAAAAAAACATGTTTGCATTGTGTGCGCTCGAAAGAGTCTTTTGAAAATGTCTGGAACGGAAGAGTGAATGCGGTTCACATACATAGTAATACGCGAGCCAAAGCGAATAGCTGTGAGGCCAAACCAAAAGACCGACAATGAGCGAGCAGCTTCTTCATTCACTCGGGAAACTTCATTTCTCGTGGTCTCAAGTGGAGGAAATTCATCAGAAATTTATGTAGATGTACATAAGTTTTGATAAATTCCCTTTTTTGTGCGCCGTCGTCGTCTTTTCCATGCGACTGACATGATATAATTCGCTTTTGCACCGCAAGGCACTTGGCCACAACAAACGTGAAACAGCTAAAAGAAGCGAAGAACAGCGACACAAAGGTAGAAAAGGTAGCAACAATGTCAATGTGTATTGTGCGTATATTTATTGATATGCGCATGATGTGCATTGTCGAAAGGTTCTTAATGAGATGAAATTTATTCTATATTATACATAAAATAAGCCCGAACGTGCAATATTCGGTTGGTTTTCGGAAATGCGAACAAGAAAGCGGCGACGTTTACCTCTCAACATTGTTTGCATTGCCACGTTTTTACTCGCCATTTTTCCTGTCTTGCCATTTTTGTTAAATAGAGAACCGAAATCATCCGCATATTCAGTGTGTCGTTTGAAGTTACGGATTTTATCATTGGAATTTGCTCTCAGTAATAGATTCGTTTATGGATTTTGGCGTTTTCTCTCTTCCATTCACTACTATCTATTCGTCATTTTGATTTTACTTTGAAATAATCCGCCTATCCCTTTGAAACATTTCTTTCATCTCATTCAATCATTTTTCCGTTGCGAATCAAATATTCGGTTGTTTGTGGCTTCAAACATTTACTGTTTTTTCTCGCTTTGGCGCATTTCGCACACCCCCACTCAAACTATACAAGGAAATAGAGAGAATTCCCGATTGTATGACGCATTTTGCTGACTTCCCATTTGTGTGCACGCATTGAATGCGAAATTATTAAAAAAAAAAATCGAAATTTATTTCATGTTGCTTGCCGATCACGAAATTTTCATATAGCAAAAACAGACTCGATTCATGTCATTGATGCCCTTCATGTAGAGATTCCACATTGACTTTGTATACGGCTTCATCATTCACGTTTGCACAAAGTTAAATCTACTCATATGCGTCACGATTATGTTGGAGCCATGTGCTGGAGTGAGGGGTGGAGTGAGAGTGGAAGAGATAATGAAGGGTGCGAAATGATGATTATGAAATAAATGTGATTGCGTTGAGTATGTGTGTGTGCGCGCGTGAAGAATGAATGTTTCTTGAAGTTTGTGCCGTTTTTGTTCCGTTGTCGCATAAAGTTTACGTTCTTTTTTAGCTTGGCTGATGATACTCGACACTTATTCTATTTCATCATATGCCATAGCGCATGCATAGGAGTTGCATGGCGTGGAAATAAGATATCCATACACTTTACTAATCGCAGGAAGTTCAAATCTCACAAACGAACACAAACCTCGTTAAATGAATGGTGCGAGAGAGTGAGCAAGCGAAGTAATTCTCCTTGCAGCAGCTCTGATTTGGGGAGATATATTATAATTAATTATTCAATAATATTATAAATTACCTCGAAGTTCATCGTCTAAGTAATTAGAGCCCTGAAATCAAAAACACAAACACATGCCATATGTTTGCCTTCTCCATGTTGTATGACACTAGCATACTTTTCATATATCTACACACCATTTTTATGGTGTTTCACATGCTCATGAAATGTGAAGCTCGGATATAAAAGCTTTTCTGTTGACTTTGTGATGTAGGTATCGTTTCTCGGTCGCTTGAGTATGTTGGTGACGCACGTCTCTCTCTCTCTCTCTCTCTCTCTCTCTGTGTGTGTGTGTGTGTGTGTGTGTGTGTGTGTGAGTGTGTGTGGATGCTCGCAGAATATAGAATGTCAAAAACAAATTCAAATCACATAATAAATATAAGCCAACACTGAACAAATGCACGCAAGTGTACCGAGCGCGAGACTCTCATTTCACTCGATTGCTTTTCCTTTCAACTTTTCTTTGATTCAGTGGGAAAGAAGAAAAAGCGTGAAAAAGGGTAAACGACGAACAGGAGATGACTATGCAGGGAATGAGACTTGAATAACGATCGCTCGTATGAAATGTAATTACAGTTCCTACCATTTGCAAATCTTTTTTTCCACTCTTTGCCATAAAGAAGCTCATTAAGTCGGAATAAATCACAAGCACAGACATAAAAAGCGAAAGTTCACACCGAGACTCTTTCATGAGAGATGAAGTGATTTTTTGCGAAATCATTGCGCTCGCTGACACAATTCGGGCAAAGGAATAATGGATACGGAAAATAATGTTTGAAAAGTGCCTTTGTCGGGCGCAAATTTCATTCGTCATGCAAATAATTGCAAAATTAAAACACTTTTTAAAATATTTTCGACAGTTTCCGAATGAGAAATGTTTGGGAAAGTTTGTCTACGCTAAAGAATGCAAAATTGACGTAAAGTCAGAATTGTTCGTGCCGTGGCGAATGAGATTAAACGTGAATGGAATTAGCTGCGGTGAATCACATGCGATGGAAGTTTTGCTCAAATGATTCCTTTTAAGGTGTCGCTCTTCCGTTTCATTTATCGCATTAGTCGATTTGCTGCCATATTTCGTTTTATTCACTAGATTCCCGTGAATATGTGCATTGGTCCAATTGCCATGCAGTAAATAAAGGAAATAAGCAAGGAACTAAGAAAAAACGACCCTTTTGTAGTGGTTTATAAATTGTAAATAAATGAATGCCAACAAAACATCTGAATCAATGACCAGTTATAATTTTTTACATGAGCATTGTGTCAGCTGCATCAACTACTTTTCCATTGTGCACTGGTTCACTGAGCTTTATGGAAATAGCATGAGGTCGTGGATTCTTACAACCAACTGAGAAGTGCATCATTACATCTTCGTAGCGGAAGAGCGAGAGATCGAAATAAACAGAAAAGAAGTGGTGGAAATAAATGATGTGCACCTATTCTATCGCTTCGTTTAAAGTGAATACGATACTAAAATTTTCTATCAAATTTTCCACAACACAAAACCTAACGAAACTGAATTATTTCCAACTGAATAGCGTTCATCAATTTACTGAACGATTTGATACGATGAAATGCAACTGTATAATTGCATCTATCTACATGAGCTTTTTTGAGTGCAAACAGCTTATAAGTGGAAACATGAAGAATTTTAATCATTTGTTTTTTTCGAATAATTCTGCATGATTTCCTTCTTGACGAGGTTGTTAAATTGCTCTGCAAATATTCACACATTGTGAAATGCAATTTTAATTTTTTTGTTGAAATAACTTACGTTAGCTGTAGTACAAAAGAAAAACCTGTCCAAGCATCGGAATGACCAATTCCGCTAAAATGCTCTAAAAAAGCCATTTTTCTATTTGAGTGCATAAAATGGCAATTCTTTTTCAACTTGAATGTTTGGATTTACGACCGAACCCATATGACATTCATGATGGCATAAAGAATTTGACCCGAAAAATCGATAAAAACCCATCTTTACAACATACCTTTTTTATGAAGTGTCCACTTCTCTCTTCGTTAAGCTAACTTTGAAAGTTTGCATCAATTAGTTTTCACATTTCGAAAATCTGTTGCTATTTTACCTTGTCTTCTAAGTTGTAACAAATGCAGTGAAGTATCAAAAATCCTTCTGGCGTTTCCATTATAAATACGAGATCTTCTCGTTTATCGCAAAATAGCTATTTCAGGAAGTTGACATATTGACATTTTGGACGGCAAAGATGGAGGTGCCATACAGAAATTGGGAATCCGCACGCTGCAGGAGAAAAATCATATTAATTTCGTTCAAATGTTGAGCTGCCACCGCAGCCGAAGCTATATCATGAATAATTCTCCTATTGTTTCGAATAAGACAAATTTCAGTCTATCCACCAAAGTAGCAAGCTTCCCGCATGTGGTGTTTCGGTCCCGTACAGTCTCCACATGTGAACCCCCAGGGCTATTTTTTCATTCGTCATGGACAAACGATGTTGCAGCATAGATAAACTTTGATTCGATTAAGCGAGCACGAAAGTTGTCAGCTGGTCCATTTGTCCTTTTCAAAAGTACTTCGCACACATTCGACAGTGGACATAATGCAAGTTAATCTCCGAAAAAGGAGATCATCAACAATCCATACAAAATGCTTTCATTCGCTGTGTGTGTTTCATTATGCATATTGCATAAAATAAGTTTTTATTTTCCATCATTTCAAGTTATACACGCAGCCGTATCTGATTTTATTATCCGTGTCTGTCTCCGGGGTTTTATTGCTAGTTGGCTCGGCGCATATGGTTGCACCATCCACTCACACATAGAACATCTAGAGCAATAAAAATACATAACAGAAAAGAGCTGTTAATGTGTTTCTTTATATCATTCGAATTGAATGAATAACAAAGAAGGCGACGACTGAAATGAAGATAATAATAATAATAATAATAATGGCAATGCTACGCATTAACAAAAGTGAAAGTGGGAGCAAAGTGACAAACAGTCGAAATGGCAGCACATATGATATGGAGTCACTTTGAATACTTCTTGCTCCGTTTTGTCAATGTTAACTAAATTCAAAGATTTGTCCAGCGGTTTTTAAGTGAAATTAAGAAGGGAACACGCAGACTGACAACCTATTTAAATATCCATAGTCTCGTGTCATTTTTGATGTGATCACTTTTGCTTTAATTATTTGAACCTTTTGAAAACATGATTCGCTCATATTTGGTGGCAGTATTTTTAAATTATATACCACAATAAAGCCAATTTTCGGTCTTTTTCGGGGAACAATCGAAATAATTTATGAAGGCAACAAAAAATATTGCGGCTTTTCAAATGCTCTGATTATTTAATGGCATGCCATCTCACCCAATGCCACGGCCATATCTGTTGACGATGAAATTGACAAAATGACAATTTTTACTCGGAAAAGAAAGAATCATGCTGCGCTTTTGTCGTGAGCACCCATAATTGTTCTTTCTCAGCGGTTGCCATGTGTTTTTTTTAGTTTCGGTTATCAAACCCATTCAAGGTCTAGTCTTTTATCTTTAAGCAATTTTTGGTTGGCAACCCTTCACAGTGGTTCTCGTGATTTAATCACAAATGAAGACTAACGAACAAACTTTTTTCTGTACTTCAATTCTATCAGTGAGATGGCGAAACGAGTTTGACATTTAAAATAACACAGACATACTCGCCTCTCCATCTCAACGATAGAATTCAACGAACCAAAGCGGAAAACTTTGCGATTTTTATTGACTAGCCCCGAACGTTACACACGTGTTTCTTTGTTATCGATGCCGTGATGTTTATTTTCATTTTTCGAGGAATTCATCAATCGCTTGGACAAAAAAGGCAGAGATGCATAGAAGTGTGTATCAAAATCTAGAATTACCCAGTAAACTCTGGTTCTGTGAATAGGATTGTGTCTTTTTGAACCAGATTCAGTTGATTTTTCGTCCGTTTGTAAAACAAAATCTAGGCTTTTGACTAAAATCCTAGAATGGTCGTTTGGACTTTTTTCTGCGATTTGCTTATTTGAAATTTGATGCCGCACAAAAAGCCTATTGAAAAAAAATTTATACAAACTTCTCATAAATATTCTGTTTTTTCTGGCTTTTATGTGATTACAAGTTTTCAGAAGAAAAAAATATGATTCTCGCATAACGAACAGAAAATGACGGGGAAAAAGCGATCCCCTAAACATAAATTTAATGGCAAAAAAAGATGCGAAAACACGTGGCTTCTCCAGAGAAAAGTTTTAATTGGGACTATTTCCTCTCTCTCGCCCTCTTCACACATATTGACAGAATAACACGCAATTTCTCATCTGTTTTTTTCCCTTTACAGGTAAGTTTTCCACCAAAATGAATCGCCCTAGCATTTCGTGTTTCCCGTGCGACTAGAAAGCGTACAGCCGATCGCGCAGCCATCAATGTTGACTGATATGGATACAGATCTTTGTAAGAAAATAAAAGCATATCTCTTTTTATGTTTTGTTTTGTTTTGTACGTTTGATTTCAAATATATGAAATAATGTGCAAGCCAACACGTTAACATCTCGAGACTTGTTGGTGTTTCCGCTAAAAGGTTATTGTGTGCAAAGTCGGTGAATCGCCCATCTAAAAGACAAAAAGAAACAAAATTAGATTTGGTTAAACTCGACGTAATGACTGTCAAACTTTAGAAACGAGAAAAGATTTATGTGATTTTTCCATTTCGTGCAGTCAATGTAAAGTTTGCTCATATCATTCAGTACATCACGAAACCAGTACCACGGAATTTTCAACTTACCTCTCTTCGCTTTAATCTTGGCTTTAAAGTTCGTTACCCGTATCCAACCAAATAACTTTTTTATCTGCAAACGTTGCTGTTTTCTGTTCCCTATTTGTGATTTTCCTTTACTGTTTTGTTCTGTTATTTCAAGAGCATTTCAAATAACTCTTTACATTTTTTCGGTAAAAGGAAACGTTCGGCGATTGCGCTGGGAAATACACTTTCATTACTTTTGTTCTATTTATTGAGTGTATTTTCTTTGTGCGCAACTTCTTTACATATTTTACTTTATCAACATTTTGTTCAAAACGATTATTTTTTTGCTTCACGTCTTACATATTTTTCACTTATTATTTGTGCACAGCCAAACGAGCTTGAAAAGAAGTTTTAATATGTTGAATACATTTACGTCAACCAGAGAAAACCTTGAATATTTCGAAACATATTTTTGCCGACCAAATATAAAATGCAAACTTAACGACAATAGCAATCGGGACAAAATGTATGAAGCGATGAAGTGATGTCACGCCCTTGCCATACATCCATTGGTTTTTAACACTGACTTTATTCAGTTAACAATCATATACTCAGTTCTATTCATTCGAGCTGTTGCATATATGTAATCATTCTAGAGGATGTATTCTGTAATTGTGCGTACATTGAGCATCAACGTGTCAGAGATATCTATTCAGGAAGTTACCTTCACATTCATCATAATTCAGTCAGATGAAATAAAAATAAACACTTAAAACTCACCGAACTTGTTCGGATCATGTTCTGAAAGTTACGCATCTCATCTTCTATTCTTCTATGAATAACCATTTTGACTTAATTTTGCTCACATTATAAAGTGGTTTTGTAATTTAAATCATTGTTTTAATGGATTGTTCAAGTGCTTGCATGTTGAAAGGTAGTATCATGTGCTATCTGAAACACTCAGTACAACAGATCTATCGTTCCCAACATGCAACCGTCCAGACGCAGCTCAACATTCGAATGAAAAATTTGCACAAGTTGCACAAATTGCTTAAGGCAAAAATACGATTTGAAGTCGAGCTTAATTACTAACCAAGGGGACCGTGCTTGTATTGGATTGGAGAGCTATTCGAGAGTATGCCAATCGACCGCGCCATCTTATTTTACATCGGTGAACTCAATTTAGATCCAGAGTCCGGCAGCAATTTTGAGAGCTATTAAATAACGTGTCGTTTTTTAATCGAATTATGTAATCTCCTTTTGTAATCCGAATATTACTCCGACACGTTATTTAACAGTAATTTGTAATTTCAATCCGGTATTACTTCTCCGATTACATTTGTTGTGTATGTATATAACAAATGTAATCGGAGAAGTAATACCGGATTGAAATTACAAACTACTGTTAAAAAACGTGTCATCGATGCGTTATTTAACAATAATTTGTAATTTTAATATCAGATTAGTTATTTGCCGGACTCTGTTTAGATCCATTGTAATACGAACAGAATTTTTATTGCGAAGGAACTAATGGACACACTCTCGCTTATTGTAGATCATGCAAAATTTTAATCAGTTTATGAATGCTCTTGAAAATCTGTTGCAAATATGAAATAGAAATGAATGTTATGTAATTTATATATTTTTTTATATAGGCTTAAGTACGTCTACGTGTCTCGCAGATGCCAAACTTGAGAAAGAAGGCAACAAAAGTCTTATTTCAATCTGTCAATTCGTTTGTTTTGAAACCAAAATGAATTTTTTTTTTTTTTTTTTGGAAGATTGATTGAAATTAAAAATTGACTGTCGCAACTTGATGAGAGTCATACGATGTTATTATCTCATGCATTCCAAAGCTTAGATGTTGCGTTGAAAAATTTTGATTCTTCAATTCGAAACTATAGCTTGGAATCATCCGTTGTGTAATTAAATGTTAGTCGCAAGCAAAATTTACAACAAGCTCAAGTGAGATTGAGATTACGTGTGAATGGATTACGTTTGGAACGTTTGCGAAGACACTCAAGACCCAACGGGTTCATGCATTTTGGCATTTAAAGTGATCTCGTTTGAGATTGGCTTTGCCGTTCGAGCAAAAGAAACTTTTTGTTAGTTTTTAAACACTTTATATGCTTTGCAATCTATATAGAGCACGTGCAACTTTGTATGGAATTAGTTGTTAGCGAAACAATGTTGATGCGATTTTTGCCGAGAGTAAATATCTCTCATTTTTCAACCGTGTACGGGATATTCGCGCATACGTAAATTCTTTTCGGAAAATAGCAACTATTTTTCGAATGATAAAATGTTTACATATTTGTTGTGCAATTCGGACCGATTTCAGGTACAGGAATGCTATTGTTCTCGTTTTATCATGCCAACGAAACGGGCGAACAATGCGAGTAATCTCGAAATAAATGGCATTAATTAATAAAGTTTATTTTGTGAAGGATTGCTCGTTGTTCCAGCATAATTTAGAAATGCCAGTCAATTGAATTGAAGAATTAAATATGCCGAAATTGAATGGCAAAATAAAACTAAATTGGAATTTATATTTTGGAATGTGAGCGATTACGAAATTGATCCGATATAAAATCGGTTTAATGTAAAATTACGAGTGCTGTTGTGTTGAATGGACTTAAATCCCATTAGATTCAATTTTAAGTAAGTGGAACTAAAAGCACAGCTTAACAGCCAGTCTAATTGAAAGTGAAGCTTTACAATGTGGCGGATTTCGTTTCGGCTGAGCTGAAATGAATTTGTTTGGGATCGCACGTATAAAATAGTCAGCATCAAATTCAAATTGATGCCTGTCTAGGAATTAAGGCTTTATATTGAAATGGGATGGATCTTTGGCGACACAGTGCCATCTGAAGCGAACACCATCTTCGTCGATTTCCCGCTCAAACATCTTTCAGAATCGGATGTTTTCAAACTTTATCAAACTCACTGGAATTGCATTGATAAAAACAAGGTTTCGGATAGCAAACAAACGAATCGACGACAACGCGATTAGCGTTTATGATGGCGTTTCGTTCGTTACAAATTACCAACGAAAACAGAGTCTGCAAACTTTTATCACTTCCAATTTTCCACAATGCAAGATCTTTACAATTGGTTTTGCATTGAAATTTAGCAGCGATTTTTTGTGTAGATTATTCAAAGTGCTCGAATCACAATTGAGCATACGACAATGCATTAGATTTTCGTAAAGTTTATTTCCAAATTGGTATTTACGTTAGATGTCAAAATTTCGGTTCATTACACCGAATTCAAACCGAAATGATTGTGATAGAACAAAGAGTGCGAGAGTGAGTGAGAGAGAGGGAGAGCGAGAGGCAGTGAGAGAGAGAGGGAGAAAGAGGGAGCGTTCGAGATTCATGCGATGAATCGGATGAAACGTGAGTAGCATCGAACTCAAATGGACCGGCATTCAAAAATAGAGAATGCAGTAACACATAGAGCGCGAGAGCACAATCGTATCAGATTATAGACTGTCCGTCGCTGTTTGTTTTTTGCATTTTAGGATGGAATGATTTGACGAGACAGGCGATGGCCAAATCGAGCTTATTCCACATTTCAAGCGGAACTGACACAACATGAATTTATGAATCGATTGCGATTTCAGTTGAAACTTCATTGTTCGCCTGAGCCCGTTTCACTTTCAATTCAACGCTTATTGTCTCTGTCTCTATCGTTTATAACTTTAACATTTCAATAAAAAATTATGCGCGAACACAATAAAGCCATTTATGTGGATTTCAACTGTTCATCTTTATTTATTATTATCATTCATAGCAATATACACGATTGCCTGCCGTCCGAAATATTTTTCAAGTCTGTTTGCCATGCTCTTTGGAATGGAAGCGAGCAAAAATGCGGCTCGTTGTTTTTATATTTTACGGAAAATGCTTGGCGATGCTACACATAATTGTGCTGATGCTGCGTTAACCACCGCATGTATGTGTGTGTGTGTTTGTGTGTGTTTACCGCTGCCGCCGAAAATAATCTTTTGAATTCCACAACACAGTGCACATTTTTCGGATGCTGTGATGACAACATTTCGAGCAACTGAATGAAATTCATATGAAACGATGTGCGTGTAAAATGCGCACAAAGCATATGCGACTGATTTCAATTGTGATTCGGTATATTCACAGCCACCAACTAGGTCGATGACTTTAACACACTGCTTCTACTGACGTCACACTTCAACGCTCGAATTCAGCTTCACGCTTTGATGCTCGAGCAATGTCGTGTACAGCAGTTTTCGCCAACCAAACCAGTCACAACGAATCACCATCAACTCCGCAAAAGTATATGCATGATGGACCACGCTCAGCTGTACACATTATTAAGTATTTGTCGAAATGATTTTGACTGGGTTATCCTTTGCCTGGCATCACATCGTCTGCGTATGTGCAGTAAAAATGAAATGTAATGTTCTAGATATGTGCAGAAAAATATACAAAACTTCAAGAAATTCTATAGAAATAACGATAGTTTCATTTTAATGCACGAAAATCAAATTTTATACAGAAAACT
Source organism: Obolodiplosis robiniae (assembly GCA_028476595.1). Classification (NCBI taxonomy): domain Eukaryota; kingdom Metazoa; phylum Arthropoda; class Insecta; order Diptera; family Cecidomyiidae; genus Obolodiplosis; species Obolodiplosis robiniae. The sequence goes on along the minus strand of CM052015.1, from coordinate 16,257,823 downwards.
ATCAGGAAAATGATCAAAATTCATATTTTTTTTCTCATTTTGTTCTACAAGAATGAAAAAGTGGGAATTTCAGAGGAAAATTCCTCTTCCATATAGATTTTCATTCAACGAATGACTAATTTTAGTGAAATTAAACTAAACAACGGCCATTTCTGCGAACAAAGAAAAAAAAAAACAATTTTGCATTTTTGAATGCGTTGAAACAAACACAATGTGCGCTTTTTCTCTATGTGTACTCTGTTATTATCTCTTGAAATATTCAAGCTAAATTAAAAAAAAAAAACTAATTTTCTGCATTGTACACACACAATGTTTGCTCTATCACATCATCTGGGAGAGGGACAGTGGATGCTTTCTACATTTTTGTGTAGATTGAATGAGCTGGCGCGAGCAGCGATACAAGCGTAAGAGGCATGGATGGAAATCCGACAAAAATGCGGTGGGTTTATTTGCATTGTTTTCACATTCACAGATCACAGATAGATAGATAGATAGTGGAAAGCAGTGTACATGACGGCAAACGAACTGTTTGTTCGGATAGAAAAGTGCAATACAAAGAACAGGAAGACGTTCGACTCAAATTCTTACTTTTCTTTTCCCTTTTTGAAATGTGAAACACCGAAAATAACGCATTCTTAACAGAGTGAACGAAACGAGCCAGAAAATAGCACACATATTCCAAATGCGACGAAATGGATTTGTTTGATATTAAGGAATTTTTTTATATTTCGGCAAATAAATAGAATTTTTCGCTTTTTTCGCTCCTGATCTCTATACTTCTAGAGAGATAATGGCATTGCAGCACCGCACTGAACGAACATGACTTTGATTTGACGCTGAATGGTGTAATTTCAAATTAAATAAACGAAACATGATTTTTCGCTGAAATCTCTGAGTCGGTTGGGGCCCTACCTTTATCTAAACCAATTTGATGTTTTGTGATGTGACGCAGATCCACCCTCTCTCGCGCGCTCTCTCTCTTTATAATGCTTATGTGGCAGTTAAAACCACGTCTTCGGATTTAAGCCATCTTTTCACCACCGTTTTCGAGTTATATCATTCCCCTTGGATCTGCAAGGAAAACTTTTTTCTCGAACACAGAAAGAAGTAAAACCAACTTTTTGTTTTTTTTTATATGAATTCCTTTCCGCCAAGAGTGCATCAACCAAGGAAATTGTACACACAGACAGTCATTTAGTATTCAGCATCCGAACTGGTTGAGCTTTCATTTTGTGAATGACGTGATTTCACATCAGGTACATTCAATTTTGGGATGGCGGAAACAAGTGAATTGCATACTACAAACACGCCGCAAAACTGTGAACTAATAAAAGCACACGATGCAGAAAAATCCAAAGAAAATAATGGAAAAAATTAAAAATTAACAAAAATAGATATTACCATTTTTGGGATGATGCTCTCCAGCTGATGCTGGAAAATTGCAAAAATGCCGTTGCAAATGCGCAAAATAATGTAATGATGGCAACTTCAACCGACGCTTCTGTCGCATCTGGCCACTCACTCACTCCATTTGAAGTCCATTTCTTTCCATTCACTTTTTTCGATGCACGTTTGTTTTCCTCGATGCACACAACTAATCTATAATTCATATGGTGCAACGGATCTATTACAACCAACCACTTTTTCGCATATCCAAAAATAGAACGAAGCCACACCCTCCTCTCCTCCGTCACTCTCTGTCGTGAATTTTAGCTGTTGTTTTTATTGAATTTCTTTGAGTGAAAAACTTTCAAATAAAATATTGCTATCTCTCGAGTTTTTTGTCCAAATGCGGCATCCGGTTCGATCGAAATGCGCGTAGTTTAGCATTGAAACGACTTAAATTTAGGTTTTCTCTTACTTCAAGTATTTTATAGATAAAATGGGAAGATTTAATGAAATTCTTTGTATGCATCCATTCTTCATGAACAATTCTTATTGATCTTAATTTATCAACATTTTTCGTAACAATGGGAACATTCTAAGAACTTGCAATAATAAAATTGAAAAAAATAACGAATAATTTTAATGTTCATGAAAATACGATGATTTTCAATATTTTGATTCAGAAAATATTGAACTCACCGAATTTGCTGTTTTTGAAAAAAAAAAATGCCCGAAAGATGCAAATGTTTCGTTGAGGTGTAGAATTTTTATAGTAAAAGAAAAACCGATATTTTCTCCTGAGTCAACGTTTTTTTCTCCTTCTTCGCTCAATCCCCAAAGTAAATGCACGGAAAAATCCAACTGAAAATGCCTGAATCTGAACGAAAATTTGTATCTCGTTGAAAATTGCTTGAAAATATGTAAACACCTAATATTATTTGTTTGCAAACAGAAACGAAGTAATGAAATGATTTCGGGCGAAAAAGAGATAAACAAAATGAAGGCGTCGATGGAAAAAAAGGGAATGTTGGAATATGCTTCGGTTGCTACAAATGCGAACAAGTAGTTTCAGGCAATCAATGAAAATGGATGCAAATACAAACCGAGGCCCCGAAAAAGAATGTATATTGCGATATTCAAAAAATTCCTTCTGAGAGTTGTATGCATTGGTTAAAGTTTTGTGACTCGATTTTATTTTACATACTTTTTTTTCTTCGCTTTCAACATCAATTCTCAACTCAATCTTCGGTTTGTTTAACTAAAATACCGAAACAATAAATATACAAATTTATTCAACTAATGTAAATATTCACACAAAAGCATTGAGAAAATATGCTTTGGGGTACGTACACTTGCGAGCCATTAGTGTAGCAAACAGTTCTAGATTTTACGGCCACTGCCAAACGAAGCAGCAGTCAAAAAAGAAACCGAAGAAAATTGAGAAAAAAAATGTGGATGAGCCTTGAAAACTTTGCTATTGGCTGCTGGCAAATGAAACTGACAAAATCCATGTTGCACACAGACACACGAAAAATAAGAATTTGTTTCAAGTGAGCGCAAACTGAACTTGGCGGTGCTCATCCAGGCAAACAGAGGAAGACATAAAATGTTTAGTGCAGTTTTGGCATTTCTTTATTTTCTTTGCCCATTCTTCTTCTTTCTCTAAATATGAGAAACAAACAATGAATACGAAAGTGGTGAAATAAAGAGAAAAAATATTTGAAAACAAATCACTGACAAAGGGACATTGGGACGCTAGAAGAAGCCGTATTGGTCGTGTGAATCGCAGCATATTTGCGAGCGATGTGCACAACCAAAGTATCTTTTTTTTGCGAACTTGGTGAAATTGCGAAACAATTGACGTTTAATATAATACACACAGTGAAGGACAACAGAAAAAAAGACAGACAATTTTGTATCACGGATCGTTTGGGCGGAACACATAATATGATGCAGCGAGATGGTGAAAGATATTCAACGACAACGCGTCGTGTTAAGATTTTCTTATTGGCGTGTAGAAAAATGCAGCAAATATTTGCATGGTTTTTTTTATACGTCATTCAAAGTGGCTTCCATTTCCCTGGTGTTTAATAATCTACACGATGTGGTTTCTTGGTTTTTTTATTCGCGCGTTCACGAAATTACAGCTCCGTTTTCATATTGCGAAGGACGGAAGCAAAAATAAAACGACCAGACATAAAACATTTTGCTGAATTTTTGTTTTTGCGCATCATTTTTATTGCCGGATATTGTGGTTCTCTCGTAATAATTCGGTTATATCGTGCATTTTTTGTGCAATAAGACAATGGATCAAATTCCAACTCGAAATAATCAGCAACACCAGCATTAGCATCGTTCCAGTAGCCGAGCATTCTCATGTAATTCGTTCCCGCAGAAAATAAAATTTGATAATGATGATGGTGATAAAAGACAAATATATTTTTAAACTCTCGCCGTTTGTTATGCTCTACGGATAACGAGCAAGCGAGAGAAATATTTACCCTCAACGAGAATTCAGTGTGTTTTAAAAGAAAAAAACAGTTTATGGACAGGAAAGGAGATGGCTTAGATATCTTTCGGGCAAGAAAGGTCACGAAAATCATTGAAAAAGCACATTTTTCAAATATTTATTGTCTGTGTGTTTTCTTACTTGACTTATGCATTCTGCAAACACTTTGACTGACACCTCAATGTTCTTTTGATGACAATTGCTATGCTCGTAAGAAAACATTATTATCAAACTTTTCAACGAAATTTGAAAAGTTCTGCATTCCCTCTCTCACTCTCACGCGCTGCTTCGCTCGATGTTACTTTTCTGATTGTTTATTGAACATCGATTTATTGAAGTTTTTTCTTCGCACCGATCGGCGGGAGGAAGCCGATGGTTCGCATGATGGCGGTTTCAAGTTGCATGTAAAAAAATATGATCGTTTTCTTTTCAAAATTTCCAAACTCCCTGTCATATTACGCATTGCCACATGTTATTATGATTGGAAAATTGTTTTCACTTAAAATCGAATCTAGCGTTTCGCATCGAGTAAATTATTAGTTGCCGGTGTAGTTTTTATACATTTCTCTCCATATTATGCTCTCTTCATCTCGATCTATTCCTTTCTCACGTCCAATCATTTGTGACAAAGCGATCCGCCATGTGTGTGTGTGTGTGTGTTTCGGTTGTTCCATTTTGTGAACCATCGACCGAAACTTTCTTAATAAAAGTCTATTGTGTTTTACGAAAATCGCACACTCACAAACCTCATAAGAACTCGTATTTCAAACAATATTAGTTTTCGTATTGGAATCCGGTTGCATAGGATTAAGATGACTTATCTACGAATGCATCCCAAGCCAGCACACATGCACTTTACTTCGAATAAATATATATATTATATTTGACTCTCATTTTCTTTTTCTTTTTCTTTCTTTCTCTATCTATCGCTCTCTCTCTCTCTCTCTCTCTGGCTCCCTCGTATTGCGTTTGTCCTTTGCTTTTTGTTTGCAATATAAATTCCAGTGACTAAAGGCAAACTCCAAACTGATGCGAGGAAAACCGCGTTGATTTAATCTGAAGACTGAAACATAAAACGGTGGCAAAGTTCAAGAGTTTGTTGTTATTTTCAGCAAAACAAATGGCTGCGTTGCAAATGTTCCAAAAGTACATGTTGCTTTGAACAAACATCGAAAATATATCAGATTAAGAGGCGTGCACACACGCGCACAGATATTTATTATCAGCACCTGGTGAAAATGACTTCATTTGTTTTCGTTTCAGCCGCGCCGTTCAAAGTTCTACAACCATTTTCCTTTATGAGTTTTAATTAGAAAACGGAAATTATATGAAATTCGAGAGTATCTCAGTTTGAATCGAGACATGTTTAAAAAAACAACGAATTGTCTTCGGTCTAACTCTCAACACATAAGGATCATTAGCCGAAAAATCGGAAACAATGCGCACACACAAAATGCCATCAAATGAAATTATGGTGTTTCATTGAAAACAAAAACATTCTCGTGTAAGCGAATCGGTTTGAAAAACAAATTGCCATTGTTTTCACCGACTTGCACTGAATTATCAGCACAATTGCAATACTCTAGAATTGTTCGTTGCAAATCGTTAATTTTTCTTTGGAGTGTGCTCGCATAACGCAATTACTTGGCAAGCAAAAGAGTGAAAGAAAATGTCACATGAATTTTAATGATGCACTTAAACACATACATTGAGTTCGGAATGCCGTACAGACACACCTTTGTCGGCAAACAACACACAGCCGGTTGTTGCGAGAATGCAAAATTTTAGGATTGCGCTTCCTCTTTTGCTTTCACTATAAAACTAGGATCCTGCCGCTTCCAGAGAAAATGTGCGGAGTGTATTTTTAATTACACTTGCATCTTATTTGCTTTTCATCTCTCTCTCTCACTCTCTCTCTCTCTCCTTCTCTCTCCTTCTCTCTCCTTTCTCTCCATTAAGCGGAGCACAGGTGCCTCTCTCGCTGCATTACACACCCAGTGTTCAATGGATGCAACGGTTTCAAGTTGCTCATCGCAATAAGCGAAACGATGTAAAAACGAGCGTTTAAAACTTTTGCAAATACATACGACAGTACGCCTTAGTGGTCGAACAAAATAAAAAAAAATGATGTCGCGCAATACTCGAGCTACTGAACATTTGACAATGAGAAACTTTGCTAGCGAGTTCAAGACTTGCGAAGATTGTGCTTGACACTTGAGAAATCAGCTGCAGAACACTAACCTAAGAGGGCGAACGGCATGTCAAAAGAATGGCATTATTTTTCATTCATGCTGTTGTTGTTTTGGGATTTTTATTTGTGAATTCACACACGAGCGCATGCATCAGCTCGATCTACTGTATAATCTTCTTTTTTTTCTTCAATCAAACCCATGAAATGAGTGAACCGAAAAAAAACAATCAGCCAAATTATAAAATAAAATTAAATTATTCGCAACTGTTTACCGTTTGCACCTCTTGCTTTTATGCGATCTCAAGTAAAACCAATTTATTGCATTGTTTGTGTAATTAATTTAAGTTGGGTGTAAATTTTTCGCCCGTTTGTGTGCGTGTGTGCGTGTCCGTTGCTTGCTGTTTTTCATCGACTGCAAATGAAATGAATAAAGTTGAAGACAAAAATAAACGATGCAAACAAACCGAACGATAAATGAATTTTGTCACAGCAAATGTAATTAACGGTGTAATTTTTCTTCGGCAGACTCTTGCTCGTGGTGCTGTCACTCTGTATCTTATAAGTTCTAGCTCACAATTATCTCGCGTAAGCTCAAGTTGTATTAAGAGTGCATTCTCTGCATTTATCTTTGTCGCCAATATGTGTTGTGTGCCGCTCGCTGTTCACGAATGATTTCCATTTCGTTGCGCGCATCACAAACTTTTCACCTGAATAAATGGAAGTCTCAAATATTTACTCAGTTTAAATGAAATTTATTGAAGCTTTGTTTGCTTGTATTTATTCTTGTTTCTTTTCACATTTATTTTGCTCCGCCACTTGATGAAACCCATTTATCATAAAGCGAGCGAAAGCGAGGATTGCAAATTAGTTGAGATTTTGTTGAATATGCATGAAAAGGTATTGCAAACTATGTTAATTTCAAAGTTTTCACAATTATTTGAAACAGCCTTTGCAGTTTAATTTATTCCCTTTCAATCGAAATCATTCCTCCTGGAATCGTGCACAGTTATCTTCATTTTAAAATTCCAGAAAATCTCGTTTTGAAGCTCCCAAACAATACATAAACTACAACAATTTTTGCGGAAGAGCGATGTCTTAACTTTATCAAAACAATTTCGATAAAATGGCATTTTTCAATTGAAAGTTGATCGAAGCAATTTATTGCGGCATTTGTTAACAAGTATAATAGTTTTTTTTTATCGAAAATGCATTGTTCTATAGAAACAAGTAGAACGAAGACAATTTGTATTTGATGGACTTGTAATATCACAAAAAGGAAGTCAATATCACAAAAAGGAAGTCAATTTAGTTTTAAAATGAACTTTCGATGGCACTTAATCAGATGCTCGTTGTGAAGCGTTTATGTTGATTCTGTGATTTAATTAAAAACTTCACATAAAAAAGTAGATGCGAGGCTGCTCTTGAGGCATTAAATTGGAAATAACAAGCGAATCTGTAAGTTTACTGAAGCACTTGATAGGATATATAGTAAATGGGAACGAGAGACAGTATGGTTTTTATTAATTTGGCTCGCATGTGAGACTCGAGTAATCTGGCGTTGCACAGGCATTTCGTTAAATTTGCGATTCAAAAAGCAATTGAAATATTAATTGAAGATGCGAAACGGTATGGAGCTTTCATCAAACCAGAACAAATTCGCTGAAGTGTGAATTAGAACGCACAAAATTTCCATTCATTTCGAGAAAATATGTTAATGCACTCCGCAAAGTAAGAAAAACAGAAAGATAGATAGCGGCAATCATTTGCTCGCCGATGCCAATCGTACACAATAAAATGAGGAAGCCAGAGAGAATTTCCATGAGCAAGACAGATCTGTTAAAATCAAAAATATTCCGAATGTGTGTGTGTGTGTGTGTGTAAAGGAATGAAATATTATGAAGAGAACACAAACGTTTTGCCTTTCAAACGAGCTACGGAACAAAAGAACAAAAACTTTTCCAATTATGGGAAACCAGAAAAGTTAAATAAATCTGAAAATAGTCAGACATTGTGAATCGGCGTCAAACTGCTGCTGTTGTTGCTCTCTGCTCCAGTTTATTTTCTCATGACACTTTTCGAAATTTGATTACACCAACCATCACACTGGAAACAGATGTCTCATTCATTCACACAACTAATACACACAGCGCGCGCTCACAAAATCGCAAATTTGACTTTTTTATCAGCCGGCTACTATTTCGCAAAAGATGTGTGTGCATAAAGCCAACCTTATCACATATGCAAATATTGTGCTGACAGCTTAATTCAACTTTCAATGGAAAATAGTTATTATCACTTTTGTTGTATTATTTTATCATTTCAACAACATTTTGTATTCAAAATTCGTATTCAATACAAATATATTCAGTCGATCATTGTAAATCTGGCCAACATCTTGTGTCTAATATTGGAAATATTGAACAATATCTGAAAAAAAAATCGATGAAAACACTCAATTTCGCCCAAATAGCTGATCTTAAATTTCACAGAAAAAAAAATCTTGAATTTTATTGGGGCCAAACGAATTTGCACGAAGAACTCAAACCACCGATAAAAAAATCAAATTTGATTGATGCCAATTTTTCTGCCTGCTAGATTTTTTGAGCCGTAATTACATTGAAATGGCTCTCATGAGAATGTAGAGAAAAAGCTGCGCCAAATTTCACGATTTGTCTCATGATCAATTTAGCTTTTGTTTTGTCTGTCTGGTATTCTCGTGTCCATTGTGTATTTAACGTCTCTCTTCAATTTGGTGACGTCTTTTCATGATAATCGAAGCAGTGTGCGTCCGTTTTCTTATATTGAAAATCTATTCAAAACACATCCGTCTGTCTACAATTCGATGGCCCAAATCAATTGTCGCTATCTGACATGCACGATGTGCCACCATCATCACCCACATTTGCTATGGTGTTTCGAGTGTCGTCAATTGGTCTTGAGCTGCTGCAACTGCTGTTTTTAATACAAATACTTGAATATTTATTCGATTTGATTGCCAAAGATCAAACCGATTTATTTGTTATGTCTCCGTTATTTCGATGTTTACTCTCGAAAATCTAGCTTCTTCTCGAGATTAATACAACTTTATATATTTTCGCGTATTTCTTGTGCAAAAACATCAGCTCTCATCCGCTTTATGATGTTATTCGAAATATATTGGGATGCTTTTAAGTGGCGTGTAAATCATTTGCAGTCGAAATCTCTTCGAAAAACCGACATCATCATTCTATTCATCGGTTCCCAAACAGCGCCAAAAGTTTTCTTACTGGAAATAAAATGTTGGCAATAAATAAGCCAATCGAAAGATTTACCAATGAAAAACAGTTTTTTTTTTTAACAAAAACTCATTTCCTACGAATACTCATAACTTTTTGGATGGGTTATGTAAGAGCAATCGAAAGCTCTTCACATGATATAAGTCTTTATTTTGACTAAATTTGTTATCAAACATACACATCGCAGAGACTTAGGGGCAATGCCTAGCTTCTTGGTCACATTTCATTTGTCGCTCGTTTGCTCGCTTTTTGTTCCTCACATGCTGACGAGCTATAGTCAAGTTTCCTACTCTCGGCTCTTGACAGCTACTATGAAAACGAATTTCGGAAAAATTATTATGTATATATAATAAATCAATGATATAAGCGATAAAAATGGTTATTGTGTTAATCATTTAGAGACTGTACAAAAGAAGCGGCCACATTTACGTTCTTCATCGTTTTTGTGTAAACCGAAGTTGTCTTATGTAGCTGAACAGTTGAACGATATAAGATTTTCTGCATAGTCTTCTTATGAAAGTGCGCACAATTTTGCGTTGCGCCGGCGACAAATGAAAAATGAACGGAACGAGAAACAAAATTCACCGAACAGACATAATGATAGATGAATGTTTTATTCATTCGAATGAAAAAGCAGGTCTATTCCATTTCTGACTATTTTTTATCAGCATATCCAATTCTCATTGAATTTTCCCGGTGGCAACGATAGATCATTTCGTCGCTTTTTCGCACAAAAACAATTGATTTTACCTTAACATTTCTTCTCAAGTCACAAATTATTGCGATGACATAAATAAATAATCGTTTTTTCGCCCCTTGAAATTGAATTGAAAACCTCATGAGCGGTAAGTTGCACTTGAAAATCAATAGACTAGCGAAAAAAATCGAAATGCTGAGCAACAATTTTATTTTATGAAAGTTCATCATTTAATATTGATAATTTAAATGGAAAAAATTGAGTCCATCAGTAGGATGCTCCACATTTTGAACGCTTAATTTGAACAAAACCGTTAAAGACAAATAAAACCCTCCGCGTACAGTATAAATAACCTTTATAGCTTGAATGTGAAGGATTACCATATTGAAAATATTTGGAGCATTGATTTAGGACCTTTCGTACACTTGTTCGGGACTGCTCAATAAACAGGGGCGCAGCTGTGAACAGACGCTGATGACATTGAAATTTTATATGGGCGCATTTTTAGCATAAAACGGGGCTCATTTGGCCAAAAACGAAGCATTGAAAATAAGTAGCCACACAAATTACCTCTTCAAGGACTTGCAGATCGTTTGCTGGATATTTGATCAATTTACATTTACGGAGAATTCATGCACTTATTATATTTTGAAGATGTTTTCCATCGAAATGCCAAATTTCGAAACGAAAATTCCACTTAATTTCGAATTACATCTTATCAATGGGCATTTTAAGACAATCGAGAGTCGTTGATTCTATTTTCGGATCTTTTTGATCGGAGAATCAAATCAAATGGAACTTTATGTGAACCAAACAAATAGTAATTTAAAAACCAAAAATTGATGAAAACAACAGATGAAAATTCCAATATAAATCTCATATTTTGAAATCCATCGAACTTTCATATCAATATTGATGTTCCATCGAAATTCGATGGGCTTAGTGCTCCTCCGTCTGCAAAAAGAATTGAGAACACACCTGGTCATATTGATTATATGTGCAATAGTTCGTTCACATGATTCACAAGAAATAAAACGCTTCCTATGACATAAATAAAGAAAGAGCTGCATTGTTTTGGCTTGGGGTCGAGCATCATTACATGTGACTGCGATTCGATCCGTGCTTTTGATGATTTTTTTATTTCTGATGAGTTTGTATAGGAAGCAGTATTCCATAAGTATTTTAGCATTCAATATATCCCCCGACATTTCAACGTGCGTTTACGTTGGTAACATCTTTTAAGTGTTTAATATATATTATACAATTTGTGGGAAATATATTATACAATTCGTCCTTTTATATCCTTCGAGAGAGATTAGATATTCTGCGAAAATAGCTCCAATTTGAAGAAAAATAATGTAGCTTGTCAAACACACTGAATGTTCGGTGGCTTTCGTAACGTCGAATTCGAAGTCCTCCCCTCCTCTCTCTCTCTCTCTTCCCCTTTTTCGCTCTTTCCCTTTTCTCTCTTCCTCTTTTTCTCCCTGTCTCTCTCTGTATCTCTTTCTATTTCTGTTTCCTAACTTCTAGTCTTTATATTGAAAAGAAAAACCCGAAAAGTTTGAATTAGATCAATAATTTTTATCAAGATGTCATTGAATTGATTCTAAGAAAAATTAAATAAACTATTCTCATCGATTTCTCTTGTGTCTAAAGCATTGAATAGATCGTGCTGACGAGTGGTAAGGGAAATATTATATTCCCAGAAAAAAAGTTGCTGTCAGAGAAAACGTTCAACAATGTGAAGATTTGATTGGATAAGGTTTGCATCGCGTGCTTTGATGGAGAAGCAGATAAAAATCGTTCACTGAATTTCAAAGCGTCAGCATTTATTTTGTATTTCGAATTATCATGCGGAACGATAAATATTTATTCATCTTCTAACTATGTTGCCGTATATAGACAAATATGAAAGCAACATGATAACCGTCTGCCACTTTGAAAATCAGAGAGATTGGACTCAAAATGGCCTGAAACATTCTTTTGGTGCTCGATCAGCCAATTTCAAACATTTTACTTCAACCCATTCACACTACTTGGATATCACTAATTGAGCTTTAATGATAGTCATAACCAGTTACTCCAGAAGGTTTTTACCTCCAGATGCTATAAATTCTTCCATACTTAAACCAAATCGTTGGAAAATTTCAAGATTCTAACCACTTGCAAAGAATGCTTGTAGGAGCACATATGACGTTGGTATTCGGTAGTTCTATAGACATTTTATCTGATGACATAAATAGTTTATTGTCAAACATTTCCAGAAATGTGCGCCAATGTGAACGATGCATGTTCGGTTAATGGAAAAAATGTCTCATGAAGACGCTACTCTGGCAAGAATTTGGATTGTCATCCAATATTCTTCAGGCTGAAAAGCCATGATACATTTCAAACGAACAATGATAATGTAAATATTAATTTTACCATTTCATTCAGCTATTCCGCAAATTAGTTTCCAGCATCGTTTTTATTCATTCTTGATAGAAAATAGTGTTTTCAAAAAACTCTTTTGTTGTAGTTTTAAATTTTATGTGGAAATAGGAAAATGAATAAACAATTTTCATCGGCTTTACAATAGAACATTCGCAATTGTCCAATGAATCAATTGTAACCATGGCAAAAGTGTGTCGAATCTTTGGAAAATGCAAGTCATTTATCATCTATTAATTTGTTCAAGAAGAAAGTTATACATTTATTGCGGCTTTTGGTCATGCGGTTCACTCGTATTAATTGTGATTTTGTCTTGAATTGAAACATAATTTCGAAGTACTTGTGCGAAAAATATGCCAACACGCGTTTGCAAAGAGAAAAACGATTTCTCACATCTGTTTATGGAGTTGCAGCCAATTATAGAAGCCTGCCTTTCGATGCACGAGCAATGCATGAAACCGCACACTTTGAAACTTATCGTGAATTCATTCAGTCAGATTTTATGTATAGCACACATAAATCCGAGTCAATACCAAGCGTATCTAAACACTCCATGATAAGTTTACCGAGAAACAGAGAAAGAAAGAGAAAAAGAGCACCTGCCAGAAAATAACAATGAAGATATTATCGTTTGTTGACTTCATCATTCGGTGTGTTATGGTTCTATTTTATCATTTCGATGAAAAATAGTTGCAAGCAACATGACGAGTTCCAAGCAAACAATCACGTCCATCCAAGCTGTTCATACGACGCAACCAAAAATGAATAGCGAGCAGAGAAAAACACACACACCAATACATTAAGTAAACTTTTGTGTTGAAAAACACAAAATGCGTATGCCAGAGAATAAGTTTTGAGGGAAATGATAGAATGATATTTCAACCCCTTAATGGATGAATACATGTTTTCCATATTATTGTTATTTCGAAGGGTTGAATGGATGATGCTTATGCCATCAGCAAAAAGTTATGAACAACTTGAAAAACCGGTTTTTTCCTATGAGAATGCATATTTTTTTTTATTTAGAAATGCTTGCATCTGGGAATGCTCACTGAAAAAAGATAAAAAACAGAGGCCGACAACGGACATGCCGTATGACCACGGCACTCAGGAATGACATTTTACAACTAACATCAAAGCTGATTTATAACATATTTGATTATAAATACCAAATTTCAAAGGATTTTTAGAGATGGATTTGATATCATTAAAAGGAAACACGAAAGACAATGAAAAAAACTGGCAGAATTCGGTGGATTTTATAGTTGATCCATTTGCTTTTGTTTCATTCGTTTTATAGTTTTCGTTGTTGTCGGATCACGCACTGCGATAATAAAAACAAAGTAATGAAACTCAACGCTCAAACCTCAAGTTTTTCTTTTCGAGAGAGAAACAAAGTCATTGATTCTCATAGAAATAAATTCCAAAGAAATTTTCAATACTTTTTACCATCCTATTGAAGTTTTATTAACGAATTTCTGCTCAAAACAAAGAATTAATTTAAATCATACAAACTTATTCCATGGAAACAAAATTAATCATTTGCTGAAAAGTCACATGACTAATCTCAAAGCAAATACTCGATCGAATTGTAAAAAATTCTTAGGTATCAATCGTTCAATACATAAAATAAAAATATCCATCAAAAAATACAAAGTCAAGCGACACCCGAAATCTATATATAAGCATTTTGTTGTCATTATTGCGCAAAGTCAATCATATCATTTGAATCATATTTGTTTGATACTCTAATGGATTTCATCATGTTCTAAAACAAAGAGTTTCTACTCTATTTTGAGCTTACGAGCGATAATAATCACAAAAATGGAATTGGGCGTCGTTCTAACACAATAGGAAATGTGTCAAAATACATTGATAGTTTATAATTAGTTCAATTGGTATTGAGACTGACAGTTTAGTTTATCTTCTCTTTCAATGATATTTATCATATCGTTGCAGCACGTCTGGCTAGAAAAACTTTTGCCTGATAGTAAAATAATTGAATTGCGTTCATTTTGGAATGTGAAGAACAGCCCTTTATTGACTGAGATAATTTATTGTCACAAGATGATACATTGTGAATAGCATTGTAAAAATATCAAGGGTCTGAATCGTGTTTCTAGCTCGGGCGTGACGCTGGTGCTTTCTTCTAAAATGAATAGACCAATTGAAGGCAAGCGTGCATCCCAAAATCGTGCGATCGAAATCATCCGTGGACAATATCATCGGCAGCATTGTTTCATATATCAATGAGCCCATCAGTTTGCTGTCAACTCGAACATCGCCTGTAATGAACATTGTTTCCCGTGAAGAATTCAATGACGATTTCAATGCTTGCTCAATCACTTTACAATACAGTCCGGTTCAAATAGTTTTGTGAGGCAACATACAAAATGCAAGTGGCTCTTTATTTACTTAACTGAATTTAGGTCAGATCCAGATTTGAATCAAAAAAGAGCTCCGCTTTATTTATACAAACACAAATAGGCCGGGTAAATCCGCAGCATTTCTAAAAATAAATTAATTATAATGAATATTCCTAAATCGAGAAATGTATGGTTAATCTCATCAAAAGGTCCCTAATTTTTAAACAAAATAAAGGTTTACAAATTATCGAGCTTCTTAAAAGCTCGACAAGGTTCTTGAATGCTTGGAAATATTCAACATTCACTTGAAAATTACTTTACTGTGCGCACAAAACCATGAAAAGTCAAGTACCAATATGCAGCATAAATGTGGATGTGGATTTGGCACTTCGTAAAAGGCTGTTCATCGACGTTAAGTATTCGAAGTTTGCGCATTCTTGTTGTCTTTTCCTTTTTTGAGACCGTTCATTTAATTTATGCAATACTTATGCGCAAACAAATTTGCATGCGAACACACACGGATCCAACAAAATGAAATCGCTTCAAGGAAGTGTTCTTTTACAATGTTCGTTTGAAACATTCTTTTAAATTTAATTGAATATATCTGCTTGAGCCTTTCCCAAAACCAACGAATGCATGTTTATTTTTCGGATACACGGATGAAGTTTGCAGTTTGCCAAGCGCGTTTGAACGCTGCAATCGCGAATCATGCTGCGTCAACATTCTGACACTTTACGTGGATCGAGTGTGTTGAAAAAGTGTGGTGAAGACAAACAGTATTTCAGGCGAACCACGCTCATCAGCTGTATTACGTTTTCAGTCTGAAGATAGTTTGAAAATACTAACCGTCGAGTATTTGACTATGAAGCATTGGCAATGTTTGGGGTGCGCGCGCTGCACGGCGTTTGTATGCGTGCATATTTTTTTCTGCTCGCTGCCTGCCATCGCTTGAATATCCTAATGATGGAGTGCGATAATAAATTACAATGTAAATAATTTTGTGCACGAATGAAATCAGCTGAAGTGTAGCGGCTTGAATGCATAGCACAGTGAATACAATTTCGCAGTATTATTTCAATGAATAGCACAAGCAAACTAGCTGACGTTTGTTTTCCAATTCACAATCTAATGAGATCCCAATTTCGTATTTTGTTTGCATTTATTTTGCTCGATGCTCAAAGTAATTTGTGTAAATATTTATGCGAAAATCATCAATTTATACACAGTGGAGAAAGAATACGCGCGGCTTACAAGTGCGACTGTTCAAGTCGAAAACACATCTCGGCCTTTGTACAATCAACTAGACATTGAATGCATGCAATTAGACGCATTCATTCTTGTTTTTCTGCGTGAAGTACCTCGATCGACGAAATTTATACAAATGCTTTGGGAATAGATGAGCCATTCGACGAAGAAATTTACTTGATATTTGTGAGAAAAGGTTCAAAAAACCACATCAACAGTTCATGGATATATGCTCTTTTATTTGTGTTTCTCAGGGCCAATCATCATTGCATGCATCGTGCAGTGCAAAACTATTTCATGATATTTTTCAGGGAAGATGCAATTCAAATCTCATTTTCACTGATAATATTATTTGAAGGGCATTCAAACATGTTCGCGCATTAATATTATTCCTCAAAAGACAATTTCTGTCATTTTGCTCTCTGATATTATTGGTGGTTTTCAAATCAATGCTTTTACTACTATCAATATGGAATATAGAGAGAATGTGTGACATTGTAGCAGCGCTCTAATAACAACTATCTCCATTCGAGGAGCAATTTTTGTTAAAGCTTAGTTGCTTTGAAATTCCCAACGGAAGCACTTAAATAGCGAAACGCCTTTGCTTGACACACACACACACGCTCACCCTGTAGCAAATATCATGAAATGAACACAACATCAATGGCATCATTAAATCGTATTGCATTGTAAATAAGCAGCATATCGTCGAAGCAATTCCTCAGTTGCAGCATTTTCGATGTTGCACATTCCAGCGTGTAAATATTTATTGTATTTAATATATTCAAGAGAAAAAAAACTTGTTCGACGACAGAAAAATCTTTCCGGCTTAGCAGAAGCAGCAGCAGCAGCAGAAGTGGTTGTGTTATCATCAGCTCAACTATAGTTGGCAATAACGACGATATATTCAGGTGGTGCTACTTGATATGTGCGGCGATGCAATGTGCATCACTGAACTACATATTTTCCATTAAGAATGTGCTCCATGTGGAATTTTAAGTACCATTTTCACTTTATGGCATTTGATAAAATTGAATTAAAAATCGTTTAGTGCTGGGAAATGTGTTGGAATGTGTTAAACCCGTCCGATGTATGTGAGCTTTTTGACTGGCTGGCTGCGTGGGTGTGTGTGTGCGGGGGAATGCAGCAAACACGATGCTGAACGCGATTCAAATAAAATCGAAGTGGCGTGGCAGAATGTTGATGCAAAGCTATCGCATTCTGTCATGAATGAGCATTTGCAATGAACACTAAAGCTGTATTTTACGATTTTTTTTTAATGCGTCTGAATACTTCAATCTAATACATTGAAATTTAGTGAATCAGGTCGTTTTATGTGCAATTCACAACAAATGCTTATCAACTGCCATATCGCTACAAATTCGATGACATTTTTCCAAAGCATAAAAGTTTTGTGTCACACAAATAGATGACTTTAAGTAGTGTGAAGAAAGTGTGCACTGTGCAAATTGAATGGTATTCACTGAATACGATGTTAAATCTCGCAAACGAATGCGAATTATATAACCGAAAATAAATGCGATGATTTATTAGTATTCACCTCGAACTCATCCACTTTGAGTGAGAGCTGATCGTTTGGAATTCGAATCAAACACTTTTACGCATTCACATACAAAAACTGCGCTCAATTGTTGACGAGATATCATTTGTCTAATCAGCATTCGCTTCGATGCATCGGCAGTGGCAACAGTCATATATCGTTATTCAAATTTACAGATGAAACCCAAGAGAGCATCAAAATTCGAGAGTGCAGTTCATCGTATATCTCATTTGCGGTGCGGCACGATGTATGCTCGCATTTGTCATTGGAATCAATTTTCCAAGCTCATTTTTTATTCAATTGGATCAAATACGACTATGTGAAAACTGAACATAAAATGCAGATGAATCCATCTATTTTCTCTCTCTTTCCATTTTAAGCGCACACAAGTTCGCGTTTTTTTTTTAACAAATCCATGTATATTATTATTATATAAGTTCTTACATCTTATCAGTTATCATTGAATATTCTTACATATTAAGTTGCACAACATCAAAATGGCATTAGATGGAAAAGAAGTCGTTGATATTGATTGGGAATACAAAACAAATTTACGAATCGATTTGGTTGGATTTAAATGATAAATACACTAGAAATGATCATCTTGCCAATTCTTTATTTTTTTCAATCGGATTTAAGCACACACAAATTGAGATCGAGAGAGAGAGAGAGAGAGAGAGCAAAAAAACTAATCACAGATCTCGATCCATTCAAGGATATATCGATTCTTCAACATTCTCGTTTAGGAATCGAATGTGGTATTCTCACTCAGTCGATGAAAGCTTGTGGAATATTACACTCGATGCAAAAAGTTTTCTTCGCTTTTTGTTACAGTATTTTGAAAGCAAATAAATATTAAATATGTTCAATATGTTAGCAAATTGTTGTTTTTTGAAAAATTTCGGCAATTTTTGTGCGAACCTATAGGATGAACAAATCAATCATAGTTGATCACAGCATTGAAATTAATGTCGAATTATGGCGGATAAATAACCGATCAATTTCATTGCCATTCGCTTTAGCAATTCATTGTTTATTTATGTTTGATTGAATCACAAAAACTTTTGCTTTTGTTGCCACTTGTTACTTCGCCAATTTTCGCAAATACTCTATCCAATTTTCTGCCTATCTATCTTTATCTCTCTCGCACCTCATCATCTCCAAATGTGTTGAAATAGTAATAAATCAAACGAAATGAAGAAAACGGATCTGCATTACTATGCTTTTTTGGTTTCATTTGCTTTGTTTCCGTCCTCCCAGCTGTGGCTGTGGATGAATTTTTTATTTCAAATTGACACATATTGATGTCAGCCAATTTGTGTACACAAATATATCTGTTGATCATTCCAACCCAGATTTCATAACTAATTCGGCGAAAAACATTATCATTACAGGTGTCATTTTCTCATGTTACTAAGTCTTTATGAAATATCAATGATTTGTCAATGTCAGCGGAAGAAGTGGTAATAAACATTCAATTCCGTTTATGAATAGCATTTGGATTGAGTTCTATGTTTTATATGGAAATTTGTATAGTCGCTTGTGCACATTGTACGGAATTCTTATGCAAATTTCGTCTAGAATTTATGCGTTTCATTCATAAATTGAATGATTTTGTTGTCAATTGCAAGAATTTGACGATTTTCATGAATAAAACATTGATATTGCGGTGTTTTAATTGAATTTGCAATGCTGATTCTCCAATAAATTTAACAATGTCGTTCTCAAATGCAATTTCATGAAGACAACGCAATCGAATTTAAAATTGACATTCCCCATCTTCCTACTATTAAATCATAAATATGTTTTGGAGAGAGCATGTGTGTGCGCCACATCCATCGATAAACGGATAGACAGCACATCCTGCCATTTAAGAAACCCCAATAATATAACAGAAAACTTTGCAATCTCGATAATATTCTAATAACTAAATAACAAATGAACGGTTTGACAACATCAAAATTGCAATGATGACATCGTTGATTACAAAGTCGTTATCAATGCAATTATTGATTGTTCACATCGAAGTTTTCTAATTAAATTATATTGACTGATTTATTAGATGTATTCATATGCTTTCACCTTAAACAATGTATACGTGTAAATCTGTTATTGACATTAAGTGTGTAAGTAAATGGCATTAAGACTTAATATGGAAATGAAATTTTTGAAGGTATGTCATAATATGCTCAAATTGCAATGGGCGCCAAAGTTTTTGATGTCATAACAATTTACGTTAACTTAACGATGCATTGTGTCGGTTGAAACGCACCCTCGTTAATATTGCAATTTTATATTGATTTTATAAAAGTTGAAGATACTATAATTCATTCGAATCGACGCTTCTGAGAATATGAACTAGCTCAGTCTTTTATCTACAAATCTATCGAATGTAAGGAATGGTACTATTTCTTCACGAAGACAAATAATTAATCTAATTTATATTGAAAGATGTAGGGAAATGTTGTTCTTTTTAAAATTCAGTCCCGAAATGAATAATTGAATACATTTAAAACCCAAATCTCAATAATTAAACACCTTTTTTTACTCTGTATTTTTTTGCTTATAGGGGTGGATCTCGCCTAAGATGGGGAGCACGCTGCTTGTTGCTATGTTCATAGCATTACAATTTGCAACTGGCATGGCAAATCCGGAAGCAAAACGTCTTTACGACGATTTACTGAGCAATTACAATCGTCTGATTCGACCCGTTGGCAACAATTCGGATCGATTAACCGTGAAATTGGGACTGAGGCTGTCACAATTAATTGATGTCGTAAGTACTTTGCGCGAATTACACTTTAGCTTCTTTTAAACCGCATCTTTTGCGTCGTGTTAACATGATTTAGTTATCTTTTGGCAAACGTCTGTTTTATTTCGATATTTTTGTCCAAATTATTTTCGCTTTCGCGATTCTCATTCAAACTGTGAGCTTTATGAGTTGTCCACAAACTTTCCAGTCGGATTTTCTGAAGACAGCAAAAGTTGAATCGAAACACAACATAACTTTTTTATTTCCAATTCCTTTTATGAAGTGTTCGTTTCTGTATTTTCTCGCTGAGGGCAATGAAACGATTATGCTAAAGCTTTCAATTGGATGAGCCTTTGACAAACATTTCATAATATGCCATTTATCTTTGTCGAACGATGTATTTTCTTCTTCGGTGAAAATTTGTGTTAAGACACAGCCCCGAGTCGAAAAGTGGCATCGATTCTCATTGGCCGGGTTTAGCTCGATGCTGATAAGTGTTTAGAAAGTATTCTACGCGAACGTACATCTTAATTAGCGTTACTGTTTATCAAATATGTTATCGTCTAATTCAAATTAAAAAAACTTTCCTGAAAGTTGGTTGCTCATATTTCTGTGCCAACAATTGCTACTTACCATATCAATATAGCTTACTTGCATGATATTTCGCGTTGCGTTTTACTTCCTTTCGGCTGTTTTAAATATAATGGCTAAAAGTAGCTAAAAAGCTAATCAAACATTCTACACCATTTCCCTGTTCTCCCGCACATTTACTATAGCAACCAACCAAGACTAGTACCATTGCAATCTCATATTATCAATTTTATCATGAATTTAGCTAATCTATAAATAAACGATATCGAAAAATTCAAAGCCTCACAATCTATCAGTTGACACTAACAATGTACCGAAAACACTCACTTTCTATGGCGCAATTGAATTCTATTCACTATTTTAATAGATTTTCGCATTACGCCTGCCGAACGGCTTATTTTATGCCAGTTTAGCTTTGAAAACTGAACCATTTTCAATGCGTAAAGCCAATATGTCTTGAGATAAGTCTCGTATATTTTCGTTGCCATTAGATTCCAAATGCTTCCATACCCAAAGAAGTGCTGATAAACACAAAAGTTGCTGAATGTTTCAAGTTGGCTGAAAATAATACGAAATTACAATGGATTTGGTAGCAGAAGAGGCCTAATTGGCATGTCGGAGGCAGTTTATTAAATTTAATTAGTCTTCTACGAATTCATCGCATTCTATTTTGTAATTCCACTAATTTACCCTCCCTCTTCCTCTCGCTTAAAAGCACGGCCAGGCTTACAGAACCAAATTCGCTGTTTCCATATTGTGCTGTCAAATGAAAGTGTACAAAGTGGTTTTTTTTATCACTATTTGATTACGTTGCGCATTTTATTTGGACGTGTAAATAGCCCGTAGAACCAATTTTATTTCTCATTGGCATGATGAAATGCAGATAGCAAATCTGCTTCGCCGAACGAAGCACAATATAAACAAACCACACAAATCAAATGCGAGACGAAAGCAAATGGAAAAACATTGAATAGGGAAAATAGCCTGGAAGCAAATGACAGCGATGCCATCCCACTCATGGTCGCTCTCTCACTCTCTGCATGTGTTCAAAGCTCTACATGGTTTTGTCTATCATTTAATGAGTGTGCAGCAGCACTTTGTGCGCGGGAGGGATTGGAAAAAAGTATTCCGATCCATGCTGTTTTTGAAATGTACTTCCGATTGTTTTCATTTCAACATGAAAATATATTGCGAAAATGCGAGTGAGAGCTAGAAAATGAGAATGGAAATGTTCGTGAAACAAGTAAATGTACTGTCAAATTGTTGGCCAGTCTCAGTGCCATTTGGTAACTGGCTTTTACTGACTTGAATAATGCCGAAGCACTTGCCTATCACACATTTCCCGTTTTTTGACATTCAACTTCGATTCATCGCGGGATAAAATCGAACAATTTAAAAATAGCGCTCCTTTCAAATGGGTTTCGGATTGAAATATGAAATTTATTTCGTGCTTGTAACAGTGAATTTAGCCAAAGAGTCATGCTTACTTTCCTTTCTCTAGTTTATTCAACGATTCAGAAAAAAAAATCCTCTCCCATTAAATATTAACCATGACACATTATATTGTGACCTCAAGCGCCACTTTCTCTACCTCATTCCAAACAGAAATTAGGAAAATTGCAGAGGAATCGGTGTAAAACCATGTACCCAGGACAGTCGCTCTCTCTCGAGAAAAAAATCTAGAACATTCGCTCTTTCAAAACACCAGGTAAAACGAGAAAAAGGCATCGACATGCAAATTAGCCGAAGGCGGCCGCTGCAACTCACAAAATGTGTGTGCATGTGCGTGGGTGCACAATGTTGAATCCATAGTTCTTTTCATGTACATTGGCTCTTGAAATAGCTTCTTCGTTTGCTGCCTTTGAGCATAACATTTAATGAGCCTTATCACAAACGCAGCCGACGTTGTTTGCCGCCATCTTCATTAACAAATAAAAATGTAAATGTGCATGTAAATGCGTAATTATTTTAATTAAAAAAAAACACACAGCTTTGCTTTGTGAAAATCGCATATATTTCCATAATTTTGCATTATCACGATGATATTGTCATTATCACGCTGCAAGCAACAGTATCCTCTTTGATTATAATTTTTTCGCTAGTTTCGTACTGTGGAACGTGACATCTCGTTTCTTTTCACGCATCAAAGGCATTGCTGCCTGTGCGTCTTTTTGTAGTGACTCCAGCGTCTGAGCACACTTATTTGCACAAAGGCTGAGAAAAAATTCCAGCCGACAAAGAACTTGAATAATTGATTCATTTTATGTTTCACCTATTGAGCTTTTACCATAGATTCAAATTCATAAAACCCGATTCCGAACGGTGGAATGTGGATTGTGTAAGCTGTGGCGTGAAATTCATCCAAGCGTGACGTGCAAATCAACTGGATTCTTCGTGACGAAAACGCTGTAACACATGTTGCTGGAATTCACCTTAAATAATTATCGCTCTCATTTTAATTGGATTAAATCCATGCATTTTATCTCGACTTTTCAATTGTCATAACGAAACTAATCTGTTTAAATCAACATTTCAATCGAATGTAGATGTGTTTGCAAGGAATCTTTCCAGATTCATAATCGCATTATCATATTTAAACAGATTCCGATGAATTTGCCATTTCGCACGACGCGTGCCGCGTTCAAAATTGGAACACCAACAGTGCGTTGTCGTCTGACATAATAAAAAGAAATATGACTGCTTAGCCGGATGGTGCTTGTCAAAGTTTCGTAGTGTGACATCAATATTTCAAATTGTATTCAAGATGTTGATATGATTTCTCCATCACATCACATTAACATGTATCTCATGTTCAAATGAGTTCGGTGGGGTGACAACAATGAAACTTATTGATTGATTGCATTGATACAAACTTTTAATTGATCTGTCATGATCAAAGCAAAATATTGAAAGAGTATTGTCAACTTTACATTAAAAATTGCTCCGATTTCAAGTAGATTTTGTTTGAATTTCGATTTGAATAACTAGTCTCTAGACACAAGCGAATCAAATTAATTGCATTTCGATTTAAATGAAGTTGAAGTCTCGTGTAAACTTAACATTTCCAAACATATTCATTGTCGGAGTGCTCTGAATTCATTTGATAAAATTGTTTGCTGTTGGATGCAAAAAGTAAAATGTAAAACGAAAACAATGTTGTCTTACGAATTTTTCATCGAAAAATGTCAAGTTTGAAGGACAGATTGCACGTGTAATTGAAACCATCATTCAAACACAATGAATCTCGGGGTTGAACACTACCACCACCAGCTAATTTCTATCTCAAGAAATATTTTCCATTTCCCATTGTTATATTTCGGAGCACTTAAAGGCGTTAAATGCACCGATCGCAAAAACTCTGCGTCACACAATTGAGCGTCTCAAAAGAACAAAAGACAAAGCGAAAATTTATGAAAATGAAATAAATTGAATGTCATTTATCAATGACAACTGTGAGTAAAATAAACGATATGAAAATGCTTGTAAGGAACAGAAAGTGAATGAGAAAGTGCTCGCGCTTGTGTGTGTGTGTCTATGAAAATGTGATATAATTCGAATGAAACGAACATGTAGTTAAACAAATGCAAATTTGTATGATGTCGTTCAAAAACAAACGAGCATTTTCCCGCCTTTCCAAGTTCCTTTTTTTCCATTCGTTTCTTGCCTTTTTTAACTAATTGAATTATGTGCATTTCAAGTTATTCCCAGTTTGGGTATACACCACTTTATTCTGAAATATGAATTGATGTGAAATGGAAATTGAAAAAGCGATAAGAACATTCACAGGCGAAAAATTGCCATTTAATTGCTAATTTTTCGTGGGCGAGAAACAGTTCGCCATGGCTCACAGCCGTCGACCACTGTTTCGCTGCTGCTAGCATTCATTCATTCAAGTAATGAAAAAATTACATTTTTTAAGGACAATAGCAAAAAGTTTTCAACCATTTTATCCATAATAATATAATGAGAAGTTTTTATGAAAATTATTATATTAAATCGCTTTATGTATTCATTCTTTCACAGAATTTGAGAAACCAAATTATGACGACAAATGTGTGGGTGGAACAGGTAAGTACTATTAAATCTGTTTAAGAGTGCGATGAAGAAAAATGAAAAAAAACTCGGTGTGTCGAACGAGGAAATTGTGGAAATTGGGGCAAACACGCTGCTTTTTATTTACTGCCATTCCAATTGACATGTTTTATGCCTGCTCTTAACGAATGCGGTTTAATTTTTAAGAAAATTTCTTACTTGGTTCCAACGGATGGCTTTCGTGCATTTTATCAGGATTCTCGCTTAAACAACAGCCACAGCGTAAAAATCCCATGAGTAATTCATCTATTGTTATTAGGAACGAATCCGATTTAAATTAACCCTCCGAACGGTATAAAATCAAAACCCACAAAAATCTTTTCTACGAGCATTTTGTTATCATTTCGAATCTCTCTCTCTCTCTTCTCCCTCTCTCTCTCTCTCTGCGGTTTTTTCTAAACTCTCTAGAGATAAATTTGTACGACAGACACATATTCAACATGCATGCAACGATGTATTGAATGGTTGGTATGGTTGAATTACGTGTAAGAATTAAATGAATGAGTGTTTCGTTTGGTCACGTCTCATTTCACCATCAGCCCAACCGACGAGACGAAGAACGATGTCGACATGGCAACAGCACATTTATAATACCGATTCCATTTAATCTACATGTACAACTAAAAGGAATTGTATACTTGAACAGAGACGGTGGTTGCGTTTTTCGCTACTACTTCGTTTATGAACCATTAAACGATATCCATAATATCAATTAAAGTATTTATAGAGGTAATATAGAAAATCGAGCTCGACAAAATGTGGCGCGTCGTTGCTTCACATACTGCGCATTAAACGGTTGTTGTTGTATTTTTATTTCTTCACGACTCATTAATCTATCAGCGTTGATGAATAACGATGCCCAAGAAAATGAGTCGGAATCGTTTGCAACTATTTAACGTTCTCCCAATAGATTTCAGGTTTTCAAACTAAATTCTCTGTAAATTAATTTCCATTCCATTTCATTGAATAGCGTTGGAGAGAGTACGGAACGATTAGTCTAAATATTGAATGTGTTGGTGTTTAAAGTAATTTCATGTGCAGAACAATGTGTGCCGTTAAAAATAAACAGAGAACTTGTAAGTTTTTGCACACTTAACCACCTGTATATTTCTCGAAACTTTCCAAATCGGCACAAACAATAATTATTCGCTCAAATTTTCGGTCGTTGCAAATTGAAAATTTACAAGAGCTTCCCTCATCTACCACTATCGCCGTTGATGCAATCTCACCAATTTGAATCATTACTTTTCTTTGATGCATGTAAATAACGAACAAACACTTTTCCCCAGGCTTGTATTTCGATGCACAGCACACACAAACAACAGTCGTTCGTTTTTAATGCGACACGTGCAAAATAAATATTGCGAAAGTTTTGTGTGTCAGTTATCAGCTACTATTCCCAGCTAGAGCCACATTTGAATGCTTTGAATATTGTATTATATGCTGAAGGCTTTGGAAATTGCTGCAGTTTCAAAGTGACGTTTCGAACCGAATCGGATTATGCTGCAGGCAAATATTGTGCCTTAACTTTAAACCGATATCATTAATGCTTTTCTACATGCACCACAGATTTAGCGCAAGTTTACTTTTTGACAAAATGTCAACTTTATGCAACATTCTAGAATAACACAACGAAGAACGCAAACACACCTGATCGAGCTGAATAATGATCGAATTGTCGATGTAGTTTGCATAAAAAGCCAATCAAACAAAACTTTTCCTTTGAATTTCAGGCGATTTGTGTGATTTGTTTGAGTGTTACGAATACGTTTGAACATGATAGAAAAGTTTTCGATTTAAAAATGCAAAAAAAACACACCTGAATGACTTACATCTGAAACGTAATTTCAGCTTTTCTGCTTCTCCCATTTTCGACTTGAATTTCACTTAATGAATCCGACTCACATTTTGAAAAGTATCGAGAGTTGTGTGAAAACTAGTTGAAGTTGTGAAATTTTGTGCCAAAAACCTTTTTTTATCTAAGGTAATGAATTAATCTCCGCTCCAACATATTAGTCTTTTTTGAGCGTACAATCGAACGAACGATAAAAACTTTCTTCTGAATAAAATGATGCTAGCAAATGAAGTCCAGAAACAGTTTTGTCTTTTTTTTGCATGGCAATTTAACACTAAAGTTTAATAAAGGATAAAGTGGAAAGGAACATTTCATGTATTAAGCAAATATCGGTGTGCTTAACTACTGGAAGCCACATCACTTCCAGACACTCACACTCTTTCTCTCCGATGAACAGATAATGAAAATTACCTGAATCGAAATATTTAAGCAAATGTTCGTTGGTAAAATTTCCTGGATTTTGTGTCCTTTTGCCAACCCAAAACACAATCACAATCGACATTTTCAACGCGACACCAGACCATTATCATTATCACAGCATTGCACGCATAAGCCATAAACTTTTATTTTTAATAGTGGAACCCTTTGACGCCTTGTTCTGCTTTCATAAAACCATTCAAAGTGTCTATTTGTGTCTTTATCTCTAGCAGTGCACACCGACACAATCATACTCACAAAATAAATACACACTCGGTTGGTTGATGTTGTCATTTCACTTAGAGACAAAGCCGACCGACTGGCTAAAGAATTCTTTTTGTGCCAACCAGTATTTGTATAAGTGGTAAATGTACCGTTTAATTTGAAATATTCCAGCAGGATTTTAAGCCCACACAAAAGATAGTCTTACCAAAAACAAACTAAATGGCCAAGCATCGAGCATTCACACCACTAAACACTCTATGATGCACTTTTGTCCAGGTGCCAATGGCTAAATTTAATGACACTTCTCGGCCTGTGTTGTGTGTACCAATTAAACAGCAGATGGGCATTTGGCTCAGAATCACGTGCATTTTCCGTAATCGTACCGAAATGGAAGAAGACCTACGCAAAATCTATTTACACTTCATTTACCAATATAACATAGATGATGAAATCAATTGATGAATTCGGACTATCAAGCAGCTTGATGCTCTCTTATTTTACAAAATATAAGCAATTTTAGACAACTACATTTGAAATTGGTTGACTAAATGGAAAATCAATTAGCAAATTTCCGTAAAAAGATTGAAATATTTTGGGAATGAAGAGAATACCTAAAGGTTATTCTTTTACAAAGTAGCTGCTTGGAAATTGAATCACTTCAATATTAATAATAGAAACGGTTCTTCTTACTTGCTAAGCATCAAATTTGTCGATGAACATTTTGCATAAACATTTTTTTTTTCTCGTGCCGATTCGGTTTGCTTAGTATAATTCAGTGTATGCGTGTCTGAGATCAGTACTAAATCCAATATTCAGTTCTATTAACCATGTTGAGTCAGCAATTTAGCAAATTTATCCATTTATTCATTGCCTAATTCCATCAAATTGTCTCTTCGTCGTTTGCCGTCGCTATTTTGACCACATTTGTTGTTATAGCTTCGTCTATTCGCTCTTTGCCCGCATTCAATCGGCTTGTTTGTATTCACCCATCGGTATTGTGATGCGAAATGTGTGTGCTTTCAAGACTGATGAAATTCTGGCTGTGAACGAAAAAAAAACTTCGACGAGCAAATATTGAATTTGGAAAAAAAAGGATGCGAGACAAGAATCGCTTCTTTTGCGTCAACCGCAAGCTTTTCTTTTCCACTTTTTGTTTCAGAATTCATTTGTTGTGCACGCAATGAATTTCATTAAACCATTTTGTCACGACGAGATAACGCAGCAATACCGCATCGCTAACAAACAACCTGAATGAGAATGACATGCGAAAAAATGAAAAAATAATCTTTGAAAAACAAAAGCGGCATAGTCTACAGCTTCGGGTAAATTCTCCGAAGAATTCTCTGTTTATTTCAATCTTTCCTCTTTCCAATCTTTTTCTCGCACTCTCGCTCTCTCTCCCTCTCTCCCTCTCTGCCTCTTTGCCTCTTAATGCAATATATATTGTCTAAAATTGTTTGCACATTGAATAAAAATGCATCAATTTGTGGAAAATCAATTTTTTTTCGCGATTGTCCATCAAAAGTCTATTAAGAAGGAATTCTTGCTCTAAGCTCCTTTGATAAGGAGCTTTGATAGCTGCATTATAAATTATTTGTAACGAAAATCTCCAATTTTCTTTTATCAGGCATCGAAGTCATTGATTTATGAATAAACACGTTAATAGGTATAATAATTGGATTTGCATGTGCATTTACAGAGTTCTTCTATTCCTGGTAATCTTTTGGTTTGTGAAAATTGCACAGTTCAACTTCTAAAATGTGGTTATCGGGTTTTTATTTCTATTACCGGAAAGCAATCATGCCAAAAAATTGATGTTTCAACGAAATTCTTGACCGGAAAGCCAAAAATATTGCGTTCATAGGATAAATTTACCGCTTTTATTTTATGACCGCAAAGATTTATGAATCTGTCCGATAGAAGCATTCGGACAGCGCGTACAAACATGGAACATCGTCGAAGCATTGCGCATCGATGGTGATGCCGAAGTTCAAAACCATTATATTAACAAATGCTATAATAAATTTTCTCCATTAACCGAACCGATAAAATCGGCAATTCGGTACGGGTTCTCCTGCAACATGATTACAGTTTTTTGGTCGTGTGAATCAGACCGGGGCTTCGAAAATGGTTTGGCATTGAAAATGCAGTTGCAGCATGGACGTCTGCTTGTGTGCGTTGAATCAATTATCAGATTAGTAGCTAGAACAGATAATCATTGGCAATGCAATTGTTTGTGTGGCTCTGTCACTCTTTCGCTATTTTCGAATGCATGTGACGTTCAATAAATGTAATAAGAGTCGTTGAAATAAGATTCAACCGAATGGTCGACCGATGTGAGATCTATTTTGTTGCAGTCAGGCCGCATTTAGAATCGAAAATATAAGAACAGAAGGAGCGAAACCGATAATAAGTCAGCATGTAGCAAATGACGATTATTAGTGTGAAAATATGCCAAGACATCCGAAAATCATACCAACAATAAATGGCCAGAGAAATGGGCGAACGAATGTGCGAAGGAGCGAAAAAAATTGATATAAATTCCATAATTTATTTTGATCCTATTGTGAACCTAATTTACTGTCGTACAGATTGTTTCGTGTTGTGAAGAAAAGAGAGACAGAGGCAAAAAGCCTTCTCGTCGATGCAATGGCCGATGGATAAGGGAGAATATGTGAATGTGAAGCGCCGTGTATCTTACACGCAATTTTAGATCATAAGCACACACCGAAAATGCTAGACGGATTTGGGTATCCAGCCGAAAGTCGTTCGTGGTATTCACGGCACAAGACATTCACATCACAACCCTAAACTCGGTGTATACTTCTGTTGATAATTCGATTAGTCTCTTTTGTCGATTTACTGCCATTTAATAAATAGAATCGAATGGCTTTGGCAAGGCAAAAGCTACTTGGTTCGTGTTAGAATTTCGAATTTTCATCATCACTATTCATACATTCATTCTATATTCATTATCATTTCGTTTGCAATATTTTTACGGCCTAACGCCCAACATAACGCTGATCTTGGGATTACATTCGGATGTCTATGGCGAACGTGTCAGATACGAATTTGATTCTTCTCAGACGAATGAATCTACGTTGTCTGCAAACGAACAAAATCGAAATTTTGCCATTCGAAATCAAATGCGACAGAGAGAGAGCGGTTGATATTCATCGGAACGATTGCTAGCTTGCATCTCATAAACGGGTGAATATCGAAACTTCTGTCACTTGAAATTTTGGTGCCGGTTACATGGAATGCATTTGGCTTCAATGTATATGACTTTGTTGGTCGTACTTCATTATACACAAAACAACGTTACGATGTCCAAATATAAATGCACATGAAGTTTTCAGCATCAGCCACAATTATTCAAATGTCATTGAATTACAAGCGCATAGCCAAATAGAGAGAAAGAGAACACGAACAACGATATTAAATTACATTAAGGCAGTTAGACAATGGCATTATGTGAATGAGCATGAGCATGAGCATTTAATACCGGGTGAAAACCATTTCATTTGAGCCACACATCCAAAGTATTGTGGTCATGCACATTCGAAATGATATCCCATACATTTAATTTGTCGGTTTAACTGTGAGCAATGCAACTGAATGAAAGAGAGAGAGAGAGAGAGAGAGAGAGAGAGAGAGAGACGGTACGGCACACTAAGTCGGTTGTTGCCTTTCGCATCGGATGAACGAACGGCGGTGACTTGAATTTTATTGTGATGGGCATTCAGCATAAGTAGCTAAAGTGTGCTAAATATTAATTTGTCGTTTATTAGAAAATATGCATTCGGCATTGTTTTTGTAATTTCGATGTCTTTTATATGTTACAATGCTTGTGGTCATGCCGTTGAATCCCATGTACATCATTCGCTTATGGTGTTTTTGGATTAACTTTAGGTTATATTATAAGCTCTATCTGTGTGTTTCATCCAAAGCATATGTTGAACGATGTGTACTGTCACCAATATGAAACAGAGAAAAAAAAATGAAATGAAATGGCATCTCTTTGTAGAAGTCATAAAGCACATGACGACAATCTCTTTTCACATTTTATTACATTCTGCGCTGAACCAAAAGGAATTGCAAATGGAAAAATTCTTTTTGTGGTGATACTTTGTGAAATTCAAAGATGAATTTCGTTTGAAATGGTAACCAAGCGAAGATCTGTTGCCAAATTCTACGCACACGTACACAGACAGAGAAAAATAAAAGGGAAAACACATTGTCGAAAATTGCCAAAATCCATAAAAATAGCTCAAGTCACATAACGATTCAACAATTTGCGATTTAAGTGGATAAATTTTAAATGACTTTGTGATTTTTTCCAAATAAATGCGGTTTCATTTTCGTGGGCCTGGGCGAGCGCATATCTTGTTTTTCATCTGCAAACGGCAAAAAACCCTACAGAAAACGGTATTACAAGAAGAAAAACGGTTGCTGCGCCATTTTGCTGGCTCAATATATTTTCAATATAACCAATAAATGCCATTTTTAGTGTTTCATCTCGTCTATTTGGAATAATTTTACAGAACGAATTGTAGGATTTAAATGGCATTTCATGGAATTGTGCAGTTGGCCATTTGTCATGGAACTCATATAAATATATACATTCTCTGGCAAATAGCAATACCGAATTGCGATTTCAATTCAGTTGGGTGCGATTTTCCTCAAAATATATAATGGTTTGGAAATGCAATTTTTTAAGTGCATGCTGCCGTTTTGCTCGTAGTTGACCAGAGAGACTCATTCGACATGTACGTAACAAATGTTTTAAGCGAGCTGGAACAATTCAATGGACGCTTTTTTCTGCTCTTCTTCTGCGGCATTCGTGGTTCTAATGCCATCGATTCAACTGCATACTAAAATTTCAATAACAATGTTTCGATGTGCAAACGGCATCGATACACATAATTTACTGGCATCAGCGACACGTTTCTACTTCTGTGTGTGTGGTGTTCGCCACTTTTTTACGTTTGTATGTGTCTTGATTTTATTTTGATTGTCGATGCACGTTTCAAAGCAGCTCATCGTCAGTGAATACAAAACCTTAAAAACAATATGAAATGGAATGAAACCCATTTGGAGACACGTGGTAACATGGTCGCTGAAGAACGAAAAAGCTTGACATATGGACCAATGTGCGATTCAACACACAACATTCGCTTACAGACAGGGAGATAGAGAAAAAAAGAGAGACGCAAATACAATGGAAAGCTGAGCAAAGAATACTGCGACACATTCATTTTGTGTTTGTTCAGGTTTTCGTATGCTCGCCATTCGGAGCATTGGTTCGATTTCAATGATGAAAGTATTAACAACACATGCGGTTTGTGAGTGTTTGATCGGAAATTACGTTTTCGTGATGTTCGTGAGACAGTGCGCAAATTTCTAGCTTGTATAAAAGACACATTTGTTCTTCGACCAAATTTACACGTTCGCACACCACGTTCAATGCAATACCGCCTTCGAATCTGCTCATGATTGTGGTATTCGAACACGCATATTTGTGCTCATTGACATACTCGAAATAGCTTCGCCCATTCCGATATAACAGCCACTTAAGCAAATGCGATCGAATTGTTCTGCAAAGCACATTGAAATGTCAATTTCAAAATGGATTCCGTATTTTGTTGAGCATCTATTCCACCATTCCATGAAACAAACAATTTTCTTCATGTAGCCAAATGGCCATCGGCTTTTACTGCTCGAAACTCGACGAAGTCATTAAACACTTTCGCAACACTGAAAACTGCTGCCCGAAAAGTGAACACAAAAATCCATGACACCGAGACGGAAAAAAACGTTGTTAATGCCACACACATAAAATATTGTAATTCATATGTTCGAATCGGTGCTTGTCTGTGAACAGTGAAAGACGCAAACGATTCGGGTGTGTAGCCTCGTTTGAGGCCTTCTCCACATCACACACATAGACATCGGCGAATAGTTTGTCCACAATCTGCAGCCATTGAGCACTACACATACACACATCGATGTTCAAGCCACAAAACCACGGTTTTCGCTGTACTTGATGGATATTGTTTCTTCTGTCTTTTTTTTTCTCAACACGTCTCTCTTGCTCCACTTCTTTTCGGGTTGGTTTTGTAGTGATGATCATTCGTTACAAGTACGGTTTAGATGGTATTATGTCAATACAATTCGGGTCGGCATACCTATCTATTGAGCGCCAGCCATCATTTTTCTGTAGCACATTGCTCCTTCGCAAAAAATACGCACAAAAACGCTTAAATGCCATGAAAATATATTTCATCGTACGAAGAAAAGTAGCCGAACCACACCCAAAAAATCCATACACATAGAGCAAGTGAGAGAAAGAGCAAACCTACAAAACGCTTGAATTTGGCTGTGAAACAAAAAATGTAAGCATTCTTTTGAACTATGTTACACCATAGTCGACATATATAGTGCCGACAGACATGAATCAAGAACAACAGAAAGAGAGTGAGAGAGAGCGGAATAAACTGTGCCCGGATGAATAGTCAAATGAAAAAATATCAGCGCATAAAAACTTTGACTGTTTGTGTGTGTGCGTGTGTGAGTTTGATTTTTTTTTCTATTGGTTTTTTTTCAGCCAAACAACTCTTTGCCAACATTTTGATGCTTTGAAATCTTATTCATTTAGCAAATTGAAAGTTACGATGATCCTTTAGCATTTCGAACAGTTGGAGTGCAACATGTCCGCATCTAAATTTCAAATCACCACATAAATTGCATGTCAAAACCGCCACCGCCACTCACAAATGTCTTTTCGACCGGCAATAACCAGTCGATAGTTGTTTGACTCAGCACGGAGCATCATATTTACCAAATTTAACATTATTTATATAAAGCTATTTACAAAGTCAATACCAATCGAGGGGAAAAAATATGAGTTTGCTGAACAAGATTTTCGGCTTAAGTTGATTTGGTAAAAGATACCGTTTGCTTTGCAGTCATTTAAAGCAAAAAGTTTGTTATTTAGTTAATAGTTTTTTGGTGTGAAAGCCAAAAATGAATGGAATGGTCATTATTTCCACATTCGATTGAATTGTATACTGCTAAAATTCCCCTTGCCAAATAGAAAACGAGACATAACGGGGCACAAACGGAGCCAAATAACGTAAAAAGTGAGGGCATGGAAACGAAAATCAAAAAGACGGAGAAAAACAAAGAAGAAGAAGCAAATGAAGCAAAAGAAGAAACGATTCCGTTTTAGTGGCAGAAAAAGCACATGATTCAAATCGACTGATGGCATCTAAGAGCCGCAAAACAATCCTTTGAACAAAAGCAATTGTTCCCACTTGATGCGGCTGATCGATATCGACTGCAATACAATTACTATTTAATAGATAGGTTTTGGGTTTACACTTTACTTTAAATTGCAGCAGTTCAAGAACTATTGGGACGATTTCGGTAAACAAGCGGCTGTTGTTTTTTCTTTCGCTTGTTTTTTGTATTTCATTGTCGTAAATTGTTGATCGCACTTTTTCGAGTAGTATTTTTTTCGGGCCGATTGGTAACCGATTTAAGTTTGGAATAGAGCTTGCGCGTTGCATACGGGTTGAAACAATTTTTCGATTTAGATATCAATGACCTGTCATCCTTCAACGCGCAGTACAAATTTTTCATGCAGCCATAGCAATCAAGTCAACTTTTTCGAACTGTTCGTCCGTTCGTTCGAGAAAAATAATAATACGTGACCGACCATTCGTCCGAAAAATAATGAATGTGCGAAGTTTGCGTCCGAAATGACCGAAAATGTTCGAATGACCGAAAAACTTCGAATGACCAAAAAGTTCGAATGACCGAAAATGTTCGAATGTCCGAAATTAAAAATTACAATAAATACAAAACGCTGAGAATATATATGTGAAACAAATATCCAATCTAACGCTGAAGACCAAATATACTGAGCTCATGAGCTGACCTACGTCACACAATGCTAAACCATGAAGTCTGTCAAGCATACATTGTATTTTTAAATTTCGGACATTCGAACATTTTCGAACATTTCGGACGCACAATTCGCACATTCATTATTTTTGGGATGAACGGTTGGTCAAAAATAAATTAAATCTCATTTTCCCACGAACAGTCGAACAGACGTCAGTTGACAGCTCTGCATGCAGTCTAATCTATTTTCTTGAAGTGTAATAATTTCTGTGATCTATGGCCATCGAACAGACAGATTTGGTTATTCAATTTGATTGTAGCTTTGCGTTGTACATGACATTTTTATCAGCTGCAGCACCTCCGAATCGAGATGTCATCTCCAAAGTGGGTTTATTGATAAATCTCTCTGTCGCTCATTCGAATGTTAATCTCATATTGTGTGCGATATGTGGCAGTGGCATGGTTTCACTCAAGACAATGACATAGTTTTTATATTCATGTTGACCACGATTCCAACCGAAAATGTCGTTAACACCCAATTTTAGCACTGAAACGATGCAAATATTGCAATCGTTTTCCAATAAAACGCTTACAATATTTAGTTCAAACTTATCAAATTCCAGAATCGACCATTTCCAACATTTTTTGCAGCATTCTTGTTGTCAAATGGACAGTACAAAGGCAGATATAGAATAAATATGTATACATATATAAAAGCATTGATACAAGTAGCAAACTTGTTCGTTGTGGGAGTTTTTGTAAATTTTGTCCAAGCAATTGCCTCCATGTTGTCAAAATCCGAGTTATGTAAACAAAATCCGAGTTCAGAAGCAATTCAATTTAATGCAGAAATCGATGAACATTATTGACAAAAACTTCGATTAGTTATGCTCTTTAATAGGATTAGATTGGTGTGCATGTTGAGCTTGATTCGAACTCAACCCCTCCTCTCACAATATCGGCCATTCGCCATTCCATTGAAAACCAATCAGTTGCTATCCTTGTATTAAATTTGAGGGAAAGATCTAATTTTTTTGAGTGCAAAGTTCTAGAGTTTTGAAATGATAAAAGTTTCTCTTAATCATCATTTGATCGTCCATTCAAAAGAATGAAAAGTACAAAGCCTGACTTGTGCTCCAAACTAAGCGATACTTTTCCATTATTTGAATGAGTCTGTAATCAGCTCAGCCCAAGAATGGCGCATGAATGTCCATTGTCTTAAATACAATGATATAATCTCTGCATCTTCTCTACTCCTGTTCATAAAATCAATATGTTTCGATTCCATCAAGACGCACGCTGTTTGCTTGGTAATTGCATCGTTTCATGATTGGCGTGCAGTAGCCAATGTCTGATTATGAAAAGATAACCACTTTCAGTTTGCATGCAAAAACAGTCGATGTTGTTTTGATGCAAATGCATCAGTTGCTTTGTTGGTACATTTTGCCACATCATAATGTAAATACTTGAAATTGGATTTTATTACATGTTATGAGATAAAGAACTGTTAGTGTCGCTCTTCATGTCAGTCATGTAACGTAAGTAGTAGCAAAACAAGACGCAAATAGTATATATCGAATCGGTTGAATGTAAATAACCATTTATTTTAAGATGCTCTATGTCAATCGGAGTGTGAATGGAATATTTAAAAAGCTGAAAACGCTTTTGGCATATTGAAAACTCCAACATCACGTTATGCTGTACTTGCGCAATCAAACAAACCGCAAGAGAGCGAAGCGGAATATTTAAATTTCTAGTGCATATATGTCATATCAAAAACTGGTTGTGAATTTGAAGTTTTCGTGCGAAATGTGCAGTTGAGTTCATGGGTGAGAGGTAAAATATGAGAGGAAAACTTTCGGTCAAATCGTTCCGAATGTGTGTTTTGAAGTTGAACAAAAATCAATTGACGAATGCACAAGAACCAGCCTCAAAAGTACGGATGGCAATAGAACGCAATGGTACTTTTGTTTGTCATTGGTTTTCATTGTATAATTCAAGTCTAACAATTAAATCGAGCGTTTTTGTCTTGGAATTTGTTAATTTTCTAGTCAATCACTTTGCGGAACTTTGTTCGTCAGCTCGACCCTGTCATTTAACTCATTTATTCGCCGATTGAAAATGGAAAATTGCGGAGAATTGCGCCAGTTTGAAACAAATGTAGCTCAGTTTGGAATGCAAATTAGGAATATCTACGGATCTGTATTGGGACTGAATGTGTGTTGAATGGCGGAAAGACTTAAGCTTCCATTAATTTTACTTGAAAAATTTCTGACGGCCCGTTGAATCGAAAATTCTAAAATTCTCATGTTCAATTTAATAGATGCGCCCGCACCATCGAATGAATCCGATTCAATTTCGATGGCGAAACTCTTCTCATCATTCAAGCCTATACACAACTTTTACATCCATTAAAATTTCCATTTACATACAAAGTTCGTGTATGTTTCTCGCTCCTTCTCTCTCTTTTATTCATTTTTTCTTTTTCCATAATTTGAATACTGACAACTTTTCAATACTTTGCGAGAGACTTGAACACTGAAATCCTTTTATAAGTTTTCCATTCACTTCTTCGATTCGAAAGATGATTGAAGTTCATCTCTTTTAACTGAAAGACAGCTCACGAAATGAGATAACGAATCTACATACTTTCCGAATACGGTTTTTCCAATGAGATTGAAGAGAAAAGAGCTCTGCCTCAGAAAAGAATGGAGTGGAGGCCGAGACGCAGCAACATTTTTCACTCCAAAGAAAAATTATATTTCATTGCGTTGTAAGAGCCATATCTCGCATTCTCGCATTCGAACATTTTCTCGCATCGTTATTACAAATTATGATTCTCTTTATTCAATTTGCTTGTTTATTCCGAAATCGACCACGAGAAATAGCATCGAAAAGGCTGTTTTAAAATATAAAGAATATTATTATCAGCGACTTTTGAAGCAATCAGCATGGCTATTGAATTAGCCTCCAGTCCGACAGACGTTCAAAACATGACGTAATCAGATATTTCAGAAATTTCGCATTTGGAAGTTCGTCGCGCGCTGGCCGCTTCTTTCTGTGAAATACAATTTTCTTCAAATTGTATGTGTCATTTTATCGTGCAGAAGATTGAGATCCGACAACGGACCAAAAAGTTGTCATAAAAGCTTCACAAAGTTTAACAGCATTGCATTTCAAATTAGACAAATTTCGGTACGGTCAAAAAGGGCTTGCATGTAATTGATAAAAAGAAAATTGCAGCATAAGTTAAAGAGAAAGTTTTCTTTGAATATCTCCTTTTTGGATCTTCGTTAAACACAAACTTGTACATACGAAATGGGTTTTTCGCAAGGAAACATGAAAGTGTATGGGAACATGATGTCAAAATTGTATTCATCAACAAACAACAAGCTGCGTAAAAATTGTGCATGCTGAATATATTTTTCATTCAAATCCAATTCACTTCATCATGTGCTTGTTTGCGCATTCAAAAGCAACAAAATCAACCAAAATTCATGGAAAAAAACAAGAGTTGCTCAGGGATATACAGTTGGTGTTCAAAATATAACAAAATTGTTCAACTGTTTTTTTGTTACACTAGTCGTAACTTCTCTTTGAAAAATGGCGGGCGTTATGATTTTTTTATTCAACAAGCTCATCACCAAAGAGGAGATTTCACGAGCAATGAAATTGCATCAATGCTACCTACTTCCTATTTCAATCATTTGTGGATATTGCATTACCCAGCCTCTATCGAATTCAACGATAAAGTACCCCATCAACGAGACAGAGTGAACAAACATGTGCATCTCACATATTTATGCACATCCAACGATACGACGTTGAATTTTAATCTCCGTAGAAATAAAAAATGCGCAAACATCGCCTAAGCGCAAACGGCCGGGTGATTTGATTCCCATTTTCGTTCGATGCGCACCACATTTTTCTATGGCCTCACTTTTCCTTTTCACTAATACGCTTTCTATGTATATTTTTCTCTACAGGAATGGAACGATTACAAATTGAAATGGAATCCAGATGATTATGGTGGTGTCGACACATTACACGTACCATCCGAACACATTTGGTTGCCGGATATTGTATTATACAACAAGTGAGTACCCGACAACCATATTATATATATCATTAAGCGTAAGATCATTTACTTGAGATCCAAATTGTTCAAATAAATGTCATAGATCAACACTTTGCATGCAAAATTAAACACGCCAAATTTCAAGGATGACCACGCATTCTACGAAGATATGTTATTTTTTTGCTTATCCATTAGCTAGGCTTAGTCATAATTGCCTCATATGAGTGCTGCACGAAATTGCACGCATCGTTAAACTAACCATCGTTTTGGAATTTGAATGGATAGCAAGCACTTGAGAGCTGCCCCAGAGGAATTATTGCAATTTTTTGGATTCTAAAATACATTTCGGCATTTGAAAGCAATTTTCTTTCAGCAAATGTATTATGTTTTGCTTTGATTTCCAAATTAAACAATTAAACTTCAAACTGAAAATCATTATATATTTCAAGGAATATATGTACATTCGAACGAAAGCTATATCAATGTTCATAAACTTAACAGAATGGCATATTGTATTGTTCCGTGATAGTATTGATTACCTCTTCATCGTTATCGCTTTAATGATTTTATTTTAATTGAATCTGTCATTAGTCCAACGAATGAATGGAATGTTCCATCATAAGATGTGAACCCATTTCGATGTAAATACCTGACCATAAACCATTTCACTATTGTTACTGATAGATGATAACTGAATTTCGAATTGCGTGAGAAATCTGGATTATGTCAAGCCTATTGAATGGAACACATGCACTCTTGCAATAAATGATTTAACGGCATTGTTTCCATCATCCAATCAATCATTCATTCGTGCGTAATCTTCTGACAATTTATTTAATCAAAATCGTCAGCAGTATTCACCGAATTCCAGTGCACGCTATATGAAAAAAGGTCTTACATACGTAAAAACTTAAAACTAACATTTTCGCACACATTTACCGAAGTTTCGCGGATTCTTTATTAATTACTATAAATTAGTTTTGGAGCTTTATTTATTTCTGATCGATCACACGTATCTCTGATAATCCTTTTTTTTATGAAAAATGAAACTCATAATTTCATTTCGTTTCGATGCGGTCTGGGAATAATTCAAATTAGTTCGCAAAAAATATAACGTTTCAATTCCGAATAAGACGTATCTGCGCGTGCATGTCCAATATTCGTTAAGTTATCGTGTTAGCAATATTGTGCGTGTACGCAAAACGCAAAACCATACTATGGCAACAAATGTATAAGACACAGTCGGCAATTTACAATATAAAGGGTTTTCCATTAAGGACAACTTTCTTTTTGAATAAAACGCAAACCATTTGAGATTTTTCGAAAATTGTATTATTGGCTTGAAGTACGATCAAAACATTTAATTATGGAATTCAACTTCGCTCATATGTCCACCATGTGCACGTTTGGAAACGGCCGCAATCTCTCGTTCAATATTGGCTCTGAGCTCCTCTAACGACGCCGGCTTGTTAGCATAGACCAATGATTTAACGTAGCCCCATAAAAAAAAGTCTAGGGGTGTTAAATCACACGATCTAGGCGGCCAATCGACAGGACCATTTCTCGATAGAACACGTTCACCGAATTTGGATTTCAATAAGTCCATTGTTACACCCGCTGTGTGGCTTGTGGCACCGTCTTGTTGAAACCACATATCGTTGATGTCTAACCCATGCAATTGGCCAAAGAAATAACGTTGCAACATGTCTCTGTAGCGGTTTCTATTGACTGTAACGCGACGGTCATTTTCATCAACGAAAAAAAACGGCCCAATGACACCACCGGCATGAAAACCACACCATACAGTTATTTTTTGTGGATGAAGTGGTGTTTCTTGAAGCACATGAGGGTTTTCACCTGACCAATAACGCATATTTTGTTTGTTGACGAAGCCGTTTAACCAAAAATGCGCTTCATCTCTGAAGAAAGATTGGAGCTCGTAAAGTTGCAGTCACCGACCAGGAATTTTGGTAGTAAATTTCAATTATTTGTAAATGTTGCTCGTTCATGTACTTCGTCATGATGAAAATGTTGACCTTACTGAATATTTTCACATTGACATTTTGGAAATTGGTTTGAGGGTGCGTTCACAGTGAACGTTCAAAGTTGTCAAGTCCTTATTGGAAAACCCTTTACAACATACTACCTACATACAGCAAATCGCTTTGGAAATGGTTCAATCGCCTTTTTGGGTCTGAAACGCATATAAAACTCATTTCACGGGTTTTAAACTTTTTGGAACGGTTAATTATTTTCCAAACGTGGCTGGAACGTGGTCCTTCTTGAAAATCTACCGAATAAAAAAAATACCAAACAGACTTCAAAATCGGCCGAAGTCAATGGTTCCTGAAGCCATTCTTTCAGGATTTATCAGAGCATAACAGCAATATTTATAAATCTCAGAATATGTGTAATGTATGAGTTTGTAATAAAACAATCGTAATCTACAGATATCAACAAATCTATGTGAAAAAAAAATTCATGATACTCTTTTATTTGCACTAATATTTGTGAACATTTTTGTAAGAAGTCATTCAATTCCAGAAGGTCAAACTAATTACCATCTATGATAGATACAATTACGGTCCATAATTTATGGAATTTACTTTCTTATTCCGTCTATTAATGCTTTCACCTTTGGTGCTGTATATGGAAAAATCTAAATGTTTTTTTATATTGGTAAAATGCAAATGAACCGTAGGATTTTGTGTATGCCTCCAATCTGTCAAATTTCGGATGTTAACACATCACTCAATAAGTCTTTGATCTGACACATAGATGGCGCCACTAGTACCGAATTGCCCACATCAGCTGACAGCTAAAACCTTAAGATGACGTTTGTCAAAATTTGAGCCAAATCGACCGATTAGTTTGCGAGTTACAGTCATTTGGGTGAAGCTACTTTTGTCATTTAAAAAAAAAATGAATTCAAAGCAATTTCGTGTGTTGATTTATCATTGCTATTTGATGGGAAAAAATACCGCCACAGCCAAAACTTGGCTTGATAAGTGTTACCCGGACTCTGCACCGTCGAAAGGAAGCGTGGTATATTGGTTTAATGAATTCAAATGCGGTCGTACAAGCACCGATGACGCTGCACGCTCTGGACGCCCAAATGAGGCTGTCACCGACGAAAACATCAAAAAAGTCAACAAAATCGTGTTTTCCAATCGCAAAGTGAAAATGCAGGAGATAGCTGACACTTTTAAGTTGTCGGTTGGAAGTGTTTGCACCATTTTGCATGAGCATTTGGGCTTCAAGAAGCTTCATTCGAAGTGGGTACCGCGATTGCTCTCACCGGACCAAAAACAACATCGTATCGATGATTCAAAGTCGTGGAAAACGATGGAAAAAATACACGATTTACACTTCGAATTGCTTCCGCACCCACCATATTCGCCAGATCTGGCCCCCAGCGACTACTGGCTCTTTTCAGATCTCAAAAAGATGCTCCAGGGCAAGAGATTTCGCTCTGATGAGGAGGTGATCGCCGAAACTGAGGCCTATTTTGAGGGACTTCCGAAATCGTTCTATAAAAGAGGCATCGAAAAGTTGGAGGATCGTTGGAATCAATGTATAACCCTCGAAGGAAACTATGTTG
This sequence comes from Obolodiplosis robiniae, assembly GCA_028476595.1. Lineage (NCBI taxonomy): Eukaryota > Metazoa > Arthropoda > Insecta > Diptera > Cecidomyiidae > Obolodiplosis > Obolodiplosis robiniae. The sequence continues at coordinate 16,214,644 of CM052015.1, read as the reverse complement.
ATGAATAAAGTGGAATTTTGCCAAAAAAATGTTTTTTTGTATGTCAGATCAAAGACTTATTGAGTGATGTGTTATATTATGAGTAAAATTATTTTCGAAAGTTAGAACTGCAAATATATATACATTGCTTGTGTCTTGTTGTAAATTTGTGAAACAATGACTGAATGTGGTTCAGTTTGGCACATTGTTTTCATCAAGTTCAGATAATATATTTAGCTCTATGCATATGTTCCATAGATCTGAGTGAGGTATGCGTTGCTGAAATTTTTATCAGTTTTGTGTCTTTGTCTATAAATACTTTCCGCGCTGTACACTCTTTATTGTAACAAGTGTATGCTATCCCATCGTATGTTTTCGAATAGGTGTTTTGTTTGTAAAAACAATTTTCGAATGAAACCCAAAGTAAGTGACCTATGTCGAATGTCTTCTAATTCGTAATCTACCAATTCGTCTTTACTTTTGCTCAAGTCTAAATTTTCTTTAAATTCTTCAAACAATCTTTGATATTCAATTTGTTTTAATTTGCTAGCCTAGCCATTTGAAATTATCAAATATTAAACCGAATAGTAATGTTGAGGGTTTATTTCATGAAATATAATCTGAGATAGCCGACTTCTTCTTTTCTTTCCTCGTACATTTTTCAGATTTTATTTCAATAAATTATTTCCTCAGAATTTATTACTGGGTATCTCTCCCTACATACTCGCCTCTCCATTTCACTGATGGATATAAGCATATACAAGTGGCACAACTTTTGCTCGAAATTGTACAAAGAACTAAGTGGATCCACGCAGAATTTCAAATCAAATGAGGGAAATCGTTATTTTATAGACAAAACACAAACCAAACGCCACAAACCGCACAATTTTGCATCAGCTCATTTTGAAATAATATGAAATTAATGAGGTCTTTTCTATACACACCTAAAATTATTTGAATTAATGCAATATACGTCACCGTAATAATATTCATGTTTTTTTTTACAAATACTGCAAAAAGCAGATGACCAATACAGCCCAATGCATATGCGTGTTGCAACCGGTGACATATATTGTATTGATTCCGTAAGCGAATTGTCATATAATTATGAATGTGTACAATTCGCTGGGAGTTTAAAAGAAATATAAGAAGAAATATTTTGGAACACGAAATTCAGATTTTAGTTTCATTGTTTGAGCGTTTATTTCCACAATGCAATCAATCGATTTGGTAAAATTTGACAAGAGGTTTGTTTTAATAAATTAAAAATCAAATTTTATCAATAAAATGAAAAATAAACGTGTTCGCGTCGACCGCAAAATATATGGATTTTTACATCTATTCATTTAACGTGCCGACCTAAATGACGAAGCTCCTCCGGTTGGCGGCCTTCCATCATTTGCTTTTTTCTTCATATCGTGACCTAGTTTATACATTTTTTCACAGAGTGAGTATATTCCTAATAGCGTCGCTTGCCTTGTGTCACTATAAATGATTGATATTTCATAAATATTTTATATTTCTATTGATATTTATTTTGTGTTGATAAAAAGAATTTAGATCATCTTACCGCCTTGCGAGTTTGACTAATTCCATAGCCAAATTTTCGATTTGAAGACGATCACTTTAAAAAGCAGAAGAGTAAATTTAAGTAAATTCATTGTATGACGTCGATCATTATAAATTAAAAACGTACTCTCTGAATAGAGCAGCATTATATGCGCTCATCCGTTCAAAGGCTGCTCTCTTCGCATCAATAATTTTGTTGACTGAATTATCTAGAGGTGACATACTGCTACATTTGAATATGAAACAAAATATCTGTGAAGTAATTCTTAAGTTTAAGAGCAAGGGTAGAGTGGCCTTATTGGGGCCTTTTCTCTTATTACGGTCGAACTGGCACACATAAATGGAGTCTAGGCTCTGAATTATATACACTAACATTTGTCGGTCCTGATAAGAAACCTCAATCAAATATAATTTATCAACTTACACATCATTTAAAATATCACTTTGACAGCATCTATAAAATTGAAGTTTTTTAAAATATAGTTAAATTACATTACATATAGAAGAAATAATCACATACAAATTCAAGAATTCTTTCTTGTCGTCGGGAGTGTTGTCATATTTAATCGGCCCAGTTGAATCCACGAGCTGTTGAGTTATTTTTTCAATAAAATAGAATTTCAAATCTTAGACGGACAATATTTCACTTACCTTAATCAAAATAAAAGCGCAAAAAATAATTTTGGATATTGCTAAAAATCTCATTGTAGCCAAATGAATAAGCAACAATATTTTAGTTTCTAGGAACGTAAAAAATCCACTGTTTAGGATCGAATAAAAACTTTTCGATATCTACGCCCTTTTATATTCATTTTTCGCCTGTAATTTTGCCAATTCCATTAGTGTCTCCACATGCATATTATAAAGTTCCGTATATTTTTGAAAAACAAATTTAGTTACAGCTCAAATTTAAAATACAGTGTAGAAAAATGTCAAATATTTGTTAAGATAGGCAGCTGTTTTACATGTATTCCGGAAATGTGTAACAAATTACACTTATCAATAAATTCAAAAATGTTGAATGCTTCAGAAATCGGAATTCTATAAAATGATAGGATGCGGGGAAGGTTTGGGATTTCAGAACTTTTGGATACTTTCCAGCACGTCAATAGATATATGAAAACAATGTCATTTTCACTATTCAAGTGCATATATTCATCTTCAAAGAAACCGTTTCTGAACTGATAATTTTATGCATATTTCTGAAGTGAATGACAAACAGCAGTTTGTTCAACCACAAAAACATATTATGAACCGCTGGGAATTAAAGACCGACTTTATTGCGTCGCACTAAAAAACGACACTTCTCAATACCCACAAATGAGTGCATAGAATGATTGGTGCAACAAATTCGAAACTCTCCGAATGAGTTTTCTATGTGTTTCAGACTTAAAAAACCATTGAAGCCTCCTTTGGCATTGATGAACAAATTAGCCGGCTAATTTGCCACACAAGTATACACTGGCTAACGAATGTGTAAACCGGCTCTAATATATACACATAAGTCGTACTTCAGTGAAAACTGTACGCACTCGTCTCAACTGTCTTATGTTCTCATTACACACAAATTAACACACATATTATCGGACGTAAACACAGGTATCTGGCTAATGATTTGCTTACTCCAATTGTTGGTGAAGTCCAACGCAAAGATAATGCCGGCAAACGACAAACCTTCACTGATTTCTGCAGCAATTTGTTGCATGTGTGTAGTAGATGGCTGGAAATTGTTTAGTTCAGGATCAATCGTTACTATACGCGCAGTGTTAGTATAGTCTTTACGATTTTTGGGTTCAACATTTTGATTATTCCTAATCTCATCAAAATGAGTTGAAATTTTGTGTTATTTTTTATCACTTTAAAATATGTTCATAAGAGCTACATGATCAGAAGAAATAAACAAAGGTCCGAAACAAATTTATGGTAAATTATGAAGAGTCCGCGGAATTTCGGAAAATGTGCGGAAAAGTTGGTTCTACGTATGTAAGACCTTTAAATTCAACACTGAAAAATAATACGCAATAAAAGCGGTTCATATATGAGTCGCATTCGATGAATATTCAAATTGAAAAACGAAAAATATATTTTGAAAGAGGAAGAAATTTGCATTGCGCGTGCATGTAAATATCTTCAAAATATTCTGAACTGCGTGAATATATAAAGTTTTCGTGAATATTACCATTTATTTTTTTACAATTTATGTTGAGGTCAATTATTTTGACCTCCAATTTCTCAGGGACTATATTTATTTTCGATCATATCATTATGAAACTTTCATGTTCTAATTTTTTTATCAAAAAATTGGGTTGTACGAGAGTTCAAGACATTCCGATCAGATTTGAGACTACCACCCCTACAAACCTCAAACTGCTGAAAAGAAATTACAAATACAAACGCTTCTACTCTAGAAATACTATATCTGAAGATGTGTCTTTAAAAGGGATCTATAATAAAGTGAATCGATACATGTTGAATTAGAATAAATAGAATCTTGAACTAGTGATTCGGTATATTTTTATAGCTTATAAATATATGTTTAAATTCATGCTAGTCGAAAATTGGATAAACTCCACAATAAAATGTATGCACACATTGTCTATCTTATGTCAGACTACAGCCGTGCTGCCATCTACTTTGCATTCGAATGCCTTTTTGCATTTTTTTAGAAAATTCAATTTCACTTTTCGCAGGAACGGATTTTCATCAGAGAACCGAGATGTGTTGTTACGATTCTTTTTGATGTTTACGATATGGAGCTGCCTCGATTGCAACTGAATCACATTGAAAAAGCAACATTAATTACCGTCAAGTGAATGCCGTAAGCATGGCGTTCATTCGACTTGTGTGCAAACGAATTACAGTTGTTTGGATTTATTGAACCCAAACCTTGGCTTTATTTTAATTGCACTGCTAATGGAGAGTAAATCTAATAGCATGAAAATGTGCCGTATAAAAACCAATGTACAATAATAACTGACGGGTGCCTCCGGACAATGGTTTTAATGACAGAAACACTGCAACATGCACGCACAAAGCTCTCGTTCGAATGCTCTGCATGTATGTTTTTTGCAGTAAAATTGGCCGCTGACGCTCACCTTGTTTTCTCGAAAACAGTGAAAAAGCATGAAATACAATTTAATGTGTTTTAACTAGATTTTGTCTCTTTCACACACATAGTTCATTGTTGGATCATTTTCTGTTTTATTTCGAAAATCGTTTTTCGAATTTGAGAAATACATAGCCAAAGAACACAGTCAAACGCTTGCAGCATCAAATGTACACAATTTTTCATTTGAGATGCTTCTTCGGTTTCTAGCAACGTTAAAAGCTCCTTCAAATTGCCAAATGTATTGCAATAATTTGTATAAGTCAACATAATAATACAACAGACAGATTGGAAATAATGTTTGACCGGAAATCGAAGGAATTCGGCGAACGCAATTCTGATAGCTTTGATTGCATCAATGCTACATGAAAGACCAATTTCTCTTTGAGAGGTGACCAAATCTATATTGAACAGAGCAAATTGTTTACGCAAGTCTTATTTTGAGATCAGCTGTTTATCATATTGATAAACGAAAAAAATCTGTGAATTTGAAATATTTTTGGATGATATTCGAACGGAACATCCGTCCAAATTCGCCATAAAATGTTTGTCATCTTCGTTTTCATTGCAAAACATGTTGGTGTCATGTTTTACATGGATTGAGTTTAATTACGCAAGCAGATATTTCCAATATCATATTTTAGTATTAACAACATCAATTCCTTTCGGAAACTTCGACAATTCTCTGTGAAGATACGAAAATAAGTACAATTGACAAGAGAAATCGACAGCAGCCATGAACTGACATAATAAACATTGTTTTCTTTCATCGCTTTCTGCTGATTCTCTCTCATTTTTGATCATTTCGTTGTTGCACATATTCAGCTTTGTTGTTGAAAATACAAACAAAACCGTTTTTTTGTTCTTGAAATTAGATTTAACCTGTTGAATGCAACTAATTATACAAATTCCTTCCATTAAATCGATGTTGCGAATGTATTAATTGAATTGATTATTCAACGTACAAAGTTCTCGAAACAAATGGCCGTGTTCGTTGTCAAGTGGTCATTTAGTGTAATAAATTGGCTGATACGATGCAATTTGAGACCACCATTGGAATTTTTTGTTACATTCGTAGTACACTAAATGCGAAATTCATGTTTTCGAACAAATATATTGTCATTGTGCATCGCTGTTGGAATTCAATTTTCCCCATGCTATTTGCGATTAAAAAATAAAATTTCATATTGCAAAAACAAAATCATTTCCATTTGAAATGAATAAAGCGTTTGGTAATTTTCTTATTTCATCGTCGCTGTGCCAATATTATATATTCTTCACGTTCAGTGTTGTTACAAATGGCTGTATCAATATCACTGAATCATTCAATTTGGGGAGCATATAGTATTCCCGCGATATTTTTGAGATAAATAACACCATTCATTAGATTTGGATCCAATGGAAGATGAATGAAACCCGCCAATGGAAGAGCCATATACGAAAATTAAATTCAGATGTTTGCCAATATATCGTGACTATCCGGTGAGAAACACATGTCACCCATGCCTAGCGATATTTCACCAGCGTACTCTAATATCTGATTCATTCAACAAATTAGTATTGAAGTGTTGAAGAGTTGCAAGATTAATTCAATTTCCACCCAGTCGAACAGAAGTCGGTTGCTATAGAAATATTATATTTGTCTTGGCGTTTTATGGCTATATGAAATTGACATGAATGCAGATGATGCTCATGCTTCGTAGGTAGTAGCACTGTGTGATCATTTGAGCGATGATGCAAAAGGAACTTGCCCTTTGATATGACAAATGTGAATTATGACTTGTGAATTGAAACTTTTCCTGCATTATTACATTGAATCGAGAGCTGAGCAGCTCGTACTTTTAGATGATTGCAATCAATAAAGAGAACAATTCAAATTTCCATCATACGTATCGTTCTCACAACAAAGTGCTTCTTAATGTACGAACAAAAAATTAAAACATCTGCAGCAATTGAGTGAATAAGAAAAACTCATCGCAATTGCGAATTCACAAACAATTGAATTTTATTGGCAGCACTGAAATATTTTCGATATTTCAAACGGTGATTGGTAATCATCACTGTGCTGTGAACATTTGTTCGATTTAATTCGATAGCCAAAAGATGTGCGCATAGAAATTCCACAAGCTTTAATTCATTAATTTTCATTGAAATTTATAATTCCCCAAAAAATAATGCCCATGCTTAAATTCAACTTATGCACAGCTGAATTGATAAAGGTTGCATTTCGAATGCTAACAAACTGGAACGTTTCGTAATCGTGCGCATAAAACGCGTCTTTATTATTCCAAATTCGAATGCTACTGTTTTGAAACCACAAAATATAATTTTTAGTATCGTTAAAAAAACCTTCCTTTTGGAGTTTTAGTGAGTAGCTAGCACCTGAGCGCTGCCCAGAGAATTTATTGCAATTTTCTGAATTCTAAAACACATTTCAGCATTCAAAAGCAATTTTCTTTCAGCAAATGTTTTATGGTTTGCTTTGATTTCAAAAATTTACAATTTAATTTCAAACTTGGAATGTTCGTAAATCAGGCAATACAACGTGATGTTGCTAGTAGTGATAATATATACGAGGTAGGCGCTTTTTGCCGCAACCACTCGAACGAAGCGAGACATAGAGACGAAGTGTGTGGTGACTAAACGCAAGTGCAGCGCTGAATGCAAAAATCCTTCAGTCGCTTGTTCGCATTACCATGCGCACGTATTCGGCACTGCGCTTGCGTTTAGTCACGACACACTTCGTTTCTGCGCCTCGCTTCGTTCGATTGGTTGCGGCAAATAGCGCTTACCTCTTATATATTTTCACAACTAGCAACATCGCGTTGCATTGCCTGTCGTAAATTTCACCGAATGGAATATTGTATTGTTCCGTGAGAGTATTGATTACCTCTTCATCGTTATCGCTTTAATGAATTTATTTTAATTGAATCTGTCATTAGTTCAACGAATGAATGGAATGTTCCATAATAAGATGTCAACCGGTTTTGATGTAAATACCTGACCATAAAACATTTCACTATTGTTACTGATAGATGATTACTGAATTCCGAATTGCGTGAGAAATCTGAATTATGTCAAGCATATTGAATGGAACACATGCGCTCTCACGAGGCATATAACTGACTTGACGTTATAGTTTGCATCATCCAATCAATTGATCATTCATGTGTTCACCGAATTTCAATGGACGCTATATAAATAAAAGGACAAAAACGGAATAATATATCAAAATCATCTTAATGCATTTATATAGAAAAAAGACAAAATCGTCTAAAATATGTAGTTCCAATACGTCTATATACAAAAATTGTTTTTTAAGTGACGAAATCATCTGAAATTTCATTTTGATTCCGCAAAAGAAAAATAATTACAATAACTTATTCTTTTCCACCAATTTCGCTGAATTGTAAACGAACACCATGTTTTTATGCATTCATTCACAATAAGCGAATTGTCGTTAAATATATTCAGTTACAGCATAATAATGTTATGGTGGTCAATTTCCAAGCTTAACCTATGGCCTCAATGTTTTTCACCGATAAGCGGAGACTTACATTGATCGGATTCCTGCATCTCATAGCTAGAAAATGATACATCATGATTTTTTTGTTAACAAAATGGATTTTCGATGTTTTCGTCAATTTTAATACAATTTTTGGCCAAAGACGTTTTTGAACGTCATTTTAGACTATTTTGTCATTTCTTAAATGAAAATGCATTTAGAAGATTTTGTCAATTGTTGAATTAAGACAAATTTGAAAAACACATGATTTGTTTTAAGACGATTTTTTTTATGATCATATATCTCTGATAATTTTTTTTTATGAAAAATTAGACACATAATTTCATTTCGTTTCGATGCGGTATAGGATAAATTCAAATCTAGTTCGCCAAAACATATTAGGTCTCAATTCCCAACAAGACGTATCTGTACGTTCATGTCCAATATATGTTAAGTTATCGTGTTAATAATATGCGTGTACGCAAAACGTTAACCATACTATGGCAACAAATGCCCAAGACATTTCCTCCCAATGAACGCCGCCATATTGAAATTGAAATATTACACGTAAAACTACTAGTTTGTATTTCTATCAGTGAGATCAAGAGGCGAGTATGACTGTGTGAATTTAAATGTACATACTGGTAAAGTGGCCTAATTTGGACCTAGTCTCTAATTACGATCTAACTGCTAAAATGAGCCTTATTGCACATATAAATAAAGGCTTGGGTTCGAATTTGGTGCATAAAAAGTTGTAGGTCCAAATATGGCCACTTTACCCTTACTCGCCTCTTGATCTCACTGATAGATTGCAAGTACCATCAGTCAAATATGAATACATTGTATTTATATTGACTCTCGTCACAGTATGTAGTATGCAACGTACAATTTTTTTTTTCATACTCCGTCTATTAATGCTTTTACCTTTCGTGCTGTATATGACTACCTGGATTGGACAAATCTAAATGTTTTTTAAAAATTGCTAGAAAGCGTATAAAACTAAAAATTCCTTTTTGCAACTCGAAAATCTTCTTAGTATTGCATCTGCTCATTTTGAAATAATATGAAATTAATGAGGTCTTTTCTATACACACCTAAAATTATTTGAATTAATGCAATATACGTCACCGTAATGATATTCATGTTTTTTTTTACAAATACTGCAAAAAGCAGATGACCAATACAGCCCAATGCATATGCGTGTTGCAACCGGTGACATATATTGTATTGATTCCGTAAGCGAATTGTCATATAATTATGAATGTGTACAATTCGCTGGGAGTTTAAAAGAAATATAAGAAGAAATATTTTGGAACACGAAATTCAGATTTTAGTTTCATTGTTTGAGCGTTTATTTCCACAATGCAATCAATCGATTTGGTAAAATTTGACAAGAGGTTTGTTTTAATAAATAAAAAATCAAATTTTATCAATAAAATGAAAAATAAACGTGTTCGCGTCGACCGCAAAATATATGGATTTTTACATCTATTCATTTAACGTGCCGACCTAAATGACGAAGCTCCTCCGGTTGGCGGCCTTCCATCATTTGCTTTTTTCTTCATTTTGTGTGCAAGATCATACATTTTTTCACAGAGTTGGTATATTCGAAATATCGTCGTTAGACTTGTTTCACTATGAATGATTGATATTTCATAAATATTTTATATTTCTATTGATATTTATTTTGTGTTGATAAAAAGAATTTAGATCGTCTTACCGCCTTGCGAGACTGTACAAAGTTCTAGCTGAATTTTCGATTACAAGACGATCACTTTTAAAAGCAAAAGAGTAAATTTAAGTAAATTCATTGTGTGAAGTCGATCATAAATAATAAACTTACGTTCTGCATTGAACTTCATCATATGCTTCATTGGCCTCAAAAGCAAGTCTCTTGGCTTCAATTATGTCGTTGACTTGATGATCTAGAGGTCCCATACGGCTACATATGAATATAAAACAAAATATCTGTAAAGTAATTCTTAAGTTTAAGAGCAAGGGCAGAGTGGCCATATTGGGGCCTTTTCTCTTATTACGGTCGAACTGGCACATATAAATAGAGTCTAGGCTCTGAATTATATACACTAACATTTGTCGGTCCTGATAAGAAACCTCAATCAAATATAAAAATATATTTTATCAACTTACACATAACCTGGAGGAGGCCCTGGACAGCATCTAAAAAATCGAAGTTTTTTAAAATATAGTTAAATTACATTAAGCTTACACTTAGAAGAAGTAATGACACACAATTTCATGAAATTTGTCCAGTCTCCAAAAGTTTGGTCGTAATGAATCGGCCCAGTTGAATCCACGAGCTGTTGAGTTATTTTTTCAATAAAATAGAATTTCAAATCTTAGACGGACAATATTTCACTTACCTTAATCAAAATAAAAGCGCTCAAAATAATTTTGCATATTGCTAAAAATCTCATTGTAACCAAATGAATAAGCAACAATATTTAAGTTTCTAGTAACGCAAAAAATCCACTGTTTATGATCGAATAAAACTTTTTGATATCTACGCCCTTTTATATTCATTTTTCGCCTGTAATTTGTCCAATTCCATTAGTGTCTCCACGTGCATGCATATTTAAAAAGTTCGAGATTTTTTTGAAAAAAAAAAAAAAATATGGTTAAACTCAAGTTTAAAATACAGTCTAGAAACATGTCACATATTTGTTAAGATAGGCAGCTGTTTTACATGTATTCCGTAAATGTGTAACAAATTACACTTATCAATAAATTCAAAAATGTTGAATGCTTCAGAAATCGGAATTCTATAAAATGATAGGATGCGGGGAAGGTTTGGGATTTCAGAACTTTTGGATACTTTCCAGCACGTCAATAGATATATGAAAACAATGTCATTTTCACTATTCAAGTGCATATATTCATCTTCAAAGAAACCGTTTCTGAACTGATAATTTTATGCATATTTCTGAAGTGAATGACAAACAGCAGTTTGTTCAACCACAAATACATATTATGAACCGCTGGGAATTAAAGACCGACTTTATTGCGTCGCACTAAAAAACGACACTTCTCAATACCCACAAATGAGTGCATAGAATGATTGGTGCAACAAATTCGAAACTCTCCGAATGAGTTTTCTATGTGTTTCAGACTTAAAAAACCATTGAAGCCTCCTTTGGCATTGATGAGCAAACTAGTCGAAAACTTCAGTGAAAAGCGTACGTACTCGTCTGAACTGTCTTATGTTCTCATTACACACAAATATACACACACATTATCGGACGTAAACACAGGTATCTGGCTAATGATTTGCTTACTCCAATTGTTGGTGAAGTCCAACGCAAAGATAATGCCGGCAAACGACAAACTTTCACTGATTTCTGCAGCAATTTGTTGCATGTGTGTAGTAGATGGCTGGAAATTGTTTTGTTCAGGATCAATCGTTACTATACGCGCAGTGTTAGTATAGTCTTTACGATTTTTGGGTTCAACATTTTGATTATTCCTAATCTCATCAAAATGAGTTGAAATTTTGTGTTATTTTTTATCACTTTAAAATATGTTCATAAGAGCTACATGATCAGAAGAAATAAACAAAGGTCCGAAACAAATTTATGGTTAATTATGAAGAGTCCGCGGAATTTCGGAAAATGTGCGGAAAAGTTGGTTCTACGTATGTAAGACCTTTAAATTCAACACTGAAAAATAATACGCAATAAAAGCGGTTCATATATGAGTCGCATTCGATGAATATTCAAATTGAAAAACGAAAAATATATTTTGAAAGAGGAAGAAATTTGCATTGCGCGTGCATGTAAATATCTTCAAAATATTCTGAACTGCGTGAATATATAAAGTTTTCGTGAATATTACCATTTATTTTTTTACAATTTATGTTGAGGTCAATTATTTTGACCTCCAATTTCTCAGGGACTATATTTATTTTCGATCATATCATTATGAAACTTTCATGTTCTAATTTTTTTATCAAAAAATTGGGTTGTACGAGAGTTCAAGACATTTCGATCAGATTTGAGACTACCACCCCTACAAACCTCAAACTGCTGAAAAGAAATTACAAATACAAACGCTTCTACTCTAGAAATACTATATCTGAAGATGTGTCTTTAAAAGGGATCTATAATAAAGTGAATCGATACATGTTGAATTAGAATAAATAGAATCTTGAATTAGTGATTCGGTATATTTTTATAGCTTATAAATATATGTTTAAATTCATGCTAGTCGAAAATTGGATAAACTCCACAATAAAATGTATGCACACATTGTCTATCTTATGTCAGACTACAGCCGTGCTGCCATCTACTTTGCATTCGAATGCCTTTTTGCATTTTTTTAGAAAATTCAATTTCACTTTTCGCAGGAACGGATTTTCATTCAGATAAATTGGCATGAATGCAGATGATGCTCATGCTTCGTAGGTAGTAGCACTTTGTGATCATTTGAGCGATGGTGCAAAGGGAACTTGCCCTTTGATGTGACAAATGTGGATTATGAACTTGAATTGAAACTTTTTCTGCATTTTCACATTGAATCGAGAGCTGAGCAGCTCGTACTTTTTGATGATTGCAATCAACTAAGAGAACAATTCAAATTGCCATCATACGTATCGTTCTCACAACAAAGTGTTTCTTATCGTATGAACAAAAAATTAAAACATCTGCAGCAGTTGAGTGAATAAGAAAAACTCATCGCAATTGCAAATTCACAAACAATAGAGCAAATTTCGATATTTCAAACGGTGATCATCACTGTGCTGTAAGCATTTGTTCGATTTGATTCGATAGCCAAAAGATGTGCGCATAGAAATTCCAAAAGCTTTAATTCATTAATTTTCATTGAAATTTATAATTCCCCAAAAAATAATGCCCATGCTTAAATTCAACTTTTGCACATTTCTAGCTGAATTGATATAGGTTGCATTTCGAGTGCTAACAAACTGGAACGTTTCGTAATCGTGCGCATAAAACGCTTCTTTATTATTCCAAATTCGCATGCCACTGTTTTGAAACCAAAAAATATAAATTTTATTATTCGTGCAAACGCCACAAAATGTGAGCTGAATGGAATGCATTCAAAGTTGTGACCAATACTATTGCAACGTTTCCATTGCCAAATAGATTTTATCGACAACATGGTCAAAAGTTTCAATTTCATGTCAAATGTTGTCAACGAGCTATTTATGAATGGAAACAAATTGCAGAGAAGCGAACAAAAGATGTATGTTGAGCCGTGCACACTAGTTTGGGCAAATTTGTTGTAGTATTCACCTGAATTGGGCACGGTAAATTTGCAGTCACTCCATAGAGGCCAAAAGTATTTTTTTATTGCTGTACGAATACGTACCAACCTCATTTTATGGCTCACAATAAGAATCAATTTAATTGGTTGGCTAAAAAGTTCGAAATGAGTTTTAAATTGATTGATGAAAGATTGTTAAACAGCAAATTACATTGGCATTTTGATGATCCCATGAGGTACTTGTGCTGAGGACATAAATGCACCAGTTTTGGGTGGTGTTTTCCAGTTCAGCACATTAGCGGACACCGTTGTCTGGAGCCAATAAAATGGCATCGACTCGAAACTTCCTTCGAATTTCCAATGCAATTTAACAACCCCCATTCGAACCGAAAACATTATTCTATTTTCATGGCAACCAAAAATCATTGGATTTTTATGAATAGTTTCACCGATTAATTGCTTTATAAGTATAAAATTGGATGAAGAAATGGTTTCACTGAAAATATCAGTTAAAATGTCAAAAACTTTTGCCTTTGTTCTGGAATAAATGACACTGCCTCAACAGTTTGTCACATAAAATTGAATTTAAGAGTTGTGGGTTGACAATATATAAAGATTGGGAATTTTAAATCTTTCAACCACTTTGATTGCGATAGAAGCCATACAAACCATCCATTGTTTGACGGAAATAGTTTTAGTTGGGAACAGAACGAACAATGCATACATATTTTCGAACAATCACTTCAGCGGAAATCAAATATGAGGAGAATTGAATCCATTGTGACCCCGAATATCACATATTTCGATACAGAATTGTCGAAAACATTTCGTTTTCTGTTGTGACAACGGTTGACATCGAATTCTCTACAGATTACGCCAGCCATACATACACATCAACCAACTGTTCATGCTTAAATTAAATTTCAATCAAACGTTTAACGAATTTTGTTCGCTAACAAAAGTCTCCCTTGTGTTGCGAGCAGTTTCCGAATCACAAAACTTTATTGTGATTTTCTTTTCTTCAGTTTTAATTTATTGAAACTTTGTGAGTGAAATCCATTTGAGGTTTTATGTGCTTTGGCACTGGATTTGTATATTTTTGGCAAATGGAAAATGGCAATATTTTTTATCCGATATTTTTACAATTTCTCATGCACTTTTTTCTCTTTTTCTCTTTCTTTTCATGCATTCGTCGTTTCGCTGGAAAACATTTCAAACTGCTGCAAAAATGAACTTGTCGATCTGCGCGCCCCTTCCCGCTCAATGGGACACATTCTATGTCGTTCATTTGTATTATTATCAACGTCATTGTCACACTGAATCCAAATATAATTTGTCATCGGTTTTGCATATATCATGTTACTTTGGAACTCAATACACCGCCTGCTGCTCGGATCCATGCTAATGGAATGCGGCTTATTCACACTCAATAATCAACTTGTCGTGTCACTTCAATCATCTCACACGTCCCAACATCATAACTTCATGACTGCGAAAAAATTCGAATCAATTCGCTTATAATGGCAATATTTAAATAAAAAAAATGTATGTTTTTGCATCGAACATGACATGGGGTACCGCGACAAAAAAAAAAAAAAACATTTTGTCCGCATCAAAATATAGTGCCGATGGAAATTATGAAGTGACAATAATGACAAAAGCAATTTTACATCATACTGGTAAAGTTGTATGGAAACCGCCAGCCATTTATAAATCATTCTGTGAAATTGATGTAGAATATTTCCCATTTGATGAGCAAACGTGTTTCATGAAATTCGGATCATGGACTTATGATGGATATACGGTAAGTAAAACATTGTCACTCCCTTTATCATGAAGAATTGGAAGAGCAACAAAAAAATTGGTACATTTGTTCTCCCAATTTGCCGAAATTGATTAATTAAACACAGTTTTCCCCCGAATGAATGATATAAATTGTTTTAAAAAGCTGATGATGCCTCGGGTTATTGCAACATTTGCAAAACTACTTGACGATGCGAATATATCAATTCTCAAGCAATTTAAATGAAATTTTCGTGAACCAAGGTGTGGTGAAAGCCACATATTTTCATCCGCCAAAAATATTTACATAATTATTCGAAATTTGAAAAATATCAAACCAGAAAATTGACGCATTGTTCTCCATTTCGTTTTTTCGTTTGCATCGTGCTGTAGCGCATCGAATGGAACGATCCCAGCTTTTGTTGCACTGGTTCTGATTTTTCGTTCCGCTGCATTACTTCGTGTTGCATTTCCATATATGTCAGCAATTTAAATCGCAAAGTTAATGGAAACTTGTGAAATTTCCCATCCAATTTTTTCCATAAAGCTCCGATCTTCCTCTTTCAAATATTTCATGTTTTTCAATTATCGTTTCGCACTTTTGTCTGTGCATTTGGTGTGTAACTTTTGATTGTGTACAAATTGCACTTGCACTGATGTTTAATCAAGCGGTCGATGCTCTGTACCTTCTCCTATGTAAAGGGGTAGTGAATGTCGTTGGACCGCGCCATCTCTACCTAAACGATTGTACTAAACACTTCAACATTTCTCACCTTCCCCTTCTTCAAACAGGGAGTTTGACAGGCTCCGCATCTCTGCTGTCATTGTTTGAAGAAAAAAAAAGGGTTTACCATCCATAGGCGAATGGTACAGAGGGCGCTGCTGTCAAGCTAAGTGTCAAAATTCAATTTTGCATCGTCCGCTTGTGTTTAATTGACTGTGTGACGAATGAATTTGTATCGAGTGAATGGTGTCGTATAATAAATTGTGATGAAGATGCTGGAAGTCGTCAACGTTGCACACGCACATCCATCTCTAGTCAAGTGGAATATGATGCAAATATTTTCCTTTCGTCAAATGGATATGAATGGCAACGAGAATTATCTTTTCATATAGTAATGACAGCTCTCATCGTAGTAGTCAACTTATAAGCATTCGAATTTTGACATGAATTCGATTGTTACATTTTTCGGTCTGCCTTTGAATTCATCGAAACCACAAAAAAGTCATAAATTACGAATTTTACTCGAGTTTTTCGATCTCTCTTTTGTGTTGGCTTTGTGCACATCTGATAAAATCCCACCAAAATATGGATGGGCATACAATTAAATATTTGATTCGCACCTAATCAATTTGAGATGCAATGTTATTGATAATGCTTTTCAGTGAGTGATTTGAGAATGTTGTGTCAATTGTATTTCCCATCTCTGTTAACAATTGATTTAACCCCAAACCAAAATCAATGAGGTTTTAATCTGTAAAGCATCCCTTTGTGTTAATTTGACTTGACCTTAATTCGAACGGGATTTCCATATATCACTGTACATGGAGCATGTGAACCATGCAGAAATCAATTCGAAGCAAGATTTTATCATGCATATGCAAACGAACACTCAATTCAAACGGTTTTATCTATTCGACACAAATCAGTTCACTCATTAGTATTCAAATACGATATACAGCGGTGATAAATCAATTGTAATTTTCGATATAGTTGCCAACATTTCCGATTGCTTTGAAAATAAATGGAATTCGTAAGGTTCGCTGGGATCTTCATGAGAATGTGTTGGTAAATGCTCATTTTTTTCACACCGATTGATTGCATTTTTCATATTTTTCGCATCTTGATGTAAATACGTATGCATTTTGCGTAGAGATGTAAGTTTAAATTCTGATATCAATCAGGACAAACATATCAGCGTACGAGTCGTACGGTACGACTCGTGTTCTGCCATCTAAAGCTATTTCTTTCACGCAAATGATGTGGTGGGTGAATTAGAAATTTGTCGCTGTTATCGGGTGGAATGAATTTGGGTAAAATAGACTGTTCGATTTCCCTTCATTTATGCTCTCACATACAGTTTAATATTCCGAATTTCCGTCTCTTTTCCGGTCAATTTCTATTTTTATAAATATTTTATCGGATTAATTCAAATAACATCGAGTCACATTTGATGTAATCCAAAATGATCGAAAGAGACAATGGAATTTTCATTTTTCATTTTGTTCTGACCAAATATCTGTTCGGTCTATTTTATTTGCGTACATTTGTTGGAGCGGACAATTCAATCAAATGTGTATTTCCAAAAGAAGATTGCAGATCGGCTGATTATTAAATTTGTTGTAGCTCGAACCCACATTTGGATAATAATCGTTAGACCGGCGACGAAAACTAACAGGTGTTGAATGATTTTTTGTTTTTTCAATATCTGCTAGGCCCAAATACGATCCGCTGAATTTTAATGTATGTATGAAAAATTGAACACGCAGCATTCACGCCAATTGAATATGATTCGGCATCAGTTTGAATCATATGACCTTTTTTCCTTTGGATCGGATGTACATTGCATATTTTGAATATTTAGTTTTTTTTTTGGAAAATTTTATTTGCCTATTTTGTTTCAATGTTGCAGCATTGAATCGTTATTTAATGCTATATTTATTAATTCATTAGAATTGCGCATTTTGCTGCTGGGCCCATGAACTCCTTCATCGAATATACATCTTCGAAAAAATTTATGAAAAAAACCATATTTTATGTGAAAAAAGGAAAAATTTTCCGAATCGATATGTAGAAATCGTCGGACGAAGTGTCGAGATACTGAGACTTGTGATTTTCACAAAAAAAGTCAATCTTAACTCTTCATTTAGCTGCGATTGTTTTCACAACGAGTTCAATAGATGAAGTCCATTCAATATTAATTTGGTACTATTGTTCAAAAGATTGGAATACGTGCAATTTCTTTTTTTATATCATTCCATTTGCATTTGGAATCAATTTTACCCATAAATCCAATTAAACGCTTGCAAACATACGAATCAATTGAATGCATCGAATTCGTTGCTTTTTTAAATGTGCTCCATTCGAACGTGTGTGTACAGTGAACGCAAGAGTATAATCCCAAATTACCTCTATTTGAATGAGAAACAGCAGCATATTCCGGAAGGAGTTATAAAAAAAAATATAGCAAAAATTGAAGGTAAAACATGAATTGTGTTGTTTCAAACTGGTTCACTTTGAAAGCAACAAAATGATTATATTGAAAATGTAATTTGAACCTTCAAAGCGCTGAATATCGTAGGAAACTCATTCATAAAACCCTGAATTGAAGGATTGCGAAGATAAAATTACATAAGAGAATATTCTCTGAAAATGTGCAACCGGTAGCAACAATTTCTATCGTTGTTAAATGTTGAATGGGTCTTGGTTGTGCCATAAGTCGTGCACAACACAATAAACAATGGGCGAATTCAACCGAGATTTGGTACTTTCGGTTTAAAGTATATATTTTCCCCAAGGAAATACACCGAGCGTATGAAAATATTTCCACAAGAGATTTCAAACTTTTTAAATAGACAAATTAAGGTGTTGGTTTTTGTGCTGGTATTTGCCTGAAATATCCATCGAAAATATGGCGTTGACACTCGAATGTGATTGAAAATAAATGATAGCCAAAAAAGTGTGAAACAAGATAAATTTGGCTGTCAATCGACATTTCGAAGCTCCATTTGTTCAATTCATGGGGAAAACAAGTGCACCATTCATTTTTCCATAAATTTTCCGACATTTTTTCGCTTTCTATATTTTAAACGAAATCCGAAAACGATTGAGCGAAAATGTTGACGTTACCAATCTGGGGGTTATACACAGATTCTAGTATCGATATTACGGACCACATCTTATGTAGCTCCAATATTTTGTGTCTTCTGTTTTCCTAGTTTGTGCTATTTTTCTAATACTCATACATAACATGCTGCGTCAAATCAGTTGCAAGCCGACTTTTCTGCCACAAGTGAAGCAACATTTGGCGAAAAAACGTTCAATAATAATTATATAAGAGACAATCGGCTCTGTTGTTTCACCTTTTTTGTTGTAAAATCTGTATTTATTCATATAGAACAGAATTCATTGACGCATTGCGGCTCATGGATGGAGGAATACTTTGTTTGCAACAACAACGTAGATTGAAACACGCTCACTACCATTTAAAATACATTATTGAGTATATTTTGGATGGGCATTTATTGTAAGCTGATGCCTGTTATTTTCGCTACTTTTCCATTAATTTCACTACTTTTATGCTGATCTCTAGTAATAGCTAATTGTGTCCAACCCCCAGTTTCCAGCAAATAGATTGTCAAATTTTATTTAATTCTGCATTTGTTTATGCAAAATAAAAAAAAGGCATTTTTGTGAGAAATATTCAAAGAATTTCGGAGCGGGAAGTAGAAGAGAGAATGGGAAAGAAGCAGAAGATAAATCTACTGCAATGACAATGAAATGGTGCGCAAAACGAAGAGAAGAGATGATGAAAAACGAAAGAAAGAAAACACATAAATAAAATGTGTAATAAATTTTAAATGAATTTGCATGCACATGTACGTATGCAGAGATTCAGGGCATTTTTGGCGTTTGTTACTGCTCCTGCTGTTGTTAATATACTTCCAATATATCCGTTTTGCTGTCTGGATGCTTGCTTATTTATTTGCCTCCGAATATGTAGCCGGCTGATAGAAATTATAGAATGGAAATAATTCTTTCGTAAAATATATATAATATGTTGAACAGCGACAACTGATGCCATACATAATTCCAATTTCCAGGAGCTATTATTCTGGTGCGATAAACGCGCTGGCGCTCTCACACACACGAACGAGCATCGATGAAGAATGGATGAATTTTGTACCGAAAATCACTGCATATTCTTGCCATTTCCGCCTTAGGAGCATTTCTATTTTGCATTGCGTATTGTGCATAGCATCTTGCTATTGTCCATTGATTTCGGGGGGAATCATAATAAATTGTTAAACATGCATATTCAATATCGAATGTACACCATTTTTATTAATCATTTTTGGTGTTATTGTTGTTGTATGGCTCATTGTTTTCAATCGTTGTCGACGACGACGTAGACGGAATTCGATTTCTCTGAGTGCGTTTGGAGCGCTCCAGCGCAGTCGATATATCTATTTTCATAGATTTTAATGTTATTGTTTGTGTGTGTGAGTATGTGTCCGCATGCCCATGCCCGATAAATAGAATACGCTGTTTGCGCACTCGTCTGACTGCTTTTTTAACCGTTTCAATTGTTCTTAGCTTCTCAAATATCGTGCACGATTAATCGTTTAAACATGTATGAAATCATGTGAGCGTAATATTCACAAAATAAATCAAATTGATCATATTTCATAAATATATCCGGCGCTCGAACTCAAGCTAGAGCGAATTGAATCCAATTTTTCCCTGGCACAACAATGTACATGGGTGTGCTTGTATTAGATGGTGCTTCGAATTTTCACCATCATTGCGGAGCAACATGATATGCATGCGAAAATTTTCACCTCCCGTGAATGAAAGCGACAATGTTTCGCTTTAATGGCGACAAATTCTTAACTATAGTCGAAATCGATTGATCGACAATGGCGTTTTATTTATCTATACGACGATATTCTGCTATCTCCATTTATGGTTTAATGCACGCACGTGAGCACAATCTTTAATCGTGGCTCTAGATTCGACGCACTCAAGAAGAATGCCAACAATTTATTTTCTCTCTTCATTTTGATTAATTTAACAATGTCAATCGATGTTGATTTTTCGATCGGAATAAGTGTAGGATAGAAATATGTCAAGGAGATGATCAGAAACGAAAATCAATGCTAAAGTCAATATAATGACATTTTGACAATAGCGGTGTTGCAAATTCGCGTCATGATGAGCGAGACAGCGAGAGAGAACAAAGATTGGATCCAAATGGGAGACAAGAATTTAATCAAAATGCTCCGAAGATTGTATGGAACCAATTGCAATTCAATTTTTAAACTGTCTGCAGACATTTTCAATGTAAAAATGTCATCAGCTCCCACTGATGATACACGCATTGAAAAAAACAATTTATCTTCATTCAAATGCGTCATCTGATTTATTAAAAGAAACTGGATTTATCCGGATTTTCGCCAGATTCTTTTTCTACATTTGCTTTATAGAACTCATTTTCATTAAACAACATAAGATTGATTCGGTGTTTTATTTTTCTTCATATTTTCAGGTGGATTTACGACATTTGCAACAAACGCCTGATTCCGATAAGATTGACGTGGGCATCGATCTTCAAGATTATTATATATCAGTGGAATGGGATATTATGAAAGTGCCAGCCGAACGCAATGAAAAATACTATAGTTGTTGTGAAGAACCATATCCAGATATAATATTCAATATAACATTAAGACGTAAAACATTATTTTATACAGTGAATTTAATCATACCGTGCGTTGGTATATCATTTTTATCAGTATTAGTATTTTATTTGCCTAGTGATTCCGGTGAAAAGATTTCATTGTGCATCAGTATATTGCTGTCGTTGACGGTGTTTTTTTTATTATTGGTCGAAATTATTCCACCAACATCGCTTACAGTGCCACTATTAGGAAAATATTTATTATTTACAATGATGCTGGTTACGTTATCGGTTGTGGTGACGATCGCCGTACTTAATGTTAACTTTAGGTAAGTGCTGAGTGTTTTTCGCAACTTTCATTTCAATTTTTTGTCATATTTTATTTCAGCTTCCAATGATTTTAACTGATTTGCACACATTCATAAAATTATCATATAATTGAACCATGGAAAAATGCTGCCCCATTAAGAATATGCACAATTCCAATGATCTCAATATTAAATGCTCACTGAAATACCCTAGCTTTGCCGCGTGCAACTTTGGTAACCGTTTCACGTTGCATTCATCCGAGTAAATAGATATGGGATCGTAATGATTATGTTTTATGCTAATTTCAAATTGCCATTTTGTTGGATGAATTCAAGTGGTTTTCGGTTCCAATGAAAGTGCTATGGATTTCTAGAGAATTTATTCCAGTGAAGGGAATTCACTGTACAGCAAAATACTGCCACCAACTTAGCAAATGAGTTGAGCTGTGTGTGCAAACACGAAAAGCAGCTGGTTAATTTGTTGAAAATGCAACCAACAAATAAAAAACAGAGAGCATTGGCTGTTTACTGAAAAATGTACTGCTGCGCGATGTCAGCAGTTCCAAGCAAATAATTCATGACCAAAATTAGAAAATTTCCAAAAGCTCAGATGATAAATATGTAAAACAGATTATAAGTAATGATGCACTTCAGCGCCATTAATTTCGCTGTTGGATATGTAGCGCGATCTCATTTTCGATGGCGCATTGAGAGCGAGAAAGAGAGAGGGACAAAAAAAGCACGCGTCTACCTAATGCACACACGCTGGCCGCGCGCATTCAATACTTTATCATAATCAAAATTTCAGTATAATATTCGTTATCTAGTTGAAATTATGCTCCAGTTCTGGTGTATCTTTGCATATGTTGAACATTAAAATGATGCACGCCATTCCATCTTTTCGAAACGGGAAAGCACAAGAGCAGCAAGCTAACGAATTTATGCTAATTTACAATTTTGAGAGCGAAAACAATCATATTACAATTGAAACTCTCAGAACAAACACGAAATATGAGATCGTCTGCGAACAAGCTGATATATTGCTTCATTCATTTTCAGCGCGTACATTGAAAATGAGGTCGGTTTAAATGAATAATAAGTTCACAAGATGCCATATTCGAAATTTGGTGTATTCAAATTGAATTTTGTTCAGACCGAAAAGTGCGACGTCAATATAAATATTCTGGGCCAAATCTCCCATAACCATATAGATTCCAGCACATCTGGCATTCGTGCTTTTCAATTCAAGCACATTTTTGTGTGAATGTTCCCACATTGAATGGCTAATTTCTATTCTGTCGTCGCTCTCTTTTAATTATTTGTATTTAAATATAAAATTGATCAACAATAAATGAGCCAGGCACTCTTGTTCCACATTACCAGGGATTGCAACAATAAAATGCCATTGCATGCCACAAAAACTCCAATTTATTATATGGATTTGACAATAACATTGAGGCAACGTGCACTGTATAATGCAAATTTTCGAAAAACTAATTTCACTACAAGAGCAATTGTTCTGCTCGAAAATTCACATTTAGTTGCATTATGCAAATTACCATTTTTTTTCTTCTTTTGTGTTAAGTTAAATAGCTTTTCAATAGCACTGCAATCAAAATAACAAAGAGCGGAATTGAATATTATGTACTCTACACAATCAGTAAACTGTATATAACAAGCAGCAAGTCGTTTGTTGTGTATATTTCCTTTGAACTATCCAAAGGCGCTTTGGGAGAACAAATTTGGCACACCGGTGATGCTTTACTAAGTACATCGAAGCAGTGAAGTCACCATAATGTTGTTATTGCATGCGTTGCATTGTGTGCTGTTGAGTTATTAAAGCAATGATGATTTCCATTATCGCGCTGAATTTAATATACAAATGCAGTTTTCGACAGAATGTAACACATGCTTTTATTAATGTTTATAATATGTTTTGCGTCACTATCGTGTAATGAATGCGCTTTATTATAATAGAGCAATGCTGAAATTTGTCAGAAATTAGGTGGAATGCACAAGGCACAAGATGCATCGCATCGAACATAGGTGATAGTGTGAATGTTTGTTGAAAATAGCAGACGATTGTCAATTTGCATTGCAAATGAACATTGAAAAATTGCCACTTTTTCAGTGAACTTATTAGCTTCTGCTTGGTATCGCTGAATTCCCTCTCTCACTGCGAACAATATGCGGGCGCTAAACACTTCCAAGCGAATCTCATTCCTGTGAATTAACGTGTATCTTCAGTCTATCAAAAATTGAGGTTGTGTGGCATTAGCACGTTGTCTCCTATGTGCTTCATTCGTTGCTCTCTGATTTTGTGGATGGCACACAGCTGAGCTCCATGCCGACATTTAACTTTGTTGGTTTTTTCCCAATGCCATAACAACAGCGGTGCATATTATGTGGTTGCTTTTTAATTAGAATGTATGTTTCTCGGAGGAATCCATTCAAAATGATTAAATGTGTAGCTCATTCGAAATGAAAATGTACCAGTCCGCGTCGTGCATACCGCCTGTCGCACTGCAATGAACATAATTTTGCAATTTTATTATGAGAGCCATTTTGAGTGTAGTGATGTTTTTAGCCCGCTCCCATCGCTTACACATATTGTGATTCAACATCGAGCGCTTTAATGGCCAACAATACACTCACAAACCATCTTAGTTACAACGTGCCACAACGATTATTTACGTAAAATATTTTGTGCGTGGTTTTTTGTGCGACCATCGAGATAATGGAAAAAGTTTTTCTCCAAGGCCGTCATCTAAAGATGCTAAATAACGAGCCAAACATCGCCCAGCAAAAGCTTTTATCCGACGGCTCTTTCGATGAATAAAATCAGTTAAAATCAGCTGGAAAAATAAATTGTTGTACGCAGAAATTGATGTAATATAAAAAAAAATTCTTGGCTTATTTTTACTTTGCTGTCGCAGATCGCCAGTGACGCATAAAATGGCACCATGGGTTACGAAATTTTTTATACATATACTGCCAAAAATCCTATGCATGGAACGACCTAAAAAAGACAATCCACCAGATGATGATATCGGTCCGCCAGAAGTGATAACCGATGTATTTCATTGCCCTCCAGACGTAGATAAATTCACACACGACTATAACACCACCGACTACGGGCTGCCTGGTAAGATGTCGAACCGCAAAATTTAAGATTCTTCACTTGCCAATCTTTTACACAAGCCTATTTTGTTTCTTCTAATAGTAATGCCGTCGAGATTTGATGTGGCCGCATCAGGTGGTGTTGGACCTTGCTTCGGAGAACCACCGTTGCCTGCATTGCCGTTGCCAGGTGGAGATGATGAACTGTTCAGTCCCATTGGAAACGGTGACCTCAGTCCATCATGTTGCGTTGTCGATGGCATCAGTCCAACATTCGAAAAACCAACGCTACGCGAAGTGGAAAAGACAATAGAAGGAACACGATTTGTTGCGCAGCACATGCGAAACAAAGACAAATTCGAAAGCGTAAGTATGCTTGACAGAGAGAGAATGGTGTTGGATGTGAGTGTGATTGATTTTCGCCACCTAATTGACCAAATTTAGCATTTCTGTTGACAATTAACGACATTATTTATACTAATTACATCGGCGCTGTTTGTAAATCAAATATACATTTCTAATGACTGTTGAAATGCAGTTACACACGTCATGGCATACAGAAAACGACGAGCGAAAATCTGTTAATTATGGTTGCTGCAGCTAACATAAGAACATACGTGAATTACAAGCTGTAGGCACATCATAACGAGCGCGGTGTGTTTCGATTTGATAAATCTCCTGTGTTCTCTCAAATATTCCTATTTTGTTTGAACTCATATGCAACTCGATCTTTCACTCGAAGCGCGCAGTCAACACATGGAGCGGGCAAGACAGAAAAAATGGAACACTGTTGAATATGCAATGGGGTTATTGGATGCTTTGCTGTGCTTCTAACTGCACCCGCTTGACACATTCATAACCATTTCCAAAGCAAAAAAAAGTCAACACACACAACAATAAAAAACTATGCAAAAACGGAGAGAGTTTCGAATCGCAGATCAGAGAATTTGAGCGGTGAAAGCCGACAACACTAGGCGAACTTAATTCGTATTTATGTGCCGCTAATTTTCGAACCGCCACACACAAGCGAATCTGTGTATAGTATATATCGAAGACTTTATCCCAACTATGCATAGATTTGTTTGTGTGCCGAAAATGTTTTCCCCACATACAAAAAACCTTCTATAGTAAATATCGTTGACTTATAAAACGAAAAACAAACGGAATCAAATCGAAAGTGAACGAACTAGCTTTGCATCTAAGTAAGCTATGGAGCACGTCGATTTAAAAGCTTTTGCATATTCAGTTTGAATAAAACGAGATACTTTTTACAAATTTACCGGAACGAACACAGAAAGTGTATCATGTCATCATCGAAGATTTTTCAGTCGCGAAGCTCACTCATTCTTCCCATCAACATGGACAAGATGCCGATTGATAACGAAAGAGTCTTGAAAATGAAGCCAACCATTAAAATCGATAGAGAAAATAAAACATTTCAATTGACATTGAACTTGCCCGGTTTCAAGAATGAAGACATCATTGTTTATGCTGGCAATGGCAAGATCGCTGTCAAAGCGGCGGATAAAACGAAAATCAAGAATATCAACGTTTGCAAAGTATATAAGGCGGACTATACACTTCCAGCAGGCGTAATTATGGACAAACTACGCAAATCATATAAAGACGGCATCTTATGCATACGTGGAGATATTGAAAAGAATTCGCCATCCACAAACTGATATATTATTAAAAATAATACAAATAATTTTTGAAAATAGAAACGACGAGGATTGATTTACATGAAGCACAGTTTCATGGAATTCAAAAAGCTTTTTCAAAAAATTATCTTGAAAGTGATTGAAATATTTTCAATGGTGTCCTTAATGTCCAATTTGTTTAATTGAAAAATGTCAAGAGTCTTATTTGGCAAATAAAAAAAAATATACCAGAAATAACTCAGGTCTCTTCTTCAACAAAAAAAAAAAAAAAATCATACGAAAAACCAAACGTTGAAAATCAAGTAGGCTTCTTTGACCCAAGAAGTCATCAAATATTAAGCGGGTTGTTAAATGTCTTTTTATTCAGAAATTTCCCGTTGCAACTTGGCTCGAACCAAAAACAATTTTCCTCTTGGCAATTGGTTTGATTGCGTCCATTCGAGCAGAATAAGCCATATCAAAATGTCATGTTGAAAAAGACATTCTGGTTAATCCTTCATAAAAGTTCTTCCTCTTTACTTCAATATGAAAAAATGCGTAAGAATGAAATGAACGATACATCAAAAATAAGGAGCTTCTTTGACATAATCAATGTGCTGAGCACTGCTGACGACTGATCAAAATAATGGGACATTGATCAATCCTACTGTTATTCCTTGAAATTTCTGTTCATCATAAGCCTCGCTGGAGAGGTGATTTGCATGAAATTGTGTAAGAAACTTGTCATGTAACGGCACGGTCGTTTGCGAAGGGGTTAAAATAAATATACGCAGAATTTTTTCATTTATTTTTTAATTTAACACTTTGAAAAAGAGTTGTAGTACTAATTTCATTGGTTTTCTTTTGGAAAAACGAACATGAAAATGTTGTTAATTTTTAAATAATTAGAAAATTTTAAAACCTAGTCGCTCGTTCACAAGTGTTAAATGGCAGCCGACATTGTTAGTACCGATAGAATAAATTGGTGGTGATGCCTATTAGAGCTGTTATTTAGTGAGTGTATTATTTGGCTGTTCCATTCAGCAACCAACGAAATTTCACCTCCATCAACTGCTATTCTCGGCCTCCCTTCATTTGATTTTACATAAAGAAGTTTTCATCAAATGCTTCAATAAAGAATTATACAATATATTGACCAAATTGCAAAAAAGCCAAACATCGTCCAACTGCAAATTGATGTTCATTCGAACATCAGTAAAATATTTGGAAGCACTGCCACATTTCTGATCCAAAACGATTGACACAAAAGTAGATCAGTTGTGAGCAGTTCCGGTTTTTGCTAATACGTACCCAGTTTCATGTCGAAAGCACTGTTTAAAGGGCATAATCAAGAGAGTGCCTTGAAATTGTCTCGCTCGGGCGAGCAAATAATGGTGAAGTTTGTTATTATTATGCATCAAATGGAATATTTACCTGATGTTTTTTTCCGCATGGGATCTTCGTTGTTTAGCCCCATTATCCTGGAGGCTTGTATTACAAATTGAGATTATGATAGGAGTTATTATTCACCTGAATAGCATTTCAAGTAGATATGAACGTTTATCGTTGCTTCTGCCGCCGCTGACGTATAGCGAACGTGACGGTACAGTAAAATAGCAAGTGTGAGAGAGAGAGACTGTGCGATAAAGACAGAAAAATTTAAAGAAAGCCACAGCATCAAAATTGCTGTCGACGAAAGAGCAGAGCGAAAATAACAGTGGGAAAAGGTTCGGAGAAATTTTCGATGGGCTTTCATTTCCCTTTTATATTTGCTTTGTAATTTAGAATCTTCTTTTCATATTATTGTGCACAAACTCATGGTTTACTGACGCACTTGACTTCAAGTTCGTTTTTTTTTTTTGCTTGCCATCCTCAACAGTATAAATAAAACCATTTGCAATCGTTTGCAACGGGCACTTTCAATGAGCGGAGCATTTTAATAGCTGCGTTCGAGTAGCGAATGAAAAAAAAACTAAGCGTCGATACAAGTGTTGGGAATGAGTTCGAGTTTTGGGCGTTTTTATGCAATTTGTCAAAGCTGTAAATAAAAGGATGAATTTCATGGTTTGACCCAGAACCGAAGTTCAGCTGAGGGCCAAAGAACCATCGATTGCAATCAAATCGATTTATATTTCATGTGTTTGTTCCAATATTATTTCATTCACTGTTTTTACTACCACCACCACCAACATCGCGCTCCAGATGAGACGCGTAAGCGTCATATTGCTCGCGTATTTCACATTTGGCGAATTGTTTATGCTTTTGCAGTTGTTCATTTTCTTGACTTCTCATATTTTTGATGGCACTTTTTGTATGCTCATATTCTGCGAGTCATTAATCGCAAGCAAACAAAATGAAGCCCCATGCCGTTAAATAAAATTTACGTCTGTTTTTTTGTTTTCTTTGCTTTCGTTACTCTGTTTTTTTTCCGACTCTCTCTGTATTCTTTATTGAGTCACGATGATATTTCCCAAAGCTCCAGCAAAATTAAAAGCAATAAATATGGTGGTGGCGGCGGCAATGAAACGAAGTGGCTGCTCGTTCGCGTGTGTTTGGTAGCCGAAAGGCAATTTGTTTTTAAATTAAGAACCTTTTGCCGAACAAATTCAGTCCGTCATCAAATTCAAATTGTTCTGTTTCATTTCAGGTGGAAGAAGACTGGAAGTACGTTGCCCTGGTATTGGATCGTTTGTTTCTGTGGCTATTTGCATTGATGTGCGTCTTTGGTACAGCGTTAATCATTCTACAGGCGCCGAGTTTATACGATAATACGCTGCCAATTGATATATTCTATTCGAAAATTGCCAAAAAAAAGCAAGAACTGTTAAAAATGGGCACAGTCGAAGATGTATAGCGACACGTTGGGTTCGCAAACAGCCTGTGGCACATAGTGCGCGGCTGGTTGCGGACCCTGTTCGGCAATGTCGAACAAAATTAAGCCCCGACGCACGAACTTTATTCGATGAACAAGAGAGAGAGAGAGAGAGAGAGAGAGAGAAGGAGAGAGAGAGAGAATTGAAGTGAGTAAGTGAGAGGGAGTAAACGAAAATGAGAAAATAGAACTAAAACTCGTACACACTTCCCTTGTGAAAATAAAGTGACCGAGTGATTGGAATTTCCGTCATTTTTCCCATATTTGGTTTGCGTTTGCCATGCCTAACAGTGAATGAGCAGTTGACTAATTCGAGACTTGCTAACTTGATGGATCATATTTTGTGTGAGCGTTGAAAAAAGAAACAATCAACCTAATGAAATATAATCAACTGACAATCATAAGTCACGCATAACTGACTGACTATGATTGAGTTCGCTGTCACTCTCCATATAAAAATCCAGTCAATATGTCAATAGTCGACTTGCTGCTGAGCTATTTTATTTTCACAAGGGTCACACATTTGGCGAGCCATGATACAAATCAAAGTTTTCTTTCTTTTTCTGCTTTTAACGAATCAAATTGCTGAAGTTTTCCGAAACGACACACAAACACACATACACAGATAAAGAGCATATAATGATGAATTTATGTAGACAAATAACAAAGCCGACAAAAACAATAAAATGAAAGTGAAAAACCAATCCAACGGCATGAAAAATACATCAATTGATCTTGTGTATAGTTTAAAGTTACAAATTCCTTTTGAATATATATTTATACATGAAAAAGATATGGAGCTGAATTATTCATTGTTTTAACGAAATGTCAGAATTTGGGTGGCTCGAAAATAAGAGGGAGAGTAATTAATTAAAAAAAAAAGAAAAAAAAATGTTGTAAAAATACTAATAAGATCTTAAATTCTAGTCCAATGTTTAAATCCAAACGCAAAACAATTATTTAAATTCGAATTTGCATTTCAATCTGATACAAACGGCACAACGACATTCCATTCGAACCGGAGAAATAAAACGAGAGTTTCATTAAATTCCAACATTTTCTAGATCCTTGAATGAAGTAGGCGTAATATGCCTTAGACAAAACAAAATCTGCGTCAACGTTTAATGTAGGCATCTCATCTGTTTTGCCTGTAGCCATGTCATCAGAAAATTACAGTTCACAACACAAATGCTTAGCATGGACCTTAAATGATAGCCGGTTTTCACAATAAAACACAAATGATGAAAATGGAATTTTATGTATATTTGTATGTAAATTAGAAGATGAAAACTAGGAACTATAATCTATAATTTTATTGTAAAAGTCGTATGTAGGATTGAGATGTAAGAAAAGAAAACCAGCTAATTGACAGCACTGCTAATGTATAAACCACAAAATGCCAATTTTGAACATGATAATAAACCAGACGATTTTTGCGTTTCGATACACACACAAATCAACCATATTGAAACTGTATGATTTCAAGTCGGATATACGTATATTTCCAGCAACAATGACAACAAAAATCTAGTTACGGGTTATCAAATGTTACACATTTAAAAGCAGAACATGCAGCTCCAATATCGCACAAAACTGAAATGTCAAATTCCATTGCACCGTTCGTTAGCATCCAAAAATGCACTTTCGCAACATGGATGAATGGCAAAAAATATGAGCGCATTGACTGCCACGGCTCATCCACTCTCAAAAACAGTTTGATCTACATACATTTCGAATATCCGATTTAGCTTGCACATTCAAATACACAAGCGCATTCACATTGTGAGATGTGAACGCGATTCGCATACTCAGACAGAAACAAATTAATAGATAATAATAGTTGATATTGCCAATAGAACTTGAAAAACACAAAGAAAAGGGGAAAATATATTGGAATCACAGCCAATTTTGGTAGTTACAAACTCATAGCACGTCACAATTGTTGTTGTCTCAGAGAAAATAAAACTTGCTTTCAACAGCCGAATTTTTGCGTGCATTTCGATTTTAGCGTCGCCAACAATAATGGCGCTTCACCAGATTCCAATACACATTTTTTTTACTAAACAAAAAACGATTTTGTACACAATTCAAAGTCTCATAGTCAACAAATCGTAGCATTTATATTCCTGTGAAAAGTCAAGCAAATGATGAGAAAAATGTGCTAAAAAGCAGAAGGAAGAATAATTATGACATCACAAAAATCGATAATAATTAGCTAGGCGCATGAAAATGATATCAATTTTGAGTACAAATATGTACCACGAAATTCTCTATCTTTCTTAATTCCAACAACTTTCAGCGAAAAATAAAACATGTGATGGTTTTTTATGTGATGGAAAACAAATTACCCAAAATCATTTCGCTAAGAAACCACACAAAGTATAAGCGGAATATCTACTGAAGTCTAGGCAAAAATCACAGAATAAAAAAAAATGTATGTGTCAAACATGTAGGTGTTCGGGAAAGATAGTGATTTGGCCAATTTGTGGGCGTTGAGTGTATGGTTTCGGTAATATTTTTTCCCATTTGGAAAAGACATCAGAGCTCATGCAAAACGAAATAGCGGTCAATCACTACTTAAGTATATCTTGGGAAATCCTTTTGCATTGGGTTTTTCTTCTCATACGAATGGGTGATTAACCGCCTCGAGCTGAATGACGACGCGGTCTGGAATAAACAACCGTTTTATAAATGGAATTAATCAGGTAAGCCATTTGACATTTCAATAGGAAATATTACTGCGAGCATTTGAAATGCTGAAAACAGTTAGCAAGAGCATTAGATCAGTCATTCGTACTCAGGAAGCTGCAATAGCTGAATCAAACAGATGAATGAGAGAGAGAGAGAGTGCAAGTAGCCATTTGACACAAAAGCGATGAACATTCATATAAAAATGAGAATCAATTTGATTTTTTGTTTTTTGAAAGAGAAACCGGCAACATACAACAGGTTTTTCATTATTTTACACATACAAACACACACGCAAATATTCCAGATATATTCGATTAGATGTAATAAAAATTAGTGCTAAATGAAAACGAAATGCCATTTCTATTATGTGCATGCCAATGGAGCCAAATCGCCACTTATAACGACGGACGTCACACAATACAATTTTCCAATTTATTTATTGGTTAAGCGAGATCCAAATCGATATTCGATTGTGGACTCAACCAATATGCACGAACAAGTTCCATACACAAATTGTTAATCGGTAGAAAGAGAGAGAAAAATAACGAGTGAGATTTTCTCGAAACAAAAGCAAAATCAAAACATAATCTAGAGGAAATGGAAATCCATTTATTCAACAATATTTTGGCATAGATTAAAATAAAAAAACAATACTTGATTTCAACGCGTCAAACACTTTCTCAATTATTATTTGATTTGAAGTGATACAGGTGAAAAGTTAGACAACCTACAGTTTTGCTAAAAAAAAGTTTAAAGACCTTTTAACATAATTAACCGGTGTTATTTAAAGGTCCCGATTTAAATCTGAATAAGTTGGTGTCAAAATTGGTGAATAATCGCATAGAATTATCCTCAGAAATGCTCCTTAATTCAGAAAGAGCAAGCCAAACGCAACTCATTAGTTTTAGCACACTCAATGGAAATGGAATTGTTGTCACAGAATCGAATTCACATACACATGACTCAACTACATATTTAAAATAATTTATAAAGATTAAATGAAACAAAACAAAAATTTGTGAGAGAAACAACAAAATCAAAACAATGTCTTCTCGATTTCACCTTTCATTTGGAATGGCGTTCAGTAGATAAACTTTCGGTTCAGCCTGACCTAGACACACTCAGCTGTGATTGCTGTGAATGCATTAGCATAGCCAATTTTTCTAGTAACATTCAATTCTCAGTTGATTTTGTTTGGCGCCGATTTCAACGACGCATTCAGATGATTGCAGAAAACGAATGGAATTGACTTGGATGATATTAAGATAAAATCAGTTGCAACACATACATCAATGTTCGGGCTTCTGATTCATTTTTATGTTAATTTCAATTTATTTTAAGCATCTCAAATAGAAACAGGTTGAGAAGATGATCAAGCGCACCACCATCATTTAAATTAGGAGACAATTCGTGGCAATACTTATAAAAAAATTGTATGAACACAACTAAAAAAAAAAAACACATTCAATTTTAAGGGGAAAAGGAAATTGCTATATATGTTTAATAATAAAATACTTAAATTTAATTAAATGGTGAACAAAACACAACAAATTTTTAGATATATAAATGTGCGATTAAAACGGTGCGATAGACATTAGTTCGAATTATAAGGAATCATGTTTAAATATCTTTCTTAAGCGTTCGTAGCATGTAACATTTTTACCCATTGACTACCAATAAATCTCTGTGTAATTCTTGAATTTGTATCAAACAAACCGCTCACACAAACACACAAAGCAACTGAAAATCAATAGCGTAGAGAAAGGAACGAAATATTTGCACTGGCAACTTTACTGCACAGTGCACACACAAATGCATTTGTATAGAATTGTAATAATGGGATAAATTTAATTTTAATCGTAAATCAAATTAGTCGTAATTGATTGCCCCCCATTCATTAGTTAAGGCTTGAAGTTTTGTTGCTTACGTCGATTGTGTGTGACCGGATGAGGTGGGACAGCAAAAGAGATTGTATTTATGAATGGTGATGAGTGAAGCGAAAGGGTTTTTATTCGGTATGAACTTTTGCGTGGTCTATCGAATGAAGTTATTTAAGGATTAGGTTTGGACATTCGATAATCTCAAGAATTTTCATTTACCAATTCTCATTTTACGTACCTATTGGCATTCGTGATTATCTCAAGCATTTGAATTGTAATGCGTTTGATTGTTGATACTTTCAAAAAATATGGATAAAGTTCATGTTCCGCATTTGGGTCTAGCTCATTATTCTATCTTCCGAAGCAACTTGAAGCAAAACTATCCTTAGAACATCTTTAGTATTTAGAAAACATCTTCAGTGATTCAGAAACATTTTCGGTGTTTCACTGAACTAGAACAATTTAATGAGTGTCTGTCGAAAACAGGAATTAAAATATTCATTGAGTTCCAGATAAAGTAAAAAGAATGTTTGCATACGTCTTAATTCCAAATTGAAAATCGTGTATTTGATTCCATTTGCAAGTATTTGCAAGCATTTGTACAGCGTTTCACAGTGCCATTGTTGTTGTTCTCGTGTTGCTCCGTCTCATTCGTCAATGTCAGTGGCAAATGCGCATATTCTCTGACGGCATTTGCAGTCATTTCGATCAGTTATTTTCCCATAGATCGTGCATAATTCAAACTCAGATTATTCAGAAATTTGCAGAGAGGGAGCGAGAAAGAAAAGAAATGGATTTTTCTGAATTATTCCAATGTAAAAGCCAATGCAATAATATTTTGTAATTCTAGCGTGAATCTTTGAAATGTCGAATACATCCACATTCAGGTTCATGTTGTAGAGTGTTCTTGCGATGGCAACATCTGTTACAAAACTCTTGATTTACTGAATATGAATAAGTGCCATTCGAAAGTCGTTTGCAAAAGAGCTGATCATTAAATGCGTGGCCACGTGATGGAGCGTCCTCGAGCATCGAAATCCTTCTGCATATTTTGGTTAGGGCGATTAGTCATATGAAGATACAGTGCGAAAAAATGCAAACAAGAAATAGGTAAAGTTTTGAGTGTCGGTGGATAGTGCCAGCAATTCACGGTTTCACATACTTTTTCCTCTGATTTATACACTAAATACATCATTAAAAGTTTGAACGTTTCCTGCAATGGTTTTCTATCTTAAGCCATATTCTATTAGTTCGCATTTATTTGCGATTCGTTCACCTTTGGCAAATGCATTTCAGTCTCTTTTTCAGTAACCCTTCCATTTGTGAAGGAAAATTAACAATTTGTTGGCGATGAATTCGTTGCGCTGCCATCCAAATCACCGGAGAATAAAAGAATAAATGCCAGATTGCGTTTAAAGAATTATGGCAATTTAACGTGAGCATTATTTCAACGATTTGTTTTCCACGGATGGTTGAAATAAAATAAACCAACTTTTAAGAACAGCCGTTTAACACACAATCGTTATAGCCGGCTGCCCGCATCATGACACACGTATACAGCCGAATGTCGCAAATATTAGCGATAGATATATGCATATTTGCACAAAAGAACCAACAAAACAAACAACAAAGACCAAGAATCTTGGCCCAAGATAACGTCATTACTCGCAAATTATTATCATTTTTGGCCATTTGGTTGGCCCTATTATGATGTTTGGCTGTATCGATGAGTTTGGGCATTCGTTCACAAACTAATGCTGTAAATTTGTAAACGCACGATAAGAGAGACGATTCTTACCGACCCAAACCGAGAGCTGTTACGAAATACGTGCGCCCAATAAATGTTTGCAGCGCCGGAAATCTCTTTACAATTTCTTCCTGTGTCACGAACGATAGCAATCAATTCGCCACCTCTTCGCATGGTTTTCTTTCCATTCTTCTCTTTTTCTTTTCTTTTCGGTTCATCCCATCTTTTTTGTGCTCTTACAACGATACGTTCGAAAAAGTTGATAAAGTGGAAATAAATTATGTCAAATGTTTGGAATTAAAAACGAAACGGCTGAACTGAAGCGAAGAAACTTTTGGGCAAATAAATATCTTTTTTATTGTCAGCAACTCAAACAAAATCACACACAGATCGAAATTTTCATCGATTAGTGTGAACTTGTTTTGCTGGAATTCGGACTTCATTGAAAATTCTGCCGTCGTTTTCATCTTTCGCATGAACCGTTTAAAAAAATGCTCTTGAACAAATGTTTAAGTAAACAAGTAAAGCAGAAAAAGGTCAAATCCATCAAAAAGCACGATGAAATTACAATTGAATTGAAAAGTCCGGACAGTTTCAATTGGATTCTCAAGCATTTGGCTTTCATTTCGTATGTAAAACATCACACGACACCTTCCCCGTCACAAGACTACTGCTCGTCGAAACAATTCAATATAAAACCATTTAAAAGACACTTAAATGCTGGATATTCCATTTTATTTATTGACTCAGAGTGCTTCCGAAGGACAATTTCCTGGAACGTAGGATGCAAAGACAAAACG
This sequence comes from Obolodiplosis robiniae, assembly GCA_028476595.1. Lineage (NCBI taxonomy): Eukaryota > Metazoa > Arthropoda > Insecta > Diptera > Cecidomyiidae > Obolodiplosis > Obolodiplosis robiniae. The sequence goes on along the minus strand of CM052015.1, from coordinate 16,178,006 downwards.
AAGAATAAAGTTATGCATGAGAATACTTGCTTCACTGAGCATATCAATACGAACTTCAAGCGCAGAATATCGATTTCATTCACACGGCAGGAGAGGAATGAAATGGGTTCGATAAAAGTTGGAGGGAAAAGATATACAAAGCCGAAGTTTGGTCAAGTTTATTCGACATTTCGTTTTACACGCCAAAATGAATTTGGTTCGGTTTCGCTTCAACATTGATAATAAATAATTCATTGCAATTTCATTCGAAGAAAGTGCCAATTTGACTCCTTCTTACGATCACATCAAAAGGACTTCAATTTCCCATTTGTTACCAAATCACGGCATTCCAAAGATCATCTATTTATTTCCTAATTGAATTCTAACACATCACAAAGAGATTCATCTCTTTTATTTTGATTATTATCGATTGAAAAATTCCAATTTAACAACAAAACAAGCTCTGAAATGTTTGATTAAAATGAAATTGAACATCAAAACAACGAATGAAAAGAGGGAAAAAACCGCATTTTATTTTGAAAATCATGCGGCGCACTTTTGGCTTTCAATTGATTTTTTGAACTATGCCTCGGGAAATTTGTATCGAGTGTTCACACGAGCAATAAATATGTTAAATTGGCGCGAGAACCAAAACAATAGTTTTAACGGGTTTAAAAAAAGCAACGACTTCACAATCTGGTGGTTGAGCTCATTTGCAAAGTGAGGAATGTGCGAAAAAGGGCAATAAAAGGACGAACGATGCTTCAAAATTCTAATCATGATTTATCTCGCATCAAAGTCACACACAGCGCCGAGCGCGACAGAGACATATGATTTGGATGGTAGAAGGAAATTTTTAATCATGACACTGTAATTGCGATATGCAAATGATTTCCATTTTATTTGCGTCTGAGAGACGAAATGAACGCGTGTGCTGCGTACAACAGCTCATCCTTTCTAATCACGGCTTATGCAAAATTCTGTTCACGTCGAATGTCGACCAAGTGGCCGTAAGTATATCATTTAACAAGATCGACGACAATCTCAAAGAAAAATTTTCTCATTTTTATCTACTTCTGTGTAATTTTAATTGGTTTTGCGCCTGGTTCCTGACATCTCAAATATAATTATGTGCTCGTTGCGTTGGCCCACAACCGATTCATTGTCGGAATATTAAGTTTCCAGCTGCAACAACAACCGAAAATGAAATTCGGAAAATCGTTTTTACTAAGAATCGCTGTGATAAGATTATTATCATTAAAATGGGTTTGGTCTTAGAAAGAGCCTCTTACACCATCCACATTGAGTTGTTTTTATCTCTTCATGCTTACGCTTTATAATAAAAGTGATTCGTTAGCAATTCATGCTTTTTATGGCAATGAATATAAATTCGAATTGCCACAAATCACGACTTTTTGACACGATGCTGCTCATTTTTTAGACGCCAAAGTAACCGGCATTCAAATGCGGCCTCAAAACTACCCCCAAATTGCCATTATGAAACGAAATTCAAAGTCGGAAATTTTAATTATATTCTTTCGGCAACCAAGCCGCAATGAGCAATGAATTGGCTGTATAGATAGAGCCTCTAGGTGGTTGCACCTATGGCAATGAATTGACAAAGTCGAAATCAAATCACTCATTCCCGCAACTTTTGACATCACTTTTTTTCTGTTTACTGTATTTGAGCCTTCGAAAAGTGTCTTCGACTGCAGATAAGCTTTTTAACATCGAATACGAAACATTTTTTGATGTCAACACGAAACACATCATTTGACGAATTAAAAGTTTTCAAAATCATTCGAACTACGAACTACCTCGAGTTAGTTGGTTACATAATGCGCTGTTTTTTACCAGCACGCAATTTGATTGACGAAAATTTTCCGATTATCAACAATTCAAACGCTTCAGTGCATTTGCAGAGTCTTCTTTCGAAAACATAAACCGTTATCATCAGCAGCAAATAACTAATGAACTTTTTTTTTTGCTTTATTTTGATAAAAGTATCGGAAATTGTCAATCGTTTAATTACTAGGTTTCATTTAGAAAAAAATACAGAAAAAACCAAATAGAACATAAATGTTTGAACATCGAATAGGGACAAAACCAAATTTATTAATTAACTTAATGTTTAATGCATAAAATCACTTAAAATTAACAATAAATTTTAAATAAATGAAATGCGAATAAATGCTCTCACTGGTTGTGTCATATATTTAATAAATGATGAAATAAAAAGAAATAAATTGAAAGAAACATGAAATTAAAACAGCTTAAATGAAGGAATGATATTATTTGATGCCATTTTTTTTTTTTAAATTTAATTGAAATGAAATGAAGTTTATTTGAAATGAATATTTTTATTATTGAATATGGTATAAGTGTAATTGAATGTTTTCGTTTATATGTTGATCAATCTTTAGGTTTAATCAAAATCACGCGTTCGATAAACGGAAGTAAAATGAAAAAACAATGAATCTGTTGGGCCAGCCACAAGTGAAAAAACATCCAAAGCATTAATACACTCGACCCTTTTCCAAGAAAGTGAGAGAGAAAAATGAATAGGCTTTTTGCATTGCTATATAAGAAGCACCATTTAATTTTGAGCAATCAATAGTAATGATACATCCCAAACAGGTTTCCGTTTAGATAAGCGAATGCGAGCTTGTGTAGCTGGATTTAATTTGGAGCATGTGCCGCGAGATGAGCGCTGAATTTCAAATGAACGTCTTATAAGTTGTTGTGTTCGAATGCAGCATTGTTGTTTTTATCAGCCTTAGTCACACATTAATTTCCCCATTGAACAGGTTGCATATGGAAATTGGCGACTTGCGGTGCAACTTTGCTGATTACTGCATTTCCAAAATAATGCACGGACAGGCTTTGAATTAATTCCCAAAATTTCTTAGATTTCTGTTTATTTGAAATATGCATCGAATCACGGACCACATGCTTCATTTGTAAATATTTTAGTTCTTAAAAACGACAGAAAAATCAAAATCACATTCATCCACTTTACCAGGATTTAGTCTGTACATTTAAATATGATTGTTTCCTGTATTCAATTTTAAAATCCACTAATAAATCTAGGCTAGTTATGATAAGTCCAATGAAGAAAAGGCCCTGATTGAAACTGGATCATGGGCAATCTTCACTTTACCGCAGCAGTATTACAGAATTTGTGGCCACTTCAAATGGAACGTTCCGACGGCAGGCGTTGCGAAGTGAATGCCATTTCTAGCACATCTTTAGAAGAACAAAAAGAAATAATATGTCGTTTTGTTGTTCACACGTTCGGTCTATTCCAATTACAACTCACGAATTCACTAAGCATTTATCATTATAAATCAATATATAAAGCACAAACACTCGGTTTACGATTGCATAAAAAACATATAGACGATAATAACGTATGATAGAAAAAATCATGTATATTTTTAGATGTTAAAGAGAAATGCACAAAGTTAACATTTTTTGTAAGGTTTGAATTTAGGGGTACTTTATAATATTTAGCAGTAAGGCTTAACACGTGACATTCAATGATAAGAATTGTAATATTAAGAGCGGTTTTAAATTCACCTACTTTACACAGAAACATTATTATTATTATATTTGCTGTAGTCCTAATCATACACAAAATTTTTTAAGGTTATTAACACGAGCAATGCGATTACAGAAAGCGAACCTCTTTCAAACCAGCTTACATTTGTTTGACATACATAGAAAGGTGAACGTCAATCAAACGAATTAATTATGTTCTCCCCGTTTTCGCCAAATATGAAGGAATGATTTCAATACCATTATCCAAACGAAGTAAATTTCTCTTTCAAATTTTAACATTAACACGCAAAAGACAAAGTTTACAGTAATAGATAATTTCGTTCATTTTTAATGAAAAGTCTGCAAAACGAAGAGAAAAAACACAACGAACAAATCGATAGTGAACAAACAATATCCAATTTAGGCTAATTTAAGTCGACAAATGCAATGGTGGTTCTAGCTTACATACGCTGTAAAGAGATTCGTTACACTGTTCAGAAACGCTGTAGATTTTGTATATAAACGAATTTACTGGAACATACAAACATTCACTTAAAATTTCTTTGATCTTTTCAGAGTTTATTTTGTGTTTTTTAACTAGATAAAAATGTACATATATTTCTTTTGTATAAACGATACGTCGCCCAAAATGAATAGAATCCAAATTACGATTTTAGTAGGTTTAATAAGAAGCTTCTTCAGAAGTGATGACACGAACAACGGTTCTAATAAGGCATTTAATCCAAATATGTCAGCTAATACTTGAGCACTACACAATACGCCCAATCAACTCTTTTTTGTTCAACCTCGAAAACTGATGCTTCTGAAGGCATACACACACATAGCGCTTGGATGGACACCAAATCCGAAGACACGCGCATTCACAGTGTGAATTTCACACACTTATTTAAGTCTAATGTTACTGTACGCGTATAAGTAATCGAAATATAATACATATGGACATTATGGCATGACCCTGATTTCAAATCGAGTGTCTTCCAATCAAAAGGTCAGAGATTTGTTTGGCCTCATTCCTTTTCCGTCTCACATTCGTTCAACTGCAACCAAATTCAACCGCAAAGAAGATAAAAACGATCTGCCATTCAAACCGTCAATGGCTGGATAATTCATTTTTTTAACACTTTGCGCAAAAATGGCATTTCAAAATCAACAATATAACATACGGACAATCCTTGATTCCAAATATGACCAGATTTTTGAAAAACCAGTTCGAAATCCCAAAGGATTGTGAACCATAAATAAACAACGCTTCATCCAATCCAAACCAATTCTATATTTATTTTCAAAGGCACTTGTCACTATTTTCACTTGGAAACTTATTTGTTGATCAAATCTATAGAGGCTTGATAAAATTTGCGCAGAATAGGATTTTTCACAATTTCACATCAAGGATTTTTCATTTGTTATAAATTTTGATACAATATTGTATTTATAAAAATAATAATATAAATAGGATAACATATTTCTGTTGCATTCAGAGCTGAGTCCGGGTTTTTGTCAACCGTTTCAAATGCGAACCGGAAAAAAACTTACTTTAGCTAAATGAACTGAAACTTTGTAAAGTATAAATCTCTTAGGAAGATTGCTCAAATACCCAGCATTTTTGCACGCACAAAACAACAAGCATTCACTCTGTGGTTGTGTACAACATTTTCGGGCAACAAACGGCAAAATCACGTCAAATTAAATGTTGGAGAATGCATCCATTTCATAATCGTTCGGTTTAATTTACAAACTTGTTGAATATTTGGAAAGAATTGCATGAAAAGTGAAAAATAGGGCGCAAAACGGTAACTAACACATCTTCGACTATAAACATACAACATAAATGAATTGAATCGGTTAGAATGAAAATGAGCTCTATGAAGGTTTCAATAGAGCAACATGAACAATTTTGAAAATAACAATGCTATGTTTTTTGATATTTTCCGGAAAGATATAGCAGATGAAGCATTAGTGAAAGACATCATCAGCCCGCACAACTTTGTATTAGAATGTTGTGATTTCATATCTCTCCCGGAAAATGCAAAAATATTTTTAATTTGAATTTTTATTTTCACGTTGATTCATGTTGCTTTATAAAAATGAAAATATTTGATCTCATTATTCTAACTGATTCAATTGTATTGTTGTGAAAATGAATGTTCATGCGTGATTGTGAAGCTATTAGAAATACCGAATATGATGAACCAATGTATTGTAGCCCATCGCTAACCTCCTTCGTCCTCACACAAAAAAAAACCTTCATTTAACTCTCGATATCGATACTTTCTAATTGTAATTTTTTCCTTCATCATCTAAAAAACGATATGTAAATAATTTCAAAAATGTTTTATTCAGTTACGGTTTCGTCGGCTTCTGAATATATGTAATGTTACATTATTTTTCATCAGTGTTGATTCTCATCAATTGTCATTCGCGTGGTTTTTTCGGCTAGAAAAATTCCTATGATACTCATCTCAATTACATGTTAAACCGTGTTTTTTGTTTTGATTTTTAAAATCTTCGATCGTAACTTCGTTTTTAGTTCTTTTTTTCCCCCTGTTTTTGTTTTCTAATCTGTTCTTATCGTTTTTTTTTTTTTAATTCTTCAAGATTTCTTTACACTTTATGATTTTGAGATATAAAATCAAGTCTAAATTTTAACAGATATCAGTTCGGGTTACATTGCAAAAACTCGTGAATCCACCAATAAATTCGTCATAAAACTGTCGATATTTCGAGACCTATTTACAATGTATCCTTGAATATGTTTTCCTAAGTTGTTAAAATTATTGCGTCAAATTGCCAAAAATCCAAACGGATGTTCATTGATATTCGTTCTTTTTCATATGGTAAATTGTCGTGTCTTTTTTGTAAATACTGATGCATTGGAAATGATGGAAATAATGGTTTATTATTGAACCTAATATTTATTTATGTTAGTCAAGCAAAAGAAAATGAATTATACCTATCTATTTCAAATCTTGTATAGATTCTATAGCATAATGCAAAACCAAATGATTTTTTTTTTAATAAATAGCAAAAAACACATTTCATTACTAATTTTTAATGAATGAATATTCGTACATAAAAGAATTCACTGGACAACACCATAAAATTAAACATTGATTAGATTTACGGCAAATTTCGTATTTGCACTTTTTGAATATTTCGGTTCGTCTACCGAACTGATTCGAATTGAAATTGTAAATCGAAATGTAACAAAACCAAAATTAATAATTGTATATTCGAAATGTAGATTTAAGGCAAAAAAATTGATATGAATTAACTTATATGTTTACATTTAAAGCCAGCTTACACTGTTGCTTATTTGTAGAATAGCTCGAATGAAACGTTTTATTTTCTGTGTGTTTTGAGATTTGAGGATAAAATTTCATATTTGTTTGTGTGTGTGTGCGCGTGTGTGTGTGCATGTATAGTGTTGAATGATGGAATTTTGTGTATTTTTAGCAATAAGTCAAACACTCTGTGCGTATTGTTGCGCACGATTCGCCATCGAATCCAAATCAGCAATCCAAACTGTAGTTATATTAATGAAGAAAACTGAACACACAAAAAATCAATGGTATATATTAGAGCCACGAGATACACAGTCACACTATTAACCGGAAAACATTAAAATTAACATTTTTTAAATGCTACTTGTCGCAGCAGATATTTTAATGTTAAATGGATTGTAACAACATTTAGGAAATACAAAGAAAATCAATAAAACGTAACGAACGTCAAAGCACGAACTATATTATACCACACAAATGGAGCAATAGCACAACTAGCCTACGCGGTGCAAATGCAAACGGAAATGTTTACCTGTATATTAATCGTAACGAACAACACAGATACAATTCTAGTTGAATCTTCTTTTTTTTTTTGTCAAAATGGTACACATATTCGTGTGCTCACGCGAAATCATCATACACAAAGCAGATAGCAATTAAGGCTTAAATCTAACAGTTTTTAGTAAAACAAAGAACAAAACAAATAAAATTATTATTATATTCACAATTCAGACGAATTCAAGAAGAAAAACCAATCGCACTCACTCACTCATGGACTTGTTGATGCAATTGCAGACGTGTGTGCACATATTCCTAATCATTACAAGTGGCATTAAGCACATTGACGTAAACAAATGAACATTTAGATAATAATAACGAAATCAACATTGACGTAGTCAATCAATTTGACTTAAGAAGCAAATCAAACTAGAAAGGAGTTATTTATAAAAATTGAGAAAAATGGAAGAAGAAAACATTAGAATGACGATTATATGGAAAAATCGCATGAACAAAATTATGAGCAAAAACCATATAAAAAATCCAAAATTGACGCATATTAAGCTATTATTGGATAGAAACCAAATTATAAATGTGAACAAATTGATGATGATGACAATTCAAATTAAATATAAAATGGCATTGTAAAATTTGGCTCACATTATCAATCGAAAAATATAAAAAAAAAGAAAACCAAAAAAACTATTATTAACACTATTATTACTATAGAAATTGTATAAAAACACAGAAAAAAAATGCAAAATGAAAATTTGTGAAAAAGACACACAAAACAACATCAACTCAAAATTATTATAAAATTATATAAATAAATGTTACGCGTTATTAATAAATTATATAAATAAAATGCGGTTTTCTTCAGTCATTGATTATTTGAGATTTATTAGTGGACGAAATTCAAAGGGTAAGTCCAGAAAGTGAGTAAGTTCTTTAAGGGAGGGTTCAAACCAAAATCTTCTTACGAATATCACCTTCATTCGATACGGCCATCTCAGAAAAGAAAAAAGAACGTGTAATCGAACGTCACATCGTAATCAGTGATAATAGATTTTGTTTTATATATATATTTTTTTAAATTCAATTTACGTGTATTAAATTTTCTTTGAAATTTATATTTTTATTATTACATGAAATTGAACGGGGTAGAATATTCGCCTAGGGCCAATTCTATTAATGAAAAACTGCAGTCCGGATATACTGAAGCGCAATATACTCTTTCTCTTCCCTTGCGATGAGCTTTGTCATACACCATCAAGTCGGAATGCTCGAACGGCAGCACTTTCATCGACGGTAATGTAAAAACGGTCCGTACTAATTCCTCGACCATGTTAGTTGATTTTTTGTTGAAAAATTGCGAACTTTCACACAAAGTGCGCAAAATGCAGGCACGACCGTTATATCCCATGCTAAAAATAAACATAACGCCATGTTCATAGCCAAACTGATAAAACTATTTAAGTGCCAAAGAGTAATTGCACTGAGTATGATGCCTGCTATTAGTTTTTGCACTAACGTGCAAATCGTCACAGATATCAAAAAGTTGACAAAGCAAATGGCAGATTGGATTGGAGCCATAGTAACTAAAACTAATTATTGACACTTTACTCGATGCACCATTAACTACTTCTTTGGCACTAAAAGGATTTTGACAGCAGAAACAATTCAGCTTATGAAATAAAAACAAGGAAGAGATGAGCTGATTTCCGACTTTTTGTCTTAATGTGTTTACCCTCAAGTTGAAAAACGTATTGAAAAATTACTTACTTGTCGATGAGAACTTCGAGTCGATCATACAATTCACGTCGATGACGTCGCTGCACAATTGGCTTCGGATATACCTTGCGATTTTGCTGGTTAATTATCCAGGTATCATTCGGTAAATCGTATGCAACTCCCCAATTTATAGCCCAACTAAAGTATATGAACTGTGGATTTCCCACGAAACCAACTGTCGCACAAAATGCCACCTGAGATTGGAACAAAGTATTTCAAACAGACATAAGAATTTGTATTAAAACAGATTTTTTGAGAAAATATATGTTAAAACCCACAGAGAATGAAGATCCTTCGGGAAATGCCACATAGCGTTTACGCCGAGATTTCAGCTGACTTTTTGAATTTTCGGTGCAATTCAAATCTCTTCGAAAGAGCGATTCTAAAGAAACTGATGTATTTTGAAGCTGATTTTGCGTTGCTTGTAAGTACACATTTTCACCGATTGCTCTTTCTGCTATGCTAAAAATTATCACAAAAATTGCAATTGCTAGGCAAAACTGAGCATTATTCATATTACTTTGAGTTTCAAACAGGTTCAAAATAGAGAATAACACAAACTGCGGTCAAAAATATTAAAACACTTCTTACGTGGGACAAATCCTAAATCAAATCAAGAATAGAAGAGCTAATGAATGAAGAGCGTATGTGATGTTGTCACCGAAAAAAGACGAAATCATCACAAAGGTGAAGTGTGAATTATTCGTGCGTTTACTTAGCTAGTCATTTCTCACCTTTCCCGAATGTTCTATGAACAAGAAGAGCATTTTAGAAATACAACAACACTAAACAACGTAAAAATGCTGAAAAAAATGTTGGAATATCTCATCGCTATTATTCTTCGATAATTGACAAATCACTTCGATCGACCATAAAAATGTGATTGAACTTTATTGAGAATTCGAGCATTTCATTAAATTTGACATAAAAAAGCAGCATTTGCATTTTTATCTGTTACATGAAATTATACGGCTTCGAATACCGTCCAAGAGCCAATTCAATTAGCGAAATGCTACAGTCACGAAATGCTGATGAACAATAAACATTGTTTTTGCCCATGCGATGAGCGCTGTCATACTCATGTAGGTCATTGTGTTCAAATGACAGCACTTTTGTATCTGGCAAACTAAAAAAAAAGTCAATATCCAAATCACAGCAAAGTCAATAACAATTTGTTTGCAAAAGCAAAAAAAAAACTGAAGCGCAACTCACGTGAATACAATGCGAATCAATTCTTCGACCATGTTTGTGCCCTTGCCGAAAAAATACTGTGCACTTTCACACAGTGCACGCAAAATGCATTCACGTCCATTATATCCCATGCTGAAACGACAAAATTCAATATTTAGATTGGGATTTGATTTGGCGCGCCTAATTGTTTATATAAACGAACTTGTCGATGGCAATTTCTAGGCGATTGTACAAGTCACGACGATGACGTCGCTGCACCAACGGTTTCGGATACTTTTCATGGCGATGCTGAATGACCCATGTTTCATTTGGTAAATCATAGGCAAGCCTATTGTGGAGAGAGAGAATAAAAGAGTAAATTTACTAAATGCAGAATGTGTGTATATGCAAATGACAGAAACGGAAACGAACCCCCAATTCAATGCCCAACTTAGATAGTCGAGCTCCGGATTTCCAATCATTCCAATCGTCGCACAAAACGCAACCTACACGTTGTTCATGGAACATTTTAATCAATTGAGTGGCCGCAATGCAGATGAACATTCAAACCTACTGAGAACGATGAGCCTTCCGGAAATGCAATGTAGCGTTTACGACGCGACAGCACTTTCGGTGAACCAGCACTTTCATCACTTGCCGTTGTGTTTGGTGCGGATTTGGTGCCAATTAAAGCGGTGCCAGTATCTGATGCGCCATGTCCGTCGTTGGACTCAACACAGTTCACAGTAACAATTAAAACAAGTAAAATGAATGTTATCCCTTTCCAAATGCTATTCATGTCTGATTTATTCCACATGTTTGTCATTTTTGCAACCAAACCAACGGATTATTATTTCGATCAAGTTTGCGCGCACAAATAAAGTGAATAGTCCGATTCAATAATTATCTGATTTGAACAAGATACTTCAGCACTAAAGTACCTATGGTTTATTTCACGCTTGAAAGCAAAACGTACTGATAACTCGCATACGAATCCACGGCGCTCGAACCATGCCATTGGCCATCTGCTAGTTTACATTACGCAATTTCACGTCTCTTGTTTTGTATTCAGCGCTGTGTGTCAATAATTGTAATGAGACGAATGTGTTTGTGATCTAATAGCGGTATATTTTGAAATAGACACGATACGTACGTGCCGTCTAATCAGCTCATTGAATTGAATTTGGCAGGATTTGAAATTGCGGCGACTTAGCTCGGGTGAGTCGATTGAGTCTAGAAATTAGAAAACAAAATGCAAATTTGAGATGATTTAGAATTCTTCAAATCGAAACTGCTGGAATTTCAGCTAATTGCTCTTCGGCTAATGCCGTAACATGTTCAAGTTGAAGAGCTGATTATATGCAATACAGAAGAAAATCCCATACCGATACGTCAGAGAGTGCTAATCAAGAAACCACGCCAATGAACTCTCGTTCACCAATATTATGCCGATTTTGTTCTACTTGCCACATATGATTCGATAATTAAATGTGTGAATAACTTCGTATACACTCCCATTTGAGCATTCTCAACCGACTTGCCTTCAGAAGCAACAACACTAAACGTTTGGGTATTATTGCTTAGACAGCTAACGGTTCTCATATTGCTTCATAATGCTGAAATTATCCTATTAACGGATGCCAGATACAAGTGACACTCGAAATAAATCGGCAAAATGAATATAACGCTTCTAGTTTCAGTAATTTTGGTACAAATTTGCCTAATTGAGCCGATTCGGAGTTTTAATGACAATTTGATTGTGAATAAAACCATGAACGAACCGAATGGATTGCGATTTCAGCGGATTTTGCGACGCAAAAAGCGCTTTCTGATTTTTCCACCCGGTTCGGCCATTGTTGTGCGTATTGTAATGATTTTAAATTCAACACTTCAATTGTCGTAGATAAAATACTAAAATAAATGTGTGGCGCTAATTTAAATTGCAGACGACGATGTCGTACACAAAGACTTTAGTGCCGAGATCACCATCTGGAATCAACACGATCGGGGAATTTGACATTTTTTATCCATTACAAACGAAAATAGAAGACTGGTACCCATCGAAAAAGCCAAAATTGCGGCCACCACCGCCGCCGCCAGAAGACGAAGCAGATAATGAGGATTCGAAGGGTGTTTTGCCAAATAACATTGGACCAATGCTACCTCTAAATATTCCTCAATTGATTTCACCGCAGCCACGGCCAATACCACTTCAATCTCTGCCGCCTGGCGCATCCATAAATGGTGAAAATAATAGCGAAGAAAAATCGTTTAAATCTTATATTATTTTCAATTTTATAACATTTCAGGCGCTCAAACACTCAATGGTAATGTTCAATTTCTTCCCACTCGCCTCCCAAGTGACCAGGAGCTTGGCATCATATCGGAAACTCTTGTATCAGACCCCAATTTCAATGTTGGCTCACATCCAGGAGAAATCTATGTCGATGATAATGCAAAGAGTGCCTCGAAAACTCCAAAACGATGGTACAACAACGATCGTTTATCATCATGGCCACATCAACATCCATATTCATCGGTTAAGTTCATTTACTTTCAAACATGTGTCGGGTTTTAAAAATTGTACTTTTCAATTTTAGTCTTGGAATTCAAGTGGAAATGTTAAGGCCTCCATGGATGTTGGAAAATATAATGCTGACCATTTTAATTTATATGAAGCAAAGTATAGAGATTCATGGAAACAGCAAAATACTCAGACAATGCAGAGTTTGAACCGCATTTATTCCGATTCACGAGGTAGTGACTGGAGACAACAATACAGGAATAAAGATCCATTTAAAGACTCGTCCAAATATGATGGATTTTCAAGAAACATTTATACGCGCAGTTCTAGAGAGAAAAGAGATATTTACGATCAACTGGAGTCGTTTATTTCATTGTAAGTCAAAACTTTGATCAATATTTTTCCAAAAAAATATTGATTCACATTTAAATAATCAATTCAAAACTTATATTTCAGTAAGCAATTCGATACGAGATCATGCATTTTGCGAATGATATGTGAAGCTAAGCACTATCTGTTGCCGCCGGGAAAGTCCCTTTTCCAAGACATATTCCGGGTGCTATTCACGTAAGTCAAAATGTGGCGAAAAAATGAAATGAAACATGTTAGTTCTTGAGGTGCATTTTTAATTTCTTTAGTTTTCCTGAAGAAAATGACCATGATGACGATTATGTCCAAGCGATGAAAGCAAATGAAGAGGACTGCAATTCGATTTATTCAAAACAGTGTCGGTTTAGTGTTTTGGGCTATTTGATGAGCAAAGATCGGCCCATTCTCTGAATCACATTTCAATTTTAACCATACTAAATTCAACAAATAAAGAAAATAAAACGAAAGTTTTATGAGTTGTCATTCGATATTTCAGTTTATTCATTGCTTTTGACTACATGTATACAGAATTCCAAACACTTTCTTTGCACTTGGGAAATTGTTGTCGACAATCGTTTGTGGATGCATGAGCTTCATCGTATTTTTTATGTTCAGATCGTTCAGTTGGATCGATTGGTGCTGGTAAGCTATATCGCAAATGGAATCAAATTGAGTGGACAAAAGTTAGTTCATTAAATGTGGGCGAAATTCTTCGAGAAAAAAACTTTTAAAAACACGTACGTGAAAACCGCTCGAAGAAGTTCAATAACCATGCTCCCGGGCTCTGTATTGTGCCTGCGCTGTCCAGTTTCGCAAAGCATTTTCAAGATACAATCGTCGCCATCGCTGCCTTGCCTACAAAATACAGTTCAAACATAAGGAAAAGTTTTCGATGTTCATGTTTAAATTGGGGATTCAAAGTTGTTTACGTTCGAAGGAATGTATTGATTTGTTTGTATAACGCATGACGTGATTTTCGATGTAGGTTTACGTCAAATTTGTCCAGTGTCGTCAATTTATCGATGCTTCGTTTAAACACGGGATGAATGATATGATTGTAGTGATTTGGCTCTGCATATTTGGATTTTTTGTCGATCTGCCCATTTTGTGTAAGGCTGTAGAAAAAAAAAATATTCGAAATACGAAGTTCGATGAAAATTTTCCGATCGAGACGAGAAAAATAAAGAAAAAAATATTGAATGAATATCTTGAATTCACAAATTCTCACATGTTGGCAAATTCCTGAAAATCCTTTGTGTTGAGAGGTCGATTTTGAGGTATTTTTTCGGTGAGCCTTTTAAATTGCGAAATCAAACTGTCTGCATATGAAGCATAATACTGAGCGTTGTTGGCCGTGCCCTGATAGCTTTGAATTGGATAAGGTCGCTGGTAGTTCGATTGATACGATGACTTCGATGGCGATTGATATTGATTCTTTTCATAGAAGACTTTTTGCTTTGGAATGTTTGTGTAGTAGTAGTTTGAATGGATGCGATTGGAATTGTGCGGATATTGGTTTGGCGTAAGCACATACTGTGCATTTGTCACATTTTTGTCATTACGATGAAGCAGCGGCAATTCGCCCATTTCATAGGAATCACGAAGCTCTTCGTCCAAATAAATCGGTTCCGATGGTAGTTCCCATGCCATTGCCGCCGTTATACCCAAGACCAAATAGTTGGATTTATCGACAATCGGATGGTAAGTGTCGTAAACTGAAATAAAGAAGACCAGCAACAGCAAAAAAACATTTTAATTGAAAAAGTAAAATGCAATCAAGTGCCATTATTCGTTAACTCATCGATCGAATGAAATGAGAAAAAGTGATTTACCGATTTGCATTGAGCTTCCTGGCGGAAATATAAGATAGCGTCGTTTCCTCGACAACACTCGTTCGTCGTCTTTATTAAAATTGCCATCTTGCAACTGTTCCAGCGGATCACTTGCACCGATTGTTCGCTGTGATTGATTATGTATTGATGCATTTCCTGTCGTAGATAAATCGTCATCATATGGTTTCGTTGCATTTGCACGGTTAGACAAAATTGAATTTCCGTTTGTATTTTTTCGTTGAGCTACCGTTGCTTGAGTGTGGCCTCTCAAGGAGCAATCATCCGTGCAATTCGTCTTAGCGCTATTCACTTGTGCATTGCCAGTTGATGCGCAACCGAATTGTTGGCGCTGTCTCGCATCCTGCACAGCTGCTTGATTATTGTTTCCACTTCCATTTGAAATATCAGCCGTAATTAATATAAACGGTGACAATACCAAATGCAGCAACACGAAAATAATTAATTTACGAGCTGAAAACTCAACAGAACGAACCACCAAACTGGAACAAATTAATGTTGTTGACGACAAAGAATTCTTTCGTGCCATAATAACTTCTGATTAAACCGTTGCGCGTCACTTTTGATTGCACCGTTTCTTGTTGTTTCAATTAAGTTTCGGCGAAAACGGTGGTGTTGGCAGCGTTTATTAGCAAGAATGAATCCGAACCCTTTTTATAAAATATAAATGCGAATAATGAAAACAACTCGAATAATTAGTTCACTTTGTTCATTTCCACCGAAATCTATAGGTGTGGAAAATCGCCAACACATTAAATTTAACATTAACCGATTAATTATTGTTTGTGATAAAATATTTAAGTGTAAGGGACATAAATATTAATGAATATACATATCTAAACTAGTGATTAATGCATTAACGATTTCACTAGAGACATTTTTTCGAGCGGCTGGCGGCAATCGTGGGCATTTTGTGAAATACACGAGTATTGAAAAGTACAAATGATGGTGTATTCAGTGTTTTCAATGGAGGTTTGCTGCATTGAATTCCACGGTATCGAATCAGCACGTTTTCAACAATAAGAAAAGTGTTTATAAAAGCCAGGAAGTTATTGCATTTATCAATAGCATAATCATCGATATTCATGTTTCTTCTTGTTAATGTTTTGCCACAAACACTAATATAGTGTTAATGTATTTATATATTCACAATATCGCAAAACATTAACCACACCTGTACCAAAATCCGTTTCGAATGTTTTTTATCATTTGATTGAGCAAATGTTTTGTTGTTTATAATCACAATCCGTTTAATCGGTAAAATCAAAAGTTGATCACTTCACTCAGTGAAAATATTCGTAACGTTTATTTTGATTGGTATGCCGAAAATGAATGTTGCACTTTGCCAATATTTATAAAAGAACAAGAACTCAAATGCGATGAGCGCTCGCATAAGATTCGGCAGTCGGCACCGAATCCATAAATAATGGTAAATAATGTTTGATTGCATTCGCTTGAACACCAAACTGATCATCGTTTTTCCGTATTTATTTATGAACCTAATTTGCTCTTGCTCATTCTACGATCCATGAAAATTTATGCATAATTATTTTTGTGTGAATTATTCAAATGGCTGTTATACTTTTTCGTTCGCATCTCTCGATCGGGTACGGGTTTCGCTTGGATCTTGAGCAATTACGGTCGAGAAAAACTGATTGTGCTGGAATCATTGGTTTTTGTACTTGCCATAATGAAGTGAACGGTGCATGACCGTTAGAAATGGTTCGAAAATTGATATTCTTTTCGCACAGCACGCTGTTGATGGACACGAAATTACACACTGAATAAATTTGAATCGATTAGAGCGATAGCCACAAATGAACTCATTAAGCGTGAAAGAAAACGATTGATAACGGATGGTGTGTAGATTCTTTCGGCTTTTGTGTGAGTGATAATCATAGCTGGATATGTTCAGATCACTTTTTCCTTTCGACGCTTCAACAATCAATTTTTTTCCATTATAATTTAATTTTTTTTCCCTCCTCCGCGTTAAAGAAAGATTTGTTAATGATTGATGGATGGTTGAGGCAATTTTTTTGACGAACCAATATTTTTCTCATCTTTTTAATTCGGACCTGTTATTTTACGCTTATGCTCCGGCCGACAGAGACACTAATTTACAGCTAATATCAAAATAGGTTGAATCATTGGGTGCACTTGAATGAATTACGTCGATATACAAATGAATGCGATGCAAACCCGAATGTTTCGTCTACAAAATCGTACTACTCAATTTGTTTGCTTGATGTCGAAGCGCATCTGTCTGGGGGACTGGCACTATATTTTGCAGCTCTAATTCAGAGTTGGTCGGCCAATGGCCATCGATAATTGGGCTGACATCAAGCATTCAACAGAGCTCCCCCAAAAAAATAGTATGTAATTATTGCATTTAATGAAGCTACAAAATATCTATCAAACCGGATCAAACATGCACGAATGCTCCAACACACAAAATGCTTTTCAGTGCAAATATTTTGGATGCACTCACACACGCCAAGCATCTAATATGCGAACCGTTTGTCTTTAATTTATTATGGTTGTTGTGCTAATCAATATTTAATTATGTGCAAACCATTTCGAACATTTTGCAGTGTGTTTTGTCTTTACAACGCAATTTATGTTGGTGGGGGAACTCTACCAGAATCAAACACTCAATTTCTCGATATCATTCGGTTTATTTGTTTTTATACAGGATATTTTGAGCATTCACATTATTGTGGTTGGTAAAAGCTGCATCGGCTTCAATCAAAAATCCAGCATTCCAAATGCTGTCGGGACACAATGGGAATTCGGTGGTGCAATTGGTGGCCGTTTGATGAGCATCATCGTAGTCGAGGTGACGCCGATTAATGACATGTTGCAGCTGCGCCGCTGGCAAACTAATTTGTAACCAGAAGAAATGGTTGTGGTTGTGTGTGTGTTAACAATCAACGTAATCATTTTAGAATTTAATTTGCATTTTGATGGTGTCTCACCTGAATACAACACGAACGATTTCGGCCAGAAATGAGCCCGGCTCATTTTCATGCCGTTTTTGTCCTACTTCACACAATGTTTTCAGCACACACGCCGTTCCATTATATCCTTTACTGGAAAATTTGTTAATTTCGACAGTATTAATGATTGAGTTTGATGTATGATGTTATGAGATCTCATTAAGACGAGTAAAAACACAAATTCAGAGTATAAAAAATGGCTCACTCAATATTAAATTATTCAGAAAAGTACTTACGCAAATAGGTATTTTTCGATGATTTCATACAGCTTGAGACGAGTATTACGATGATGGTCCAAGAAGAATTTCTGTTCGTAGCTAAGCGACGCATCGCGTATGCTTCGTTTTCCCATCGCCGGATAAACCGTATGCAATTTATTTATGACTGGTTTGTATTCATTTTTAGTCGATTCGGGCTTATTTCTCGCTTTCATTCTATTCAAAATAAAATCGATCACGATATTACATATTCTGTATTGGAAGTTTAGGTGTAAGTGTGATTGTGTGTAAATTTCTTACGTGGGCTTTGTCGGGATTGTTGTGGATTTCGGTTGAATGAACATGGATTGAGACCATGGTCTGAAATATGTGCCGTGCTCGGATTTTGTGAACGCATCGTATCGATTTCCTGCATCGTATGTGGGCGAATACGGTGGTCGTACATTGTACGAATTATAATCGATGCTTTTGTGATTATCATTGATATTTGTATAGTGTTTAGTATTTTCCGTATATCCGCAATTTCGATTATTGCAATCAGATTTTTTGTTATGATTGCCGGCATTGGATGGCGAATTTCCAAAATAATATGAATCTGGCTTCCGACGTTGGAAATACTTATAATAATTTGAAATTTGATTGGCAATAGCTGCGGCCTGTGAATAGTGATTGGAGGATGTCAAATTTGAAGAAGCGTCTGTATGCTTTGTGGATGCGTTTGAAACTTTAATTTCCCCATTTGCATCTGTGTCGGTGATATTTTTATCTTTCCGATACTGTAGCAGAGGTAAAGCGCCTTTGTCATACTGTTCCATTAGCTCCACTTCAGGATATGTTGGTTTATCGGGCAATCCCCATGCTAGAGCCACCGTAACACCAGTCGTGACATACAGCGTGTAATCGGGAACTGTGATTGTCGAATCATAGACTAAAAAAAAGGATATTTTGTAATTGAGAGACAAAGAGGAGCAATGCAAACCCAGTTGTACCTAATTGAATCGAGCTTCCGGTGGGGAAAATCAAATATCTTCGTTTGCGAGAAAGCTTTCGCTCGGTTTTCCGATCCAGTTTCCGTTGCTCGTCTACTTTTGCCTGAGCTTCTGCAGCGCTTGCAAATATCGTGGCCAAAAGGAGTAAATAGAAAATAAGGTTCCCGTCGAACATGGTGCTCTCTGCCTATCCGTCAATTTCACGTCTTAATGTTTCAACTTCGAAATGAGACGACGAAAAATATAAATGATATGCGTTAAGAAATAGATGAATCTGGTAGATTCACTTGTAAAGAACTGAATGGTCGGATGTCATGTCAAATGTTCAGTTGCCTGATTGTATCTTAATTACTGACGCAAAGAGCATTATTTCACAAGAATCGCACAGAACAGAGAAAAGATGATATGAGATGAAAATGAACGAATGTGAAGGGAAAAGAGCTCGAGCCAAGTGAAAGAAGATATTTTTATTTGATCTATTTGAAGATTGCGCAGCTGAAAGAGACGGAATGACTTGAAGCTAACAGTAACAATTAATTAATGTTAAATATAAGAAAATTGAGATAAATTTGATTTGATTCAAACGAAACGACAAGATGAATAGAAGATGTAGAATGACACGATAGAAATGAAGAGATGCTTGATCAACAATAATAATGAAATTGGCAATGAACGGGAAGCCGGTGACTTTGTGTGCGCGCACTGGAAAAGATTAATGAAAAGTAGTTTCTCGTTGCTGTCCAATCAGAATGAGTTGACCTGGCCGCTGTGTACTTGTCTTGCTCACTCTTTTTCAGTTCAAATCACCATCATTGGAACGGAAAGTTAGTGCTACCGCTGCTTCTGATGCTGATGCTGCTGATGTTGCTGATGCTCTCGTCAATTGCTTTCTATTTTTCCCGTTCTTAAAACGAAACTTTGTCACTCCGTTTTGAGAATATGCGTTTAATGGATGTGTCGCATGGTATTTACTCAATGTGCTTGCATCTTACATTAATTAAATCGCACGTCATTTCAAAGCGTTCAAATGCAATTCCGAAGCGCTTTTCAATGAGAACTCCAGTTACTTTGGGCTAAAGTAAACAGAGTACTCACAACCAGCGGAATAGATGCACTCAAAACGTGACATCAACAAATTCCCGTGAACAATTTAAACACACTTCAACACTCCAAATGCATTTTTGCCTTCCGTTTAGTATTTGTTTTCTCCGTTCATGGACAAACAGAAAATGCCATATGGATTGACGAGAATGAAAACTTACAAAAATGCCAATGACAACGACACAGAGAGCGACATGACATTGTGTATAAACTTGGACAAAAATAAATAATCAGTTTCTGAGAGACCTTCCGAACGCATTATTTCCATTTATTTTAACGATTTCCACCAATAGCTCTATTTGGCTACCGTCAGTCCTGCAGAAACGCATTTTATAACATTTATTCAGAGAATTGAATGAATTTTTATCCATCTGAAAGTACATCTTGCAGTTCTGAATATCCTTTGAAAAAATCAAAGCAAACATATTTGGGAGAATATTTTCGAATTTAAAGACAAACCCAAAGTTAAATCCAATGTTCAATCATTTCCAAAATCCTAATTTTAAATGCTTGACGATGGACATTGACCATTTTTGATGCGAAACTTAAATTCCATCTAACATATTCTTTTTTAGAATTTTATGTCAAATGCAAGGGAATTCGAGCCGAGATAACATGATAATAAACTCTCTCCAACCAGTAGAGCGGGAAATATCGTCGAGTCGATGAATCAGAACATTCCATTCGGTCATGTGTCCCATAAATCATGTCATTCCGTTTGAGTGTTTAACAAAATTTTTGTGTTTGCGGAAAAAATTAACAGACAATTTAACCGTAAGGCACCGGTTGTGTATTTCACTTGATTTTCAGTTGTCTTTGCTGTCGTGCCAGCCATTATGTATTCAAAAAATGAATGAGAGAGAAATGTTGGATACACAAATGCGATTGACAGCATTCTTGATTGAATTCAAGCTCAACGAATTTTCGATTCGACAGTCACATTTCGAAAGTTCAATAATAATGAAAGATAAAATGAAATGTGTTGGCAGTCTGCTAATTTGGATGTTGTTCTTGGCCAAAACCACTTATTCCATGGAATCAAATATGAGGCAAATATCATTAGCATCAAATCCACCGGCAAACACCACAATTATACGACACAAAAGATACTTGGACTTCATTCCAAAATCCAGGATGTTCGTAAGTACCATTCGATCTTAATGGATAAAAAACAAATATTCATCGAATTACTTTCAGTTTCGAGCTAATGTCAAAGCAAATGTTTTATCAGCTCATCAAATATTGGCATTTGCATACGGATATCGAGCTAATTATCCCATTGAAAATGATATCAAGATAAAACGGCGAGATGTTTACGATAGTATGGAAGAAATGATTGATCAGTAAGTATGGATGAGCTTCTTTATTTGAATTCAATAATTAGCAGTATTCTGTGTGGGTGTGTTTTAGCCATGGTTTTGATGGACGTGCTTGCATTTCAAAGCTGTTGTGTGACGCTAGCAAAAATATTCCAGGCGAATCCGGAATGTTTACTCGCTTATTTCAACTGATTTTCCGGTAAGAACAACTGTCTGTTTTAATGCATTAAATACATGCTTTTCACTAATTATTTATTGTTGACTAATATTCCAATGCTATAAAGATTTCCTCAGGTTCGTGATGAAGAAGCGTTTGATGCCGATCAATGCCGGAAATTCGCCAACGAATGTCCGTTGAGGCTGACAAATCTAACACCATATACAGATATTTGAAATGTCTTCCTATTGATTTTAATTTTTGGAACAATAAACAAGTGCTATATATATTTTTAAATTGCGTTGAAATGATTTTTTTGAGATCCAATCTAGAATAAATGAAAATTTCAGATGAAAATGGTGTGATTTGCAACTTAAATATCGAGCAATTCGGAACATTATTGCTCTATGCATTACTAACCTTATTGCTCTATGCATTAATATCATGCGCAATAAATTTGGTCATTATTAAACTCACAGATTGAATATTGCATATCAAAGTAAAATTACCCAACTGCACGGCTCATTCGCGATATATGGAGTGTAAAGTATCTCATTTTTCACATGCCTACTGAGGAGAGACACTCACATCACCACAGATGCATACATGCCGCTCTCTGACAATAACACCCTTCTTCCTATCCAATATGTTGTTTTTTCTCTTTCTTCCTTTTTTCCTTTGCTTATAATCATAATGAACAATATATTTACCAGATGGCAGCGCATATACGATCTCCAAACTATTTATTTTGTCTTTTATGGATAGCGAATGCCCCTCGCCTATTGATGAATAAAGCGCAAAGACAAAACTTGCAAGAATAAACCGAATAAGAGAAAAGAGGCATTGAACTAATACAATCGGCAACTTTGGTTTCACTATGGCTGAGTCGTGCTGAAAAGCTTTAGTTTGAATTGGACGCTTGAATTTGAACAATCTGTTGCGATGCTACACTTTTGATTGACACTTAGTGGTAAGTAGCGTTCTGAGAAATCCCTTCGATCTCTCCCGTTAAATTTTTGTTTTTTTCTTATTTCCGAATTTTTATAATTATTATTTGAATTTGTTGTTGGCTCAGGGGAAAAATCATCATGGAATTTCGGTATGTTTGCCTGTTTTTCGCATTAATCGAAATGAAGGTGGTATTTTGTGGGAAGAGCGTGTTACAGCTTCTGGATGACACTGATGACCGTTTGAATGGAGACATAAAAGCAAACGATGAAAATACTATCCGTTTGGATACTGGCAAATTATTGAAACGCGATAAACGGTACCTCATATGGATTGGAGGTGGAGTCTCAAAAGTAATTGCGAAAAAACTAACTCATTTTGCCAATTTTTGTGAATGTTGTTTTGATTTGAAACAAATGATTAAATTGAGAATCATTAAATCGAAGAGACCCTTCATTCTTTTCTTGTTTTCAATGAAATTTTGAATAAGGAATAAATTTGGAAAAGGGGAAACAAGAAAGAGTGAAAAAGCAAGTTCTCTGAAACGATTTTTTTTCTGTTAGGTTGTCTTGGGCTTTCTAGCTCCAGTAGAAACTCGAGATCGTGTGAATTGGCGTACACTGAATTTGGCCTACAATTATCAAGCGCAATACGTCGCCATCCCAAATGCGACATATCTTTGGTCAAGTTTTGCACGAGATTTGCGTGTACAACGGAAATTATACGATGAACAAGGGTTTTATGCCAAAGATTTGACGCGTGAGTTAATTTATGGCGCACTGGAAATATTCCTAGACCTGAAAGGAAAACCGGGCCGTCAATGCTTACTGAAGTCAATTTGTGATGCGGCCGAGCATCCAATCGTTCGAGGTGGTGTTTTCGAAGAAATTGTACATCTTGTTCTCACGTACGTAGAGCATCATGCTTGTGAGTGTATCCAAATGATTTGCTTAAGTTTTTAATATGTTAATACAGGCCGGGTGCAGATGAGATGATAAACAATGACTACAAACATGCTAGATCTGCCGGCGAACATGGTGCCGATTGCGCCAAACTGTATCAGTGTCAATTTGAAGATGGGTTTTTGGACAAATTCTCGTATCTTGCATAAATGAAGGAAGTGGCAACATGATGCTCAACATTGAAACAGAAATTGAAGATTTTTAAATATTGTGCGAGTGAAAATTGGAAAAATTCCAATTGTCCAAACTAGAGCTGAACTTCTAATAAAGATCGATTGTCACATAACAAATACTTTTGACTGTTTGTTGGCATTTTCCAATTATTCCGTCTTTTGTTTCACGCGCTTAATCAAATAAACCTTTTTAATGCAACGTGAAATCACGTGACGACCAATATGTAAATGCATCAATCAAGAGGTATCTAAATATATATATGTGAACGATTCGTTTACTGAATCAATTAGACTCCAGAGCACACATACAACTGATCCATTTCATATTATGTATATTTAGAATATGTTGACACAAATTATTTGGATTTACCATTTGACGTGAGTTGATATACGATGAACTATACGAAGCAAAGAATAAAAGCAATCTTATGGTTCAGTATCGAATGGCAATCATAGCTCGCAGCCCATTCACGGTTTGTCAATACACATTTGTTGCCGTGTAATTGAGATATTTTGACTATTTGCGTTAGTAAAATTGTTTGATAAGGGAAATCATTGTGGGAATTTCGGTTTCGCGGTAAAAATCAATAGCAACCCCAAATCATTCTCCGAAAGCAATACGATTCCATCATTAAAATTATACAATTGCAACGATGAAAGCAAGTGTAGTGTTTGTTTGCATTTGCCTGTGCCTCATTTTACATGCAACCCACTTTAACATGGTGAAAGGCCTCCTGTTTTCCCAATTCACCTTGATGCAGGCAAGACAAACTCCCTCTGATGCAAATTAAACAGCAATTAAAAAAGGAGAAGAAAATAAAAATTGGAACCCGGCCATGGTTCACAGCTTCGGGACAACAGAATTATTGACGGGCGTCTCCATTTTTTAATATTACTAACGACCAATTTTGTATTATTATTAGGTTGTGGTTTGTGTATCGTGGCCCATTCCATACAAAAATCCACTTCGCAAATTGTTCTTTAACGTTGGCTTCCAGTTTAATTACGGGGAACCATTTGCACTTAAGAATTTCTACAATGCCGCCTATTTTCAAAATATATTCCAAAGTCGTGATTCGAAAGACGGCGATTCACTTCCATTCAATAACCTAACTGATTATGAAATGGCCCAGCACTTGCCGGTAAACAGTTCAACGGAAGGCGCAATATTCGATGATGATTCGACAACTACAGGATCGACGGGTGGTCGAGTCACATCTAGGGGTCTTGGCGAATCAAGCGATTTAAATGGCAGCGATTTAACAGCTGCTCAATTGTACGAAAGTATCGAAAATAATTTAATGGAGTAAGGAGTCGACAAAATAATTGTCATAACTGAGCATTCCTTTTTAAATAATAATATATATTTTTTTCCTAGATTTGGATATGATAGAAGCTGTTTGAAGAAATCAATATGTGAACTTGCCAGACATCCACTTTACAATGAGGACGATGAAGAGCATTTGCTCATGGATATAGTCAATTTTATGTTGATGTAAGATTATTTTTTCCATTTTGTTGCAAATTCAATTTGATGTTAGTGTAATAATTTATGTTTGTTGTTGTTGTTGTTGTTATAATAAACAATTGTGGTAAAATAATTCATAGACCAACCAAACACAATGGTTTTGCCGAGCACGAAACCCACGAGCAACGAAAATATGAAGCAGCTCAACGGATTGGAGAAAATGGCCATGATTGTGATGACATTTATCCGGAATGCGAAAACTCAATTTTGAATAAATTTTCGTATTTACTGACTGGATAATATCCATTAATTTATAGTATTTTTTTTATCTTACGATGGAAAAAATAGAATTCGAAATAAATGTCAATTCCTGGTTGGTTTCAAACAGTTTTATAGTTTTTTTTTAAGCAAAGAAGCACATCAATTCATCTGACAACACTATTATTGCATGAAATTCAACACACCAAATTTCACCATATTATTTGATTCGGACTTGACATTGTGTGTCAGTGAAATTCATCGAAAGTTACTGTTGTCACTGTAAACACTTCTGTGAACATTTTTGATTGATTTTATTGTAAAGTTGAAAAGAAAAAAATGTCTCAGCCACCAGCCCGTCTGCCTGCTGTAAGTATTCAAACTGATATCCAATTCTGATCATTGATTTGTCCAGAAAATTTGCATTTTCCTTGGGAAATCAATGAAACTTTTTCATTGTTTGAAAAATATTATAGAAGAGTACACCAACGGCATCTAGTAGTGCAGCAACAACAGTGCACGTCCAAGAATATTCCGTTCGAATACCGAAAGTTCAGAAAAAATTGCACCATGTGATGCGCTTTAACGCAAACCTCAAAGTTGACTTTGCTCAATGGAAAAATGTGAAAATGGAACGTGAAAATAATATGCGAGATGCTCGGGCTGAAGAAGATATGCCAAAATTTGGCGCTGGCTCCGAGTACAATCGTGACTACAAGGAAGAAATGAGGCGCAAAAAATTTGGCTTTCAACCACGCAAATACAAGCAAGGTAATACAATTAAAATGTAATATTTATGTTTTGGTTGTTTGTACATTTGAATTGGTTTCAATATGAATTTTGAAGATGCTCAACCGTGGATATTGAAAGTTGGCGGAAAAATGGGCAAGAAATTCCGAGGCATTCGTGAAGGTGGTGTCAGTGAACATGCATCGTTCTACGTTTTTACCCATGCACCTGATGGTGCAATCGAAGCATACCCTCTCCATGAATGGTACAATTTTCAGCCGATACAAAGATACAAAGCACTATCGGCCGAAGAAGCTGAGCAAGAATTTGGCCGACGTAACAAACTCATGAACTTTTTCTCGCTGATGATGAACAAACGTCTGAAGGGTGATGAGGAGGGTCAGGATGACCCAGAGGAAGCCAAATTGAAATTGAGTGGCAAAAAGGGCAAAGAGTTTAAAATTAGCGATGCTGACGATGTGATGATGGTAAATGAAGTCGCATTCTTATCCAATTACATAAAAATTGTTTATATATTTCATTGTGCTTTTTTTAAATGTGAATATTAAAGGATTCTGACGATGACAGTGACTCGGAAAATGAAGGCAGAAAGAGAGATGAAGATAGCGACACAGAGAGCAAGAAAAAGAGAAGCAAAAAGGGGCCAATCAAGAAGAAGAAGAATAAAGGCAGCGATGACGAAGCAGTTGAAGAATCTGGTAACAATTTTGTTGACCTTATTCGAATTTGTCTGAAAACGGCTTGTGTTTTGACGATAGTTAAAGTGATTCTTTTTTATTTAAAATGATCATTTGTATTTAGATGATGGCGATGAAGAAGGTCGTGAGATGGATTACATCGATTCAAGTGATCCAGAAGACTCCGATCTTGAACAGCAGGTAAAATCCGAATGATTTTCTTAATTTCAAACGATTAAGCTAGAATTTTACTTATTTTATCGTAATACAAAAAAAAACTTTAATACAACGATGTCGAAACATAAATTTTGTCTTAAAACTAACACAAAATGTGTTCGTTTACATCTTCATAGGTCGACAAAGAAATGAAGTCAGTGGCTGAAGAAGATGGACTACGTAAGTTGCTAACGTCCGATGAGGATTCGGACGAAGAGAAGAATTCAAGTGACGAATCGAGCAAAGAAGACGAAAAGAAGAAGGAGGTTAAGGAAAATAGCAATAAGGATAAAAAGAAAACAAAATCAAAAAAATCGAAGGATGGTGACAAAAAGGAATCACTCAGTGACTTGAGCTCAGACAGCAGTGATTCGGAAACTGAAGCCAAGAAACCACGCAAACTGAATGGCAATAGCGCAAATAACTCACGATCGGCTTCACCCAGCTTGGAAACATTGGCAGCCGGGCCGAGCGGACTCAAACGCAAATTACCAACTGATTTGGGCTCTGGAGGTAACAGCAATGGCGCTTCCGAAAATAGCAACAGTCCAAACGTCACACCGGCAAAGAAAACCAAATACGATGCACCATCCGTTCCGGCATCTTTCGCTGGAGTCATCTCGAGCAATAAAGAGTACGCTTTCATTTTTCAATTCAATTCTTTTCAATGCGATTTGTATCTACTTTTATCCTTGGTTTTTTTCTTTAAATAGTGACAATGGAATTACCGAAGAAGCCGTTCGCCGTTATTTGATGCGCAAACCAATGACAACTACTGAACTTTTGACCAAATTCAAGAACAAGAAAACGGGCGTATCTAGTGAAAAACTGGTGGAAACTATGACACAAATTCTCAAAAAAATCAATCCCGTTAAACAAACCATTCAAGGAAAAATGTATCTTAGCATTAAGAACAAGTAGGAAAAACTCTGAACGAATTAATGTTTAGTTGCACCTACATTCGCATTATACGTAAAATGGTGGTGTTACACATGAAAAAAAAAATATTAATTTATACAATATTTTCATTTCATTCAAACTAAATCCATTACAAGATCTGAAGTATAAAGTTTCTATTCGGAAGTAGGAAGAAAATGGTGACTTTTTTTTCTAGATTTCAAGCTGGTATTTGGAGCCAAATTATTTTATTTGTATTTGGAACGTATTTCAAATGGCGAAAGGGTAAGAGCCGAGAGCTGAGTTTGTAAATAAACATCGAACCACTTGTCTGTTATTCGACTGAAAGCAGCCATTTCAAATCCACTTATGTTCTATATGAATTGTTTAAATGAAACAACGTTGTTTTTTCTTTCCGTAGTTTTTAATTTGCAAACGCTTCTTTTAAATTTCAGTTAAACCATTGTTTAGCATTACTCGAATACCAATTTCATTTGATGAATAACGGAATAATTAGAACAATAGCAATTGGAATGACTAAGGTTTTTTTTGTCTATATTTCATTTGATTTTCCTGGATTGGAGAAAATTCCTGAACATTTCCCCGACTTTGCAAATATTAATTGAATCAAAATGCATACTTCCGTCGGTACCAGTCAATATCATATGAGCCATTGTTAAAAGCCCACATAAGGATGAACAGTAAATTCCAGCAGCAATATCACTCTAGAATGAAATTCAATGGAATATTCGAAACCAATAAAAACAATTTTGAAACCTGAAACACTTGCGATATATGAATTAAATCATTGCATATATGCCAAACATCCAGGAAATTGATAGAACTCGTATTCAGTAGTATTATTAAACTCGAGACCTTAGAAGAAAAAATCTTATTTCAAACAAATGAATAATTATAATGCATCAATTTCTTACGAAGCGGGCTGCAAAATAGCCTACAACTATTGGTTGAACCAATGAAAAATTGCTGATTTTCTCGGTTAAATACCCAAAGATAATTTTTGGATAAGAAAAGAATTTCATTTTACTTAAAATTTTAATAATTGGGATAAGAAATTAATGTCACATAGAAATAATCTATAATGAATAAACAGACATTTTTCAGCAGGCTACTTGACGAAACAATTCAATTGATTTCAGAAATGCAATAATAATGAAACCCATATCCAATATACAAACCATTTCATTTGCTGGAATTTCAATTTGAATAACATGCAACTTCATGGTGATTCACATCATACTATTGATTCAATGTTTTGAATTGATGTCAGTATCTAACGTCAAAATCATACACAACTCCAAAGAAAGTATCGAACTTTGGCGAAACGAGCACATTTTCTTAAAACATATCGATTATATTTTGTAGGACATTTATTCAAAATGGATAATTCAATGGTAGAAGATTCCAAATCTCCCAAACCGAACGTTTATATTGAAATCCTACGACGAAAGTCTGGGTGAGTAGCAAATATTGATCTCTTTCGATAGGAAATTTGTTTATTGAACTGAATTTCTCTTGCATTCACGTGCAGCAAAAAAGTGGACGACAATGAACTACACCAATTAGCTTATGACTATTTGAAACAGCAGAAGGACTGTCAAACTCAAACAAAATGCGGCAACGATAACGGTCTGATATCTGAACTTATTGAAGAAATAATAGTCAATCAGCCCATATTGGTGAGGATATATTTTCAAATATGTAATTCATTGGAAATTATATTCAATCAAATTGTTTCAGTTAGAAGATGCCGATTTTGAAGACATCAAGTTTTTTATATACACGACAAATGATCACGCCGTTGAAATTGAATCGATTCTGGTAATTATACAATAAAATATGCTATTGAAATTTGGAGTACTACTTTCTCAATAATTTGCAAGACTGGCGATGGTGAAATGGATGATATTCCTGCATCACAACATTGGATTCTGCCGAATATTGAATTCCAAGGTCTATGGGAGCACTTGTACTACGAAGATGATTTGAAGATGAATGTAAGAAGTGAATTGTTGAAGAGAAAAGTGAGCTAACCGAAAGAAAGGTCATTTTGAGGGGATCGCATTCAAATTTTGATGCTGTGTTTGTAACAAAAAATATTTTAAAGGAGTGTCGATAGCGAAAGAACGCATTTCATTCCCTTTACCACAAACAGAACGACAAAAATGATCATAAAACGGACATGTGAAGAGAATAGCACAAAGCACAAAATAGAAAACGTGCACACTGCACATACACCGTTTCTGAAATATTGTGACAGTTAGTATTTGTGAGTACGAAGGAGACAAATAACCGATATTTTGTGTTCCAAGCCACTCTTACAAAGCGGTTTGCGTGAGAAAGAGCTCTGAGCGCGAGCAAACAGTTACTTTTTGTTTAATATTTGCATGGCTTTTATATTGATTACTAGTTCTCACATGAACTTCAGCATCGTTTTGTTTTTGACATTTCATTATGGATTTTTCCAATATCAAAACATGCCCGACAATATTTACAACAATGTTTCAAAATTGGCCAATTTGGCATGTATGTCGAGTATCGATTAAAATTAATATATGTTCAAAAGAATGTGTTTTACAACAAAAAAACTCAAATTTATAAGAATTGCAACATAGACGACACTTTTCTTTCCAACACTTCAAGTACATATGAAAAAAATAAGTCGATCGAAACATTTCTCCAACAATCATGACTGCATATTTTTCTTCTTCAGATTTTACGATTCTCAAAAACAATAATGTTGTTTTCCTCCAAGAATATTGACTTGAATGCAATATCCTGTAATAAACTAGTATTATTACATGGTCCACCAGGTTAGATTCCGCATCTATTTTTTGAACATTAGATGAACGAATCCAATTTGAACATTCAACTTTTATTTCAAGGTACTGGAAAAACCAGCCTCTGTAAAGCGTTGGCTCAGAAAATCTCAATTCATATGAATGACAAGTGAGAAGTTTATTTTTTATATTAATCAAAGATTTTGTTTCAAACATTCTTGTATCAATTTCAGGTTTCAATACACGCACTTATTCGAAATCAACAGCCACAGTCTGTTTTCGAAATGGTTTTCTGAAGTGAGTTGCTGAAAACCATAGAATAATTAAGATAATTGTAACTGCTATTGTATTTTCAGAGTGGAAAATTGGTGTTAAAACTTTTCACAAGCATTAAAGAAGTTGCTGATGATCCGAACTCCTTGGTTATAATTTTAATTGATGAAGTGGAATCCATTGCTTATGCCCGTGATTTAGTTTCGTCGCAGGAGCCATCCGACTCACTGCGTGTTGTAAATGCTGTGCTCACTCAACTTGATCAGTTGCGAAAATACTCAAATGTATTGGTACTCACAACATCTAATTTGACAAGTACCATTGATTTGGCTTTTATTGATCGAGCCGACCTGAAGCAATTTGTTGGCTATCCATCTCCAGTTGCCATTTTCCACATTTTCAAATCTGCCATCGATGAACTGATTAAAGTAATATACACAGACTATTTTAACGTTTAAGCTCAATCAACAATATACATTTTTATTTAAGGTGAAAATCGTGATTTTCGATGAAATCGATGATGACAAATGGAATCCTGAACATGTGGTTCGCCTCCTAGACATTGCAAAGAAAAGTCAAGGTCTAAGTGGACGCTCACTAAGAAAATTACCATTACTGGCCCATGCTTGGTTTATCAAAACCGATTCAGTTAATCTCTCAACATTCTTGGATGCTCTTGATGATGCCATTGATAAACATTCAGCTGATACTATTGCAGTTGATAACAAACGCTAGTTTGACCAGAATTCTCCAAAACCCATTCAGAATATTCTATGGGTTAAAAGTGTTTTCGATAAACATTTGATTCATATGATTTGAATTGCTCATAAATATTGAAGTGTCATCATTTTGTTCGCTGCAAAATAAAATGAAGCAAGGAAAAAATCGATTAAAATTGATTTCATTTTATTACAAATTGTCCATTTTTCTTTAATCATAATTAATTTAATTCTTGTCCTATATAAACCATTTTCCTCGAATCTATTAATATTACTGCTTTTACTAATTACAAATATCTAGTGAGTCATATTAGTCGTCGAACTCAAAAGTTGAACGCTTGTTTTTGCATTTGTTCTGTCTTGCTCTTAACGGGAGGGGGATTGTGTGTTAGGAATTGTTGATAAAATTATAAACAAAAAGGAAAATGTATGCAGATTGTGTAAGAATAACATTGCAAAAAAGGGGGGGGAAGTAAGAATATATGTTTCGAATCATTCGGAAAATGTGTGTCGTTGAAATATTTATAAATAATGTTATTGCTCCGTTCATTGAACGAATAATGTGTGTAATCCGAATGAATGCTTGCTTTAGAATTGTGTACAATTCGTACATTATTTAGAAAAATCCATTCCATACTTATACGATATATTCAACTAAAAATTTGGATTAGTTACAATTGTCTTGCGATTTATTATTTTCTAATGCTCCTTTGTTTTTTATTTTCATTTGTTTCTTGTTTTTAAGTTTCTCCCATGCATCCTATTTTCTATGCTTAAAATGTATTTTTACATAGTCTAAAATTGTGAATCAAACGTGCATTGAATTTATTTTTTACATTAGATGATTTCCTTTTCTAAGTATGTATGTGTGTATGTGTTCTCCTAAACTAAAATGTTCGTGTGTATGCAGGATGCTGTTCATAATTTAAATTGTGGGAAATCAAGAAAATGCCTTTCCATTTCACTCTTTTATCTGGATATCTTACACGTATATGAGAGATGCACATTTTAATAAGTGGTTGAAGTACGCTGATCAATGTGAATTCTATTTTTTATTTTCTGCCGAATGCATTTATGTGAGTGATTCCGCTTTAAATATAAATTAATTCAATCGAAGCTTTGAATGTAGAATTGTACAATTGATGTGTTAAAAAAAACGCAAAAATATAAATAATATTGGATGAAATAATTAATCATCTATTTTGTTGAACAACATTTTACTTCATTGTCTCCAAGTGGCCCGGGATAAAATCGCTCTTAACAATTAAAATACTCGTTTTTTTTTTCATGCGCTATCAATTTGTGTGTTTTTGTGTGTGTATGTGAGAATGAATTAGTGAGTGTATGTATGTGATTTGCCTTTGGATCTCAATGTGATTGACATTAAACTTATTTGGGATATGTGTTGCGTGTTCGCCTGATTTTTTCCCGCATTCTCATTCCATTCACTCATGCAAGTATTTACAAAATTCGAGGTCAACATTTTTATTTGCTCCCCATTCGTATTTATGCTTTCGTGGTTCTCTTAATTACGATAATTTACAAATAACTCGGTGTGACGACATGTAGAGATATTTACAATCGATGCACGTCTACTTTCTACACGCCCTGTCAATATTGCTGCGATTGATGCGAATATTGGGTGCCCTGTTGTCTTTGCAGTTGTGCGAGCAGATTCGGCGCTTGTATTCCAAGTCCTTGTGTCTGCTGAGACAAATCAAGACAGAAAATTTTAACCATCTGACCATATTCTAGAACGCATGAAATTTACCTGTTGCTGCTGAGGTTGCTGATTGAAGTTAGCTCCTCCCATCATACCTTAAAAATTGGCGATTAAACATTTTAGATTTCGATACGTAAGAATTTATTTTGGCTACAATTGATTGTAATCAGAAGTAATGTTGATGCTTTGGATGGATTGTTCAATTATTTCGAATAATTAAATATCTAAACTAAATTGAGCTAACAAATGAGCAGGCTTCGTCCTTAATTCAACATTTTCCAATTTAATTCAAACAATTACCTTGCTGCTGTTGTTGGATAAGCAGTTGTTGCTGGCGCAATCGTTGCTGTTGTTGTTGTTGCTGTTGTTGGAATTGTGCTTGCGTTGACAGCATCGGCTTTCCACCGGGTCCCATTGCGCCCATGTTCATATTTGCATTGCCTGCATTCATAGCGTTGGCGGCATTCATGTTCGGATTGCGATAAGGCGGTGCTGGCCCTTGTGGTGTTTGATTCATTGCCACATTCGGTGGAAATTGCCCTATATTTCTTGCGCGTTGCTGAGCAAGGAACTCGGCTCTTTGTGTAACTGACATTTGATGGAAACTATTGACATTCGTTGGGTTTCCTTGCTGTTGGCCTTGAGGTTGATTCAAACTTTGCTGCATCGATGGATTCAACATTTGATTTTGAGCTTGTTGACTTTGCTGCTGAAAGAAAAAAAAATCACGATCCATCAGCAATAAATATTCAAAATCATTTTGAAAATGTCCAAATTTATGATGAATTTTATGAAAAACACCATATTTTTCTCTTAAGTTATTTGAAACTCGAAGAACAAACTAAAAAAAATTAAGAAATCTTAGCACGTACCTGTCTTTGTTGAGCCATTCCGGCGCCTCCAGCATACATATTATTTCCACCAAGTTGTTGTTGACTCTGCTTCATTTGTTGCAATGCATTTATATTACCCGAGTTCATGCCCTGGTTCATCATTATCGAAGGATTTTGGGTTTGTTGTCGTTGTGCGAGAGTTTGATTAGGGCCCATTCCCATGGCTGCGGTGTTTGGTTGCGCCATAGAGCCCTGGCTCATCATGGCATTGGCTGATGTTGGAGGTAAACTGGCTGCGGTTGTATTCCCCATTATATTTCCACCTGAAATTATGGAATCGCATTGAATTTCATGTGTGCAAAACTGATTTGTTGCAACAGTCACTTATTTAAACAACATTTTGAGCCACATTTTTACAGTACACACCTGCCATGATTCCCGATTGTGGTTGTTGTTGCTGTTGTGATTGTTGGTTGTTCATTGGTCCCTGCATATTTTGATTTATTTGATTTCCTTGTTGTTGTTGATGCTGCTGCTGCTGCAAAAAATCATAATTTACGATTGCACTGCGATTGGGCTGCGAATCAATTTGCTAAATATTAAAATAACCGTACCTGTCTCTGTTGAACCATGTTGCCGCCGCTCATTATTGTATTTCCAATACTGGCATTCATTTGGTTTGATGCAGACGCAGCTTGCATTTGTGCTGGATTAACATTACGCATTGCTGCTGATCGAAGAAGCTGCTGTTGGCGCTGTTGAATATTGAATGGCAAGCCACTCATGTTCGGCGGTTGCGGATTGTTTGTGGTATTCATGAATGAACTGGGGTGTCGTTGACGCAACATCAACGACAGTGCTTGTTTCGACGTTGGATTATTTATTTGTGGCCGCTCAAAGCGATTCATGCCGCTTTGATTGAAGAACTGCTGTTGCTGAGACTGAGTCTGAGGTGGAGGCTGAGACTGAGGCTGAGGCTGGTGCTGAGGCTGGTGCTGAGGCTGGGGCTGTGTTTGAGGCTGAGGCTGAGGCTGTGGCTGTGACTGTGGCTGTGGCTGTGGCTGTGATGTATTTGATGGCTGATTTTGACCCGATGTTCCTTGCATTGAATTCATTTGATTGAAATTCCATTGTTGTTGTGGTTGTTGTCCACTCATCTGTTGTGAATGCTGCGTTTGATTCATATTCTGTCCTTGATTTTGCATCGGATTATTTTGAATGAGATTATTCGTTTGATTTTGCTTGATATTTGATTCCATTTGTTGTTGATGTTGTTGTTGTTGATGTTGTTGCTGTTGATGTTGTTGTTGCTGCTGTTGTTGCTGCTGCTGTTGTTGTTGTTGTTGTTGTTGTTGTTGTTGCTGTTGCTGCTGCTGTTGTTGTTGCTGTTGTTGTTGTTGCTGTTGTTGTTGTTGTTGTTGTTGTTGTTGTTGTTGGTGCTGCTGCTGCTGTTGAACCATGTGATTGATTTGTTGTTGACGTTGAGCCTGACTAAGCTGCTGCATATTTGTCTGTGTTTGAGGCTGCGGATTATTTGCTGTATTAGCTTGTTGTTGGGGAATTAAATTGCCTAAAAGAAACACCGCAGAAAAAATTAAACATATGAACAACAGGTTTATAAACGAACAAAATCAAATAGAGGAATTTCCTCGAAAATTGTAGTCAAACAACTTACCGCTATTCATAATGGATGACACATTTCCAGAGTTGAATGGCATTCCACCTGCGCCCATATTTTGTTGCACACCAGCTTGACTCATAATAGCACCATTTACACTGCTCGTTACTGTTGGATTTCGCATATTTCCGGCTGTTGGCATATTCGGTATATTTGCAGTTTGACCTATATTCGACGCACTGCTTTGAATCTGCTGCATCTGAAACATGAATATACATTGAACGCGTGTAAATTGTCCGACAAATAACTGATTGTAACCTCAATAGTTGCAGAGCAAAGTCTAAGTAACATTCATTGAATCTAAGCGTTTGAGACCTACCTGCTGCTGTTGTTGATTTGCCTGCATTTGCTGGAATTGCTGCGCAACACTTGGATTCATTTGGTTCTGTGAATGAGGTAAATGTCAGCGTCAATTTTGATTGGATTCAAATAACAAAATCGTTCCTCCTCCTTTGTTAAATTCCAAATTACCTGCATGTTCATTTGAATTTGATTCATATTTGGTTGATTAATCTGCGTGGTGTTATTCATTTGGTTGTTGATTTGCTTTCCAATTTGATTGCCCATTTGATTAACCATATTCATTTGGTTGGGCTGCTGTTGACTTTGGGCTTGATTCATTGATTGTTGCATTGGCTGTTGCATGGGTGGGTTTATTATTTGGTTTTGTGATTGCTGTTGCTGTTGTTGTTGCTATAAATGAACAGAATTTAGTTCGATGCTTTAACTTTGATTACCAAAAGGTACAAGGTCATAAGCATGTTGAAATTGAAAGTGATTCATACCTGTTGTTGTTGTTGTTGTTGTTGTTGCTGTTGCTGTTGTTGCATCATAAATGCATATTGTTGCTGTGAGTTTTGCTGTTGATTCGGCATTTGATTTCCCGAATTGCTGCTAGTGTCCATTGGCACACCGCCTGGCCCGACCGAATTCATATTGTTCTTTACTTGCAGAGGGAATGCCGGTTGCTGTTGACTTTGCTGAATAAATTGCTGTATTTGTTCGGATTGCTGAGACTGCATTTGCTGTTGTTGTGCCTGTGTCAATAAAAATGACATGTGCAACGATGAATAAATAAATGTAGACATTGTAGATTGAGATCCCTCAAGTGAAAAAAGAATAATATCTAAAATTACCTGCAATTGTGCGGCTGCGGCAGCGGCCGCTGCTGCAGCAACTG
Source organism: Obolodiplosis robiniae (assembly GCA_028476595.1). NCBI lineage: Eukaryota > Metazoa > Arthropoda > Insecta > Diptera > Cecidomyiidae > Obolodiplosis > Obolodiplosis robiniae. The sequence goes on along the minus strand of CM052015.1, from coordinate 16,140,647 downwards.
CGGCTTTCGTTGGTTTCTTTGTTCGTTTTCCTTGCTGTGGCGGCACTTGTTGCGTTGTGACATTAGGAATGCTTGGCGACTGTTCAATCGATGACGGTGTATCAATTTTCGGAATATCCTTTAAAAATGCACACAAATTAACGTTTTTATGTATCAAATGTTGAGTATCACTACTGTGTACGGTTTAAACTTTGTGAAACCTACCATAGGAACAGATGCTATCGAAGTGCTGGGCATATTGTTCATATTCATAGCTAGGCTCGTGTCATCCGTTGTCATAGATTGCGGTGGCTCTTTGACTGTTATAACCAGTGGCTCATAGAAGAAGTTTCGTGGTTTGGCCAGATTATGCGTATGATACTTCAGTAAATCGAATCCTCTCTCGTATTTTAGCGGTCGTCGTTCCATTTTGACAGCACCAAACCAAGCCCACGATAGAGGCGCTGGATTTTTGCTATTTCCCTCAATCAAATCCCAGGTGTTTACTTTTTGTTTTTCGGTTGCACGTAATCCAGGCACTCGGTCAATCAAATCGATGCCAGGATATTGACTCTTCTCATTCGATTCAACGGCAATGATGTGACGTGGCATTCGAACAATGGGCAACAGCTGACGCACCGTTTGTTTTGTACGTGATGCTTTTTCGCCGATCTCTTTTCGGACCTTCTTCACTAAATTCACAAAGTGCTTTTTATTTTCATCGCGTTCGTACGGATCGTGTGCCAACGATGCATGGATTATCGTCGTCAGCATATCATACACCGTGCCATAGAGTGATCTAGTTAAAATTGATGGAAATTAAAGATTAATTTATCTAAAAAATGAATATGAAAGAAGAAAGTATGCGTGACATTGTAAAAAAACTTACGTATTTGTCTGGAAATCGATGACACCATTGCACATGAGCTGTGCCAAAAGAACTGACCAATCTGTTGTTATCGATAAATTTCGATAAATACCATCAAATAATGTTCCAACGAGCGACAATCGCAAGTCCAACGCATCAATCATTTCGGTTTTAGCTTCTGGATGTGCAAAGTAATTTATATCCACCTTCTGCGAACCCCAAAAATAAATATCACAATTTTTTCGAATCAAAGTATTTCAAATAATTTTTTCGACTTACGTCTTGTGCACATCGAACAAAATGCACCAATTGCTTATGTAGTGACGTTAATAGAACATCACGTTGATCTTCATGCCCTTTCAAACAATTCAAAAGCAAATTGAAGAATTCTCGATACGCCAATTTCGATGGCTGCGGATAGAAATATTCATCTTCACTGTCATCGCCAGGCTGCTCGTCTTTGTTTTCACTGTTATTATCGAAGTAGCATTAAAATTTGTACTTTCAAATGACAATTAAAATGATAATCCAGTCGGGAGGTTACCTTTTATTTTCATTCTCATCATCTTCATCACTATCTTCTTCATCTTGTTCGTCATCGCTGTCCTCGTCACTTTCATCCTCCTCTTCAATGTGCCGATAAATATTGAAAAAGTTCATCTTTTCCATTAGTTGACCGGCCACTTTGATAATCCGCGCTTGTACACTACCAGGCAGTTTGGCAAGCAGAGAGATGACACACCATATGCCCGGGCCATGCTCCGGAATTGTTGGTCGCTCAATCTTTTGTGGTTTTGGATCCCCGGGTTTCGTTTTCTTTGTGGATTTTCTGCAAGTGGAAAAATTATGTTTTTTTTTCTTGCTTGAAAACCTTAAAGTTCCCGTTTTTATGAAAATTGCACTTACTTCGGTTTCTTTTGTTTTGGGGTGTAGTAGATTTCAACAGCCGAACGCGCTACAGCGTCCAAGTATTTATTGGTTTCTGACACAGTGTTACTCGATTGTTTATGCATCAATTGAAGATTTATACTTAAAATTGGCATATTCCAACGATCCAGAATTTGGAAAAATCGTTGAATTGTTGTGCTTTGATCCATCGAATACAGTTCTGAAGCTTCATTGTCTGGGAAGCATATTAATTGCAACAATCTTTGAGCTTGCTTTGACGTCAGCAGCGGATCAATGAGCATTCCATTTTGGCATAGATCATCGGCATTCTGCAGAATTCGTTCCAGAACCCATTCTTGATAAGCGATTTGTTTCAGCACATAATCAGCAAATTCTGATAAGCTAATAGGCGTTTCTTGACTGCGTATTCGATAAAATAACACATGATTCAATGATTGTGCTCATTATGCAAATGCCAGAAAATGAAAACGTGTGTACTTACGAATTATCTTGCATAGAAACATCTTCGTCGTTGGCATTCGTTCCCAATTCACTGGTACCAAGAATATGACTTATATCGATTGAACCCGTTTTCGGCGTTGTTTGGCTGGTCGTCTGATTGGTGGACGGTTGCGTTGCTATGCACGAAAATAAAGTAGATTTTTCAATGATAAAATGTCATTCGACATAAATGGAAAATTCTTATCTTTCATGAATCATACTTACTCGTATTTGTATTTCGGTTGCCGCGCTTATTTGAAATCGGTTGCTTTTGATTTTCTGGATTCATTGCGTCCCCAACGACAAGAATGCCCTTCAATACGGCCAAAACTGGTCCAATCGCAAGATTCTTGTGGGTTGCAGCCAACAAATGACGATCACAGCTGAACTTAATGCTGCATTGTGGTCCTGGAATTTTGATTGGGCACTCTATCACAGGCATCCCATACAATGTCGGTATGGGTAATTCAACAGCTTTGAATAGTCGAAACAGAAGATGACAGGATAATCGGGCTCCGGCTTCTGCTCCGGCCGAAATTTCACGGCCACCTTTACATGCATTCACCAATGCTGGCAATGCAACGTAGTAAATGAATTTTTCAAGGGAAAAACAACGACGAGCTGAAAGCAAATGAAACGATGGATTAAGCACACACACAAAAACAGACGTCGATGTGAATAATTCGGAAAACTATTGAATTGTTCGTCGATGTGAAGACACTTAAACATTATTAAATTCCTACTCACCAACCAAAATCGAAACAAACAACGCCAACGAATTATGAATGCCAACTTTTTGTATATCAATGTGTTCGGAGATGTGTGCATAGTATTCGCCGTTGCTTGAGCCGCACATTGACAAAAATGCCCCGAGCCATTCGGTGCTCAGTGCATTGCAATGAGCGGTGAATTCGGCGCACATGATCGAAATATCGTTCAATCGATCGTTGTCCGTTTCGCGGCTGATCGCAATCAATGCATTGCACACAAAACTATAGCGATTTGCTAGGCTTTCTTTCAGCATATCACTCCAAATTGGCCAAATTTGGTCAATTTTTCCGCCACGCGGTGGATTCACAAAAATTTCCATCATAAACGCTTGATCGTAATAGCAAACGTTTGGTACGGGACCTGCAGCCGCTGCTGCCACCATTTGCTTGATTTCCTTGGGGAAAATCTTCGAGAACGTTTCACTGGCCGGTGCTTTTGATTTGAGTAATGAACATGATGAATACAAATCCAATATATAAATTAAAATACAGCGTTCAGCCGATGTGCATTCACTCGGATTTGTTACATGCTTAACCGTTCGACACAATCCTTCGAAAATTGGCAGTACTTGATCATAAGACACTGGAAATGCAATGAAACATTCTTTTAGCTATTGATTTGCCAGCTAATCGGTTAGTCGGTTTACTTACATAAAAGGCATCGATGGTATCGTCGCAAAACGCCCACCACATACAAGCTCAACGATGTCGTATACGTTTTCACAAAATTTGAATTCATTCGCACGAGCTGAGATTCTACTTGAGGCAGTTTTTTCATGATCGATATACATAAATGGATTAATCCATAAATGTTGTTGCAGGCTTCCATTAAATCGAATAAATATGCAGCATGCTCTTGCACCGGCAAATAATAATACGAGCTGCTCGCGAAACTCCCTAGCATTTCCAGAACAGTTGTCGAACATTGCCACGTAACCATGTGCTGGTCAAAGTAAGTCATCGACTGGAATCGTGTCATTGTCGCTTCGAGATTGCATTCCGTTCGTGATTGCTTCTTCACTTTGCCGCTTTCGTTCATGTCCATACTGAATTTCTTCGAGTACAGCTTACTTATCTCTGCAATTTTGAAAAACGAAAATGTTTTAATGATTCAGCATTTCGAATCGAAATGCAGATGCATACCTTTAGCCATCTTTTTTACGGCATGCTTCTTTTCATCGCGTTCTTTTCCCACGCCAAACAACAAAATGTATCGCTGATTGCAGTCATGATGTGATATTGCATCGCCTTGGTACAATGGAAAATGTGTTGTGTACTGGTAGTGTCTCGATATCTTCGGTTGATCGTCCTCTTCTTCTTCAACGATATCAGATTTTGAACTGAAAAAAAATGAGCCAGAATTTATTTTGTAATCCTTTTCATGTCATTGTTTCTCTTAAACATGCAAATGGCAACCCACTCATTATTATTTGTGTTGGGTTCGATTTTCGGGCTATCCGTGGCATCCATTAAATCTTGTTGGTCATTTTTGATATTTTGCAAAATCTTATCTAAATCATCATCTACATTGCTATCATCTAATTCTTCAATTTTCGGTTTAAATTCCATGGGAGGCAGAATGTCGTCGCCAACACGAGATGCCGGTGTTGTTGGTGGAAGGGTGGCAATCGTTGGTGGCGGTGCAGTCATCGCATTCGAATTAACTGTTGGAGTATTTGCCATGTCACTTGAGTGAACGGGCATCGTGAGTAATTCGCCGCGTGATATTAGAGTGCACATGTATGCATCATGTGAGAAAACATCATGACGAATCAGTTCGCAAAATAAATACACCAAATTTGTGAACTGAACCCGACTCTTATCCGTGCAATCTTCTTCAAGAATTGGCGCATCATGATCCAAAAATGCCATTAAATTTCGTTGGAAAATCGGTAGACCATTGTAAAAGCCAACCGAATCGTTTGAATTTGAGTCGGCATCATCAGCTGGACTGAGTGAATCGACCGCTGTTATGTCGGACTGCCGTTTTTCCAGCAGCCGTGCCACAACCATTGCACGATGCTCACCGAATCGTTGATGTGAAACAACCCATTCGCATAATACTTTGACGATCGGTTCATCGATACGGGCCATGTACGTGATGCGTGTCTCTTTCACTTTGCCATTTACAAATGTTTCCTATTCGAAATAAACGAATACAATTAGTTTTGTGAAAATAAACAAACACGCTTGAAATATGGATTTGTACCTGTTTAATCACTTTTTCAAGGGGTTGAAAGAGTTTTATGTACAGTGATGCTAAGTTATTGTTATTCCCATCGAGCCTATCGAAACAGTGTGCATCAAGAATGCTGAGTGTGTTGAGGATGACTTCGTTGATAGTGCCATCGATGGTTTTGCGTAGCCATTTATCGGCGACCCAACGTTTTTCGGAATGTTTGGAACGTTCAACGATTTGCTGTTCGATTTCACGTAAACGTTTTCGAATAATGTCATTGTGTCGCCGATTGTTCGATGGCATTGGTAACTGTGATGGCAGCACTGGCATATATTCCAACGGGCCACCGGCCAACGAAGTTATCGAATCACGCTCTTTCCCCGATAGACCGCACCATACCAAAGCACCTGGACAACGCAGCGTAATCGCTTGAATCATTGCGCTCAGTTCCATAATTACCGGTCGATGATGTTCGCACAATAGGAAGTCGCGAAGCATCGTTTCCATGAATTGGGACGATGGCTTCTGGCGATGTTTCATCACGCCAAGTGATTGATTTTTTGTTGAAATGGACTGAGATACGGGCTGCACAACATTTGATCCGATCGGCATGAGCGATGCATTGTTTGAAGAGACCGACGGTGGCGATGCAGTTGGGGGTGAAGCGGTCGGTGGCGTTTGCGATGCACTCAACTGCTTCGATGCCGGCGATGTCGAAGACGATGAGTACGGGCGAGCACCGAAATTTTTTCGATCTTGATTTGTATTTGGTCGTGTTGGCAAATAATTTGATCCAAGTAGACTTTTTGTGGACAGCACATCTTCGGGGCTATCAATTGAGGTGGTGCTAGGTGACGCGGGCGCAGAAAGTGGTGGCGGTGTTGGTGGATCCATTTTGATTTTTTTGTATCGCGTGCTGGCCGAACGCGTTGATAGTGGTGCTCGAAGTTCTGGCTCCTGTTTAATTTTCAAACCGGCTTCTAATCGATTCGTTATGTTGGCGTCACAGCACGTTGCCGATGACGCTTGCGGTTGTGGTTTTTTCGTGTTCACTGCAATTGCATCTTCTTCGGTAACATAGTGCAACATAAAACCAATCTTTTTACAAACTAAGTAGGCTAGGCGTCGTGATAATCGCTCCGATTCGACGATGAATGGTAGACATTGCAGTATAAAGGGTAGAAATAATTTCAGAAAACCGTCATCACTTGTCTTATTTCGCATGCGATCGAGAAGCTCGAGCGCCCATTGCAAAAATTCATGACGATCCAATAGGCTTTCTTCGCACATTGCGCGGCACAATCGTGTACAGTATTTCCAGTGCCGCAATGTTGTTGCAAATTCTTCAACTGGATTCGCATTTCCGGGCGTTGTTGGTACTGCCGGTGCAATGAATGTATGACTGCTTGAACTGCTACTACTGCTGTTACTATTACTATTCGCACTGGTTGCATTAACATTTGGCGTTTCTCGGCCACTCGACGAGAAATTCGAAAAACCTGATCCAGTTGTGGGCGATTCAATGCTTGTATGTTGCTGCGATTGAAATGATTGATTCGATTTTCCACTCGCCGATAATTTCGAAGACGATTGGATGGGACGATTTGCAATGGCGCCGACAGTGGCATTCATTGTGGTCGAAGTGCTATTTATGGTCGATGGGCTGGTCGATGTTTGTGTTATACCATTTTTTGCATCTTCATCCTCTGGATTGGTCGATTGATTTGCATTTTGTTCGGCTGATTTCTCGTTGAGTCTTTGCTTTGCTCGTTTTTTGGCACGTTTTGCCAGTAAATCGGCAATTATTTGACTAATTGAAGGCAGGCCGTATCGTTTTCGCATTGTCAATCGTTTGCGCACCAATTTTGATACGCTCCGCTCCTTGGCATCGCTCCTATTTGCATCGTCTCCGCTTTGCTTCAATGTCGGCGCTACGCCAGCACCAATTTCAGAAGGATTTGCTGCCACGTCTGGAGTAGGGTTGCCATCATTTGAGCCACTAGGCGGTGGTGGTTGGACCAGTGCCGATTCCCGCTTAATGCGCGATTTCAAGCGAGCCACACGCAAACAGTGTTTCGCTCGTTTCGCCGGCTGAGGTCCTAACATCGACGTTTTTCGTTTTGTCAATTTTAGCTCACGAAATCGAATGTCTTTCATCAGCGATCGGCTTAACACTTTTTCGCGTAAACTTTTCGCTTTTGGCGTTGTTTTGCCCTCGCCCAATGGTAATTTATCTTTGTAAACCATAGCATTTTTGTCTTTTGTACATTTTGTTGGCGTAATTTGCCTATCAATTGAGCATCGATTACATTTGGCATTGGCCGTTGATGGCCCGTTTGTGATAGCTGCTTGTGCATTAATCACTTTTGGATTTTTTTCAAGTGTAAAATGTTCTACCAATTTTTGTGACAGATCTTTCATGACGCGTATCACTGTGGCAGTCCATTCGATGCTCGGATCGGGCATTTGTCGCTTTTTGATCTTTTGTTCAGTCACCGTGGTTGTGTATGCAGCGCTTAATTTCAAAAACCACATCGCTTTTTTCATGCTCACTTGATGATCGCACAAATATGTGAAAATTTCCTCTTTCTTATTAAACGATGGAGCTTTTTTCGCTAAATTGGCCAATGGTTTAGTGCCGGCCAAATCACGAAACCACATATCGAGCACACCTTTGCTGCGGCCTGTTACAGGCCAAAAATTATCTTTCACATTGATCTGCTGCTTCTTTCGGCCATTGTCAGGTAACGTATTCAATTCATTTCGTTTTGCTGCAAAAATATGTATTATTTAGATGAGCATGAAAATTATTTGGGATTGCAATCGGAATGGGGATTTGGTCGGTTGGTCGGGAATGTCATTAAATCGTGCGATTCCAATACTTACAATTCACCGAAATGCAAAACATATTGAGTCGTTGCAGTGAGATGTTACTGTTTCTTGCCGTTCCGAATTCCTCGGAGATCTGTTGAAGGGCTTGAAATCCATTTTTGACGTTGCTCGGATTCAGTTCATCCTCACGTTGTTTTGGCTCTTGTGGATAAACGTCCGGCACACCAAATCGAGGCCGTTTTAACGGCCTCGGCTCTGGTGCAATATGATTGTATAACATATTCGATGTGTTTACAATTTATCCAGAGCTGCCTATTGAATTTGCAACTTTTTCAGCATTCACTCATTATTATTGGGTTAAATTCACGCAATTTTATGCACATTTCTTCGGTTCGATTATTTAGTGAATTTTGCGCACACATGAAAAAAATGCATCATAGGGAAACAAACAAATTCAAATATTTCTTCACTTTGCTGTTGTTTTTGTTGCTGTTTGAGTACGCGGTGGCGACGAATAAGCGCAAATGGAATGAAATCGAGCACAAAAAAGTAAAATGAAAAAAAGAGAAAGAAAAAAACACCAAAGAAGACAAGAAGAAAACTTCCAATCAATGCCTGTGTAATGTAATTGTTGTTGCTTTTTTACGGTCACTGTTAGTTTATTTGTATGGTTTGTTGCAGCACCATTCTCGTATTCATATACAACACGTACACAAACTAACTCAAAAAAATATAGCTCGTTTTCGCTCTGCGTCGTTCTCTCTTACTATATTTGTATATTCATGTGAGTATGCCTCTGTTTCAATTCACTTCATCATCTTTTTTTTCTTTTCTTTTTTTATTTTATTTCATTTTTTTTTTTTTTTTGCACACAAACATTTGATTTTCGTATTAAGTAGTATGTACGGCTTTTGCCATCATTTGTGTCTTTCAATTGTAAATTTGTCTAACGTCTTCGTTCTTTTCTTTTATTTTTTTTTTATTTAAAAAAGAAAAACCGATTCGCATACACTATGGAGCCGAATTTCACTGCAAAATAGAATGAGAAGAAAAATCACACATCAAATAATTCATCGTCGAATACACTGAGAAAATTAGAGCAATTTTTTTAACCACATCGAAACTATACATATGAAATTCGTTTACCGAACTAATCTGATAATAAATAGTCTGTTTCAAGTTCAACTTGAAAACATCTGAAATGATTTTTTGTTGAAGGAATCTATTTGTTTATGTGTCGTAAGCCATTGAAATTGTTCCTAAACTCGGTTTTCTTGTCAGTTCAAAGCATACAAATTCACGTTTTTGAGCGAGCGCGACATAGCAATAAATCAACCATCTGTGCAAGATAGGCGACGGAGCTGTGATCAACAGAGAGACGGATAGAGAGAGAGAGATAGAGAGCAGTGTGTGTGTGAGTGTGGAAAAAATAAATAAATAAATGAATGTAATGTTCACAGTAAACGTATGTGATGAGCCATTGTCACTTATTGCACTGGGTTTCCCGAAATGGAGCTGTTCATATTGAAACTTCCAAGATTCATTTTTATGGAACTAATTTTCTAGTTTTTGCTCGCAATGTTTATTTTATTTTGTCAAGAAGATCGTTTCGATGGCACAAAAAGCGAGGCGGAAAAAAAAACTTTCGATGCACACACGCACAACAATATGCACAGTGCCAATCAGAAAATAAAATAATTCTCCGTCACCGAGCTTAATTTCATACGTCGCCAAAAGTACACGCAAACTATTTGATCTAAACAATTCATATGATGGATTTTTACGCTATTTTCATTTTGTCGAGAGTGAGGGAGTTTTCAAATTGGCAGAGCATGTTCAGTGCATTTCAATTTTTCCATCTCAACAAACGCAACACTAATCAACCAGTATGTGTGTTTTGCGAATCGATGCGATTACTTTTTCTTCATTTTCTGTATAAATTACACTATTTTTCAACACTTTCCACAATTCAATTTGACTGAATGATAAATGAAAATACAATTGGCAATTGAATGATTCGCGCACTTACGCACAGTTTCCATTAAAAACGAAGACACAAAAATTGACACACGAAATTCCCATTAAAAAAAGAAAAGAAGAAAGAAATAACACACACGGAGAGAGAGTGAGCGAGCGAGTCGAGTGCCCACTAATAAGTGTACATATATTTGTATGTGCATTCCTTACATTTGCCTTTCAGATCGGTCAATTCAGCTGCTTACTTTTGCACTTATCGAAAATGTCTACATTTGTACTAAATTTAATTACAATTTAAATACTTCAAATCAATCTATATACCGTGAAATCAACAAAACATTTAACAGTATTTTTATATACACACACTAAATGTCGACAGAATGGAAGTTAATAATCTGTCAGCCATTTTTCGCGTTATTTCGTTTTTTCTTCTTTCATTAGTTCGATGTGTGTTCAGTGTTTTTTTATGTATATTGCTGCTGCTTCTTCTGCCGCTGTTCTATGTGTGGTGGATTATTTTTCATTCTGTTGTGCCGTCATTCAGTCGTTTGGTGTGCGGAGGCAGCAGGCAGTACACACAGCTATCGGCTGTGATGCTGCCATTTTGCGCATGTAGTTGTGTATATGCGTAATGAAAGCACAAATGTCAAAATACTACATGTAATGGGTTATTATATTCGACGGCGAATTCACGCGCACAATTGAACGCCAGCCAGTTTTATGACTTGTTCGCCTCTCTCACTCTGCCATCCCCATCATCCCTCTCTCTCTCTCTCTCTCTCTCTTTCTCTCTCCCTATGTGTTTGTGTGTGTGTGTGTGTGCGTGCGTTAGTTTTCAAACAGAATCGAGACTTTATGATCCCCCAACCAAATGGAATGTCAATGTATTTTGTTCCTTTTTGTCTGTTGTTCGTGTCAATATCGTATTGTTTATAATTTTTTTTCCGATGGCATTGTGTATGCATTTCATGGCTTTGGGCTCACCGTTTACCAGCTTTTTACGGACGCACACACGAATGAAAAAATTGATTGTGTGTGAAATATTTGTAGTCTATCATTGCTTTACCATTTTATTCTCATCAGCTCAGTTCAGTTTGTTACCTTTTCCTGAACAAACCAAACGCTTCATGTTTGCCGCTCTGCGCCGTTCATCGTAATATTTGGTCCGTTGACCATTAACTTGTACCTCCTTCACTACAAACTTCCATAGACACGAAAATTCGCTCAAACAAAGCCACTTGAACTCAATGATGACCTCTACTAGCTTTTTTCTCTTTCGCATTTTCCTTCTCTTCGTGAAGTCCATTGTCTTGATGTTCGCGTGCGAAACAAACCATTCCAATCATAAGGTTCAATGAAATTTCATAGATCTCCTTCCATTTTTGTTCTAAAACAATTCAAGTGATTCTATTTTGGATTATCCAAAGCAATAATATTTGTCTATTACTTTAGATATCGTAAAATCGGACCATTCTGAATGCCAAATCATAATGATTATATTTTCCGATTAAAGAAAAACGCGCTCGGATTCATTCGTTTGCGTCAAGCGCAAAAGTTCAATAAAACGATTTGTTGCAATTTAAATGTTCAAGCGAGATGACATTCTTTATTGTGCAAAAAAAAAATAAATTGCAAAAACGTCAATTGGAATTCACCACATTTCTCCATGCAGCGAAAAGCGAAAAGCGATAATAATTTTTCATCAAAACAATCGCACAGCAAGAGTTTATGTTTGACGTTTTAAATGAATACAAAAGAAACGGCGAACATTGTTTACAATCGAATTCGCTGGCCGCAGTTTAACCTCAACTGTCAGATGCATCAAAAGTGAAACGAAATCGCGCGTAAAACTCACTACATTGTCATAACAAACAATTGTTTTGTTGGATATTTTCTTTACGAAGTGGAAAATTGAACGTATAGAATGTCGGAAGATATTGTTGGGAACGATTTCGAGTTGAGTGATGAGGACGAAGAGCCGATTACAGCGCAAAAGGTATACAAAATATTTCTATTCACACTGAAATTGTCTTCAACAACGAACACATTAAATTCAAGAAAAAATTTCAAGCATGTTTGTCTATTTATGCCAATTTGTTTGGTGTCCATTGAATTTAGGTGTTGGAAATATTGCAAAATACTTGGTTAAACGAGAAATTTGCGCCAGAATTGCTGCCTCACCAGACGGATATGCTGGATCTAATGCTTGGCCAAATTGAACACATGGAAGACAATATATCGAAGCTCGACAAAAATGATTTCCGATATGTGGCACATCAGATTGAATTGGAGCGCATCAAATACATTGTAACGAGTTACTTAAGGTGTCGAATCAAGAAGATTGAAACATTTACACGTGCTATTTGGGAGGAAGATGCTCAGCGGCCGGCCGACAAAAGACGTTTATCGGAAGATGAGCGCAAGTATGCTGAAACGCATATGTCTCTAATTAAGAAGCATTTCCATCAAATCGCCATCCAGCACATGCCCACAAATCTTCAAGAAGAATCAGCTCGAGAGATTGTCACACCGAATTTAATGTCACATATTTTCCTGCGAGCCAACGAGTCGGTGTCATCAGTCGTAGTCGGCATGAACGATGAAGAGGTTGATTTGGAAGCCGGCTCTCTACACATCATGCCCTACAAACTTGCCTCCGAACTGCTGCTCGACGGCAAAATTCAACTAATTTAATTATAATTGTGAGCATATTGAAATTTATCAACATTTGCAGGAATAACGACAATATTTGTTTGATTGTTTGAAATATATTCTATGAAAAGGTGCTGCAATCAATCGGAATTGTAATGTTTTATCAATAAAAATAATTAAATTATCTTTAATTCGACCTGGTTTTAAACATCGACCATTTAAAACGAAGCAAACAAATCAAATGAAGTCCCATGGAAAAGATATTTTTCCACAATGTATTCGAATAAACAATGAGAAATCGCCCAATCTGTTGCTTTCATTATACATCAGGCAACACTCGGTGTGTTTTCACCACCCAAACGTCGAATGCATTAGAGAATAAGTGCGAACGGGATGAAGAGACAACACATTTGTACGGCGAGCCGAAATACAGTAACAAAAATTCATTTGAAATGTAATATTTGGATGAGGTGAAATCGAAATACATGAAGCGAATGTGAACGCTTTATGCGACGAAAAGAGACAAACAAACAAGCGCTGCACAAAGGCGAATAGGAAAAAAAAAAACAACAATTCACAAAGAAATGATAGATTATTGTCCGCCATTACGAATACGTCTGCCGCAAAACGACGACGATACGGGGGAAAATTCTGAATTGTTTCAAGTGTTGTGTGTAATAAAATTGAACTGTTTTACCACAAAATCGAAGCAAAGACATTTCAATTCGCAATCGATTGAAAGTTTAATGTGAACATTTTCTGTGTAAATGTGAGTGTCGATCGAAAAAAGTCAAAATTGTTTTCTCAAAACGGGGCAAAAAAAAATATTTTTGTGGGTTTGCGAGTGAGAAGAAGAAGAAAGAAAAAAATTATGAAACGAATAAAGCACCCGCAGACAAAAGATCCCAACAAGATGAATAATGCAATCAATTAGAATGCGAATGAGAAGGGAGAAAGAGAGCGCGAGCAAGCGAAAGAAAGAAGGAGCATCGACGAAAAAGTCACACAAGCGACAATTCATTGAACAATCACATCAATTAATGCAATTCAATTTGCAATTTTTTTGCTGTTGGCTTTTGTTTATGTGAGTTTTTGTTGGCGATGTGAATCTCTGTCGTTGGTGCTCGTCTTTCTCTTCCTCTGCAGATTTTCGATGCATCTGAAATCCAAGCAAGATAATTAATCTTCTTTTATTTTCTATTATTGCAGTTCAGTGTTTGTATTCGCACACGAGCAGAGAGAGAAAATCAGCAAATTTAAATCAAACAAGCAAGCAGAAAATTGGCTTGATTGTTTTGTGCAAGGAAAAAAATTCAAAGCCAAGACAAGAGAGAGAGAGAGAGAGAGAGAGAGAGAGAGAGAGAGAGAGAGAGAGATATAAAAACAAAGAGTGAGAGAGCCATATATATTTTTGAAAGTGACTGTGTGACCGAGCGCCAAATAGACAATCGGTGAATTTGGTATACATATCTGCGCAAAGTGCCCCAACCAAAAGGGAGAAAACAGTGCTCCGAAGTTACAAAGTTCAATTTTTTTCTATTCAAAAATATATTTTTTTGTTATTTTTTTTTCGTTTTAATTTTGGTTGCGAATCTTTTCGGAAGCTGAAACAGAGACACGGTTGTCTGTGCAATTTTTGGAAGTGCCGTTCGTAAACCAAACTTTTTGAGAAGGTGTGCGATTTCGGTTGTGAGTGTGTTAGTGACGCTTCGACAAAACGCTTAGCGCCAATCAAGCTTACAACAACAGAGATACGTGCGAAAATTTAAGTTTTACGAAAACAATAAACTCAAAAATAACAAAAAAGACGTTGAACTGTGTTTGAAACAGAAAAAAGGCGATATTTAATAGACTTTTTCCATTATTCGAATCAAATAAAGTACTCAAAGGAATAAAAAATTGGGAAATGTCTACTGGTATATCAGATCAGGTAAATATTATTGTAGTTCCAATTTCCTCACTGAACAATTTCCGGCGCTTCATTCCAATTTGAAGTAGAAAAAACACATCTTGTCCTACAACGCAATTGACATTGAGAATGAGGTGCTGTTTGATTGATTATTAAACATTATTTAGAGCCATTTTGCTTGCAAAATGCCATTTATGGTTTTGACGTCATTGGGAGCCAATGTTTCGGTCAAACTACATCACATTTCCCTTGAATTGATCGAGCATTCCTATGAAAATCTCTGGGGGTTGATATTTTGGGCTGCAAAGATAGGAGGCGTCGTACAGAAGATACAGACTTTATATTCTACTCTATAGGAAAATAATTACATTCAAAGTAGTGTGTCTGAGCCGTTTTCACTAAAACCGGGCTTGGTTTCAGATGTAAACGGTTTAACGCTCAAATGAGAGAGAGAGAAAATTACAGCTCTACAAAGTAAAAATATAAACATAGAACTCACTGCAAAAAATTGATATTGAATGAAACATGAAAATGACACAGAAATATTATCGATGAATGTGAATATTCCAGTGTACAATGACATTTTCAGCATCACGAGACATCATTATATTTCTGTGTGTACATATCTGAAAATGCTATCGGTGAATGGATGCGTTAGCATCATGATATAGTATGGAATTGAATCTGACGTTTGTGTTGGTAATGTTTCAATTCAGCTGATCAAGCCTAATCATGAATTCGTAATGATATTCACCGAAACTTTGATACTGGATGAAATGGCTTAAAAATAAATTGAAAAGGAGGAATAAAAACGATTGACAATTTTAATTTCTAAGCCATTCATTTGTGGATAGACAGTTGATATAAAATGGAGAAGAAAAATAACGCTTAGTTCTAAGGAAAATGAAAAATTTAAACTTAATGTCAAATCCAAAATAATTTATGGTGAATCTGTTTCTGGCTTTCTCCTCGATAAGTTGATTTGAACTCAGCCGTATCATTGTGTAAAAATGCACCACTAGTCCAATTTCATCGCACCATGTCATTCGGTCGAACTTTGTCAAAAATGAGACGTATCTATCTTCCACTTCTTGTGAACTATCAATTGTATACTTTGTTTGACATCATTGTTTTTCTATGGAAAAGTAATCATGATCTGATGCCAATCACTCGCGTATATTATAGAGGCGCAATAACTCTTGCCGCTCTGGCTTTGCATCCAAGTAAAACTGGAAAACGGATCATCATAGTGGTTTGCCGCTCTTAATCGAATCATCTCTTCTCGTTTTCTCTACAAATTTATTATGCACACACCAAAATGCTTGCGAAACACCCCTGATATATTCATTTCCTCTCCTGTTTCTACGAAAATCGAGCCCATTTTTTTTTAGTCTTTGATACCACCATGTTGAGCATCAAAAACAAGATCTTCTATTGATTTGAAATCGCGTTCAATTCCATCAAACACCAAAAAAAGTCGATCACCAGTTTAAATTAATTCAAGGCCTGCTCAGTTTACTACTAATCAAAATAAATGGTATTACATTCGTAAGATGTACTTTTCCGCACTGGAAATAAAACACATATTTTTATCGTAATACTCTTAAATTTTGCTTCAAAATAAAATAATGTTCATTTTTGCAATATATGTATAAGTCAAATATCTACTCATGGAAAGGAATTGTAAATTAAAAGTGATGTATATTCATCAGTTGAATATTTGTGTAAATAAAAATGCATTTTTGCTATCAAAATATCTATCAATTACAGTTCCAAAAGTGGAAAATTAGTTTCTCGTTGAAACTAGTTCGGAATAAATCACAGCTAAAGCCTAACGTAAATTTTAAAAGTTCACAGACTGATGAGCAAGTATAGCCCATTTTCAATAGCGTTCTATTCCTTAACAATTACAACTTTTCTGTAATTTTTTTTTTAAATGCGTCGATTGGTGAAGTGCTAACGTACTTACAAAAAAGTGTTTTCAACGGACGACGGACGTCGGACAACGGACTCCGTCTAGTAATTTTTCTACTTGCCCCGAAATACGTTAGTAACAAAATACCTAATAAGCCAAAAAGTTGACTTTGATACAATATAAATGTCAATAAGTAAAATTTCTACTCAGGTACTCATTTTTATAAGTGAAAACCTTATAATCCAATATAATCAATATGTTAATTCTCCTCCATACTATATCATGATGCTAACGCATCCATTCGCCGATCGCATATTCAGATATGTACAAACAGAAATATAGTGTCATGAGACGTGATGCTAAAAATGTCATTGTACGCTAGCATATTCACATTCATCGATAATATTTTTGTTTTCATTTTCATGTTTCATTCAATATAAATTTTTTGCAATAAGTTCTATGTTTATATTTTGACTTTGTAGAGTTGTAATTTTCTCTCTCTCTCTCATTTGAACGTAAAACCGTTAACTTCTGAAACCAACTTACATACTACTATTCAATGCGTTCGAATACAAAGATGCCGCCGCAGCCGCAGCTATATCACAAATAATTATTTAATTGTGTCGAATATCTCATTTCAATGTTGCGTCTCCATCAAAGTAGTTCAGGAGCTTCTCGCATGCGACCCTTCGTTCTTGCAATCTTCACATGTATAAATCCCCTGAAATATTTGAACATAAATATTTCATATTGAGATTGGTTAAAATCTCCATCGAAATCGCTAATTTTGCATTTCTTTTCTCTCTCTTTGCATCTCAAATACCTCCCACGGCATCTCCTCGAACATTGACCCCAATATACAGTTTTAAATATACAAAAATATTCATTTATTTTTAGTCTTATTGGCTATATTTGTATTCTTCTCTTCTTTTTTAGCGGATGAAAGGACAAGGTAACCAAGGTGAGTTTGCCCACAAAATTATTTTTCTCTCCCAATCGGAACGATTGTTTTTCTTAGCAAAGCATTCAATATTATTCAAATGAATTGAATTAAGTCAGAGAGCAGCTTAGATCCAGTTAAATAGAATGAATAGCAAAATAAATAGACAAGTTTGAAGAAAGAAATTGGAAGCAAGAAATAAAACTATTTAACTTCTTTGGAATCTGACTTTTTGGTTCTTTGCGAATTGCATCAACCAGAAAGAAGAGCAGTAAAACAGCGTCATCTGTATTTTATACATTGATTGCATCGCAAAGGTGCGAGTGTATGCATCTGATATGCCATGTACGAATGGAATTTCACAGTCAATGTACTCTCTGATCGGCTGATTAACTTACGAAGCACCAAGTGAACTGGCATACAACGATAGCGGCACGACGACGACACATAAGTAGATACTGATGAAGGATTTTCACAATGCGTTTTCTATGCGCTCATGTAAAACACATGAGTTATGTCTGATGCACGAGCCCTACACGCTCTGCCTAAAGATTAAGGCATATCGAATGGTGTGTGAGTGTGACGTCACGATCGCTTGTCGAACAGGCAGCAACCGTAGTAACAGCAATTACTCATCGGCTGCGCACCGCACAGACTCTCTCAAAAAACAAATACACTGAGAGATCAGGTCAACAATCTATTTTTCCATTCGTCTCATTCCATGTAAATCTTTTTTTTTTTTCTTTTTCTTTCGCGTACTCCCTAGATCGGTTGGCGTTTATTTGCAATCTTTCTTGTTTTTTCTATGCGAACAGATCGTTTTCCTTCATTCATATGTATTTCCTCGTTCGTACGTTGAATGCAATCATGGACGTTTCCTCGGTATTCCTCCATTCGCTTCACATCAAATGATCTCTATTATTATACATACTTTTACGCTTTCATATATGCTCGCTTACAGTTCAGTTGCACTTTTTATAGGGGAAATAGAAGACTATTTGCAAGCGACAACAACTGTACGTCATTTAAAATCATTGTTTTAAGAGATAAACGACACATTGCATAGTTTCATTCAAATAATGTAATTGACACCTCCCCCCAACAAAGATTCGAACGTCACCACATGTCGCATTATCGTCTTTCATTGCAAATATCACGTTATTTTCGTCAACAAAATCGATTAAAAAAAACACAAATGACGCTTTGCTTTGTAGAAAAAATCCCGTTGAAAAGTTGCCATTGCAATGAAATCACAATCCAATTTTATTGCATGAGAAGTATTGAATTATTGAATGAATCAAATTATGCCGGACATTCATGGTTCGATTTCATGGTATTTTATTATTTATTGGCCAATTGAAAATTATCGCTGAAGCAATCAGAATTGCGAACGTGATTACAACATCGTTTGCAAATTCGATTTTAATTCGTTTTCACACATGCCACATTCAATCATATTCTTTCAACTCTTCGTCTCCATGCTATTTTTGGATGTTTTTCGTCTGTTTTAAGTTGTATTTTTTATTTCATTTCTTAAATGAACTGAAATTTTGCAAGAAAACTTGAATTTATATATGATATGCTGATTCGTTATATAATTGCGTTTAAATGCAGGAATGTTTGGTCCATCAATCGGTCAGCAATCATCATACAACTATTTTCCAAACAATGAGGAAAATTATAATAAGAATGCATGGGATTCGAAACAAGTAAACGGTGCATCGCGTCGTGGCTATGATGATTACTATCGTGGAAATGACAAGGAACGCTCATACGGAAATGATGGCATCAAAGTAAGTATTTTTATGCGTTGATTGTTTTGTAATTGTTGTAATTCAAGCGAATTTTGTGGTGTTAAAATTACAGTCAATTGAGCATGGAATGCAAGGTATGGGATTGGACGGCGGAAATCAACGTGATTCATACACAGCTAAGACAAATAGCCAATCGAACACAGCATCGGCGGCACAACCGAAGAAAACAACATGGGCGAGCATCGCATCACAACCGGTTAAGTCTTCGCAAACTCGCATTTCGTCGACATTGAAAAAGAAACCGGGCATGCCGTCACACATTAAGGTTCCACCACCACCAATGATTCCAGGCAAACACAATATGGATATTGGTAAAACAATTGTTACGCAATATGCATTTTCGCCGCGCAAAAACGTATAATAATTTTTTTAAATGCTATTAGGAATGGATTCAGACAAAAATGGTGCATTGGTTCCGCCGCCTGTACCATCACCGCCACCGCCCGTTATTGATGAACCATCACCATTTCAACAATTCCCAGCTAAGAACCAGAACAATGCCAATAATAATTCGACAAATAACAATTCAGAGCAGTTTCAAGTTCAACAAAATCGAAACGATTATCGTGATGATCGCGGTCCAATAAGTCGGGATCGAGACAGAGACTCCGATCGCGGACCAATGAATCGTGATCGAGATGGTGGATGGCAAAGACAACGTGACAACGGCTACCATCAACAAAATCGTGGTTATCAACCACGTTCGAACTATGGGCCTCCAAATCATGACCGATCAAATTATCAGGTATTTGGGATTTTTTCAAGCTTCAACCTTTTTTTCTGGCAAATTTCAAATTGAAATTAAAACACTGAAACTCAAACTGAGATTGAAATTCGAATTTTAAAGAAAAAGAAAACACATCAAGTAAATTCGAATAATAATTTTGCAGGAAAATCGAAACTATCAACCACGGCCTCAATATAATCGTGCATCACCACCACATAATCAACAAAGCTTTGGTCCAATCAATCGTAATGAGAGCTCCTTTGAATCGCAACCGCCGCCATCAGTGGCCTATTCAGAGGGCCCAAAGCCAGTAGATGAGGAAAATCCAACAGCTCTTGAAAAAGTGTTGGACAGAAATAACTACAATCCACCCGAACTTGACAGTGAAAAATTGGAAACTGCAAGGTATGGACGATTCAATCCGATCGAAAAATCACAACAATTTATCTCAAAAATGACAAGTTCAATTACTATTTTGTCTTAATAATTTTCAGATTTTTTGTAATAAAATCGTATTCGGAAGATGACGTACATCGCAGTATCAAGTACGGGATTTGGTGTTCGACTGAACATGGTAATAAGCGATTGGACCAGGCTTTTCGTGACGCAGAAGCCGAAGGAGGTTTAATCTATTTGCTGTTCTCGGTGAATGGATCGGGCTATTTCTGTGGCGTTGCTCAGATGACCAGTGCCGTCGACTACAATTCGGTTGCGTCGGTTTGGCATCAAGACAAATGGAAGGGAAAATTCTCGTTGAAATGGGTTTACATTAAAGACGTACCGAATCAACAATTGCGTCATATTCGTTTGGAAAATAATGAGAACAAACCAGTGACCAATTCGCGTGATACGCAAGAGGTACCGAATGACAAGGGCCAACAAGTTCTCGAAATCATTCATACGTTCAGGCACTCGACATCGATCTTTGATGACATAAATTATTATGAACAACGTCAGATGGAAGATAGCACCAAACGCGTGGACATGCCGCCTCCGCCACCATCACATCATGATAATGATGAGCGTGGCCCACCAAAACGTGGTGGCTTCCATCGAAATGACGGTAACTACCGTGACGGTGGCGGCTACGATGGAAATTATCGCGGAAATCGGCCGCATGGTATAATTAATTTTTGAAAATTACTATAATTTAAAGTTTTCCCATCAAATTGAATTTATTTCAAGGGAATAAAATTGAGTCAAACTCAAAACTTGATTCACATAAATGGTTGCAGAATTAATGTTCATGCAAACTATTCTCCAAAAATAGGTAATTATTCACGCGATCAAGGCAACAATCGAGGATATCAGTCATATGATAATAGACGTGGTGGCGATGATTACAATAACCGTGGAAATAACTATGATAGACCACCACCAAATCGTGACTATAATCGACGTGACGGCGGCGGCTTCATGAGTCGTGATCGAGGCGAACGAGATAATAATCGGTTCGATTATCGTGTAAGTAGAAATTGAACGTTTTGAATCTATCCATAACGCAGAAATGAATTTTAAATGAAATATTGACAAATTATTTTTTTACGACAAAAAAAAAAAAAAAAAACAACAGGAACGTATGGAACGAAACGATGAGCACCACTCGGGAGGTGGATTCAAACGTAATTATTCGAATAATTTCGGAAATCGTGCTCCGAATAATGGCGGCGGCCCAAGTCCGAACGCTAGTTATCGCGACTGAATCGAACTGAGGAAAATACGTCGAAGTGCAAAAATTGATACAAATCACACAGAAACCGAACAGAAACAGAAACAGTAACAAACAGATCAATTAAAAAATTAAAATACATATATATAATTCATTTTATCGTCGATAAGTAGCATTCGATTATATGTGAGTGAACACTAAATTAAACAAAAAAATCTATTTAAATCAAGTGAACACACAAATGAACAGAAAATTGTAATAAAAGTGAATTAAAGTACTCACCCACAACATTTAACGGCAAGTAATTAGAAGCGTGAAAAAAAATCTAAAAAATTAAAAGTAACAAATAAAAGTATTTGATTTGAAAAAGAATGAAACTTTTAATACAAAAAAAAAAAAAAAAAAACAGTAAAGTAACATTATTCCAATAAGTTCCAAGCAACAAATGCATATTCAATGACTTTAAATTTCTTGAAAGAGGTTCTAGAATTATTTCAGAAGAAAATATACACAAAAATTAAATGATGCAATAAAAATACAAGTTTTCAATAATCATTGCGCTGAAAGAACAAGCATATGAAAATAAAAACATTTTAAATCAACGCATGTAGTAAATAAAACAAAAGCAAAATAGATAATAGAAAAATAAACTTTTTTAATGTTCTAAGAAGAACGAAGAAAAAGTGTGTGTGCGTGTAAAAAGAAATCCAAACATTTATTGCGTTTTTTGTGCATGTGGTTTGAATTTCGAGTAACAAAAGAAACAATATCGAATTGTGAAATATCGAATTGTAAATCTCAATTTAGGTTTTATTATAAAATAGATGTGCTTTATTTTTCCAATTTCTTCGACACATGCGAAAAAATCTACGAAATCGTCCCATTTTTACAAATTCCTTCGGCGTCGTCGCAACCGATCTTTTTCTTGTTTCATTCAGGAGAGAATGAAAGGTGAAAAACCACCACAAAAACAGCAATAACAACAAACCAAACTACTCATGATATATCGATCGAATCACACACATTTATATTGATACTCGCCAGTGACAGTGCTCTTCACAAATCGTCCATGCAGACGAAACAGATCAAACGCCACTAGTTTCAATCTAACACACACTCGCTTCTTACTCTTCACACATTTAAGCAGATGCATGATACAAAATATATAAAAACAAAATTTGTTATGAACAATTCTCATCTTCTTTGGAATCAAACAAACGGCAGACTCTTTAAATAAGAAACAAAATGGATCATCCACATGCAAATTATTGAAAACAACAACAACAACAACAAATTTAGATAAATATTAATTATATTATTACTCATAAGAATTTATAAATTAAAAAAAAAAAGAATGAAACAATTTTAAAGAAAAACTATATACAAATCTTCAAACGGAGTGAAAATGCAGCAGCAAATACATTCAATCAACAAACAAATGGTAAATAAAACAATATTGCAAACAACAGAGTTGGTTCTTTTTTTTACCTCAGCTGTCCCACTAAGCAATCAGTTCAGAAATCCTTCCATAATCATAACGACCAAAGAATATCTAATTCGATTCAGGAAATTGTAACGATTGTATTTAGGTTAAATCGACAATCTTCAACAAATTCCAGAGAATAATGGTTAAAATTGATCGGCTAATGCACATCCAATATTCATTATCACATTGTGATGTGTAAGCTTTGAAATGAAATATATGTTGATCCTTGTGTATAAAAGGTAAGTATCATTTAAAGTGTAGTTTAATATCCGAAAATTCTGGAAGCGGCCATAGCGAAAGCTGATTATGAATATCGCGGTCAACACTTATTCTCTTTAAGACTTTCATTCTCTAAGTGTCAACAATATTTTGTGTAGGCACTAAATGCGTTCAAATGTTGTGAATAACAACAATTACCAAAGCTGATACGAGATTATTTTTCATTGAATGGAATATAGGTTGGCGATGGGATCATTCTTCTTCTTCTTCTAACGATTAACTTGTCATCTTAATTGTAAAAATTCGATAGGTATTGCATCATGCTGTTCGATTGATGGAAAATATATATAAATATTTAATTGCAATTCAAGATATCGAAAACATTCCAAATTGCTGAAAAAGTGAATTATATGATCCAAATACTTCATAAAGAAGTAAACACGAAAAGAAATGTGTTGCGGAAAGTTCTGGATGAATTATTGCATTATCTTTACAAAGAACAAACCCTATCAAATATAGTCGAATTTTGGCTTTTATGCAGATATTTCGAAATAAATCTTCAAAAACATATACGTATATATATCATAAAGCTCTCAAGCATTCTATCAAAACAGTTCGGCCGCTGGCAATGTGCCAATTTAACAAAAAAACAGACTTTTGAATATGAATCATCAGTTTATCGAACTTAAAAAATATTCCATTATTTGTGCACGCGTGCGAAGCTACCACGGTAGTCAATATAATAGACAAATACCAAAATAATGAGTAAATTGAGCACAAGAAATTGCATGAATTCCTGACTGGAACTGTATAATACATCATTAAAGCAATATGTCAGTTAAGAAATTTGAAGGATATCAATTGCCCCAACAACAAATAAGTATTGTTCATTCAATTTGATGAATCCGAAAAGCAAGAAATCTCACATCGCTTTGACCTTACTTTCTTTGCTTCTTTCTCAGAAAGAGATTTTTTTGTGAATATTTTTATTGCTTTGTTGCTTAATGAAGTGCAATAAACTAAATATGAACGCGTGAGAATAATAATAAAGAGAATTTATTTTTCATATAAGCAAAAGTTGTTCCACATTTGATTTTCGAGTTACTCTTAAGAGATAAGGCGATAAGTGTCTTAAAGCAAAGCTACCTTATCGAACACATTATATAGTATTTCCCATGCATTCATATACTCACTGCATGTGTTTGTGCACAACATGTTTGATGTTCTACGCGTTCCATTCCTGATCGACCATTTGGATAAGCAAATTTATCAGCGCCTATGATTCTATTTTTATTCAGATATACATTTATAGGCTTCCAAAAACAATAAATATATTCTCACTTGTCCAACGGAAAGACAATTCACAAAGAGAACAGCAGCTCAATATGACACATAGTTAGCCAAGAAATATAAATCAAACATCTGGCGTTGCGAAACAATCTACGTATTATTATTCATGAATATACATGCAAATTTTTGCAAATTTTTGTTTGTCTCGATTTCAATGCCTCTATCAGATATTTCAAAATGTAAGAAACAACGATTTTTCGGTTGGCTAACGAATCAACGCGTGTGTTGATTATTTCTTTTCCGGATTCAGTTTATTTTTATGCACAGCGATCAAAAACTTTGACGCTTTATGTTGAAATAGAAGCAAACATTCAAGCACCAGCGGCGTACGCCAATCGTAAACGCTATGATTTGTTGCATCATGCTAAGTGTAACAAAATTCATGCGGCAAAACCGGTTATTTGATACGACGGATAGCGATTCATCAAAAACAAATTTGTTTATCAGACACATGAGACAATTTCGATCATACATTGCATATGATTTGGAATTTTTTTGCTGGATAATTTATGAATTCTGCAGAAACGATACACAGCTGTTCCTGTTCATTCATCGAAAAAAACTCCTTTAAAATGGAAATGCAAAGAAATGTGTCACCTTTGAATTCTCATTATTTTTATTTGGAATGAAGGTGTATATAAGAGCGGTGCTAAAGTGGAAAATTTGGCATATACATTTGGCGCATATCCTTTGGCTTAACCGCGTAAACAATACAAATAATTTACGATCGACCAAAGTTTAAAGAACTCCGACATTTAGCCGTTGCGTCCATTTTTTGAGTGGGCCAATCAGAGAATACGTGTCTTTCTATTATCAGCAAATTTACTGATTAAACAACCAAGTTGAAACTTGAAAACCACTATTGTTTCCTATTTTAAGCCGGGTACTGGCAACTTTATTTTCTGACGGCGACAGTTTGGACGAGGCAATTGCATTGCTCAATGTTATCTTGACTATATTTAACGTAAAATCAAAATCGGGTAAACATATTGTGGAACCATTTTAATTGCAACGCATTGTCCTATTAAATGATTGTGATTAATGCAAATTTCAATTTTGCCGTAAAATCACTCGCGGACAAATAGTATGACGAAAGCACAACGTTCGTAGTGCTTCAGCTTTTTGTATCTAGAGCTGTGACTGCTGGACGATCGAACTGATTTGTGTAACACACGCGTATCATCAGCGCTATACAGTTCTCTGAAAGAATCCGAAATAAAAAGGCGATATTTTTTTTATTGTGTTTGTGCCGCGGAGCTAAGTTGCGCACGCGGTATTTGTTTCGGCCGCAGTTAAGCAAGCTGTTTTGATTAAGTACATCATATCGCGTTCATTTCTCCCTTAGAAACATCGTGCAACGACGCGAATTGATTTTGTTGGCGCAATACATACGGTATCGCGGTGTGTCTATAGAACAAAATAACCAGAATACGTCTGCTTTGCGATGAAGCCACCTCATGGACTACGTGCAAATGTTCAGAATCGACCAACAAATAAATACACATGCTGACGACAGTTCGTTGATCAGTTGCTTTCTGACTTTCACACAAACAACACATGTCAAACTTTACACGCGGTAAAAGTGGCATTGAACACAAAAAACAACGACTCCATGGCCAAGTTAAATTTTTTAACAGTCGAATTTATTCATTGAAAGCTGAGAAACGTGTGTCAATTTTAGTAAGATTCAGTACTAGTCACATTTACCAAGAAATAGTTACAAATTTTATGTGATCTGAGGCACAAAAATCAGAGTTAAAGTGACAAATAATTGAAAAATATATTTTTGAGAAATAAGTGAACACTATTGCATCATTCAAATTCCAACGACGGCGACATCATTCATTTTTAAACTGGGCCCCAAATACCTAAAAATAGAATGTTAAACCATATTTTATTGCTACTTATTGCAATTCCCACTCCGATAATACGAAAGTCACTAGTAAAATACAAATAAAACGCAAAACCACCCTCAACGAACTGCAACGAACTGTAACGAGACAAATCGACATAATCTCAAGTACTGATATATTTAGTAAGACGTTTGAGTGCACGGACGAATAAACCGTTGTGAACATTTGAAACGATCATACGGAGCTTCAGATGTCTTATTTTTAATCCCAAGAGACGCATTTGGAGAGAACTCTGAAATATTTCAAAGAAAATTGAATAGTTTGAAACATAATCTCCGACCTCGGTGAATACACACGCAATCATGATGTATTTCGAAGGTGATTATCAATATGCAATCTGCATAGATTTAATAACAACGTGTTGGGACCATCGAAATTTTTCACAGGCCGATGCCATTGATCGACAAGAAGTAATTGGTAAGTGAAAACCATTATCAGAAGTTTGATAAGCATTAAAAAAAACATTGCATTTTTTTTTCGCACTTCCTCAATATATATTTGTGAAGTGTTTTTCAACGACCATTTTAATTTATCAATTTTCTTTATTTGTTAACAAAAACACTTGAAACAGAATTCCCGGCTGTGCTATTAAACCTTCAGTCTCGTGTGATTGAAGCCGATTTTCACACATTCGTTCGACCCACCGAAGAACCAAAGCTGAGCGAATTCTGCAAAAAATACACCGGCATCACTCAAAATGATGTTGACAATGCGATTACACTACCTGAAGCGATACGAAAATTTCATGAATGGATCGACAGTTTTCGATTCTCCAAAGGCATCGTATTGATGGATGGTGCGACAAGAAAACAAAATACTGTATTTATCACATGGACTGATTTCGATCTCGGCATTTATCTACCAACAGAAAGTGCGCGCAAAAAATTCAAACTCCCACAATATTTCAGCAAATGGATCGATCTTCGAGATTACTACAGCGTAAGTGTTTCATCGATGTTTGAAATTGTTTTTCAATTGAATGTCAGCTCTTTTGTTATAATTTATTTGCAATCAATTTTATCTTATCAACATGAATGGATTACATTTTACTGAAATTGTTTACATCCTTTTCCACTTGTTCCTATTTTTCATTTTTTCTATTATTCATTTTCAAATTTTTTTCTCTTCAAAATTTAATTGTTTTTTTTTTTTAGTAAAATGTAAAAAAAATTCCAAGCAATGTTGTTTATTCGAATGTTTTTTCTAATATTGCAGCTGTGGACGGGCATTGAGAGAATCATTTCATTTTCATTTGCGCTAAAAATGGTTGGCATGCAATTTCTTGGTCGTCCGCATTCTGGCTACGATGACACACGAAATTTAGCTCGTTTAGCATGTAAAATGATCCGAGCCGGAGTTGCGCTGCAAATAAATAGTGAAAGTGATCATTTTAAGATTTCCTCTTGAAATCATCCAATTTAAAATGCTCATGCATAGTAAATTAGTTTAAAAATAGTTTAAAAGTTATTTCAAATTTAAATCCAATATATGGCTGTAATTGTATGCATTAGACTATATAATCGATAGCTATAATTCATTATTGTGATTTTTCTAATCAATAATTGTAAATGTTATCGAATATTTGGTGATAATTTTACCAAATCTAATTTTATTTGTGTCAATTTGTTAAGCTGTTTTAAATAAATATGAACTGATTAGATGAATAGATACAACAAAGTTACACAAACAATTTGATTATTGTTTCATTTTCAAAGTCCGATTGGCCCATATGAATGGCTGAGAATAATAGTGCAACGTATTCTGGTTTTCAAATGAAGTGTCCCTTAAAAACTACAATAAAAATGTCCCTGATAATTGTTTTAGCCAACTTTTTGAATTTGATTTTCGCATTACTGATAAGGTATAAGTGATAAGTGTTTTCAGCAAATATTATAAGGCATTTTAAGATCTACATATTTGGCGAAGACACTTATCACTTTTCTCTTATCAGTAATGCGAAAATCAAATTTCACAAGTTGGGACACTTTTACTTAAACAATTTTCAGGGACACATCAATTGTAAGATTTTTGAGGGACACTTCATTTGAAAACAAGAATACGTTGCACTATTATTCTCAGCCATTCATATAAACATGTGTGAATCAATAAGTTTTTGTGCAGATTAGCTTGAAGTCGCAACCGCCCAACCTTTATCGTTGATGCTTTTTTTATTCGTTTGAATGATTCATTATCATTGCAAAAAGCAGTCAGATTGTCTGCTTATCGTGTCTTGAAGATTTCAGACATTTGAGTTTGCCTATGAAAATCGTTTATATATTATAATATATATAGCTTGAATTTCGGCTTACTATCTATGTCAGTTGGTGGTGATAAGAGTTGTTTTCTCAAAGGCGAGGCGATAAGAGCAAATGGTGGCCGATTTAGAATTGTTGTCAGTTTCAATCAGCAAAACATCAGTAAATCATTAAAAGTGCCTTTTTCGCACAACAGCCGTTATTTGATTAGACACTCTGAGTGAGCCGGTACTTAGAGTGCAAAGTACGTACTCGACAAACATTCGAACCATTCACAATAAACACAACGTTCATATGACATACCCAAAACTTAGATGATGACAATTGTCAAATGATTAAAAGAGAGTTCCACTTATAAAGCATCAGTAGAAATCTAATTTTTAAAGTAAATAGTCGCAAATAAGACACTAGAATATACATTCATTGCAAATTGAAAAAGTGCCAATCAACGCGATTATTTTTTATACGATTCATTTTGTGAACATCAATAATTCAGCAAACAATTTACAGAAAAAATGACATTTCAATCACCGATGCCGAGCCAGCAATTTCTTTGGGAAGTTTTCCAGCGGTTAGTTTTCAATTCATTTTTGACTCAAACAATGATTCATCGTGATAAAGTAGCAATTTACAAATTGATTGTCATTTCAAAGGGTTATTTCATAATGTGGTCTCAATTTTTTAACACGTGATTAATGTAATGCGAAACTTGTGACGTGTATTTTACTCAAACAATCGCCGTGTTATATCGCCAACTTAATTGTAAACAATAATTATGATGTCATTTCGTCGATAGTGACACTAACTAGCCTTGAATAATAATAAAACATTTTCGGAACTTTCAAGATTTTTTCACGTATAAATGATTGCTTCGGGTTTCTTTTCGCCACATCAAAAGCTGGATATGCTAGAGATTTTTAATTTTATCTTTTTAGAATCTAACAATTTTCCCGTTTATTTCAGTGTTGACAAGGACCGCAGCGGATATATTTCCGCCGATGAGCTGCAGCATGCTCTTTCAAACGGCACTTGGGATCCGTAAGTGTTTCATAGATTATTCGGACTGTTTCTCTCGAATGTTTTTTGATTTTATTTTATTCTTTCACTTCACAGATTTAATCCAGAAACTGTTCGTTTAATGATTGGTAAGTGCTTGAACTGAGGTCGAATTCTTGATTTAACTTTAATTCGATTTAATGTAATCGATGAAATACCTTAAACATGTTAATTGAAATAATTGTTTCTTCTCAAAATAAGGAATGTTTGATCGAGAGAATCGGGGAGCAGTCAGCTTTCAAGACTTTGGTGCACTCTGGAAGTATGTTACAGATTGGCAGAATTGCTTCCGTTCGTTTGATACAGATAATTCTGGTAACATCGATCGAAATGAACTAAAGACTGCGCTCAATTCATTTGGTTACCGCATCTCGGACCAGTTGGTGAATATTCTGATAAAAAAGTATGATCGATTTGGTCGTGGTACCATTTTGTTCGACGACTTCATTCAATGCTGCATCACATTATATGTAAGAGTTTCTTGAAAAAATAATGGAACAAAGCCAATATTTACTCTTTTTCTATGCTTTCAGACGCTTACATCCGCATTCAGACAATATGATACCGACATGGATGGGGTCATCACAATTCACTACGAACAATTCTTACAAATGGTATTTGGACTGAAGATTTAATTGATGGTAATACCTTTTCAAAGGATCCTTTCAAAATAACGTCATCATTGCAACAACTTCATTCAACGTCCATATATAGTTCACAAGCGTTGCCAAATTTTGTAATATTCATAGCCGAAAACACAATCATTTTAAATTAAATATTTAAGATGAGAATTTAAAAACGAAACAAATTTGATGGTTTCAAAGTAAAGGTCTCCAGAATTTTACAACTTGATTACATGTTAAACAGATTCAAACACTTACAAGAAAATTCTGTTTTCTATGAACCGAGCTCTTTATTGATCTATTTTTCGATTTAGCGCAGTTCAAATATTGTTTTAATGTCTTTTGAATATAATATTTTATCGATTAAATGTATATTTTGTCATTCCGTCATATCAATCATTTTGCCAATCTAAACGTTCAAGCAAAATGATTATCAAAAATGTAAAAAAGAAAAATAGAATTGTTTTAAATCAATATTTTATTCAATTTTGCCAACGAAATCCCGAATTTCAAAAACAATAGAAAACAACGAAAGAATCAAAAAAACCAAAATCAATTCAGAATGTCAATATGAATCAATAAATATTACTATATATTACGTGATGTTGATTTTGTACCTCACATTCTGTTAAAAAATAAAGAACAATTTTAATCGCAACGGTTTTAAATTATTTCATTGCAGTTTTTGAGGATTTAAAAAACGTTTTCGAGCCATTATCACTGTATTTTATTTACAACACACATAATTATTTTATGATAATTGCGAGAGGAAGAGGACATGTCCCGATCTAAATAAGATAATCATAAGATGATCTACATATTGACAATATAAAGACAATCGCCAGTATATTCGTATTTAATGTGTTTGAGTATTAATCAACTCGACGTCAGAATGTACACGTTTATTGTTTTTTTTTTTTAATTAGCCAGTTACTTTCAAGTATCCAACATGGGTCTACGTAAGACATTTAATGTAAGCGGCTGTAGCAGCTCTGAATTTTGCTTAAATCAAGCCCTGATTTGTTGAATCTGTTTGCAATCAAGCTCTTTTCAATCACTCTGTATTTCGTTAGAGCGTTTACCTCTGATTCAATTAGCACCTTCAAGTACAGTAGCTGATTTACATGAAAATCAGTTGCAATTTCATAACTTATTCGATGAATGAAATCAGTTCTTGTTCCGATTCGTACTATGAAACATTGCTTTCAATTGTATACAAAGTTCAAAAATGTTGGAAAACCTTTTCATTCGCATCTGTGTTTTGATTATTGCGATCAAAAGCATCGAAACGATCGGTTCAGACAGAAATCAAAATGTAAGTTTTGGAGCGAAAAGTCATGAAAAACTGCTATCAAGACGACGAAGATATCTAGTTTTTCCTGAAGGTAGCTCTTTGCAATTAGGTGAGTTGCACTTTGCATTGGAAACTATTTGCCGTAAACATAATAAATTCTATTTTGTCAGTCTACGATCAGATTATTGGAGTGGTTGATTTTGAGAACATCCACATATTTGGTATAACGGTTGCTCTGGCCTGGCAATTACCGCACAAAACCTATTTTGCAGAACATAATGATGCCGAAGAAATGCATAATAAAAAAAATTCAACAAGTGAATATGATGTGAATATCACGAATAAAATTGGCCATGATCCATCGTCGCGCAACCACTTTGACACGTACTACGATCGGTCAAATTATCACTCGCATAAGATCGATAACGCTTATTATGATTATCTGAAATCAAACACACAAATCAATAAACCTACGTCAAATTTCAAATATGATGATTGGCAAAAATATCGCACTACTAAAGCGAAATGGAATTATGCGCATAATGTTTACCCAGCATTACGAATGAGAAGAAATATTGCCGCTCAAAACGAACTGCAGAATATAAACACTATTCATCCAGAAGTGAAATACTTCATGAATCATCATCGCGACACACGATTTAGACTTTATAAATCTATTGAAAAATATTTGAATGCGTGAGTTTTGCTATTATTTGAACTTCATAATTGTTTCATTTTCAATTTCTCTGCTTTAATTTAAATAGAGTTTTGAAATAAAATAGCACAAATCTTTATTTTGAGAAAATCGACTGAAATAAATTGCAATATTTCAGAAAAGGTGAAAACGGCGAGCAATGTGTGAAACGGGCCATATGTGAGACAACACAAATTGAACATATTCAAGATCAGATCGAAGATGCCAGCCCTAGCTCTTTCATACGTGAACTATTTCGAATAGTTTTTAGGTGAGTAGTGCGATATTTTTTTATTTTTCTCAAAAATTCACTAACTCAAATTCCAGTTTACCATCTGCGAAAATTCATGGAGCAACTCAAATTCAATACGGCAAATATGACGAAGTTCTGAATGAAATCGATCGAAATAGCAGCATTGAATGTTACCAGAAATACCCAAAATGTTCAACAAGCATATGGAGTAATCACTTTTTGTTGTAATATTTTGTTCAAATGCGATCAATTATCATGTGATTTCAATGAATACAAATAAATTTCGAAATTATTCACAAGTCACTTTCTGTATGGCTAATAAAGTACTTATCTAGCATATTATTTGTCGACAGCAATTTTGAAACTGCTGTTAGGAACTCAATGTGCTCAGACAGGAAAGCAACACATATGCGCATGCCTTTTGAGTCTACGACATCATATTCATTATTTATTTATTTATTTGTTACGAAGCCTAAATGTATGCCAATATGTGAACACAGCAAGCTATGCTCATACTCGTCATAGACCCAATACGGCTCAAATTCCGCCCATGGTGCGTCTCTTGCAAACAGACAATTACATTCAGGGTGGGATGATATTCATGAAGAGACATATTTAAGTACATTAGCAATTAGTTTCTAATTCATCAATATGTCATATTACCAATTCTTTTAATCGTAAGGAAATGATTTTTTGGGAAACGCCAATAATGCTTGCAATTCGACGTCTTCAAACCTTTTCGGTGGTTTTCCCCGCTCCTCGTTTCTCACATCAAAATCACCACTTTTGAATTTTTCAAACCACTTGAAGCACTGTGCTCTGCTTAGAGCATGCTCGCCGTATGCTTCTACAAGTATTCGATAGGATTCAGTAGCGCTTTTCTTCAATTGGTAACAGAAAATCAATGATGTCACGAGAAAAAAAAATACGTTGTTGTATGAAATTTGACAAACTATGTATTGAATATTGTTGACAGATGACAAATAAATCTTGTAATACTTTTGGATTGGTTAGAAATTTGTGACACCGTGCGGATAATAGCTCATTTCATAGGTATACACCTGATATTGATATGTGTCATCATTTACAGTTCTATCAATGTAAAGGCGAGTATGTACATTTAAAATTACATTGACATACTTATTTTTACATCTCAGTGATAGATTTTATCAGTAGATAATAAATATTGGAAGAAAATTAATCATTCGCACTGTGTGCGAAGATTGTGTCCATTATCGAATTTAATCAATCGGAAATAGTGAGAAACAATTGTTCTGCAAATTTTAACCACGTTTATCAAGACGAATTCATTGTCCAACAAAAATAAATTATCATTTGAAATGCCCAGTACTCAGTATAATCTATATGTGTGGTTGCTTCTTATTCAAAATTCGTTTAATTATCGCAAAACACATACTTTTCAAACGTCAAATTGAACAAAGCAGTCAGCGCTTTATTTGCATTTTGTTTTCACAAGAGTGACATTTACAACAATAAGACAATGGACTTGAAATGACAGAATAGTTTTAGCATCAGTAAACAAATGATCAAGTGTTGGGTATTAGTCCCTTGTCTATCCATAGCATTCGAATAAATTCATCTCATTACGATTGATCATATTTTAATCATCCGATTCACAAAATGGAAATCAATGATTTAAATGTAAACATCGGTTTATTTCTGCGGCGATTACGTTTATATTCAGCGCGAACAAATTCGCAAATCAACGAAAAGACTGTCGAACTGCTGTTGGACGCAGTTATGATGATCGATAATTTGATTGCAAACGCTGAAATGCTTCAAACAACCGACAATGACAGCATCAATTTTCTCTTCGATTTGAACGACGAACAATTCGATTTGCGACAGTATATCATGTGCAAATTGTGCATTGTAAGTTATTTGTTTATAATCCGATCAAATGATTAAATCAAATAAATTGATTAATATGCATAATTTTATCTAGGAACAAATAAGTGTCTCGAAAGATGACCTTGAAACACATTTGCGTAAGAATGCACATGTGCACAAAGAACCGCAAGCACCGAAATCAACAATCGCCATAGACAATTTTCCGAATATGACCAGTCTTGATGCTGCTCTAAATGAAGTAAGTGCCCTTGTGAAAACAAAATAACTGAGCAGACTGTCGACTATTTCGAGATAATTACTTTGAGTGGAATTTCATATTGAGAGTGAAAATGCAAACATAGTCAGTCGGTAATGCGCTACATTTGGCTTAGTTGATTCTTTAACAAGGGTGGCTCGGTAAATTACATCGCTCCCATTTTATTGTTTGTTTCAATGTTTAGGTTTTCGACCAAAAAGTTCCAGATACGAACAAATATGTCATGCCATCGTTCCGGTATGAAATGAATCCAAGCGTGGCAGGTATATTTTTAACATCTCCAACCTAAAGTCACATAATTTTTTTTTAACATTTATCAAACAACAACAGCACTAGAAGCACCAAAGAATACGGAGCCGTCAGTAAAGCAAGAAGATGAGGTTAAAATCGATAAAAATTCATCCTCTGCATTCAACTTTGATTCGACATATTTGATAAAAGCAAGCGGCTTTCCCTGGGTTGCAACAAAGACGGAAATTGTTAATTTTTTCAGTGATTTCAATATTTTGAACAACGAAAATGGTATTCATTTTATGATCGATGAAACCAAAAACGAACGCAATGAAGCCTTCATTCAGCTAGCCTCTCAAAAAGATTTCCAGGTGGCTATCAAACGTAAACTCGTGCATATGGGCCATTTTCCTATTAGAGGTATTGTTTTGAAATTTATCAAAGCTGTTGACATTTCTGGACCTTTTTTAGGATTGCTTTATTAGATAACTTTTCCAGGACTGTGATTGCAGTCCTTTTTTAGAATTTAGAAAAACTTCAAACAAGTCCATAGATAATTTTCTGTAGAATTTTTGAATGCAAAAGTGTCTCAGAACTTTTTTTTCAACTTCTTAACAACGCATGCGAAAATCAATCTATCGCATTGTCTTTACATGTCAACCGTTAAGGTGTTCCCTGTTTTCTCCGGCATTGACATCGTACACGGAGATACATGCGACGATTGACTATGGCTTTGACTCCGCAATCGGAGATATCAATGCGTTTTAGTCTCTGCTTCATAGCACTTTGAACATTTGATTTTCGCGTTACTTCTAAGAGATAAGCGATAAATAAACTTGAAGAAATACATAGTGTTTGATAAGGTCTAAAACTTTGCCCAGGTCACTTATCAATTATCTCTGATCAATAACAGGGAAACCAAATGTTGGGACAGTTGTGCTGAAAATAATTTCACTTCTCCGCACATTAAAATACGGTTTCATTATTATTCTCAATCGGTCATTTGAAGAATTTTGAAAAAGAACTCTTTCGAATTTACACGTACAGTTACTCAAGGAAATGCTCTTGATTTCATGTCGCTGGTCAGTAGATCGACATATCCGTTGGAGCAGAATGTATTACGGCTTGAAAATTTACCTCCAATATGCAGTGAACAGGAGGTTAGACAGTTTTTCAATGGTTAGTTCCTCAATATTGTTCAGATTCTAAACATGCATAGCGTATACCCACTATAGTACGATTCTAATAATGCAAACTTACTGTAGGTCGATCCATTGAGAAAGTTCATTTTATGATCAATGAAAGAAACAGGCGAACTAGTGATGCCTTTGTAATATTTAGCAGCACCGAGGATATCGAATTGGCCCTGGGTCATATGATGTCGCGAAATATTTGGAAAACTCATGTCAAAGCATTCAGATGTTCTGAACAACAATTTCGTCATTACTATGACATAAATAAATCATCGATGGCTTCACAACTTTTGTCCGACTTCTCATCTGTTCGAAACATGTCCGTGCCAAATGTGGGTACAGCAGCCAACAACAGAAAAGAGATCCACAATTCAACTTCAACCCTGAATCCAAATGATGGCCCCCAAATGATTTTGGCACGCGGTTTTCCTTGGTCAGTGAAAGTGGCGGATGTGATGACATTTTTTCAAAATATCAACATTATTGGTGGAATAAATGGCATTGAAATAAGAAAAAATGTCGCCATGGAAGCAACGTTCTATGTAAATTCACACGCAGAAGCGCGGAAGGCATTGGCACGTAACAAAGACCGCATTGATTCTAAACCAATTTATGGTATGCCGTGAAATATTGTCAAGTTAGACAAAAATACCCACCAAATGTAATCTATATCATTTTCAGTTTCAATAATTGACCGACGCATCGGAACTCCTTAATTTGAAGAATGGCGAACGGCCAACACGTCCAGTTTGTGCTGTTGCATCCGAAATGCTTCAGCTGAAATATTCCATAATCTTTTGCATGTATATCAGCAGAGGCTGATTTCTAAGTTTCATCAGAATTTCAATGCCATCTAGTTATTTCCATAAGTCTTGAAGATCGATTTGAATGTCTGAGAATGAATGTGAGACTTAAATTTGCAACGTATTGAAATGCAACTAAAATAAATAATATTTCAAACACCGAATGAGACATCCATTTCTTGTTTCCATTTCAAATGTTTCCGTTTCGGTGTTGCACTATGAAATGATTTTTATTTTTTGTTGCATTTCTATATGTTGTGAATTCAGGTCTCACTTTCATTCTCAGACATTCATTTCATAATTGCTGCAAATATGTTTTGTTTCTCATATTTTCACAGCAACATTTCGACAATTTTATAAAGTCTGAAAAAAAATAAATAAAAATTCGAATCAGTTGTTAAATAATGTGTTTTTATTTTGGATACATAACTTGAATTGCTATTTAGATGTTACATTTTTATTCAATTGTTATTATGTTTTTTCCAATGTATTCTTTTGTTATATTTAAATGAATTTCATTTTACTATTTCATCTATTTATTTTCAATAACTTGCTAATTTATTTTGTTGTTGCTGTTTTTTTAAGTTAATTCTCTCATTTTACACACAGCAACAGGAATTTCCCTTGTATTATATTGCGAATCTTAACAGGTGAGAAGAGTGAGTTTTATTAGTTCATGTTAAGATATTCACCTGAATATGAGTCACCATTTCGCGTTTCGGCAGAAGATGTGATTGCTTATAAAACATGCCTGTTGTCATGCAGCTCATGTGATATTCCTTGCCATCCATTCAGTTTGAAGCAATAACAAATAATTAAATTCTCAGATTTTGAAACATGTACAATTTCAACAAACGCGTAAGTTTTACTTCGGTTTAGTCAAATTGAAATTGCAATCTTATTAATATTACAAAAAAATCTCATAATCCTTTGGAGTTTAGTTTTTTTTTCTCGAAAAATGATCAATATATATTCAGATTGGTATGTAATCTAGCGAAATCGATGAATTTGCGTTAGAAGTTGGAATTTGCAAGCCGACATCCGAACAGGAAGCTGGATTCCATTTCCGCATAATCCATCGAATTCATCGATCTTTTACTTGTGCCTATTTATTTTAGTTGAAATATTGTTCCTATTTAATATTTGACTCTAATCTGGGTGCCCGCCTCTATATGCATTTTGTGAGAGTGTGTGTGTGAGTGTGCTTGCATTCCAGTAACATTAGTTAGCGTATAGTTCTCTGTTTTTTTGTTCCTTATTTAAAATTTAAATCACTTTTTTGAATGTATTTGCAGGTGGCGCGGTATTTTATAGTTGCCTATTATTTCAACACGTATGCTCAAATTCGGAGGAAAATCGAAGTCTATATGATTTGCTATTTGTGTTGAAGAATAAAAACGTCTATAGAGAATAGACAATTATCT
Source organism: Obolodiplosis robiniae (assembly GCA_028476595.1). Lineage (NCBI taxonomy): Eukaryota > Metazoa > Arthropoda > Insecta > Diptera > Cecidomyiidae > Obolodiplosis > Obolodiplosis robiniae. The sequence continues at coordinate 16,102,105 of CM052015.1, read as the reverse complement.
AAATTTCTGTACCACCTGCCAAGACGTTCGACGATTTCTTTACACAAATCTGCAAAATTGTCTCTTCCACATGCTGTTTTTTTTTTTTAATTTGTTGCTTCGTCAATAAAAATATACTCGATTATGTTCCTTAATCTTCATTAGTTAGAATGTAATGATCTATTTAATACATTAATATTCGAAATACATTCGGTTTCAGTGTTGCTCTTACATTTCTGCTGTACGTTTGCATGCAGGATTTAAGATAGAATCTTCTTTCAAATAATTGCCAGCTGGAATTCATCAACATAAAATGATTTCGGTAAGATTTCTAGTGTTTTTATGTGTGTGTGTGTGTATGTCGCGTACGACTCGAGGCTGAATGCTAATTTGTATAGAACTGAATCGTGCTCAAATCAAGCATCAATCTGATCAATTTGAACCAGGATAAATAAGAGGAAAATAACTTGTGTGTTGGTAGTTGTTTTTTGATTGAAATGTGGGGGTATTGTTGTGAACAATTTTCGGAAAAATTGAGAAATGTCGGTCTTTTCTCATAATTTATGTGTTTCTGTACATAAACTAACTATTATGTGCTTGGTACAAAGTTTTGTTGTAGCGATCTAATTTCATTGTCTTTCAATTGAACTACGTTGCGCCAGTACGCATCTTGTAGGAACGCTTTCTTTTCCAATGATGTTAGAATGCCTTCTGTTTCAGCAACAATGGATTTTAGGTGGGCATTCTGCAGGATGAGCTCTTCGGATGCGTTGATTTTGCCATTGTCATCTGCATGATGGTTGCCGTTGCCAGTAGCGCTTTCCTTCGACTCACTCTCTTCATTATCACCATTTTGATGATTTGTCGATGCGGCGACAACTTTCTGTTTTAAGTGATTTTGTTGCTGAATTTGCTGCTGCTGCTGAGGTTGTGGTTGTTGTTGCTGCTGCTGTGTTTGTTGTTGTTCTATGTAACTGGATAAATTAGCTAACCATGTATCGTAATCATTGCTGGATGGAACATTTGGAAATAGGCGTTCAAACACCTGTTTTGTGCGTGAAATGTGCTCGTGTTCGATGTTATTATTTGATGCAGTTGTGTTCTTCGATGGTGACAGGTTTGCATTTTTAGTCTGCAACGAAAACAACATGTATTTCTATTATTCGATTAAATTTTGATTCATGTGGGATTTAGACAATCACAAACAAATGTCAATTGAATCACGTACAATTTGACTGAATTGAAAACAGAATGAACAAATGATTTTTCATCAAACCCGAAATTCATCGATCATCATAACATTCAATGGGGAAATTACAAACAAAACGCTTTCAATCATTTAATCGTATCGATTTGATGTGATATTTGCTAGTGGAACAAATTGTCCGAAACTTGTCTAATTTAAAATGTAGAAATAAGAACAAATTTGACATAAAACTTACAACTAATTTGCATTTGGAAGAGATTTTTAAGGCAGACTCTTCGGCCTTTTGCAATGCATCTATCAATTTCCAGTTTTTCTTACGCAATTCCTATAAACATTTGCATAATAAACAATGGCATTGAAATGGTATCGAACAAATTGCATCACTGAAGGAATATTTTTGAGATGTTTGAAGAATTATTGTCGAAAATGAATGAAAATAGATCAAATGCAGATACGCGATGGTGACGTAGAGCATTTCAGATGGGCAACACGGACAAAATGACGGTAAAATCAACACAAATAAAGCGGCGAGACAAACATAGAATACAAACGGTTTTTCTTTCTTTCCATTTCTAACAACAGAACAAAATACTATTATTGATTTTTCCTCAAGCAGCCAAAGAGCAATCGCTTTTTGCGCTTTTGTTCGGAGCGCGTCAGTTTGTCCATGGATGCCACTGAGCAACTCTAGGCCATGCAAAATAAATATTCAACACATTTTATTTGGTCAATTTGAAATTGAAATAGTCATTACTTACATTGTTCTTTTCTTTGTAATCGGTGATTTGTTTGAATAGCTCCTGTTCACGCTGATCCACCGATCCATTCTCCATTTTTGATTGTAATTCACTAAGTTTTGCATCTTTTTCGCTAATTGTCGTACGGTACGACTGAATGCTACTGTTCAATTCTTCAATCTGTTAATATGTGCAAAATTCGAGTTCAATTTCCATTTCACATCCAAAATTTCAATTTCGTTACAACTTACTTGTTTTGTGTATTTCTGAACAACTGATGAATTTTCTGCATCGAATGTCGATTTCAAATCGCCCAATTGTGTGCTTAGATCGACCAATTCGTTACGGCTAAGCGTCAATTCGGTTTTTGTTGAATCCAGTTCATTTTGCAAATTTCTAATCTCCACCTTGCTACTATCTTCAATTTGATTGGATTGCTTATTTTGTTCGCTCAAACGTGCCTCCAACTGTTCCAGCTCGAATGTTTTCATGGAGTACAATTTTTCTAATTCTTCTTTCCGCTGGCATTCGTTGCGCAAACGCAAAATTTCGGTATTCATATAAGTCAATTCCTGTTCTTTCTTGCGTACCAAATCCTGGTACTTTTGCTCACATTCGGTCACTTTGTTCACATGCTCATCACGAATTTGCAGAAATTTTTCTTGCATTTCTTGAATAATATTGTTTTTCGACAACAGTTCGGCCGAAAGCTGGGCATTTGCTTCAGTCAACTGCTGCATTTGCTTCGTATTTTCCAGTGATTGCGAATTTTGCTCTTGAAACAATGTCTGTTGCAAGTGCTGCAACTGTTTGTTTAAAGACTGTTTCTCATTATCTGCGCGCTCGACGCATAACTGCCGATCCTGTTGAGCTTGACTCAAGTCGGCTTTCAATGCATTTACTTCTTCGACATGTGCATTTTGACGATGCAATGCTTGGGCTCGTTCCATATTCAATTCGGCACGCAATTCGCGCAATTTCGTTTGAATTGCCAGTACAGATTTTTGCTCTTCGGCCAATAGACGATCCTTTTCTTCGATTTGATTGCGCAATTTGTGAATTGGATCATCACTCCAATCGAAATGGCTTACGGTTGCCGTGTCTTGTTGCTTGTTCAACAAGAAATCGATCAAAATTTGAATTTCACTACGAGTCAATTCGACACGACCCAATTGCTGACAAATCGCATTCACGTTCACTGCTTCAGATGTTGTGGATGCAACACCAGCATCAACTGATTGAACGCACAGAATGACAAAGTTTAAAATAAATTGATTGAGTTTTTGGCTAGACAAATAATGGCTTTAAATGTATTCACCTAATTGCTGAACCAGAAGGGCATCATTACGCTTCTTCTTGTTTTGTTTTTCTTTGTTGGCGGTGTTTTTGGGTGACTCCTTTGGTGCAGCTACAATTTGAGCAACGACGGCTTCAATAGCCGGTATTGACAAATGCGCATCTACAGCGTCATATTGAACATTGGCTGCTTTTTCGACTTGCACGTTAGCTGTTGCCGGTGAGCTGTCTTTCTTTGTTGATTTACCTATCCAAATAGAATGTGAGAATCGTATTTATTATTTGAATATTCGCTATTGGCTTCAACAATATTTATAAGACTAGGGAATCATTTGAAAGAATTATCAAATTAAGGAAAAAATTTAAAAAAAAATGAAAATATCGATAAAAAAAATACCCACCTTTTTTGTTATCTTTCTTGTTTGTCCGGCGGCCAATAGACTCATCGCGTTGCTTCTTAATTTCCAGATCGTCTTTTGGAAGAATTTTCTCAAAACTATTCAATTCAACAGTGCCATTGGCTGGTGGTGCGGGTTTGGCAGCTGCTGTTGGCTTGTTGACAAGAATTCCGGTTCCAGGTGATTTTGCTGTGCTCGTCTTTCGGACTTGAACTGGCTTCCCGGATGATAGTTGACGCTATGAAAGAAAAATGTAACAGCAATTATTGAATATTGTGTCACTCGTTAGGACAATCGTCCAATCAAATGAATTTAAGTGCATACATCAGTGATATGGATGGCTTACCTTGAATTGTACAGTGTTCGTTTCGGCAGCAATAATTTCTTCCTCAATAAATTCGACATGGGCTTTGCCACTATTCGATGGAGATGACGTATTTGAACCATTCACATCATTCTCAGAGCCGCTATCCGATTTGGCGTCACTCTCAACTGCTGAATGTTGAGCTGGTTTTTGCTTGGAATCCTTCCCAGTATTTTTTTGATTCTGTAATATAATGATTGTTTTTAAGATGTTGAATACCCTTTTTTGGCTACAAAACTTCAGTTGATATAAAATAAAATCAATTTGTTTTAAATTTTACTCATCATCCATACCTTTTTTCCTGAATTGGCCTTCTTTGTGGTGTTTTTCTTCTTGCTCGTGCCGAAAAGTTTTCCATTTAATTGGCGTTGTTCAGCTTGTGCTTCTTCGTACGTTTTGCCGCCGCGAAGTTGTCGGTTAAAAAATAGCAATGAACCAAGTGATCCGAAGAAAATCGTCACAATAATCAGATAAACTTGAAGATCCATTCTGTTGCAATGAAAGAAAGCAAATGATTGTTAATAAATTGCCGTCAGCATTTCGATTAAAAATAAAGAATATCGAAAACGTTCTTATGTCGCTGTTTATTCAAATGGGGTATTTTTCTCTTTTGCTCGGTATTTTGAATTGTAAAATATTTCGTAAGAAGAATATGAGCAAACAGCTGCATTGCTCAATAAAGCCATTCATACCCGCCGTCTCTTCAATGCAAATGAAGTTCTATTTTCGCTCGTTTGTGTGTTTGTTTATCCGGCAATGCGAATCAATCGAATGATTTTCATTTCAAGAGCAACACATATTTTGCAATCCCTCCCGTGTGCGTACCGATGCAATATGGAATGGAGACGTCGACAAGCACAAAGCTTTTGCAAAAATGAACCTCATCTATATAATTGAACGATTTTAATTCCATGATTTTCGCTTTTTTTCGCTGTTCATCGTGCTAACACCGAGCTATCGAGTGTATAATGTAAAACGTTTCTTTTCATAACATCTTGTGTGTTTTGTTCAGAGTTCCAATTTCAATTCACATATTATATTTTCACACTTATGATTACAAATGCGTAATTTATTGGTCTGAGTGGGGAAAAAATGTAGTGTTTTAATTATGCAGAATATTTTATAGACATTTTTGGTGTGAAATGAAGACAATGAAATGGATGAAAATGGATATTCGTATGAAACAAAACAGAGAGAATAAGTTCACAGGACGGTCAATTTGAATGTGGCACAAAGACCCTTAGTGAGTTTTAAACAAAAAGCGATAGACCATAGAACTTTTTGACATGCACACACATCCGTTCGCCATCAATGAAATTTATCTGCATGAGCCCTCTCGACATGGCTGGCTTTGTTCGATTTGGATGAGTGACAAATGTGTTAGGTCATGGACACACATCCATCAGCCTCTACTAAATTTTAGGTGAGCTCATTGAAATGAAATATGTGAAACACTGTTGCCACGTTCTTCGCAAATTACTCATGCAAATTCCTGAAACGATAAATTTGGTTTCATAATCATGAAACGATAAAATCAAAGAAAACTTCGAGTTAATAGCACTAGAAACCGTTAGAATGATAGCATGTGTGATGTGTGCATTGTAATAACTTTGCCTTAGCCTCCTTTTGTTTCATTCGCGTTTCATTTATGGTCTCTTTTCAGAGTACTTGTGTGTGAACAGAAAAAAACACATAATTTTGTTTCCAGCCACAATACATGTGATATTGCTCTTGTTCTCTCTCTCTCTCTCTCTCTCTAGCTCTCGTAATGCAAATCATTTATGTGCATTTATTGATCGCTCCCCTTCAAAAAATAATTCCATATAAATCGAATGTCAAAGTGTATGTAAGAATGCATTTTGAAATCACGTTTATACTATAGTTAGATGCTGCTATTGCTTTCGAAAACAATCAATCAAAATTAGTGTAAATTAATGTAGTACGAGGGCACATTATGTGCAATCAATGAGCGTCTGGATGTTTTATCAACACAAAAACTAATAATAATGATAATTGTTCATTTGGAAATGCTCAGAAATTGTGTATGAGCGGAAATTGATAAGAGAATGTGTGCCCATTGAAACAAGCTCATTCGAAAACCAATTTACAAGCTATATGAAAGATCACATAGAAAATCACTAGTTTTGCCACATAAATTCGTGCCAGCAATTCCCATGATGATTCCAATGAAACATCACTTGCACTTGCATCGAAATGAATCGAGATCTTGTTGATTAATCAATGATATATGAACTTTGTTGACTTGCATTATCTTCACATGAATTGCGTCAATTTAAACTTAGATATGCTTCATTGAATTCGAAATGAAACTGCAAAAATAGTTGAATTTTTAACAGCTTCAAAAAAGGATGTGGAAAAGTGTGAAATGATTGAGCAAACAACAAAAACAAATTATAGTTAAATGTGGAAGCTGTTTATTGGTTTGTTTTCGCGCGATTCCATTGCATGTGTCGTAACAAGTCGATTCTTATCAATTTCTGCGAATAATCTAACGGGGGAAATGATAATGACATTCATCGAAAGCAATAGAGCGATACAATTTGGTGATAACAAAAGAAAACGATCACACACAATACGAATTAGCTTAACATCACTATATCTCCCGATTTTTCGGCGTTCGCCGCTGCAAAACAGCGTTGAAACATGAACGCGTCAGTTTCTTTTTGTTGTGAAATGGTCTGTGCTCAACGGGGCGTGGCATGGAATTTTAAACACTTCAGTTGGATCAAGTTGGTGGGTAATATTGAACTAGTGGATGATCTCATGCAGCCGGTTATGCGGCATCCGTTAATCACTATCGCGCAGTGCCGGTCAACTAAAATTTTTTGTTTTTGCTTGTGACTTCTATGCCACTTGCGTTGCTGTTGCTTCCTTCACACAGTCGCACTTTTAAGCACTTTGACTCGTTTAGTTTTGAATGACTTTTCGATCGTATTTTATGTCGTATTTCCTCTGGATATTTGTATACAGAGAAATTTTTGATTATCGATAGCGCCAATGTAAGCACATATAAATCATGTATATTTTAATACAAATATCGAATTTAGTGGTTGAATCCACGCGCATTTCAAATAAAATTTAAGCTTCCGATAATTATTTGTTTCATGTTTGCACATTAAGTAAATGAATTATGGTGCATTTAAAGATCATAAATTCTTTGCTGCATAAAACAAAACGATGTATTTGCTGACTCTAAATCTATTAGTCTGTGTATTGTTCAACATACAAAAATTGTTCAAAATTGAACAAATTTGTCATGGAATTTATTTGAACAATTTTTTTTGCGATTTCGATATTTTGATGATGCGGTCGAAAATGCTTTCGACATGCACGCGTTTATTCGAACAGCTCTCGATCAAATGACAGCAGAATGTCAAAAAAGAAGGACACGCTTCCAGGTTATTGCTACCTTGCAAACATGCTCACCCTCATCATTCGCCCACAAAAGTAGAATCTGCGAGCCAGCAAATGGTTAATTTGTTGCAAGAACAAACAAAAATAGAATGTCTTCGTCAACAGCGAACAAAACGACGACTAAGGAACACAAAGAGATTATGGTGACATCGCACATTCCAAATACGTGGCTAAAATTCATTCTCAGAGGTCGCACACACACACACACACATGTCGATGAGCCGTCCGGTTTTTACAGATTTCAACTTAAGCGTATTTTTCGGTGAAAAATTGCGACATGATTCTACTTTTTCGGTTCGCCGTGCAACTTTTTGTGAAATGGGCCACACTGTATGATATGCAGCTGATTTGCGATTTTACAATTGGCTTGAAATGGAAGTGGTGATCGAATATGTGCCACATTACATGCAAATTTCACATGATGGCACGATGCGCACAGTTCTGCTTGAATCCGGCAAAACCCCATCAATTCGAATCGCAGGACAGGTGGGCATTTCTCAGAAACTCACCAGCAATCACATGACAATGTACCAATTAACGAGCAAATTTCATTCGCTTTCAGATAATTACATTAATTCAGATCAATATATCAATTGTTAATTTTTGGCATCAGCCGAAACCGGTTTTGGAATTGGGTTCTTTTTCTTTCTATCCCTCTCTCTTTCTCTCTCTGTGTTTCTCGACTTATTGATATATACTTTGCAATTGTCTTATGATATTTTCAATTATTTCAGAGTCGTGGCGGTAGTGGTCAGTGAACTTGCGTATATGCGCGGCAATCGATGTGGCGTTCCGTTTTCCATATTCATATGTGCCATGTACACAATTGAAATGGGCAATTGAACTGGGTAATTAGGCCTCATGATCATGCCATGATCGACTTTTCAAATGGCCAATTTGAAATGAATAAAAGAAATCTTTAAAAGTTTCATCATTTTAAGTGTCTGTGTAAACGACAGAATGCAGACCGATTGCAAAATTCCAGAAATATCTATGGGGTTTAATTTTCTTAATCTATGCAGCACACATTTTGTGATTTATGAATAAAATGGTTCGAACATCTCATGTAACGATCTATGGAAGAGTCGGGATTGTTGAACAGAAGCGCACAACAAATGAAATACCGAAATGTGAATATGAAATGTGCAATTGTTGCAACAGTCAATCAGTCTATCAATATATAGCTGTCACTCATTTGCCAGCAACAATTCACTTGAGCCAGCACTTGATGTTATGGAGCAGACAAGACATCGTTAGCCATCGCCATCACCATTCCTTATGCACATATGTCTGCCACTCGCACTCGCACAAATACACACACATAAAGATAAAAAGAACCGCAGACAAATCTATTCCGTGTTCAATTGGATCGGAATCATACCATAACCAAATTCGGAAGAATGGTTTAGAATATTCTTGAAAAGACGGCATCGAAAATAGAATAAAACCGTTTCGAAATACGAATTATGAATGCAAAGAATTCGTTAATTTGCGTACATATTTTGCGTCGATTGAAAAAAAAGGCGAAGAGAGAGCCTAGAAACAACAATATGGGCTACAGTGCAAAGAATGGAGTTTGGGAAGCAAATTCGTTTTGCGCAATGGAAAACATTGCTGCAAGCGCACATGAGAGCAAGCAATGGTGCATCGATGCGAATGGGAACTGCAAGCAAAATTATTGTCACTCCCGCTCACTCTCTCAGACGCCCCGCTCTCTATCTCTTATCTCGATACGTGTATTCCGTTTTTTTTGTTCAACTCATAATTTTTTTATTGGCCCGTGAACATTCGTAATTCAACATTCCATGGAATGTCAAGTAAATTATTTGCAAATCGACATACACATGAAAATACGGATGTATTGTGTGACGACGAAGACAACAACGATGGTGTGTATGTGGAAGAAACGGCGGCACGAATTTTCAGTGAAAGGCAAAAGTATTCTCAAGTATTGCAAAAATGTCACGACAACAACAAGAACTACAGCTAGAATTACGGTTAATTTCTTATTAATCATCATTGACTCATAAAACTTACATTCGGTCGAAATCGGTCGACGACAATCCCAAATGTTTGAATGCCTCTTTTTCTTTTTTTTGCTTCTAGCACCTTCTCTGCGTCTCCTTATCGGTGCGATTACAATAAAGAAAATGTTTTTTTTTCTATTGAATTCTATTACGTGGCGATTAAAAATTAAACGCGTATGTGATGGATTTTGGGATTTTTGCTATTTACCACTTTCACCCCACCGAATTTAAATTTTTAAATACGATAAAAACCAATATTAACACTTTAAAAACGGAAACAATTGATTGAAAGAGAAAAAAAGGCACCGTGCAAACTATAAGAGGGAATAGTTAAGGAAATTGAATGCACACAAAAAATAAATAAATGGCCAGAACACCGAACTGAAAAAATCAAAGGGAAAAAATTAAAATCAAAATAATAAACGAGCGGCGGCGATGTAGCGTTGCGTTTTACATGAAGCACGACTCATATAGGAATCCATACATTCGTTCTCGGATTGAGAATCTGCTTCTTCTTTTTTTCAGTCGTTTTCTTCTTCTTCTCTCTTCTTTTTTCTCGAATTTCGTTCTGTTGCCTTTTTCTGTTTGTACTGTTTTGCGGCTGACTTCGAGGAATTCTCACTCACAATCACAAAAATTCAACGCTCTTCTAGAAATCACACACTTGACCTGTTCATATTTCGTTTCGATACAAATCATACGCTGAATGTGTATGCGTATCGTTTAAAGCAGTGTGACAGGCACGACCGACTGATGTGAGGGAAAAAATATGTCGACGTTTCTCTATATGTTACTCACTGCTCATTTTAATATGACCGAACCAGAAAAAAAAACGATTGAATTTACGTGTTTCAATATATTCAATTGATGGAGATTTGAGAATTGTGTATGCGTTTGCACCACTTTGAAATTGCGTTCTGTTACAATTTGATATCGGTAGAAATTGTGAATGTCCCCGTGAATCGGCGATGCAACACCGATCTATAATAAATCTATAACAAAAACAACAAATGCGATTCAACCGACTCACTTTCTATTTCACTGCATCACCGAACAAAAATCGAATTTAACAATTCAAAATAGCGGGCCAATTCAATGTTTATGACTGTTGAAATGAATTTCGCCTTTTCTTCAGGCTACCAACTTTGTATGCAAGCTACTTGAGACGTGTTCTGCTTTTGATTGATGGTATTGCATTACACAAATGGATTTTGTATATTTTCGTCTGTCGTTCCTTGTTGTTCAGCACTTCTATACACATACACTCAATTTGTTGAGCATTCACACACAACAATAGCCGCACAACCGACGTTTATGTGCGTTTCTCATGCATACAACCGACCAAATTATGGTTCGAATGGCGCTAGTGGCGATGTGCATGCTCGACGTAATGACAACAAATCGCTTGACACGTAATACGCTTGCAAACTGACTAGTATCGGTGAGTGAGTGCTGAATAAAATACATCGGCTCAACCAAAATTGACGCTGAGCGTTATACGACTGTGTTCAGCACACATTGAGCTGATGCAGTTGTTTATCGAAAATGAGCCGATTTTGCCGAGATGAAATGGTGATTTTTATTTATATTTTCCAGTTGAATCTTATCTGGAAATAGCACATGTTCGATAGAAGCATGGTTGATTTGCGATCAATTCGATTACGCATTCGGTCTATCGACTGTCATCTCCTCCCATCATCAAAGCCAAAGGCAGTTGAATTTCTTGGAATTTAGTTCTTTGTATTATGTACCGTTAAAAATTTCAGTGAATCGAGAGGCTTTGTGTGCACAAGCATTCTGAAACGACGTTCGATCAAACTATTCATTCCACAGTATCGAATATTTGAGTGTACACAGTGACACACAAATTTGGCTTTGCAAACGAATTTATTAACATGATAGAGCTCGAATGATTTCATTACTTTCTGAAAATAATTTTTTTTCGTAACATTCTGTGCATTTTATATATATATTTTATATATATGCAGTTGGTTTGCTTATATTATATCATATTTCTAGTAGCTTTTCCGGAATAAATATTTACATTTATGGAAACATAAGCGATGTTATCGAAAAGTATATTCAATGATGATTCGGATGATGCACACGATATACCGAATTTGCAAAATCGACAGCAAGTAGTATACGACGATGATTTGTTTTCGTTTGGATACGATGATGCAACCGACGGACTGGATGTCACACCAAAATATGTAAGTATAGCCGTGAATAATTCAAAAAATGATGACCGACGCAGGAAAAATGGCAAACGAAAGGCGCACAACGTACCAAATATATCAAATGAACGAAGCTGCGGAGTGTCGACTTCACAAGGACCAAATATAAAAATAACTGTCAAAGGAACCACTCGACAAATGGTCGAGAGTACAACAAAATTGCGTGAATATGAAGAACTGAAGGAAATCGGAAAAGGCACGTATGGCCGAGTGTACAAAGCACGATGGAATGCTACCCAAGATATTATCGCTGTTAAACGGCTCACCTGCAGACTTAATACGACAATAACGGTAATTTTTCTTGAAGTTTCAATCGATATTATTTTTTTATATTAATTTTCTGAGATTTGAAATGCCTCGACTTTTTGCACACCTGAAGAAAGCGGAATTTTTACCATTTCTTTATTATTTCAGGGAAGAACTTTGGATTTCATAAAACGGGAATATGACAACCTAATGGTCATGAAAGAATGCCCGAATATTGTGCGGCTGTTGAAGGGTCGAGAAAATCAAGTGTCGCCCAATGATTTAGAATTAGATTTGCTTTTCGAGTATTGCCCATATGATCTACGAAAAATCATTTCAAAAACTCGCATCTCGTTTCACTTCAGTGAAATCAAGGCATTTCTGCGACAAATCCTGCGCGGCTTGGAATTCATGCATAGCAAATCGGTTAGTACTTCTTATCGCATTTCAATATATCAACATCACCCTCTCCTACAAACAATACGAACTTAAATATTGTTTAGGTTATGCATCGAGATTTAAAAACAGAAAATATTTTGCTGACAGTTGATGGTGTGGTGAAAATTGCTGATTTTGGCCTTTCGCGCAAGATGAGCGATCCGTTCGTAACGTTGGAAAGGGAAAAGTATTCGCCGAACGTGGTGACACAATGGTATCGGGCACCCGAAATCCTTCTGGGTGATATTTTTTACAATGAAAGCGTTGATATTTGGTCGGTGGGCTGCATTATGGGTGAATTTTGGCATCGTCATCCGATTTTGCGCGGTGAAAATGAAATAAATCAAATCAAATTGATTTCCCAATTGTGCGGCTCGATGAGAAGCGACACGTGGCCAAACATTGTCAATTTGCGGGATTATCAACGGATAAGCAAAATGCCGATTGCAAGTCGGAAAACGCTAACTTTCTTAAAAAATAAGACGCCACATATTCCGGATAATCAGGCAGATGATTTCTTCGATAAATTGATGCAATGCAATCCCGATAAACGATTAAAAGCTTATCAAGCAGTGAATGGAAATTTCTTTTTCACCGAACCGTTGCCACTGGCAGATCTCAAAAGTTTTATGACTCGCATCATGCCAATCTTGATTGGTTCAACAGCATGCTGATGACCTCACCGAATAAAACAAAAAATTAACCATTTTATGAACGTTTGTATTTTGATATTAGTTCGAATTTGAGATTCAACGAGAATGACTTTTTCGTATTTATCATTGATGTGCAAAATAATGTAAGTACATATCAATTCAAGTATACATACAATATCTTACACCTTAGTGATAGATACGGTATCTTCGGATCAAATGGGAAATCGTTTCATAGGGCTCAATTTAAATGGGAAATGTTAAGAGATAATTCATAGACAGACTCAAACAGAAATGTGGTTGTTTTGTGAAACTTTCTTCATTTCTCATGCTTAAATGGCAGATTATTTAGGTAAAGTGCTTATCATATGGCTATTAGTCTGAATTTTCCATTCTGAACAAAAGCTGAACGGAAGACCTATCCATTTTATATGGAAAGATCTGTCTATTTGGTTTAAAGTGTCATTTACTAGGCGGTCGATTGCAACCGTTCATCTAGGGAATAGCACTTTAAGTATATAGATAGGACTTTTGGAAAAATGTATCGCGTATCAGTCATCCGATTGGTGTGCACACTTAATATGAACTACGGAACTTCCTTGGAGCATAGTTTTACAAGACTATCACTCAGATGTTGAAGCGACTGTGAATTTTTGAAATAACATAGTAATTCTCGGTTTTACATCTCAGCGATAGAAGATATGAGCCACGAAATGTTTAGTCGATCAATTCTCTTTGAATTCAATATTGGCTAATAGCAAAATAAACACAATTCACATCGTCATGAATTCCATTGCAACAACAAATAAACAAAAATATTATTAGTTTTAAGAATCAAACTGAATAAACATATGAAACATAGAACATTCTTTTTCATTGTACGAATTCTGTGCGAATAAGCAGCTATGCTGTTCGTCCGACATGCACGGCGTGAGGTCGTCCGTGAGTCGAGTTTTGACAGTTCGCAATACAACGTATGACATTTCACTGGCTGAAACATTATGCAAACAAAGAAAAAGTAAACAGCAACTACAAAGAGATGCATTTATGATTTGCAATAAATCTGAGTCCCCAATATTTCATATCAATTGTTCATCTTTATTTGAATCTCAATAGTTTTGTGGCTAGCTTGTTTGTAATTGAAAAGAGGGTAATTGAAAAGGTCGTGAGAATACTTCGAGTACTCCTGAGTATGCAGTTATTGTAAAGCGATAACATATGGTTCGATAGCAAATAACGCGGAGGTCGGAACCACTTATTTTTTGCATTAATCGTAAGGAACCAAAACATGGAACAAGCTGAGAATATATTCCGGTTTGTTTATAGCTCATCGCTGGATCACAAAGTCACTATAAAAATGTAAGTATTTATCGTCATCTAGTTAAATCACTCTAATGCTGGAATCATTTTCAGTGGAACTTTGGAGGGACTCAATCATAAACCGAACTATGAAAAATTATTGGAAAATCCATTGCTTCGTTTCTCTGGCTTGTATTTGGAACAATGTCCACCATTGCTGGTTCGATTGCAGCTGTTCAACAACGGAGAACCAATCGGTTTGCCTGTTACTACGTCATACAAGCCATTCACAAAACGATACAAGTAAGTTGAACAAAAAGGCTGGGAAGGTTCAAATCGTTAGGTTGAAGAACTAAAAAGCTTAATATTTTAATAAAATCTTAACATATTAGGATTTCGAAAACGCATCTTTTTGACCTAATTTTTCAGTTGGAATGAATGGGTGACCTTGCCGCATTTATTCAGTGAACTACCTCGAACTGCTATGTTGGCTATAACAATTTTGGACTGTGCTGGCGCCGGTCAAGTAACAGTCATTGGCGGAACGACAATCTCGTTGTTTGGGAAGAATGGCGTTTTTCGCCAGGTAGTTCGTCGTTTTTAAGTATTCGCTACATCAAAAACCATATGCTCAGATCTATTTCACATTCCATATCAATAACATCCCCAACACTTTTGAACTTATTTCATTTCAGGGTAATTTCGATTTGCTAGTTTGGGCCGATGTAGAGGCAGATGGTAGTTTTACCACAAAAACACCTGGCAAAGGAAAAGATATATCTAATTATAGTTCCAAAAATCAGATGCAAAGATTGGCAAAATTAGCGAAAAAGCATCGAAATGGCCAAATTCAAAAGGTCGATTGGCTGGATCGATTGACGTTTCGTGAAATTGAAATGATAAATGAACATGAAAAAAACGAATCAGAGAATATGTTTTTGTTAATCGAATTTCCGACTGTTTTGTGCGAGCAGACCAACCAATCGGTGGGTATTTAATCTTTCTTGGTGCAAGATAAGTGTCATTTGCGTGTGCACAAACGTGAACTCTTTTATTTTTTCAGTTTTCCATTGTTTACTTTGAACCGGACGGCGATCTTCATTATAAATTCAACTCAAAACCCAAATTGGTAACCGTGCCCGATACTGAAATAATGCAAGTAAGTGATTCCGAATCATCGTCAGATCAACAATAAAACGCTGCGTTCATGTTACATCGAGCGGAAAATGCTCACTATTTGCCGTGAATGGTCAGAAAGAGTTCTTTGTGCTCAGTGTAATATGATTCTGCGAAGTCGTAAGGTTTCATGATTTTGCTTTACCGAATTTCTTGACGTTCGATTTTACAGGAAAACTTAGTTGAACGAAAGCATCACAGACTGGCACGTTCTGCTCGTGCTGGATGGGACCGTGATGCCAAGCCAACGGCTGCTGTGCGAGATCAATTGCATACAATTGTATGCTATCCACCGACGACACTGTTAACGGGCGAAGAACAAGATTTAGTGTGGAAATATCGCTTCTATTTGACAAGCAACAAGAAGGCGCTGACCAAATTCCTAAAATGCATCAATTGGGAAATGAGTTCTGAAGCGAGACAGGCAATCATTTTACTCAAACAATGGACACCGATGGATGTTGAGGACGCACTCGAGCTACTCAGTCCAGCTTTCAAACACTCAGCCGTTAGGGGGTAATGATAAATAGGTTACAATTTTTTCATTTTCATGAATAAAATCGATTTTTTCGGTGAAATTTTCAGATATGCGATTACTCGTTTGAAGCAAGCTCCTGATGATGATTTAGTGCTGTATCTGTTGCAATTAGTGCAAGCTTTGAAATACGAAAATTTCAATGACATTGAGGTAATCCGAATGCTTTCTCTGTTGGGGAAATCCGAAAAATTCAATTTTGGTTCATATTTTGATTTGTAGGATGCGTTCAATCGAATCGCCGCAGACAGTGATGTGATCCAATCAATTGATGACAGTGATAATTTGGAAAACAGCAGTTTTTCATCGAATACCGAATCGCAGCAGCCATCTTCGGACAATCATCTAACGGTACAATCACTTCATAATCATTGCAAACGAGGTTCAATGGACAAGAGCCAGATGGTAACATCGCAGACAGAATGCGGTACAATGCATATGAGCCGGCACACAATCGGCAGCAATGCGACTGACTTAAATGTAGCTTCATCTCTTGTTGATCAATCGAATGTTAGCCAAACTCTAATCAGTGAATCGCCAACTCCAGCCACTTGCAATTTAGCCACTTTCTTGATTCAGCGGGCATGTCGAAACCCAACGCTGTCAAATTATCTGTATTGGTATTTGTGTATCGAATGTGAATCGCACGACACTGTTCGCAAGCAAGACGAAAAAGTGAAACATATGTACGATACCGTGCTGAAGACATTCAAAAGAAATTTAATGGCAAATGCTGAATTGAAAGCAATTAAAGTGAATTTGGAAAAGCAACAGCTGTTTATCGACGAATTAGTGAAGCTGGTGAAAATTGTGGCCAAGGAATCAGGAAATCGAAGGAAGAAATGCGAAAAATTCCAACAATTGCTGGGCGATAACGATACATTCCGTATCAACTTTTCGAATTTTGATCCGATTCCATTGCCACTTGATCCAGAAGTGATCATTCGCGGCATTGTGCCAACAAAAGTTTCACTGTTCAAGAGCGCTCTGATGCCTGCGAAGTAAATATATCCTTCCTTTCAATCGTTTTTTCCCTCTAAAATCAGTCCACTTTTTCCCATTGTTTCCTTTGAATCAGTTTAAGCATATTTTAAGAAATTCACAATTTTGCTTTTTCCTTTTGCACAGATTGAGTTGTATAACCAACACCAATGAGGAATATGTAGCAATCTTCAAGTATGGTGATGACTTACGCCAAGATCAGTTAATTCTTCAAATGATCACTTTAATGGACAAATTGTTACGTCGAGAAAATCTTGACTTGAAGTTGACTCCATATCGCGTTTTGGCGACAAGCTCAAAACATGGTTTCATGCAATACATCGACTCGGTCACGGTGGCTGAAGTGCTCGCAACCGAGGGAAGTATTCATAATTTCTTCCGTAAGCATCATCCGTGCGAAAGCGGCCCGTATGGCATTGCACCTGACATTATGGACACATACATTCGTAGCTGCGCTGGCTATTGTGTAATCACCTATTTGCTCGGTGTTGGAGATAGACATTTAGATAATTTACTGTTGACAACATCTGGTAAACTGTTCCACATCGACTTTGGATATATTTTGGGTCGTGATCCTAAGCCACTCCCTCCACCAATGAAACTAAGCAAGGAAATGGTTGAAGCAATGGGAGGAGTCACATCCGATCATCATCACGAATTTCGTAAGCAATGCTACACAGCTTTTCTACATTTGAGACGGCATGCAAATGTTATGCTCAATCTTTTTTCACTCATGGTCGACGCATCTGTTCCAGGTAATTGAAGGATTAATAAATACAACTTTATACGTTTCACTCTTGTATAATACGGTGTCCGTCACTTTTTCCGTAAAAATGAAGTTGAAACATTTTCTCTTCAAAAATGCAATTTTTTAGCGTCTAATTTTTTCGGGAAAAGTGAGAGCAACCGTGATATGCTCCGCTTCATTAAAGTTTATTCCATGAATTTCCATTTATTCAATTTTGTTTGAAAATTCTCTCCAGATATTGCCCTTGAGCCGGATAAAGCGGTGAAAAAAGTGGAAGAAAATCTGAAACTCGGCTTGAGCGACGAAGAAGCAGTTCAACATCTACACAATTTACTAGATGTGTCAATAACAGCCGTTATGCCAGCACTTGTTGAACAAATCCACAAATTGGCCCAATACTGGCGAAAATAAAGGAAAAATGGCTTCGGCTGAACAATTATGCAATAATTTATTTCTTTTGAAATTGTAATCAAATCGATAAATTTATTGAAATATTTTTTCTAAAATAAAACAAATAATTTAAATTAAGTCGTTTTATTCCAAATATCGCTTTTAATTACTAAATTTCGGATAATTTAATTTGCAACTAAGATGATTGACAATCTGAACATTAGCGTCATCAATATTGAAGCACAACCTGAAGCAAATAATTTATATTTCGAAAGGATAGAAACGAAAATTAAAAATTTCTTTGACAAAGCTGCAATGTTATCAGCTGACCGAATATTTTCAGTATCTTCAACCATGATTTGGGTATCTTGGGATCGACACAGTCTTTCCTATGTATCAAAAGGGAGTTGTTCTATAATTTTACAAAGAAAGACTTTTCACTTAGAAACATATTACCGACCAAAATTCAGTCATCATCTTCATTGTTAACAGAGAAGTTCGAAATGAAACTACAAAATTGAAAATGAAAGTGTGCCAACTTTTGACATTCGATTATTGTGTTGTTGATGACTTCGGAAAAGTTAATGATCTTTTTAAGCACTGTATATTTCCCCAAGACACTTAACCCTTATTCCTCATCAGTAACGCGAAAATCAAATGTCGGTATCAAGGATACATTAACTCAGACTAATTTTACAAAACACTTCTGTTTGGATGAAAATCAGGTTTTATTATTATTCTCACGCATTCAATTGCACTTTTAAGATGAACATAAAATTCTTTTTTCCGACCAAATCCATTGAAACAAATGTAAAGACTATTTTGGATGGAAAATGAATCCATTGCGATATGAGAGAATGATGAGAAATGAACCATAGGCTGCTGTGCACACGAATATCAAATTGGATCATTTAAACCATAGCTTAAGTCGGAGTGCATCAACGCCATTCAAATAGTAATCGAAGAGACGTTTATCTCGAACGAAACCTAAGTTTTCGTATAGCCGCAAAGCTGGTATATTGGTGATTTCCGTTTCTAGCACCACTTCGTCCGCATTATGTTCCAGCATTGCCTTAATTCAGAGATGAAAAAATTCAAAATAAAACGTTACAAAGCAATTTTATTTAGATAAATTCAAATGAAATCCGTCGAATATTGATTCAACTCACCTCGATGGCTTTCTGCACAAGTGTTGTGCCTACTTTGAGCTTTCGATAAGCAGCATCAACAGCCAGCATAGCTATATAGCCCCGTTTTGTCATTTGTCGGTGAATATCTAATTTGCAGACAATCGCTCCGATGCAATTGCCACCATCCATCGCTAGAAAGCACAATTTTGGCCAATTATGGATGAAATAACGATACGTATAAATCGAATATGGTTCGGATAGTTCACGTTGTATAACGCGCATAATATCTGGCATTTGAAGTTCATTTTCATATTCCTTGAATGTGACTTCGACAGTGGGCGTTTTAATGCTTTTGACAGACAGCGCGGATTTTGGTAACGATTGTAGCCTATTTTCGGTCGAAATCGAAGTCGATGCTGATGGTTGATGGCAATGCGCTTGACTATTGATCGATGCAATTGCCGAATGGATATCTTTGGATGTCGCAGCTGATTCGATGTGCTCGAACGAAAATTGTTGATGATCTGGTGTTTTGCTGGTGCTTGAACTGGGAAAATGAGGTAAATTGGCGGTGCCTGCCGCATAGTTCTCACTACTTTCGGCTGTTGATGTTGAATGAATTCCATTACATTGTACCGTTTGCATTCCATCCGAACTAATTTCAATGCTATTTGAGCTACTATTTACATTGTTCGTCGTTTTTATTTGATTTTGGCAATTTTTATTATGAGCTTTACAACTGTTATTATTCAATTGCTTTGACTTTTGCTTCGTTTTGTCCGCAATTTTCATGCCATTATCGCCCTGCTTCGGCGCGGATTGACTGTCAACGGTGCCATCGGATTTACACACCGACACTTTTGTTCCATTGCACTGCAAACGCTTCAGCAGCTCCTCTGAAACTGCTCGAATTTCATTCGCATTTACATTACTTGTTGAAGCCCCATCCAAACCATTTTCAGCTGCATTTGTTGTTGCATTGTGATTGACCTTTATTGCATCTTTGCTTTTATGCTTCTCTTTCTTCTTATTGTTCGTAATTTTTTTAACGTCAGTCGTGATAACATCAGTCAATGCGTCTGATCGGATTGCATCAGTCATTGCGGCCGCATTGCCATTCGATTTTGGAACCGTTTTCACTGATTTGTCTTTGTTTGGCATGTTCACGTTCGATTGCGAAGGTAATCAATTTTGTGACTGATGCATACATTCACTTAGTACGTGGTTACTAATGATGAATTTCTTCTGGTTCATTCAACTTCCAACTATCATGAGTCCGATTCAGCTAATTTTCTCATCAAAATCAATCCGATAAATGAAAATCTTGTTATATTGCCAGATTGTCGATGGTGAACTTGCACAGGTCAAATCAAGTTAGCCAAATTCACAACACACAAATAAATCTATATACATAAATTGTATCGTGTCTGCCTACTGCATGCTTGTGTTAAATCATTTGTGTGCCTATTTTAGCCCACTGCCGATGAAAAAAATCACACATTCACTCGATCAATATTGTTTAGAAGATATTGGAAACGAAACCAATTGCCACCGATAATTGATTTAAACAATCGCGTTTATCTTACTGTGTTTTCACACTTGCAGTTTTTATTCCCTGTCGTAATACAAAAAAAAATCTCTTTTTTTCTTTCCTTCATGCGAAGACAAGAATGACTATGGTTATATTATGTATTGCAATGATGTTTATTCGTACAGCAGCTGTGACATTTGATGGGGGAGGCGCAATATGCAGCTAATTTATGGAATTCAATGGGAAAAATGCATAGCAAATGGAGCTCATTATCATTTGCATTTAAATGCATTGAGACGATTTGTTTTAATTTTTTAATTTCATTGGAAAATTAGTAGAAAGTTTTGATTCGTATTCATTTCTTGCATTTTTCAAGCTCTCATTTTGTGCTGGCAACACTACGTGCATCTTTTGTCAAATGTCATCGCTGAATGTCAAAACAAATGAGCAGAAACCTAACCATACTTCGAACATGAGAATGAAAAGTTCACTTGTGAACAGCCTTTCTAGGCAATATCAAAATCAAAATCCAAGGGCTGATAAAAAAAAATGAAAATGAATGCACTAAATTAAAGAACGCAACTTTTATTAGGGATTATTGTGTTTTTTTCTGTGTCTAATTAACAATTCTCATATTTATTACACCGAAACTAAATGTTAACCGTTCATTTTCTTGAGTAAATCTTCATCTTGCATGGACATTGCGGTTAACTTTTTGCCGATGCGCTCGTGAATATCGAGATATTTGGCGACGCAGCGATCCAAGCAGACGGCTTCACCTTTGCCCAAATCGGCTTCACCGTACTTGGGTGGAATGCACTTCCGATGACAGGCCTGTGTCATGCGATTGTACAAATCGGACATCATCTCGATTTCCATATCCTGCATCATTTGCAGTTTTGCTTGATCTGCTGCGCTCATATTTTGTGCCATTGTTCGTGATATCAATTTATGTTTGGTTGAATCCTATTGCTTTGATGTGAATTTGTCGGGCAGATCGTACTTTCCTGTATTCGACTCTTGCATTCGCTGTCGGACTTTGTAGTCGTTATATCGTCGAGCGTCAATTGATTTCTTTGAGAAGTAAAGCGCTGTAAAACTTAGTCCAACAAGAACCCCCCTAAAAAACGACAGAAAAATGTGTCTTCTTTTTTATTCCATTTTTTCGATTGTTAAATTGAATAAGAATCTTGAAAACATCACAAACATAGCCTCAAACATAATTTTGATCGACAAAATCTAATGCGTTTTAATTTCTAATACAAAACAGAACCAATCACAAGGCAAAAGTTCAAATTTTAAGTAATTTCCAGCTTAAATCCACTTACAAACTGCTTACCAACCAATTGCGATTTTTCCAAAGTGAGCACCACCAGCCATATCGTGCTGAGCTTCTGTCACTGATATCTCTATCAGCTGTACTGAAATCGATAGCTCTCTTTTCACTCATTCAAAATAAAACAGCATGAGTAGAAAGAATTTGACAGATACAAATGCGTTACACCAATTCAAATAGACATGAACCGAGGAATTTGTGCTCATTGCTTCATTTCAATTTATTTGCTAATTTAATGAGTTGATTTCTTCTCTCTTTCCAATCTTGAGATTACAGTTTTCAAATGAGAACTCTTAATATTAAACGCCAAATATATGTTAATATTATAAATTAAATCAGTTTTGGTGTAATTAATTCAGTGTGTTTGCTGCCCGTAGCCGTGATGAACTGTGATATCCTAATGGATTGAAAAATGTCAATAAAAAATAAATTAGTTGTAATAATTAATTCATATATATGCTCTTTTTTCTTCTAATAATTTGAACTGACTATTTCTGTAAAATTGGTGAAAATTTACCTGAAATTGATGGTGGCTCAGTTCTTTTGGTTCGCTGTTGCTGCCACTGCCACTGCCATAAGAGCCGCCATCCGATTCGGACTGATGTTCAACGGTTTCGTAATGTTGATGCTGTTGTGATCCATCGTAGTTTCCGCCGTAGCCACCATCGTGCCCAAGACCCTCATATGAATGCAACACATAATCTTTGTGATCGGTCTCATTTTCCAATTCTAATCCATGCGAGTGACTTTGCTCCGTTTTTGGGTGCAACACCTTTGTTCAATTTAAATCAGACGCATTTTAATGAAATTACAGAGCCGAAAAAGCAAACGGTGCACAAATGCAAAAGATGAAAATGCATTAAAATAATATTGAATTGTTCACCTTCAATTTGTGTTTAACGCCGCCGACTTCGATGGGATTCTTCAGATAATGTTGATCTTCCTTTTTCACATAGACTGGCACCGCGTGAAAATGATGAATCTTGAAACTTTGATGCGATGTGGCATGTTCATGATCGATCTTATGGTGATGATCGGTTTCCGATTCCGATGGTTCCGCGTCGTGAATCACTCCGGCCAGCGATGCAGCGAACAATGAACAGAAAATCTATACACCAAATAAAAAGTAGAATTTATGGGAATATTACTTTTCGCACTGATGACTCTTCACACTTACAAAAGTTTTCAACATTTTTCTTGTCCTTTTTTTCTTTCAGCTATTTCACAATAAATCACAATTGAACCGACAATTTTTTTTTTTTGTATGCACTTTTACTTTTTTCTGTAGCGTTTTTAATGTCGGATTTTCCGTTATTGTAAATCGCTGATTGATACAAAATGTAACTGAATGCACCGCCGATATGCACTGCACAAATTCAACACACACACGACCGCTTCGAAAAAGTTCCAAAAGTTGAATGTACGAAATTAACTGAAACTTAGCTCTATATATATACACAAACATTCGTTGACCCCTCTATTTTTTGAAACTCGGGAAGTGTGATTTCTCATGTGTTGAGCGCACTCTCGTGCTCACAAAATATCAATTCACCGTGTTTTCACTTACGATCGCATTCGATCCGATGATGGTTGTTCATGATTAAATCTGCAAAAGATTACATTCGCGCCATTTCTCATAATCATATGTAACGATTCGCCACGATATAGCGACTAAGCCGTTGTTTTGTGTTTTAACTTCGGAAACGATTCGGTTGCAGCGGAGAGACATGGAAAAGAACTTGATTTTCAAATGTTGTTGTTTCAATGAAGAAAAATAATTTAAAAAAAAACGTCAATTACACTCAAAATTGGATGAAAGCAAATAAACATGGGCCATTGGAAGAAAGAGAGAAGAGGCAAAGTTATGCACAATAAATAGACACGTAAACTTGATTCGTGCGTCGCACTATTAGATGAAGTCATAAAATGTTATTGATAATGATAACAGTCATGTATCAAGTGTTATCGATTGAAAAAAGAGAAAACAACAAAAAGGAAGATGAGTTTTAGTCATTGTCATTAGACAAAACAGATACATATAGTTCCTCACTGTTCGTTTTGAAGACGGAGGAAAACGTGTTGAGTGACGATTTTTTCAAAGCTATCTAGGCAATTATTTCCTCGGCGCATAACTTCAAATTGCTCAAATTATCACTAGCAATAATGATAGCAATTTCGAATTCCGAAAATGTCTGACACAATGAGAAAAAGCAGCGGCCAATGTTCGTTTTGTTCGCCGCTCCATATCATTTCCCTTTTGCGAACAACATTTCGCATTGGGTTAGTGTTACGATTTCTTTCCACCAGAATAATTTCGATGTAAAAATTAAATACTTCATTTTCTTTCTCTATTCGTATCGGCTCGATGTTACCTTTTTTCGATTAATTATTTACAGAAATGCGCCAAGTGCTCACATAATACAATGTATAAGGCTTAAAACAATGCAAAAAAATCCTCAAGCAATCTTCAGCAAAATCATTACCATACTCAGCATACGTTCGAAATGTGGAAAAACATATCTAATGTACAGCCAATGTAAAAGCAATGTCAGTCACAAGATATGCGCATATTATTCGCTGAATTTGATAGCAAAACACAAATCGGCTGCTCTATTATACATTCGAGTGGCAAGAGGCGAATGAAATGCAAACAATTGATCGGCGTTCGAATAAGGGAAATAAAGTACGTAATCCGTTGTAGTTGCGTGTACGTTGTTCATACATGCACAGTGCAAGATCCAATTTCTCACTTCTCATCAAGCAACAGCAGCAGTAGCAAGAAGAACTGAATTTATCATCCGTCTTGTAAATGTGTCATGATGCATAAGCAAGTATGTGTGAAGCATCTACCATATCTTTTACATTTCCTGAAATCATTATTATTTCTTTGTTATCTTCCCGTTTTTGTAATAACTTCTTGATTCCGCTTTCTTTCTCCTGTATGGGCGCGCGCGAGATCACACACAACCGCACAGTCATTTCCATATTTGTTCATCGTGATTGTACAGATTTTATTCAAATGACTTTCAAACAATGAGAGAATTTTATGCACAATACGCAAATGAGATCTGCACCACACAATACAGTATGCATGTTTTGATTCGCCTTTTCATGGGACATTTTATGTAAAATCGCGCGATCCAATCATTGTACAAAATTCACTGCGATGTCGGATTTATGTTGAGTCAATATCGAAACCATTTCAATTCGGTTGATGGCAGCAAAATCGAAACCGTTGTATCACTTTTCTGACATTTTGGTACAAATCGAAAATTCACTTCCATTAGTTGCTTACATAAAATTGTGCGCACGTTACATTTATTCCGCTCCATTCCCTTTATGGGACTGTAAGATGCATTTATTCTGTTATCAAAACCATCGAATTAAAACCAAAATGAAAACGAAAATCTATTTTACATGTTGAATTGAAATGATATAATTGCAAAGTGGATTTACCAATGATAATTTTCATTGTACCAAATTGTGTTTTATGTCACCTAATTTGGAAAGGCACATTTTTCATTTCATTTCATTCAAAAAGCCGAGATTTAAAAAAAAACAACAGAATATTCATTTTACGATTTACCGTACACAACTGGTATCTATTTTCCGATGCAATTGATTGCGAGATATTTTCTGTAAGGTGCTTTAACACAGAAATCTACGAGCTTTGTGCTGAAACAAACAGCATAAAATCAATTGTCCAAGAGTATACTGATCACGTTGCCTAATGCAACCGTTGCATTGTACTCAATAATCGCTTTATAATTTAATGTCGTCGAAACAAAAAAAAGTTATAAAAAACAGTAAAGAAAGTAAAAGTAATCATAAATACGGCAATCACTCGTATACAGAGTAAGACTGGTGCTAAATTCATCATTCGGAACCGCTTATTGAGCGCGCGACGGAGGCACTGTCTATTACTTGCGTACGTAAGACATGTTTCTGTACATTTTTTTCGTAGAAATATCGTTTGTGGTTCGCTGCAAGTGCATCGCTCCGTATAAGAGTTCAAGTTCAATAAAAACACCTAATCCACAGCTATATTTCATTTATCATGCGAGCGCAACGAACGACACAAGATACAATCTGCCTCATGACGGCATGGAAAATCAAATTGAAAGTAATATTGCACGACATAATTATGGCCGAACTGCGTGTTCATCGTAACACGCAACGTTATGCTAACCAGTTGCTAATTAATGGGATTGAAAATCTGACACCACAGCACGTCACAATTATACCGGCAGACTCACCCGTTGCATGTTTCAACCAATGGCTTGATACGATTTTTCCTTTGAAAGAATTTTGCTGCAAAAAATGTTTTTCCTTTCGTAATCAATTAACCACTATCATTTTATATAATTTATCGCTACATCAATTCGTACAGTTGCATTAGCACTTGACTTCTACGATCTTCAGTTTCATGTCAGTATTTAAATTACTATATTTGTTTATAATAAATGGGCAGCCTTTGCAGGTTGTTCAAGTTTATGGCATCGCGTATTCGATGCATACATATTTTTTCGACAAAGAGAAAGTTGCGAGTAATTTAATTAGAAATCTCAACAGAATTCATATATCTTCAAAGATACCGAAATAATAATGAGAAACTTTCTGAAAAACGTTCTGATCTGGTTTTAAAATGCTTAAAGAACTTTGAAAAATGATTTGGAATTCGGATGATATAATTAAATTACTAGATGTACGACTTAAATGTTGGATTTAAACAACAATTCATTCAAAGTCATATTTAAACGATTCTTCAAGTTTTTGAACAAAAGTCGTTTAAATCCAACACTCAAACGGTACATGTGCCAAAATTTCTGGGATTTGAAACATATCAAATATTTTCAGTGAATGCCAATCGAAGAGCGTTTTTATCGACATTATCGATACGGAATTTTATTCGATCGTCAAATAGAGAATCAAGCTAAGACTTTTCAATTTTTGTCTATTTCTATCAGTATAATTGATTCAAATGCGAGACTTTGCATCCATAACCATCACCAATATTTTGGTTTTAATAATGTAACATGAATCAGTCTGAAAAAAAAATTGTGCAACATGAATATTTTCGCATTTTCCGTGAAAACTACAAAAGATACGAAATCATAATATGTTTTCTACAAAAGTTAAGACATCATCAGTTCGTACAAATTCGTAGGACATTTTGATTTCGTATCTTTTATAGTTTTCCCGGGGAATGCGAAAATATTTAAGTTGCACTTGTATTTTCACATTGATTCAGGTTTCTCTAGCAAAACCAAAAAATTGGATATCTTTTCAATTCTTACCAATTCATTTGTCAACTGGCGACCTCAAAAACAGTAACTGGAGCATTTATTGTATATAAGAGAGTATCCAATTTTAAACATAGAAAACATTACAAAAAAATAATATCGAATATTATCGATTCATCAAATGATAACAAATAAATGACTTAACAAAGCTGAATGGAGCAAATCGTTCGTCATTCAAGTAAACTTCTTTACAAGGAGGCGCAGCGGCAATACTACGTGCCCTAACTACGCTATGCAAAATACATGACGTAGTCTACTACGCGCCCTGCCGCGTTTGTATGGTCGTTGCGCCCCTCTGCTTCTTTAAGGAAATGAAAACTTAATTGCTTATATTAATAGACGGTTCCTAATTCATCCAAAATGTCCATGAACATTTGGAATTAGCGCACTGCACAGAAATAAACCATTAATATTTAGAGAAGAATAAAAAAAAACTGTTCACAAATCGATTAAAATAAGAATTATTTGTCATTAAGAATTTGAATTTGAACAAAATTTATAGAAATTTCGAAGTGATGTCACCTGCGCAGTTTGAATTCTACTACGGAAAATAGGAAATATTTGAATAAATTTCAACAATAATCTTGTGAACCCTAAAAGTAGCTTTTAAAATTGAAAATTCCAATAAAAAATACGTGCATTATAATATTATGACTGTTAAAATATAAAATAACAGAGATAAAATTTAAAATACAATCATCAGCGCCATTCATACGTCAGGCGTGTAAACAACATTAATCTATATAAACGAAACATTCAAAGATGACGTCAATTTACTGTGAAATGTCAAAGCAATTGCGATAGTCAAAGTAGCAAAAAGAAACATCCAAAGATTGTGAATTGTTTTGTTGGGTCTAACAAAATAATTTTTGAAAGAAGAATAAAGTTTTGGGCCGAATGTCTTCACCACCAGCACCAAGGAAGCCTCCGCGGGGCGTGAAATATCCCAAAGACACGGTAAGTCACACCAGAATTGCACACCAAACAATGCAAAATCGGTTGGATTCTGATTGCAAATGTTGATAATTTTAAAATGGGAGTTTTCTTATCACTCAAATGTACGAATTGAATTAGCCTTAAAAATAATAAACTTATTATGTGAATCCAAAGAGTGGAAGCGGACTATTGGTGGCTGTTATCAAGACATTGGACGCAAGTGAGACGAATGAAGAGCGTCAACAGGAGAAGCTGAAGATTGAAAAGGAGTTCAAAAAGACCGACAATCGCTTGAACGATTTAGTTGCCAAGCATGATGGTGATTTAACGCAAGTAATGCAATTATTCGGTCAAGTGTCGACTTTGATAACGACATCGCGCACCAAAATCCACACAGTCAAAGAGAATTTGATGGCTTGCAAACATCTGCTGCGATGTCGTCGTGATGAAATCCAGAAGCTGTACAAAGACGCAATGCAACAAAAGTACTCATTGGAAATGTTGGAGCAAATGTAAGTTTAAATTGTGTGTCAATGCCAATTCCTTGAAATGTGACAATTTATTGACATTTCTTTTTGTTCAAGTGATGAGTTACGTAAGGTGCCTTCTAAAGTGCAATCGTATACAAACAAACGCCATTATTTACATGCCGCCCAAGTGCTAGTTAAGGCGATTGATCTGAGCAACGGACGATTACGTGATGTCGAAGGTTTGAGTGATTTGCGTCAAGACTTGGATAATCGAAAAAATCAATTGTATTTGAAAATGATTGAGGAATTAAATCGGCATTTGTATCAATTGTCAACGGCTGATGCACTGTCAAATTTTCAACGTCGAACGTCGTCGACGAGAAGAAGTGATAACAATTTAGTGTCACCATTTCAACGAAATGTTATGCGACGTTCGACTGAACGGGCTGAGGCAAATGCCAAGATTCGAAAGGCACTTTTTGAAATGGCTCAAGGTTTCGATGTGGACAAAACTGAAGTGATCGAAGACTCTGAATTGTTGGACGTTGATTTGAGCAGAAACTATTTTATTGGCATAATTGTTGAGTGTTTTGCTTTGCTGAAAAAAGTACCAGATTCATTGGATGCGCTCCGCACACAAATTCAACCGGAACTATTAGCTATTGTCACAAGAACTTCACAGCACTTGTTTTCCATTCTAGCTGCAGAACAATCACAAACGGATGATCAGAATCATCCGCTACTTGAACTTCTCAGCTTGGTCCACAAGCAATTCAAATTGGTTGCCAATGCACATAATTTGCTATTGAAAAATTACCTCAGTGTGACGCAACGTCATGGCATCGTTGTGAAGCCATATGATATGGCCGATTACTGGGGACACGCTCAAGCTGTTGTGAGTAGCTGAATCTAGCTTCGCCCAATGTTATTACATACTGATGATTTACTTTTCCATTAGCTTCAACTACTTTTGACCGATTATTTGGACATTCAAAATACCAACACAGACGATCGGTCAACTTCCGGATTTGTTGAGCAAACAAATAACATCAATTCATATTTCAGCCGACGAAAAATCAATTCGTAAGATTTCATGCAAAAATAAACCTAATTTCGATGCCAATGGCATTGAGTGAATACGTTTTAGTATTGCACAATCTCCTTTTATGTGTTTTCTGAAAAAAAAAAAACATATTTCTCATTAATATGCTTTGTTTTAGGCGAAAAACTCTGTTCAAATTCGATAAGACTCCTCAATTTGTGCAGGACGGACCAAAGGAACATCGACGCAATGCCTCCGACATGTCAACTGATGAAATGTTGAATGCGATCAATGAAGACCGAAATAAAGGCACAAAAACGCTTGTATGCCAGCCAGATCCGGCGCTCATTCGCAAAATCTATTTGCCATTGTTGAGTTATACTCAAGAAATTGAAGAGATGATCAAATCAAAACCGAACCAATCGAATGCATTCAATGAGTTTTTGAATGCGCATATTAAAGACATATTTTTGGCAAAAGGTCATAATCG
Source organism: Obolodiplosis robiniae (assembly GCA_028476595.1). NCBI lineage: Eukaryota > Metazoa > Arthropoda > Insecta > Diptera > Cecidomyiidae > Obolodiplosis > Obolodiplosis robiniae. Next base: position 16,071,703 of record CM052015.1, on the reverse strand, counting down.
CAATTTGCAATTGACCATCGAGTCGTTGGCAAAGAACCATGATGCGTGGAGGGCAATCATTTCTCCGGAAGAAATGAAAAGCATGGGTTTGGCCAGACCTTTACTGCAGAGCACCGTTTTGGTTGAGCAAAGTAAGATTTCTAACGCCACATTCAAACAACTTTGGTTACATGAGTTCAAATCATTTCAGAAATTACGGAGACAAAAAGCCTCATCCAAGATTTGCCGAATTATTCGGATGATTTATTAAAAATGGTATGTTCTTTGCTTAAGACATATCGCGAAACCTGTCAGGCTGCGTATCGAGGTATTGTTCAACCGGAAACTGAAGATAAACGCATTTATAGCGTTGCCTGGCTCAAAGATGAGGATATATCGCGTTTTCTAAAGTATGATTTCACTGCGAACTAAATTTTGGAAAAAGCTACAATTGCGAATTTTGATGAAACAATTGTCTTTCAGAACACTTCCGAATTGGACCGATTTGAAATCGTCGCGCTCAAAAATAATGTCAATGGCTGACAAAAAGTTAATGAAAGCCACACATTTGTACATGACGTCAGAAGAAGAGAGTCCCACTCAAGTGCAACAGAGAAATATACGTGAAGCAGAAATGTTGACGAGTAACTTGGGAGAAGGGTTTATCTCTTACCAAGAAATTCTATCGGATATCGGCGTCCTCAAGGAGTTGGCCATTCTTCAAGAGAGCATGGTATGTGACATCGCATGCCATTCAATCGATAGACACTTTCTAATATTTTGTTTGAATGCAGGAATGGTTCTCGCATCGAATCACCGAATTCGCTAATGATCTGCGCAAGCCCATTTCAAACCGTGTGTGTTCAGAGACAAGCAATGATATTGAGGTCACTATCAAAGATGGAACAATAAAAGTGCTCACAAATTTGGCACTAGAATTCGATGATCTAGCCAATACATGTTTGTTGGTGCTGCATTTGGAGGTGCGCGTGCAGTGCTTTCATTATTTGAGAAGCAGTGAAAAGAATACAAAGTTCAATAAAAGCGCAAATGATTCACTCGAACCGGATAGTAAGGTGTTGAAGCTGACCAAAGTTCTATCGGATATGGATGAAGCACTAAATGCCACTTTACATCCGAGGAAAACGAAGGTGAGTCATGAAGAAAACACATATAAATGGTGATTTCGGTTTTCCAATCGCAATTACCGTCAAAACGGATTATTCTACTTTGATATCATTTGTTGCAGTATATTTTCGAAGGTCTGGCTCATTTGGCGGCTCGAATTTTGATAATGGCATCAAATTCAATGGAAATCGTCGATCAAGCTAGCGTTCAACGGATGTGCCGAAATGCGATTGCGTTGCAACAAACGTTGAGCAGCATCACAGCAACTCGTGAAATTGCTTTGGACAATGCGAGGAATTTCTATGAAATGCTATACATGGATCCAGAGGTTTGAAATCCCACCTTTAATTTAAATGAGTCCATATTAATTTGAAGGATTATTGTAGGAGATTTTGGCGAATTTAATTGAAAAAGGTGCGCAATTCACTGAGATGCAGTATTTGAATGCATTGCAAATGTCGTGCAAGGCCAAAGGTATCACCGATTCCAACACTATGGCCACCTATCAACAGAAGCTCTCTGATATACTTGGTACAAAACCGACAATGGGTGTAACTGTTTAGATCAATAATTCCTTCTTCCTGCATGGAATAGCTATTCGAGAATTGGTCGATTTTATATTGACGCACTAATCATGTTCAATTCACGCTCAATATTGAAAGAAAATGTTAAACTTGACAATATTGAAATGTTATACAGAGTAATGACTCAAACTAATCTAATCAGGCCGATTGTATTGTTCTGAACGCATGTCAAAAGTCAATTCAAAATGAAAATATTTACAAATAGAGAAGTAAATGTTATAACCTGAAAACGGAGAAAAATTAAATAAAAAATCGCATAAAAATTTAGTTTTGAAAATTATGGAATTATTTTATTAAATGTATACATTGCGAATACAAGCTTGTTAAAAAGTTTTTTGAGTTAATTATCGAAAGCGGCGAATGTGCCAAATTATCAAAACTGTGCAAAATGTTATGATTATGACTTGATCTATCTGCGGCGTCTTTCGGTCTTTTTGGTTTTCTTCGGCCCCTTAACGAAGCACCAATCAACTGAAATCGATTGGCCAAGAATCATACTGCCGTTCAATGCTTCGCGTGCGGCCTGTGCCTGCTTGTATGTTTCGTATTCCACCAAAGCGTATCCTTTCAAAAAACCAGTACGTCGATCCAAATTCAAATGGATATTTTTGATGTCACCGTATTCGCAGAACTTCTCTTGGATATCGTCTTCTTGGGCTTCTTCATGAATATTTGTGACAAATAAAATCCAACCTTCAACTGAACGTTGTGGTCCTGGTTCAAATTCATCATCTTCGTCATTTCGGACCCGCTCGTAATTTTGAATATGCTCTCGAACATTGCTTTCAGTGCCAAAACCACGTCCCTTACGTTTGCGAGCCTTTTCTTTCAATCGAACAATACCTTGGTCACCATCTTCATCGACTTCAAACTCTTCAGCATTATCAATGTCCAAAACATCAGCCATTGCTCTTGATTTCACTTATAAAAATAGCTTTTAATAAGTTTTAAATGAAAATATTGGCCAAATTTACGGATTTTCGCAAAGTTATGATGACAAATCTGAAAATATTTATGAAGATTCGATTTGCCGATGCTTCACTAATGACAGAGCGTGCGGTTGTTTGACAGTTTTGTCAATGTATAAATATGGCGAAGGCGAATTCATGATGGCACATATAACCACCAGATGGCGCTTCGACACATTTCAGCGTAAAAGTTGCATATTTTCAAAAAATATGATTTAGATTTTATTTTGTAAATTCTTCAATCAAATAGTTTCAAATAATTCCTTGCAACAAATTGAAATGTAGTGACATTTATAGAGAAACATGGATTCTAATAAAGGAAAACAGGCCCTTAATCGTCCGTTCACATAGTTGAGACTTACCCATCTAAATCTTTGTTTTGCTTGTAAAATCCAATGCTGCTGCAATCGCGGGAGGAGAGAATGAATTGAACACCCTTCATTTATTTTGACATTAAGCAATGATTTATTTCAGTTTATTATACTTAACATCTAATAAACCATTTTGTATGTATATTCGTATAGATAAATTTATTATCAATATCAGTAATTTTCATGTTCATTTCGTGTGCTATAATTGTAAATGAACAATTTGGTATCTAGAACATCATTTTACCAATTACATCATTTTACGAATCGCTGTACAATTGCAACGAACGCGAATAATTTAGAGTATTATAAATTTTGATACAAAAAGTGTTGATACAAATTTCTCATTTAATTTTTCATTTGTTTTTCAACGTTTTCAATTGATGATATGCTGGAATCTATTGATCGTAATCAATGCGGCTTACATGCAAGGGATATGCTTTTTTGTGTGAATTGGTGGCTTGATTTAATTCAAATTAAGCAGTTGAGGGCATTTTGGTGAATGGAAGGGAAGATGTGAGGTCTTGGATTTGCCGCGAAAATACCAGTCTTTTTGCTTGCTTCTCGTATAACATTTGTGTTTTGATCTTCCGACAGGAAGAACAATATCTTGAGCATTTTCGACATGCAGCGACGAGAAAATGGAACTGAATCCATGCGTAAATATAAAAACTCAAATTTGCAACTATGTTTTGTTGACTGGCAAAGGATGAACATTCCATAAGCGGTATAAATGCACTTTTCTAGAAGTGTTCGAGGTGCGGATGAATGAAGCATGTGATATGTCGAAATCTACAATTCAATTTATTTTATGAAAATTTCGATTTGTAAAAAATGTGTCATTGTAAAGAAAACATTTGCGATATATCAAAAATTCTGCATCGAAATACTTAGCGGTTGTAAATTGTATCTGGTATGATTTCAAAAATATTGTCAGTTGTACGTTGCATTCGGCGGTGTTTTTTCATCATTGTATTTGTTTAATGTTATTTCATTGATTTCAGTGTATCAATGTTACAATTATCGTCGTGTGAAATTTGAACTGTGACGAATCATAAGTATATTGCAAGACATTTTCCAATTGAATTGATGACCAGTTTTGCATCGATTCAATCTATTCAAATTATAAAACAATTTTAATTTGCTCACACATTTCAATATGAATTTTTCGTTTTTGACATTCAGTCAGATTTATTGTTGAATATACAGTCAGATAGCTTTAAATCAGTGAGAGAATTTGTTGTTCGTTCATGGAAAAGAATGAAATAAAAATTAATTTGAAGATGATTCACGATTTTGGCAGTTATTTTCCATTTAAGGTCGTTGTTATTTTAGAAGGTTAAGATGATATGGTTTATGTTTTTATGAGTAGATGAAGCTCAAGCATTGGTTTTGTCTATATGAGTTATGGGTTTCAAAAAATATGGCCAACTTTTTCAACATTTACCAATTATTTTCGAGTACATGAATATATGTCTATGAATCAAGAGTATTGTTTGAATTGATGAGATGTAGCCGCTGCAGCGTAGAGGAGTGTTTCCAGCAATTTTGAAGATAAAGCGGTTGAGAGCCACTTCAAATTTATTCGGTGATTGTTGAAGAAAACGGCCGACGCCAACGCTACATCTCTCCAATCCAAATTAAAGTAGAGCGGTTTTCGTTTAATGCGAATCGGCACGTTGCCATATGAAAGCTGAGTGGTTTAAAGCATAGAATGTAGCTTTGGATAGCATTGAAATATATCCACTAGTTAAATTCATACAAAATATTCGAGTGATATTATATTAGAATAGATTTGTTATGATAGAAAAAACCTATTCATAATAATAATTCCATATATTGGTTGATTGGGCATTTTTGAACGTAGATGAAATCGACTGAAATTTCTAAAAAAAAAAAAAATCTTTTAAATGGAAAGAATATAGAAAAACTACATGACGTAAATCATAATTATTGATTGTACAATTGAAAATAATGATTTGTGGCGTGTCAAGCGCTAAGTTTATGGCTAAATACTTGAAGACACGAAACCTTGATGAAAGGCTCATCATCTGGACTAAATACATCTACAAACTACATTTGTCCTTTTTCCATTGAATTATTCTCGTTTCTTTTTTATCAAGTAGTTGTTGTTAGAGCCTGAGTATGGGTTTTATATTCATTGATATTTTCGGTTGAAATAGATAACGAACCGAAATTCGACCATTTCGTAGATACGTTTAAATATATTTCTAAAGTCTAGAAGATTCATAATTCTAATCGCTGGTCTGGCATCTGTCTGTGTTGAGATCGATTGAGAAAAGCTTGCGAATTATTATTTAAAGCTCTTTTTTTGTTCTGTTCCGAATTGAAATGAATGGGCGCAAATTGTTACCCAGAACCAAAAAAATAATAGTGAATAAATGCCATTGCTATTTCATTCGTGATTGTTGCTACATTTAACTATCTATATATTCCGTCTGGCTCATTGCATCCAACATCAATCGCTGATTGATCCTATCAAATCACTTAAATTAAGTCCCAAATTCAAACAAGAATTGGAGAAAGGAACGAAAACTATATACTACGAATTATCCAAAGAAAATTATGTACAAAAATTCGGGTTTGAAACAATTCCCATTTTAAATTAAAATTAGGCGTAACAGAAAGAAAATATACAATTGCTTGTAACGAACAAAACCAACAATGGATTTCGGTAATATGAATATTGTTTGAGTGTTTAGCTGATTGTGTCATTCAGATTTCACGCATATTTATCAATTTCGTATATATTTGATGGCATTTTCATTCACTTACACACACATTGATCAATGTATATGAGCAGCGGTGATTGCATTCGCATAGATGTCACGATCCTGATCGGAAATCATTGAATAGTTGGCTGAATCTCGATCTTCTGGAATGCTGCTGAATACCAATGGATCGTGCAGTAGTTTCGAGAATGTGTGATGGCCGGCGCCCAAGCCCAAAATACCATATGGCGAATCGGCGGTTTGAACATGCAACGGCACTCGTCGAATGAAATTCGTTGGATTTGCATATCGAACTCCATTTGGTAGAGTTGTGTGTAGCTGTGGCTTTGAACCACTAGGCGTTATAAATTGAGGCTTGTGCTGTTGTTGTTGTGGATTTGTGATTGGTAGAGGCATGGTGTTGCAATGATTTGTATAATCATAAAATGGTTCAGCCGAATGAACGCGATGAATTGGAAGCGTTGCACTTGATGTGTCTTTATTGAAACTCAACATTACCATATTTGTGGATCGACCGAATGGCTCTTCTTGAATGGCTGGCGGTGGCGGTTTGACGGCTTTTATTTGCCGTGGCCGAATTATGACCTCTTCCCGTTCTTCGCCCGAGTGTATTCCACTTGACGATGAATCGGATGCGGCGCGTTCGGGCGGCGATGTTGAACATTCGGTCGATACACTGTCGGTGCATGGTGTCAAAATGTCATGCGCCATTCCAGAATCACCTCGAAGAATGCATCGCGTCGTTTGCGATAAAATCTGCAATATCCATTCAATTTGATTCATATGAAAAACACATTCATTTTACATCTTGCAATTGAAATGAATGAAAATATATGTTGGACTGACTCACATGAGATTCATTCGAATGCACAATCACAGTGACCGGATTGACAAGGGTTTCTGTTGACGAATCACCATATGGCTCGAAATCATCATCATCGAGTGGCGGCGGTGGCGGTGGCATTGGCGGTTCCAAGTCTCGTGTCGACGCATATGTTACGCTATCATCTCGTACACAATCCAATAGTTTGCCTTCTTCCGATGTATCATCGGCCGTATCACAATTGGCCATGCTGATACGTTTTGAAATGAGATTAAAATGCATGAGATCGTCATCGGTTGTGCCTCTTAGTGTAGCATACTCTCCTTCATCAATTTCCCGCGCAACACTGGGCATACATATCGAGGTTCGACAGCTCGAATTGCTATTCGTGCATCCAACCGAACAGAAAAAAAATAGACAGAAAACAATGCAAATGTATATATTTCAGATTAGTCAATGAAATAGGTCAACATGCTCTAGCTACTATACATTTCTATACACACAAAAAGGCAAACAGATTAACATAAAACAAAAGAGATGCAGGCATATAAACAAACAACATATTTTAAATGAAAAACGCAAACAAAAGACAAGAATTTACAGCATCTCGGTGCTTGTTGGCGCTGAGTGCGCCCGCGCTCATTCCATTTTAGTGCAAAACAATAACGGTTTAGTATGTTTTAAGTACAATGAATGGGATTGAATACACACACCAGATAACAAAAAAATGGAAAATGTAAATGAACATTTTTCATTTACTCAAAATCAATGAAAACAGCTAGAAAAAAAGAACACATATTTTCCAGATGAGTGATTGAATGGCACACAAAATAAAACAGAGCAAAACTCAAATAGGAAAAAGGAAAATGCAAATCTATTGTGAGTACAAGCTGCTAAAAGCTCTCTCTATATTCAGTCACACGCAAGTGCATAATGATTGCGAAGTGAAACGATGCAAACACATTCCCATCCCGAAATCGGCATATATTCTCGCTTCATTTAATTTTCGGTTGGTTGGTGTGTATGTGTATGCGTGTTTGTTCACTTTTCATTCGATTAAATGTTGTTAGTTCTCTTTGTTTACCGCTTGCCATCTTGTTCGTCAGCCAAATTGTTATCGGATAACGTACTTGGTACATCGTTAAATGTTACTTTCAATTTCGGTGAGCTCGGCGGTAATTTTGGCCAGTAAATGGTATCCTCACCAGAACTGTCGTTTAATTGAGTTCCAGCCGGTGCGGAGTGTTGTTGCCGGCTTAATCGCGGTGACATGAGCAGTGGCTGCTTAGCTGGCTCATTATGCAAATGAATATTATCTAACGGTGGCAATTTGAAACTCCATCGGCGTTTTGCCGTTAGGCCGAGCCATAAGAGGATCCAGAAAAATATGTGCATCACAGATGATAGTGCTAATTAGTGGGAGAGCAAATTCAGTTTTTGTGATGTTTAATCAACATAGTTAAGTACATTGTAGAACGAATTAAGGTTAGAAATAATCACCCTCGCTCGTTCGCTACTCCGTAAGGTAGAGTTTCAAGCGTAGGCAATTTCAGACAATTTCTTTAATTTACGTAACAGTAATTTAATTTACCTGCTAATAAAACAGCGCCATCCAGACTGCCTTTGTAAATAGCACTAAAGTCATGCATTAAAGGAGCTTTGACAACGGCTAATGCCAAGATAAAGCAAAGTGATGCACAATGTGCAAAGTAGGCCCAATTGTCTCCCGACTTGGTGGAAATCATGCGACGATCACGTACTCGGGATGACAAACGTCCGTGTCCGTACAAATATAGAATTAGTGATGACGATATTATGAGCATCACTGATAAGATGTACAAAAGCAGTGAGACAGTTCCATTGAGCAGCAACGCTGGATTCTGAAATGCAATTGTTGCCATTGCAAATTGTTCACAAATGAAAATTCATTAAAAACAATTGATGGGAAAATATTGTAAAATTTATATGGAAATGTTCAATGTGCAAGTACTCACTTGTAACGGAAGTTTTTGTCCAACAACTTGTAATTTATAAATGACCGAAACGCCAGCAAACACCAGAAGTAAATCGATTGCATTCGCAATCATCTGAACGCTAAATATAAATGCAAACGCTTTCGATGTATTCCAATAAACGCTCGGATATCGTGACGACCATACAATCAAAGCGACAACAAAATTCATGAATTCGAAACTCGGCAATGTTGTCATCCAACTTTTCGTATCTATGAATGAAAAAGGATGAAATATTCATTTAAGTATTCCGGTGAAGAGTGTGGGCGCACTTCCGCTTCTTCCGACGGCATATTTCAACCCATGCGTTTGATTGATATTTTACTGTGTATGCGTTTGAGTTTGATTTTGTATGTGCGTGTTTATGCATTTTACCTACCGATTTCTTTGTTGACATTTAAATAATGTTGCAAACAGCCGGCAAAGCCATGCAATTGTTTCATTGTCGGTGTTATCGCTGTTGCATTTGCTGGCGGAACGTTGGTGTCAATCAATGCGGCTGCAACAGCGTCTGGCGCCGGTTTCAACAAATTATCATCATTTTCCATGTATTGTTCCGTATTTTCAAAATTGACGTAGATTCTTGGCTCTCGCACATCGTCATCATCATCAACAACCATGTCACCAAACTCATCTTCAATTCGCTCAGATTCGATTTGCATGCGAGTTTCAATTGTTTCGCTGGAACGCTTTATTCGTTTGCTGGTGCGAATGGTTGATGGTCGGATTTCGATGATTTTCGAATCCGTGGAAAACGGTGTTGACGGTACAAATGTGCCTTCAGCCGGTTTTACAACACGCAAAATATTACTATCACGTTTTCGATTACCATTCAAATCGTATTCATTGTCGAGAGATAATTCATCAGTTGTATCAATTTTTGTAACATACTTTTTGGGCAATTTCACGCCACCACCCCCGCCGCGGCCAATTGATTGCTGCGCAATTTTTTCACCAGATTCGCCATTATTCTTTTCTGACTCCGATTTGCTGTTCACATTTGTTCCAAAGTTTTCCCGTAATTCGTCTCCACGGCGATTGTTTTTTTCCTTTCGCTGTGCAACGCCGCCGCCCCCATTATCATTGGTTCGCTCTTTATTTGCATTCGCATACTTTCGATTCATGCCACGTCCGCCAGCCGTTCCATTGTTGCGCATTCTCATCCGTGAATGTTGCTGCTTACGACTATTACCATTCATATGCTGATCAGAGTTGTATATTTGCTTATCATTCGGTTCACTGCTAGCTAAATTGTTCGTTGGAATGGTTGGAAGCGTTTTGTTAATATCGTAGATGTTACCATTGTTGCTATTTGGTGCCGCCGAAGCTGATGGTGGTGTTGTTATCATCAACAATGTTGTTCTCTCATTTTCCAGTTTTTCGTGTGTATCAAAGTAGTCGCTATCGTCAAATGAGCCTGAATGGAATTTTTCAATCAAATGAGTATGGGCCAGCTCATCATCCTCTTCAATGAACGTCGGCCGATGATACTGTTTATTGGAATTTTCCTCATGAATGGAATTGTTTTGGTACGGTAATGTTGTAAATGATAATATCACCAATCGATCACGATGCGGAACCAAAAAGTTCAATTCAGTGTGCCAAATGCTTTCTGTAAAATGTCAAATCAACAAAGAAAATGAAAGTGAAAAAAAAACACTCAATTTTACACCTATGTCATGAATACTGTTTCTTTGTTGTTAATACTGTAAGTAACAGTCTGTTACAAATGAACGTTTGTCTATCAGTTTCTCGAATTGAATATTTGAAATGTTAATTTCGGATTGGAAATTTGCAAAATTGAATACCAGCACACACAGAAATCCGGTGGCCGATAGGCACGATTGTAATTAAAACGTTGATTGAGTTCGACGAAATTTGTTCGAAATTCAGATTGATATTTTATATATTCGAAGGAAACATTCTCAAATTACTTACCTTTGGGCAAATTCCCATTTTCAATCAATTTGGATTCGATGAGAAGACGTGGAATTAGCAAACATAACGCAATAGCAATGTGTATGAATGCTGATGTCGGTCCTCCGTGCGTCCAAATTGCTCTGTGAATGGTGAATCACAATGTAAGAAACTTAGGGAAATTTGATTCGTATTCTCTCCGTCAGGCATTTAAGACCATCATTAAAATATAATGCTTATGCAAGTTATTTTAAGGGGTGACTATATACAATATAATTTTTCGCTTCCAATGAATATATTGATAATGATTACAAACCTTAATGTTCCACCTTTAGCCTCGTGTTCGAGTCCATCTTCTGGTTCAGCTGAACAGTTGCCCGTCTTCGAAGACGCTAATTTAATGCCGTCGTTCGCTAAATTTCCGACCTATTTTAACACAGTTTGTTACATAAATTAAAAAGCGTTCACGAGATACAATCTTTGCAGCGCGCACAAAATCAACGAACTCATTTGGAGATAAATATGAAAATAGGTGGAAATTCCATAAAGATATAACATTTAATCTTGAAAAAGTTCTTTTGATTCTGGCATGAAGTCACGACGTGATTTGACGCCACCAGAGCGCTGACTACGACCTGAAAAAAAGGAAATCCTGCGAAAATGCTTACCTTGAATATGGTTGATATGAAAAATAGGGGCAACATTAACAGTGCCAATCCGCACAGGATTATCTGAGTGTTAAGCTCTATCAATGCGGACGAATCGGTGCGCCATTGTATTAAATAACATCCTTTTGTTTCGCCAATGCCATTAATGTGTTCAAGCCATTTTATTAATGCAAATAGACAAGAAAAACAGATTGAAAAGAATTCATTAATAAGTAAAGTTTCGTTCTGGCGCTTTATCCCAGAAGTATCTTCAGCTTCCAAGATTAAACAACTTTTCGGCGGGGCATGAAAGTGCTTTTTGTTTTCAAGAGCGATTAAATGCCAAAAATGTAAATTCATTGAGAAATGGGCAAGAGAGTGGGAGTTTGGTGGATGGTGTGTGAATGTGATTGTATTCTTACCTAGAAATCTATAAGCGCCGTTGAGTATTAAGTAGCCTTGGAAGTATGTGAATAGAACTCCATACCAAATCGATGACACCGTATTCAAATGATATCGATGCTTTTGCTTTGGCATCGTAGTCTGTTGTGAGTCATTGTTACAATTGTGATGATTCGACTTTGACGCGCTGTGTGATGTTAGACCGCAACGAGATAATAGAGATAGGGAGAGAATCGTGAGATGCATTAGAACACTTTACTTTCACAAAACCAAGTTTTCAATGAGGTTTTTTGTCTGTAATGTTGGAAAATTGAAAGCTTGCGTCATTTGTTTAGGATACACTTCTCGAGAGAAGCCGTTCCTTTGTTCCGCCACCAACAAAGCACTTTTGTCGATTTGCTTTTTTCGGCTGCTTCTACATTTTTCAATTGGCAGATTTGCCAAGTGATCAATTTCGGTGGTGTATTGCAAAATATACTTGCATTCCAGTTTAAGACTACAACAAATTTTCACACAAAATCTTGGCAAATAAATTAATAATATGCAAACAATAAAACTGGTGGCGGGAATCAGCAAGTAAGACTAAATCGATTTAACAACGACCGTCCTTTTGTGAATCATGTCACGTCCAACGCAAGTTTGCATTGTATGCCTAATTTTAGCTCTTAGCGAACGTCGTCTACGAACGAAATCACACAAAAAAAGAATTTGCTTGAATTGAATTTTCCGCGCATATCCGAGTATGAGTTTGCAAACATCGTCGCAAAACCATTTCTGTTCGTCGGCGATTCCATCGCTGGCTCAAAATCAAATTATCAAATCGAATTACAAACTTATCAAGACATAATCCATACGTGATGAAATTTCACTTGAACTCTCTGCATCTTTTCTGTCGGCAATCAAATTAAAAAAAAAGTTTCAATTCACTTACTTAAGAGCGTTGCTATCCGTTGTAATTACACTGTTGTTGATACTTGAATTGAGGCTGGCGCATTGCTTTGATGAAGCCGACACATTGAGCAGCGATCGATTTTTTTTATTACATAAATCATCATTATTTTCGTAACCAACCAATGAGCCCGTGATCGACATGTTGCTGATTCAATGTTTGTGTCTGTTACTATTTGAATCCAGTGCCACCGGAATCCGTTACATTTGTGGTTTTCGCTCTTTTGGAGGAAACAATTAAATAAACCAGACCTTTTGTAAGAGCGTTCCTGTTTTTTTCACTTTTCCAATTAGCCGACGTTTCGATTGCCTGATGGGGTGTTGTTTATGGTCTGTGTTTCACGTGTCGCAATACCTGCATAATGTATAGCCTGGATGTGGCAAAATCTGAAATAAAACCATTTCAGAATCAATTAGATGGCGAGTATTCAATTAACTTAATTAGAATTCATGGAATGAGTATAGCTTTAATTCAACCAGTTAACCCACAAACCAAATGGCTCCGAACTTGTGCTCGGAAAATAGTTATTGAATTAATATTCAGAGTGCAGTGTGCCAGAAGGCGTAATGAAATGGAATCACACAGTTTCATTATATTGAATAAATTCCGAAAGCGAATAAAATTTAAATGTTCGAATCAAAAAAACACTGAATCAAATGTTGAAATATCTTCTGCAAAAATGATTCAATTTCCTATCACAGCCGCTTATCACAACTAACGCAAACGATGGAAATAAACTGTCAATAATTCATTTTCCTTTCGAAGCATTCAAACATAAGGCATTGATTTTTCCATCGATGACAACATGATTGAGTTGCCATCACAGCACACATACACACACATGTTTAAAAGCAAAACCAGACACATCGTCAATTATTCTATTGAAATGACAGAGAAATGTTTGAAATAGATGATGAGTGTCACAACCATAAAATGAACAACCAAATTTAATCGGTTCTCTCGGCTACTGGCTCATTTTCATAAATTTGTGCAAACAAAACCATCTGGTACACGGATCATACTTCTCGAAATATATTCAGTCACGAGTTAATTGGATAAAGTTTTTATCAGTCAGGCTGAGCGCCCGACACAGAAATATGGTTATAATTGAATTATTCATTTTTAGTTGAACAGCGCATTCAAAATCATCAATGGTGAATGAAACAACTCGAAAAGACACTATATCTCGATTTAAATCGAATGGAATGAGAAAAAGAGAGGGAGAAGTAGCGAGATATAAAAATCAATATGAAATATGAATTTTTAAACTGTATTCCAATTGCAATGAACGATGGGCCGTGTAAAGTCAAATACAGTTCAGCCACGCGATTGTTTAACTCGTGAACACAGAAAAAAACTATCACAAAACTTTTTGCCGCAATAAATGTTAGATCGCGACACAAATAGCATTGGATTTCCAAACAATTCCCATATTTCATCAAAATGTCATTAGCGCTATAAATACATGACTGCGCTATAATTATTCATATCTTTTACGACTGATAAAAGAATCATTAAGCCAAATTGATAGGTACGAGCAAAAGTGTCTAACGATTATGTTGAATTAATGTCAAAAGGTATTTTCGTCTGCGGCGGTAAGAAGCTATTTTCAAAATGGTTGAGTTGTTGCCAAAGAAATTACAAAGTTTAATTGAACTTGGAATGCAAAGAGTTGAAACTGGTATACTAGTTGAATTTGACTTTTTGAAATGTAATATGCTAACTGGGATCAGTGTGGTTTCAACGAAGGCTGAGATTGAATCGAAACACCACACTGCTCGCATCCCCTTCTCTCTCTCTCTCCTTTCTCTTTCTTTCGTTTCGAGGGATTGTTTCTCCATATATCGACCGCAAATCCTCTTTAATTAATTATAGAGATTGCTACAATGGTTGACTTTCTCTCTCTCCAACGCGAATGACCATTCACATTGACGAAATGTATGCGGTAATCCCCATATTCCATGAAAAACTTATTTTTCCATCCGAACACCAATAGAATGCAAAGGTACCATTTGGAAGTTCCCATTTTTTCCTACCAAAATTGAAAAAAAAGACTCAAATCACATTCCAACAGATGTAATGCCATGATCGTTTTATTCACGCACACTGAACAAGAACTTTCATCAATTGAAGTGGAAAATTGGTATCCATAAATCGGCTATTATATATTATATATATTTCAAATCCGAATCCGACTACGGCTAGAATTACAATGTTCTGAAATCTATATACGATTATTATATTCGTATATAATTGGATGGGAATAGAAACCGAATGGAAAAAAGGCAATCGTAGAAACCCTTTCGGTAACAAAGAATCAGGACAAATTATTTGTTCAACGGAAATCTCTGTTGGCATTCACTAAATCAAATTTATCGATTCGATTTTTCATTCAAGTAGCCACGCGCACTGGAGCGATGAAAACAGTGCGCGTTGAAAAGTAATCTCAACTTCGAATTTTGGTGGAGCAACAAAAAAAAAGAGAGAGAGAAAGCGAAAGAAGAACAGAAATAAAGTCAATCAAAAACCGAAATCCAGTGTTTTTAAATATCGGTGCGATTGGCAGCGGCCATATAATTGCATGCCGGATTTGATGTTGCATGCATGTATTCACTTGGGATTTTCGTCGATTTCGTTTTTATTATTATTATTGATCGTGTAACAAAGAAAGTGAAACGAAAATGGAGCGAACGCTTTCGCGACTTGACAATGCAATATAGCATTGAAATGCCTTCCGATGACTCGATCGATATAACATTGACTTTGATTGCTATTTGCGTCTTGTATTATTCATCGTGCAATTCCGCTTATCGTAACGCGTCTTTTTTTCTTTTTCCAGAAAACACGACATCGACCTTTATTCCATCCAGTTTTAAATCGCGCTCAAGATGTTTCACATTCTTTGTTTTTTCGCCATCGTTTCAATCTTCCTGTGTTGGGCCATATCATTTGTGACATGTAAGAACAAGGGCAAACAAAGGAATTCTTAATTTGTTTGCCAGAGATGTTGACGAAAACGAGAAAAATATTTCCGAGTGCAAAACTCAAACTTTATTCACACAGAAGATACGATTCATTTTTATTTGGCTATATGCAGTGAAGTCGTTCGTTGTTGACAGACGAAAGGCTGGAGCAATATAATTCTCACTCACTTTGATTTTTGATTGCGTACTAAACGTACTATTGTTCGCTGTTGATTTTTATTTAAACTACATATAAAGGAAGCGCACACACTGTCATGGCACACGAGACTGGCATATTCTGCGAACGACATTTTTCCACTTGTTATTTTCGAACAAATGCGAAAATGGTAAAAGTTGTTATCGTCGTTTTCATCAAATAAAAAAGCATGCGGAAAAAAGCGATAAATAATTTAAAAAAGAGTATGTTCACAAGAATGGGTTTATCATTGAAAAGCGAATCCTTTTATTTTGGTGCTTCTCTTTTAATTCTAACGCATTTTAAAAACCCAAAACTCCTAAAAGTGGTTTGGAATGTAACGGAGCTGATGAATGCGACCATACAGATAAGGACGGTCTGAGTAGCTCGTAATCAATACACACGGCGAAATTGATTGTTTAGGCTTATGGTTTTTGCAAAGCCTCAACAAATTTCCATCCTCATTGAGCTGCTCTCAATTTTATCATAGAATTTTGTTAATCAGTTCGTCTACTTTATGCACCCACATGTCTCTCTCTCTCGAAAAAAAAAAAAGTATTTCCCGTAAATAAAACCTTCGTTTTTTATGGCAGCGGAATCGTAAACAGGCCGAAACCTGCCTTTTTATGAAAGCAATTTACGAACCGAATTTTGATTGATTCGGCTGCACAGCAAAGAAATCAAAGGCATTTTTCATATTTCGAAAAGAAAATCGGCATCGATACACATTCTGTGCCGACGTGTTCAATGTAAATGCGTTTTTAATTTCTTTTTGATCGCAACTTTTTGTTTCTCTTCGTTCCGTCTGATTTGAATAAAGCAAACAAATCACTCGAACGAAAATTATATGTAAATAGAAATGCCATGTTTTTGTTTTAGCTACAAAGAACGAGAAAAAGAATGAAAAATACTGAGAATATTCAAATTTTGAATTGCTGTAAATAGCCAAGAAAATCGGGCAGGTCGCATTTTTGCTTATGCTAAACAAAATAAATGTATTTTGCGTGTGTGTATGTTGTTGGTTCTCTGATTAAATTCATTGATAGACACCGACGTTCCGGCTGTGTGTGCTAGCGCCCGTCGCACGCTTTCATGCTTACCCATGGAAATAAATAGAAACATAGACCAAACACCGGCATAGCACCAAATTGTATAAACAAGCAAAAATATCGCATCTGTTGTATAGGAATATTGAACGCGGTGCGTCGTCTTGGAAACACCCTCAACACACAAATATACACTTTTACAGAAATGCCATACCCGGAATATATTTGCTAGCCACCTCTCACAGCAGCAGCACCACCACGTTCACACAATCAAACACAATGTGACTTTAAATCGAGAGGTATACGCTTTGGTATGATTATGCCATGGATTTCGGCACTGGATTTGCGCAAGTGTTGGTGTGTTTTCGAAAGTTACATTTGAATGCGAATGACATTGTTAGAATGCGGCGAAATGTGCGCGTTCTCTCTCTTTTTTCTTGTCTATGATAAAATTCTGTTTATTTAAGCGAATAAGTTTACCGAGAAAGAGAAAAAAAGCAATCGTGTTTCGTCTGTATTTTCACACAAAGAACAATCGAATGGTTTTGCCTATTTGCCAGCTGCATCGAGAAGCGCGCATCGTAAAACAGATAATAAATTTAACAGGAAAACTTTTGCTGTGAACTGCTCTCTTCGCTTCTGAACTGTATTTTCGCATTCATCTTATGATTTCTGCTTCGTAGTCAAGGTCTAAGTTTTGCTCTGCAATTTACAAAATTCTTCATATTTCTCTCTCTCTCTCTCTTCTGTATCTATTTCGTGTATTCCTCTAAATGTGTTTTTGTCATTTGATTTCAGAATTTCCATATGCCATTTTCGAGAATGGCATTCGAGATGCGGATTTAAGGCAGTATTTTGGCTTCCATCATTCAACATACAAAAGTTTGCATGCTTGATGTTCTGGAACGGAATGCGATTATTCCCTTGCATTTTCAAGCAGCCTGAACATCATTTGATGGGTCTTTCGCCGCGCTAAAAACCCCATTCTTTCTCGCTCAGTGCGTATTGGGTGCGTAATTTTATTGTCGACATAAATGTGTATGTTTATAGTAATTGAGCTTGCACTTCTTCCTCTCGCTCCCGAAAGTTTTCCATACGCCAGGCATTCCCTTGCTATCATTCATTTGTGAATGGATTGGCAAAAGATTAGAATTAGATTGCACTTGATAGAGACCAAGCATTTGGCGAGGGGGACGAAGGACTTCCCTTTGCTCAAGTGCTTATACATTTATTTTTTCTTTTTATCTTCCTTTCATTCGTTTTCTTTTATTTTCCTTTTTCAGGTAACTTCCTTAGCATTTTTATTTGCGTCTTTCTTTGTATGTGTGTGTGTTTTGATTTGGAATTCGATAACCTTTACGACACTTGGCTCGATTTTTGGTGCGTTTTGATATCGAACGGAAAATGAATTTTTGGCCAGACCTCGTTTTCATTTGGATTGATGGTTGTTTTCCGTTTGGCAATCGACACGGCGCTCGTCATCGTATCCAACCAGCAAAGGGGTCGGCCGGCTTTTAAAGCGAAATGGAGACGAGAAAGAATAACAACGAAGGGAAAATGAAATGGACACTTCAGAGCTAATGAAAAATACAATCTACACGCAAGCCATCCGTCGTCGACGACCGCATACTGTCCGATGAATATACGAATCTAAATTATGAATTTTCTCTCAAATGGTTCACTTCTGCCATCGTTTCGGAAATATAGTGGCTGCTACATTTGTTTTATTTGTCTTGAAGGGGAGCTTCGGTCCTTATTGTGAGACGAGTACGCGCGGCTCTCGAAACAAATCACCGAAGAATGTTGCGGATTGGGTGAGTCATTGAAATCAGGGTATTCAGAAACTTTCAAAAGGAAAATTCATGCTTGCAATTCGCCACGGTCGTGTAGTGCATTTTCAAGCAAGCCCCAAAAAACGTTTTATAGCCAAAATGACTCTCAAATGATTTCGGATCGTGTATTTGATGTTTTCCGTAATTTTTCACATTATTATCCAAGATCCCATTCGATTGAGAGGCTCTTTCGGATGTCGACCATTTTTTGTGTAAATTTGTTTGATTTTATTCAGCTTTAGAGCGTTTTGATACCGATCAAATGGAACATTGAATCATATTTATCGAATTTTGATAAATGGCGTTCGTCCATTTTGCCAAATGCTTTAAATCATTTTCGAGGAATGAGAATTTGAAACTCATCTAATGTTTTGTTTTGCCTGATGATTGTTTCTTATTCTTACTCGCCATGCCGAAAGAGCGTGAAAACGTGGAAGGAACAGCTGCACTTCGGCTTAGAATCTTGAACATTGCCCTTTTCCATTTGTATGCTCATTCTGCATCGATTCATCGATGAAGAAGAAGAAGAAGTAAAACTTCTTTCATAAAAACCAATTTGAAATTTATGGCGGCGTATTAAATAGTATTTTTCGTAAAACGATACCGAAACAGGGCACCCATTGTAAATATGTGTGACTGCTGCCGCTCGCTTTTTTCGCATATGTTGCTCGGGCAACATTTTCGATGTGCCTTTTTCCATCTTTCTTATTTCGGATAACATACACGCCATAAATATCCTTCAGCAGATTCAGTCTTGCCATACATGATACGAGCAACGAACGAGAGACACAAAATGAAAGAGCTAAAGCGCGCAATATTTTTTAATTTAATCCATGACATCTGTGCCAATCCATACGAATATAATTTTACATACATGAAGCATCGTTACGAGTTCATAAAATGATTTAGCATTATGGGAATACAAAGTGATAAGACAGAGAGATGTGTCGACCCAAATTTGAGGTGATGATAATATGGCATGAAATACGCTTGAAAACAAAACATTTTTATTTTTTGGTTGAGGATGCTTGGAATGTCGTCGAAGTCACGCCCGGCAACACACACGCAGCGCTGTTCATGCCCCGCGAAGCAAGACAACCGGTAATATAATTTATGGCACATAAACAACAATATGGAAGAGCTTTTCACATGCCACACGGCTAAATTAAATGAAAATTAATGGCGCACCTTCGATTATTACAGCAATTTCCCTATTCCAATCGCATTTACATCCTGCGTTCGATTTGATATTTGATTTGAATGGAGAGATTCAATTCTGACGTCGTATGATGAATGAACATTAATTTCATTCGACACACGTACTCTATTCGATGATCGATCACAAAAAAGTCTCTATTAATGTTTGAATAAATGGAGAATTCATCACAGGGCGTTTAATGGCCTGTTCTGACCTTGATAAGATGCGAACGATAAAAAGGCCAAAAACAACGCGTCAACACAAAACCAATTGTTCTAACATATAATGATGACGTTTTTGTCTGTTGGTGCAATTAACTGGGATGTGACAGCAATCCATGTTCGTGTCTGCATGTTTACACATAGCACAACATCGTTGTTTACTATTAAAATAACAGCAACAGCAACATACACATAAAAATCCCGTTCAATCTTTTGTTATCGGCTTTGGCAATGCATTAATTATTTTGTGACAATTCCCGAAACATTGGGCGCTTTCGATAACTTCTGACATAAAATCGAACTGAGAATGGAATGCTCGGTGCCATGGGAAATGAGAAACAGTGACACAATTCCGATGGCAGAAACAAACAATCGCATTAATAAAACATTCAAAGTAAATTAAATGTTGATATCGAACGACATATAATAAAACTCACATGAAATATGGCCGATGTATGTTTACAGGTATTTTTTTTTTGTCTTTCGTTTGTTCCATTCCGGATAATAATTTTTTGTCATTACTCAACATAATTCAGAAAAATGTCGGCATTCAACCGCATTTGGGAGCTTAAAAATGAAACACACTGAATATATAAAAATTGGCTAAACATTTCATATTTCGTCGTTCAAAATGAACACAAAAAAACATATGTTCATCTTTTGTTTGGGGATAGTTTGTGGTCATTTTGTGCGATTTTATCAGCGAGCTGCCAAGTAATGGGACATATTTTTGATGTGAACCTTGTATGCTTCATTCAAGATAAAAAACATTGGTTTTTGTATTTCAGTCCACACATTCCGATGCACGTTCGCTTATTGTTATCATCATCATTGCACGTGTGTAATTATTGGAGCCATCCAACTTTTATCGGTTATAATAATCCAATAGAATTATTCACGCGAAATGAGTATTCCAAATAAAATCACGTTGGTGAAAACTCGCCCATGTTATGAGCGATAATCAGAGAATTTTCTACATTGTGCTGCTTCAATGAGCTTGAAATAAACGAAAAATGAGCAGGATTTCTATGACAACGCTCGTTTCAGCATCGTACATCGTTAAGCTCATTCTAAGATTCAATTCGAAAGCGATTTTATCCTCAAATGAAGTTCTTATTGATGAAAATGATAGCGAATCCAATAATCAAGTTATCATTATCATTGAGCTTACGATCTCTAATTGGATCTTAAACGGGTGGCATCAAAACTATGATAGTGAATGGATCAGAGAAAAATTCCAGGAATTTAGCACATTTGTGCGTAATAGCGATTACGGAGAGTCTTATCCATGTACAAAAATTCCTACTATATTGTAATTTCTACGCAATGATTACTCCAATCCGTATAATTATTTCGAAAAATTCCGCGTGGAAAATGGAATCTCGCCCCCACGGCAATCTATTTCACTGAAATTGGTTCTGAAAATACCTTTTTCATCGGAAAAATATTAATGAGGACGAGGAACGATTGCACTCTTCGGAATTGAAATTGCTTCATTGCAGCAGCTGAATCAAAGTGCTTATTCTCGTTTCGTCTTTTAATCTTTTCAAGTGCCTATTTCAATTAGCCACTGAATGCGTTCTTCAGACTCATTTAGATAATTACAACACACAAATGACTAATTGTTTGCGACGTGAATGCTTCCGAATTTCAGGGGAACCGCAGCATGCACCTGATGAACGCACACAGCTTCGAAAATCCGACTAAAATGTTTAAGAACCGTTTTAAAAGTTTCGTACATAAAAAACCCGAAAATTCCTTCAAAACTTCTTGAAATTGTGTATTGCATAACACCATATATACTTCCTACGGGTTTTGTTTGCAGTTCATCGAGCAAATAAAATACAAAGGCAGGAGCCAGTGCGCACGCAAAGAGTGCGGAAAAATGGTTATGCCGCAACATATGGTGCACTTGTGAATTTAACCGATACAACGATCTGAGCAACGCTTTTTATGGTATTCCAAGTGATTTTCCATCAACATTTCTGTGTGCGCATATCGGCTTGCATAACTTGGTTATCATACGTGAAGATGTTGTCATCGAGGAACTTTTCAAGGCTTTTTGAATGCTCACCATAAATAAATGAGTTATTTGGAGTTCGTCTTGATCGTTATGTTCAGATACTTTGACGCCGAGCAACAGCAGCGGTTGCAACGGTACACACACCAAACCAAATGATAACGACATTATATAATAAACTGTGGCAAATGTTTGCAACAAAAACAACAGTGCCACTTAATGGCAAACAAACAACCTTAAGAAATGAATAACTCACAACAATTTCAAGTTTTCAAGCAGTTTGAAGGATGAAATTCACAGAAGAGCCGAATACGAGCATTGAAAAAGAGCACGTAGTTGCATACAATTGTTACGAACAGACATTTCGAATTATTTTCTCTCTTTTATTTGGTGGGAAAAAATAGGAATCGCTATTTTCTAATTTGCTAGATTTTTAATAGATTTTTCTATGGCAAATAATCGAAAATAGCTGCATTGCAGAGGATGGCAAGCCCGGGAAATTGAAAGGAAATTAAATTGTTCGCTCTATCGAAAAATCCCGATGCTTATTTCCGATATTTTTTTGTACTCGTCTTTGAACATCGACGAACTAAAAGACCAGAACAATAGGATAAAAAATTTGGAAAATGTTCAGCATTCAATTTCGCTATCCATACGGTTGGTGGACGCTTTAAAAATAACCATGATAGCCTGTAGACAAAAATGGTGAAAGCAAAAAGAAAAATCCACTTGAAGAATTTGTTATGCAGCCAGACAAAACTAATTAAATGAGAAAGATAACGATCAATTGTTTGTGTGAAAAGTTGTACATATTTACAGCCAACGTTTCAGTACAAAAAACGACCACATAAAAATGTTAAGCTATAAAATGTACAGTTGCAAATTGTGCTTGATGTCGTCCTGCTGTTGCTGCGTCGGCCCCGAAGCCTATAGCCATGGCAAAACGAAGAAAATCACTGAGAAAAACTCCATCCACCGCAATTGGTCTTCAATTTATATTCAAATGGCGTAGAACATTGCATCAAATACATTTGAACTAACGCAGCACCATCGTTCAGTGTGGCATGTACAAATCGTACGTGAAACTAGTCGAAAAGTTTTTTTTTCGTGTGTTTGTTGTTGTTGTGCTGTGTCCTTATGAAGGATATTTCAATTGTGTGCTGTTCGGCATAAAAGAGTTTAACAGGTCAAATGTAGGGAAAAGAGGCTACTCGAGAAAATGTCTAAGCAACGAGAGAGATAAAACCAGATAACATAGCACTTTAACTTTTTAATAACCGCCAAAGTTGCAACATGAATCCAAACAAAGGGTAAAACCGCACACGCAGCACTTCAACCATTCCTTATCGATGAAATCCCCAGAGTGTGAATGCGCGCGGCTCGGTTAAATCGTATCCATTCATTCGTAGTGCGTATGTCATTTGATAGTCCAGATGTTTGTTCAGTGTACATGTTGATAAAGGAAAATCTGGCAAACGAAGATCAAAAATGTCAAACACGATAATTCAATTCGTACCGAGTACATTTGCAGTATGAACCGGAGTGCACAGCAACAGCAGCCAAAATAAAGCTTAGCCTAATTTGGTGAGCACATTTAAAGCAAAGAGCATATATAAATAATGTGCGACGAAAAGTTTTAACTAACAAAACCCATAAATTGCCCCGTAAGTTGGCCGGTGTCGCAATGGGTCACAATTAAAAGCCCTTTTCAGTTAATTTTCGGAGATGCGTGATAAAATCGATGGAATAGTATCTAGGAAATTGAGGCTGAAAATGTTTAGCAAACATTCATGTAGTAAATGATGGAGAGAAAAAAATTGGGTTCTCGTTGATACCGCTTCCATTGCACAGCCAAACATGTAAGTATGGTTTGATTGAGATTTGCCATCCGTTATCCATTCACTACACTTCATGCAGTGTCTGTTCTTTTTTCGCTCTCTCTCTCTCTTCCTCTCTTCATTTTCTGCGATTTAATACAATCCATTTTTTCCATGACGCATGAATGATGTTTGTTGTCAATATTAAATAGAATGTTGAGATGTGTGCTGATCGGTCTCTCGAGCGCACAATATTCATCCACCTGCCTTTGATTCCTTTTTCCTTGTGTATATATATATATATATATAATCTCTTTTGTTTGTGTCGAAACATGACAGGCGGGATTGCAGATTTCAAGCGTCTAACTTTTTTTGTTCGTCTGCTGTTCATTCGAGCCTATAGAAATGCAACGCACCATAGAATATAATAGGCAATTCATGTTGAAGAGTTTATTTGAAACGTGTCTTTAACATGCCATTAGAAAAATATGCAATCGACAGTTGGCCATCGTCCACATGCGCGCTGGAAATCATTATACGAATATTCACGCAATGGCTAGTATATAACCAACTATATATATTCATAAATGCATCTCTTGATAAACAGATTGGATTGTTCGAAATCACGATTGTTCAAACAAATGTCGAAATGGCAGATGCGCCACTAAGAAACGCACAGACAAAATATGCGCGAGCGCACTCAATTTCTCCACTAACAGGATCAGAAGAAAAAAAAAACTAGTTCGAACCGGTGATTAATCTCTCGTTCGCTCGCTAAGACACGGTAGAACAGGAAGCATGCCGACTTTGCTCGCCAAAAAAGTCCGAACTGGTTTCAGCAATGTTATCATTAAAAACACCAAAGGAAACGAGAAAATGTAGAACGAAAATGATCGCGAAAGCAATGAGCAAACACAAAGCAGAGCACAAGAAGTGGCTAAACTTCATGCACAAAAAGAATCGAAGAATACAGATAAAACGAAATAAACTGCAAAAAAAGCGAAACAACCAAACAGAAAACATTTGGAAGACCTGCTCGAATTACAAATCTTTTCAGGTAAATGAAGTTGAACGTATTTTCGATTGGTTAAATTATGCCGAACGTGAACACCTGTTCTTTTTTTTTCGAGTGCTGATATTTTCGTACTTTTTTTATTCATCTTCTTCTTTGTGGATGTCGTTTTGATTTTAATCACAACCACATTCATTATTGAGCTGAAAGCGATAAGCCAAACGGGAACACACGAGAGCAAGAAAAACTCACACAATTTCGGACGCGTACGACAGTGATTTGCTTTTGTGGTCACAGGCTGGCTTCGCTTGGCCAGTTAATTGAACCACGATTTTTTTTCTCTTGATGCGGGTACTGCTGCTTCTTAATAAGAAGTTCTTATACGCTTTTTTTCTGCATAAACCGTTCGCCAATAAGTTGCGGCTTTAAATCATTAATTTAATGGCATGAACTCGATATTCTCGGTTAATAATATGCTACAACTGCACAATTTTCCATTTTGATGAAGGAGCAGACATTTTTAAAGAGCAACCGATTGCATACCGAATCAAATGAGCTAGTTAGTGAATCGCTTCATTCTCCAAGTTTTTCATGCTCCATTCCAATGTTACATGTGCAAATGTGCACTTACGGCGTTCGCAGCCAGCCATGATAATAAATTCGATGTGTAAATAAGTTCATCAAAAGTAGATTTTGCATTTCCGTACTATCAACGAGAATAGTTTTCGTGTTATAAAAACAATTACGTCCGGATATTACCATCAAACCGAATGTTTGCGTTAGCTGCAGCTCAAGAAAGTTTTCTTGTTCAATTTACCAAATTGCTACATTTTGCTTGATTTTTCGCCACCACTATCCTATCAGCACGTACACGCTCACATTTGGACTATGGTTTTGTTGGAATGTCTATTGTTAGGACTTCATTCATATCATGTCAAAAACACGAGTAAAACTCAGAAGGAAAAATGTGCTAGAAAGTTTTTATCGATAAAAATAACTATTTGGATGTAGCTATGGCATTATTAATGTTGGGTTTCAGTTATTTTCGGTGGAAAACTAGACGAGATTGAGCGAAACTCATTTCTTATGTGTTTGAATAACAGGTAACGACGTAGAAAATCTTTATTGAAAATGGATAGCATCTAACTTTGGGATCAATGACTCACACAAACAAATACACCGATTTCATAAGATTCAGTCTAGTGGAAATCAGAGTTTCGTTTTGCCCAAAGAATTGAATTAAAATGAAATCTACGTCGAGATTGTCAGCGAATGGTTTCTTTGTCATTTACAACAAAGGCGAATGCAAACTGGTTGCGAGAATTGTAAAAGCAACCAAATAAGAGGTATCAAATCATAAAACCATTTAAACAATTATGCCATCAATTTATTTAAGTTTACACCCCAAGTGCACTGACAAAATTACTGTTCATTCGCTTCGCTCGTTAATATGTATGGTTTCCTTTATAACTACAGCAAATATCCATCTCTCTGTCGATGTCACTTTGTTGCTGTCATTGAAATTAAATACGAAAACAGTTTACTCTAGTTGCCTTTTGTAACATAAACAAAGACGTATTCATGTTTCTCACATTCACCGTACATTTGAGCTAACAATGACGATGTACGACGAACAAAAAAAAATATTTTTGTGCTGAGTACACACAGAAAGACACAGAAAGAGAAAGAGAGAGAGAAAGATAGAGAGAGAGAAAGAGAGCGATCGGTCCCAGCAAACATGTGGTAATTCAATCAAATGGAAAAGTGCACAAAATAAAATCAAGGATTTATTTCGAGGTGCACAAAAACACTTTGGGCAACGACAAACGTCGTACACAAGTTATATTTCATTGCAGTTCTATTTCTTCACTCTTTTTTCGTGTGTGTAACAATGAAAATAGTGACTTGTATTGCCAAATGACTAGAAAAAAAAGAACACGGAAACTATTCGATCTTCGAAACGTATTTGAAGCGGGAAGTGCAAAATAGCAAATGAGATAAATAAATACTACGCATTTACTGCTTCTCTGAGTTTCGAATGCGACTTGATGCACGAAACATTTTGCACTATAATTCTCTCCCTTGCTCTAGCTCTGAGTTTCTTTGAATCCTCTGTGAAAGCTATTGGTTACTTTTTGTACGTGAGTTTCTCTGACACTGTTGGAATGCCACACATACATAATTTGTAATGAGATGCTATTTTTAAGTGCGCTTTTTTGTGTTGCTCCATCATCATGACACTCTCTTTCTCTCATAGTTCATTCAATAGCTGACATTTTTTCGGGAATGTTAAGAATTCATTCGAGCAAATTTCAACATTTTCAATGCCTGTATGAATTCCGACGCTTGTTTTATTTTTTTTTCTCTGGCATTTGTAAATTTCATGAAGTTGGAATATCGAATGCGGCACGGAAAACAGTGAGTGGTTGAAATTAAGTCTGATGTCGGTCGACAATTCAAAAATAGCAATCAAATTCCCTCGATCTTTTTACCTTTCGGTTGCTAAAATACTTCAAGGACGTAATTGCATCTCTTAACGCGCACTTTATGCACTTATTCAATAATGATACATTGTCGCAAAAGGAAGAACGCTTTATTTGAGCTTCTTGAAAAATGCAACTCATTATGCTATTTCTTTTTGAGTTGGAAGACAGCGACGACTTCTGTGTGCATTCGGAATGA
Source organism: Obolodiplosis robiniae (assembly GCA_028476595.1). Lineage (NCBI taxonomy): Eukaryota > Metazoa > Arthropoda > Insecta > Diptera > Cecidomyiidae > Obolodiplosis > Obolodiplosis robiniae. The sequence continues at coordinate 16,044,186 of CM052015.1, read as the reverse complement.
CAAACAATTCTAACAATCATTATGCTTTCTTCACGGCTGTAATGCAAAAAGGATATGAGAGAAAATTCAACAAAAAGCCAAGTGAATGTTGTTGTTTTCATCGCCTTTCTTCCATCGCACACTTTGTATTCTAACAAACCGAAAAAAGTCCATGTTTGAAATGAAGAGTTTATCTACCCTTATTAAAGTAACGACGTCTCTCTTTGTAACATTTTCAACATTTAACACCAGCGATGGCACAATCAAAGGGGGTGCTAAAAAAATAGCGGCGAGAAAAGAAAAAAAAGTGTCAAACGTTGATAGCATTTGAAAATGGCACGTGTTGAGATTGAAATATTGTCGATTTATGTTTGAAAAGGTGCGCTAAGATAACGTGGTAGCTAAGTCAAGTGAATTTGTTTAAGTGTCAATTTATGGCAGCAACAAAATGTAAAACGGTAAAATGCCGAGAGTTATGGAAATACTTTCACACTAATGGCATGAATGAAAATCCACTCGAAGTTCACTTTATTCCGAATTCGCGCGCGATTGCACTAAGTGCGCGCCGCTTTTCCACTTTCCACCATTTCTCTTTTTCTCTCTAATTTCCTTCGTTTAATTTCACTTAAAAGGCGTTGAAGCAGTACGATAACAGAGGCTGCATAAATGTGACCATTTTTTCTTTTTCGTCATCGCATATCGCATTAATCCACCACCTCGTACTGCACATTCGCAGCAATAAATTCAGTTTTATATTCGTTTTAACAACAATATTTTTCATGTTGAGCACAAGCACTGTGCCGAACGATAGAGTAATTGTTGTAGCTAGAAAATGCGAAACTACACTAGCTCTCCCGCGTGCTAGTCGGTCCGACCCTTGTGTTAAAATGCATTTTTAGAAACGTGCGTGACGCGTATGATTAATTTAATGCTTTGTTGAATGGGCGTAACATATTCAAGTAAGTGGAATGCTTGATATGATTCTTTCAATAATATGAAGAGAGCGGAATGGAAAATTGTGTAAACGGACCAAAATTATCCATTATTTGCTGCGATGTACTGCATTTCTGTAGCTTGTTCGGTTGTTAAGATTATGGATGACAAGTGAAACGAGAGCGCAATGATTGGCAAAACGAATGGAAATAAATTATAATATTACATAGGAAATGCATAATCCATTAATCGAATCAAAGTTCTACTGTCGAATGGAATGGCTCTCTCTCTCTCTCTCTCTCTCGCACCATGCAGATTATACCATTAATTTTATTTTTTTTGCATCTACTTTTCTGTTTTTAAAATTGAACCATGAAAACAGCTTTCGAGCAATAAAATTGATTTTTTTGCTAGCGCATCGCTTAATAATGGTACGCAATTTCGTGTTTTATGATGGTAAAAAACGTATTAAAATCATTTATCATAAAAAAAAGTCTCATGAGATTTCAAACGATAATAATTTTCCAGTCTTCGTTGTCTTCACATTGCGCGCTCGCGCCTTCCTGCGTGTGCCAATTTCATTTTTTCCATTGCGTTGTCATTGCTCCATTGCTCGAATAGACAAAGATTCCATGATTCATTGCAATGGCTTGATGCTGATGCCGATACTGGCTGTGCTGAGTCTATATATGTATAAATGTATATGCTGTGTTCCAAGAAGATAATTTTTGCACCACAAATATGTCCTGTGGATATCCCATGACAATTCACTTTTGCAAACGTTCACAAAACACAAAAATGGAAAAATAAATTGATCCAATTTTCAAGCGAACTTCAGAAATTGGAAAACGGAAAGAAATGAAGAGAGAGAGAGAGAGAGCGCCCGCGAAGAAGGTACACAATATAATTATTGCTTAAGAAGTAAAGTAATGAAAAAATATGGCAAGAGATGGGCAACAGAATTCCATATTTGGGAAAAACGCAGGAAGTTGAGAGATGTACAGACAAAAAGTTATGTGGAAAAGTTTTGATGAGACGAACACGGCAAAAATTAGATTTTCCATCGGTTTATGTCGCAAACAGTCAACTGGAAATTACATTAGAACCACTTGACTGTAAACAAATTTGAACGAAGGCGACCGCTATTTAAACCAACATTTTGCAGATTTGCACATTAATTTAATTATTGCTTTGCATAGCGCGGCAAATGGCATGTATATTAGAGATAAAGCTACGTATAAATGCCGGATATAATATCGTCTCGATGGTTGGTACATTCAGGTGGTTGAATCCGATCTGCATCTACATCCGAACAAATGATTCAAATGTGTTTATCCAAGTATTCCGGTTTCAATGCTAATGGTTTTTATTGCGTCTATCCTTGAGGCGACTCCCAGCTCGAATCGACACCAACCGTCTCGGTACATATAATTAAATTTGAAGGAAAGGAAATAACCTATCGATAGAACGACTATAATTTTATTGAACTCTATCACTTCAATATCAATAAAACATGCCGCATCGCAAGGCGAAAACGAATAAATTTATTTTATCGTGATGTGTAGATCTTAAAGGCGCGTGTCACAAAGACACAAGACAAACTACGTGTACTGCTGTTTGAATTCGAACGCAATCGATAAGATAAAAGTATCGGTTTATTGTATACATAATTGATTTGAACAGCAACGTCTCGAACCGATACAAATGATTCCACCCCACATGTGATTGGCTTGAGCCGTCGAAGATTTGCGCCTGCTTAACAGTACTCAGCGCCCAGCCAAACAAATCCCTATTTCGATGTTTTCATTGACAAAGTCGATCATGATTATATATATCGAAAGCCACATTAAATATTGACATATGCCAGAGAGAATAGTGTGAGTAACAACAGCATATAGTTTCATTTTCGTCATTTTCATTTGCATATGCATTTATTTTTGGAGAATATATTAATTTTTTACTCGACGCCTTATCTATACATTTGCTTTAATATCTTTTTTCCGTCATTCTTCAACTCGAAAAAATACGACTATATACTTGAGAGAGTGAGTGAACAAACAATTGGGGCCAGCGCGCGCCATAAGATATCAAATAAAGTGGAAGAAAAATGAAAATTGAATTAAAAAGGCAATTAATGCGAGAATGCTCGCACTTACCCGCATTGCTGTTAATTAATTTGCATTGCTGTTTTTTCACTGTTCGGTGGCCATAAATTAGGATGAAGCATCCATAAATATCATCAGTCAGTTTCTTCAATTCGGTAATTTAAAGCGGTAAAATGATGATCGTACAGTCGACGTATGTATTTCGGACGAAAACCTTTTTGCAGCTAAATTTAGTTACAGCAGTAGTCAATGATGCAGTCAAATGGGCATAAACTAACCATCGCACACACATTCACCGAAAATGACTAATTTAGGCAATGCCTTAGCGTTGTTTATTTGTGAATGGAATTGAGTTAATTACGTTTGACTATGCATAAAGTTGAATATTCGGATTCACACTTGTTCGGTTCAATGAATAGCGCTCAATTGCTGATCAACTGCACTATGGTAAATGTGCGCGATATAATTCTCAACTATAGAATGTCTTACAATTTATTGGCCGATGTTGGAGATGTCACACGACATTACACAAACATAATTTCCAAATAGTATTTATTGCAAAAATTTAGAGTAAAAATATTGATGGTTTTTTTATGAATAATTTATGGGCAACATGCGTATACTAAAATAATGTAATTTAAAAATCCATTTTTCCAATGACAATAGGTGAGCACACAAATAACTAATCCTTTAATTGTTAGCACAACTTTTTGTTCTTTTCACGAGAACAATAGTCAACACACAATTCTATAAAGTTTCAACCAAAAATCCTTTATCAAAACGCGAACACTCTCATCACCACAACTGTTCACGGCTAATCTCAGCAGGCGAATGAGAAAATGCTATCATTCTCTGCACAACGCACAGTCGGTGTCTGTCGTATGCACGCATATCTTCGGTCTGCTGCAGTAACGCTGCGCAACCATGTCCTTACACTTACGCATCATTCGCACGAAGCGTCGATCGAACGCATGCAATGTCTGACTCACCATCATAACACCAATCGATGATAAACAAACGATGTCCTTAGCGCAACGCAACGAATGAAATAACCATAGAATCTGTGTCCACATACGGAATGAGTGGATTGTACACGGTTCGATGCATACGGAGAGAGTCTGTAATAAATTCAGAAAAGAAATTTATATTCGTCTGTATGGACGGCGACAAAGTCTCACTCGCTCAGAGTTCATTGAACACAACTGACGATTGAGTAGAAATTTTGATGATAGCGAAAATTGAGCGCAATAAATTGACTCACCGTTGAAATGAAAATGGAAAATAAAAGGACTCAGAGAGTTTTGAGGTATTTTTCACAATTTTGCTGAGAAATACAGACGAAACACTTTTTTTCGGAAATAAATAGTTGAATATGATAGGTTGAGACTGGAAATGGCTCTTGCCAAATCATTTGACAAATATTTATTGAGGATTGTTGATGAAGTGCATATATTTTCTTTAAATTTTTTCATCTTTATGTGCATTTGTTGTTTTTGAGTAGTCGACTATTTTGGGTTGCACTATAACTAACATTTGGTATGAGCTTTATTCATCGAATAGTGATTTTGAAATCAATCACAGTTACTTAGTCATGGCGGAGTTGATCGTTTCGCAAATTGTGTGTTTTCGTACAGTTCAAAATATTCACAAAATGTACATCACACTCTCTCGTCATTCAAACAATCTTAATATGATCAAAGTGTGCCAAACTGCGTTGATGCTCCGTCATATTTAGCCATGTTTCACGCATACAAAATGTGAATAATATGTGCATATGATTATAAGCGGGAAAATTAGAAAAAAAAACTGTTTTTTTCACTCTCAAGAATACTTTCATATATGACAAAAATACTAATGGCTGAATGCATTTAAATTTTCCGCTTTTTCACATTTTTTGGTAAATTTCAATATTTGACTCTTCCGCTGGACATGTTTGCCTCTGACATTTTCAAATGACTTTTATTAAACTTGAAGAATTGAAATTGAACTCAGTTATTGTATGGCTAATTGAACATCCAAAAGGATTCGAGATATTTCATGGCTCATCAATGAAATATGCACTTTTATTTCTTAATGTATTTATTTCTGAAAATGTTTTTTTTTTATCATTTACAAATTACATAAATTCATCAATGTAATAATATTTTTATTAATTATTTTAAAAAATGTTCAAGTATTGAGAAATTATTGGATTGGCAATAATTTTATTTGATTTAATCTTTTGAATTGAGCTAAAACGCATAATGTATATGAATAATGCAATCTATTCCAGTGATTAAAAGATTATCTTATTGAACAAATTTTGATTGAAATTAGAATCCAATACAATTAATAGTCGAAATAATTGTGAATCACATAACCAATAATTTATTTGAAATTGTGAAATCGCATTATTCCAACTATGTGAATCCAGTTGAATGTGATTCCAAGTGTTTTTTTAGCAATTTATTCTCCGGATACACTTTCGAGCAGATCGGGCAGATATGCTTTTTCGTATAAATCCCATGAACGCTGAATTTATGACGCTTCAAATCGATTTCAAACATATAGGCTCGATCGCATCCGTCTATGTTACATTTAAAAGGTTTTTCGCCCGTATGGACCCTCGTGTGTGCCGTAAGATTTGTTTTCCGTCCAAATGATTTTCCACAAACACCACAATTGTACGGTCGTTCGCCAGTATGTCGATTCTGATGCTCTTTGAGATTGTGAAGCTGATTGAATCCTCGACCGCAATACGTGCACATATATGCTTTGTACTTCAGATGGATCTTTTTGTGTGAATTCAAATTGCCGGGCGTCGAAAATGTCTGGCCACATTCTGTGCATGAAACACGCTCATTTTTCTCACTTGAACAATGCAAATTCAGCATGTGATTTCGTAGCGATGAAAATGTGCCAAGCGTTTTCTTACAGATATCACAAATACAAGTCGATTTTGGCCGATGATCCAGGAATGTTGCTTTGTTTGAAACTCTTTTTCGCTTCTTAGCTGGTTTTCTTTCTCTTTTCGTCACTTTCATTTCCATTGATTCAGTTTTGACGGTAACTTTCGGATTGTTCTTTAGCTTTTTGGCATTTGTACGTTTCGATTCTTGTTTTATATTGGATTGTTTAATTTCTGGCAAAGATTCTGCTTCGATTTGTGGCATCAAACTAGGAATTTGTTCGAAAATATTTTCGCCAGTTGTTCTGTCCGAATCGTAATCATTTGCTTCAGATTTGAGACTAACAATATCATCGGTTGCGTAGTCAATTGCTTCACACTTGACATCATGAATATTATCACTTGGATTTAGCTTGTCTCCAGCATTATTACAATCGATCTCTGCATGCAATTCATACCAATCACTATTGATGCAAATCAATATTTTATTGCAGGTCGAACACGATTTACTTTTGAAATGTATGATTGTGTGATTGGCCCGAGCTGTCTGTGACTCAAATATGTCTGAACAATATTCACAACCGAAGTAATTTCCTTGAATATGACAAAATAAAAATCATATATTTGCATATTAGTTTCTGTTTAGAAAATCTACTTTTTGAAATATACCTGGCAGGGCAGCACTCGTTTCATGTGAATACGACATTGTTTCCATCATTATTTTTATTGTTACCTCTCGGATTTGATCGCTGCTTTCACCTTGTTTTTGTGTTTGTTCGACTTGTATATTTACAGCGTTTGACAGTTGCCTGTGTTTGACATTTCATGAATATTATTCACTCAATCGAGACTATTTGCTGCTAGGTGTCAACTTTGAGTGGTTTTTTTGACGACCCTTTGGATCTACTCACACAATCGAGGTGATTCACAGTGATTTTGCAACCGTTTGATTCAGAGACAGTAAAGCTCAGAACTTGAAATTTAAATTCTAAATTGATTTAGGATTAGAAAGTCATTAAATCAATGTAACAAAAACTATTTCTGATTTAGATATACGGGTCATGCTTCACCATGCTAAAAAAATGGAATATGTCTGTTTCAATCGTCAATAAAGTCAATCAAACCTAACATTGCTAAGGAAAATATTTATTTCATTAAAGTTTTGAACCATATTAATTCCGGCGTTGTTGTGTTTTGAATTTTGAATTGATGGAACTTTTCCGTAAATTTCTTCTACTCAAGATGTAGTAGAACGACGGCATATGTCAGCGCCATTATATTTCTCGTGTCAAAAATTTGAATTTAAAATAAATGACCGATAATTTATAACTTTATGAAACATACCAAACAAAGAATCATTAGAAAAATATTTCACAGTCTTAAAATAGATTTTTTCAAGACAAACAAACGGAACACATTTCTGAAACATCGAAACTATCGAAGCAAGGAAAATTATGAAATGTAATAATGTTAAACACAATGGAAGAGCTGATCGTTAAATCTCTTTCGGGGGGAAACAATGGCCTGAAATTCATGGATAAGAAAACATTTTCAAGCCATTTAACAACTGATACTCTTTCGCTTCACATTTCATTTTCGTTTTTAAATCTGATTTGAATGGTGTGATAAAACACAAAATGTGGCTCGTAAAACCGAAAAGACGCTGATTGGCATTAATGGTCTATAAATGCTTGTTGTTGTTGTCTTTTTCGAGCAAAAAATAGCCAAATCACCAAAAGCTGATAGAGTTTGACACACATTCGCTACAGATTGTGTCACTTAATGGTTATAGATCATAGCTTCGCCATAATATTGTCCGTTTTAATAAAATGTTTAAAAACAAATGAATATTAAAATAAATAATGTGTCCGAATTAAAATGGGAAATAATTGAGACTAAGTTTTTGTAATAATTCCGCCAGTAAAGAACAAGGACTCTGGCAAATTAATTCAAACAGAAATTGGAGCTAATGATATTCTGATTTTCGGTCATAGGCGAAACTGTTTTTAGAATTATTATTGGCATAATTATGTCAATTCAAGAATAATTAAGACAGCTTTTCCGTCATAATTTCGTCCATACAAATCGTTCAGCGAAGTTAAGACCGGTGAAGCTATGTTCGACTCTCCATCCGAAAATCTCATAAAATCATGAAGTATGTCACTCTTGTCAGTCTAATTACAAATTTTTAAATATCATCTTCGGATTCGAAATTAGATCGATAATATTTTTGCCCAAATGCTTTTACCGATGGCCAATCTATGACCTTCGATTGAATTTTTAGGATAATTTCGAAATCTTTATTATTTGCAACACTTAAAAATCTTATTTGTTTATGGCATTGACGGCACATGCATACAGGTAACAGTGTGAAATTCTCGGTAAATCCAACTGCCAAACATGGCATTCTAGAATTGAACTTATGTGTTGTGTTTATCGATTCTTTGTTATACTTTTTTACTCACTGATGATAAATTTGATTGGATGAACCAAGTGCATTATTTAATAAATATTGTTTTGTCAAACAACACCAGTCATTATGAATGATTAAAAAATGTGAAAGATAATTTCGACCTCATATTCAATAACATTTGCGTAATATTAATAATTGCTTAATCGAAAAATATTTACATGAGGATAAATAGTTTTTATTATCTTTTTCATGTTTTTCACAATTCGATTGATATTTCGTGTCGGATTCAAAAACATTTATAATGAATTGATAATGTTTCATGTTTTCAATTATTATATTTCGTGTTATTAACAAATATTATATTATTTACAAAGAAATATTCTATAATAAATAATATTCAATACGATAAACTTGATGAAAATTATTCAATAATGGCGTGAATTGAATGGAAAGGAATTTTTAGGTAACTGCTTCAGTTGATACTTGTTTTGGTTCTTGAATATATTCTTTAGCTGTGTTATTTGCGTGTGCTCGCAAATGTCTTTTGAGATGGTATGTGCTTTCGGGGAATTCTTTGCCGCATATGGGACATGCATTTCGATTCGTAACCATTCCATGTCTGCGAGCCTGATGCCGTTTCAAACACTGTGGATAGGCAAATGTCCACTCGCATCCATCGACATTGCAGACGAACGGTCGTTCTTGTGCATGCACACTTTTCAAATGCTTGCGAAGGTAATGTTTGTGCATAAAGTGTTTGCCACATACGTCGCACGAAATCATGATGCCCGAATGAGTTTTCTCATGCGAAATCATTTTGCAGCGATCGGGAAACATTCGTCCGCACACGGAACAGATATGCTTTTTCTCTGCTTTCGGAGGAGGCTTCTTCTCTTCTTTATGCTTTTCCTTTTCTTTTTCTTTTACCTTTTCCTTTTCCTTTTCCTTTTCTTTTTCTTTTTCTGTATGCTTTATCAGATGATTTTCCAGACGCTTTCTTAATATAAATGTTCTGCTACATTTTGGGCATGGGAGGCTAATTTTTTTCATTCGATTTGAATGTTTTGCATACATATGTTCTTTCATTGAATAGTAGGTGGACAAGACCTTTTGGCAGATGTCACAGGTGAGATTCGAGGTTGGTCGATGCGGATGTACTCTTGTGCGTCTTGTGTATTTCTTTCGTGCCACCAATTTTTCATCCATGCCATCACTTTCTTCTATGTCCTGGCTGTGATGTCGCCGCATGTGTTTTTGTAAGTAATATCGATTCGGGTATATTCGACTGCAAACGGGACACATAACACTGCTTTTGTTTGAATGATTTGTTGCCATATGCTCTTCTAAGAGATTGTAGCTCTTGTACACCATTCCACAGGATTCGCAGATGAACTCATTCTTTGGCTCATGCGGATGGTTGACAATGTACGTATTTTGTTCGATAATATAGTTTTCGCAATCAGACGAATCATTGTCCACATCTTCTGTCGCATTTTCATGCCGTTTCATATGTTTCGTGAGATAGTATCGATTTGGATAGCAGCGTCCGCATTTCCTACAGGGAAACCCATATTGGTGTTTTGCACGCTTGTGTTCAGTTAACAGGCAAAATTTCCTGAATGTTCGACCACATTCGTCACAACCAAATGTCTGCGATTTCTGTTGATTTGGTTCGGATCGAACATATTTATTTCGCTCAATTAGGCCTTCATCCAAATCGTCAAACAATTGCTCTTCGGGGATGCCACTTCTTTCTGCCTCTTCGTGTCGCTTCATATGTTTCGTTAAATAATACCGATTTGGATAAAAGCGATGGCATTTACGGCATTGAAATGTGTTTTCACCTTAAAATATTGATTGCATTTTAAATTATTTATTTTAATTTTAAAATGAATAAATTGTTCAAGATAAAAACTACACCATCTTAAAATATACATTCACCTGAATGTTTTGAGCTTCGATGCTCCATCAAAAGGTACTGATGCTTAAATTCACGTCCGCAATCCGCACAAGTCAGATCATTTTTGCGCTGACTCGGATCCAATCGATTGTATTTGTTTCGTTCCATCAATCCCTTATCCAGATCATCGACCGTCTCTTCAATACCATTTGCAATGGCAATCCGATGGCGTGACATATGTTTTTGCAAATAGTATCGATTTGGATAAACACGACCGCACAGCCGGCATCGAAAACTGTCTGGGGCCGAATGATTTGCGCTCATATGTTCTTCCAGCAAATCGAAACGCGCAACAGCTTTGCCGCAAATGTCACACTGAAAATTGGCCGCTGGACGATGCGGATGAATTCGATTATACTTAGCCCTTTCCATCAAATCGGCATCCAAGTCACCGATTATTTCGCCATTTTGATGGCCCATTTCAAAGGCCTTTCGGTGCCGTTGGATATGCTTTGACAAATAATATCGATTTGGATACTTTCTATCACATATTCGGCATGTGAACGTGAATTTGGTCGAATGTACCTCATTCATGTGGTCGAGTACGGTGCGGAATTTTTTCATTGTTGAACCACAAATATCACACATAAAATTCGCCGTTGGACGATGTGGATGGCGTTTCATATATGGCCGCCTCCTGTTATTTAAAATGCATCGTTGCAAATGCTTATTCAAGCGTTCAAATGACTGAAATTTTCGGTTGCAATGTTTGCATTTTGTTTGATTTTCAATGGCATGATGGCTCTGAATGTGGCAATCTAGTCGAAAACGTGAGTTCAGCACTTTGTCACAATATCGGCATTGAAAGCGTTTAATACAATTGCTCATTTCGGATGATTCGCCTTTTTCTATCATTTGAATATTAACAATTTTGTAATTGAATTGATGATTTTCAGCTTGATTATTTTCATCAAATGGCAAAGCATTCGTATTGTTGTCATTCACTTCCAAAGCTGTGCTTAGATTTGCTGCAAAAATCTCACCGAAATCGCATAAACCCACATCAGTTTTGTTGATCAACAATTCATCCAATTGTTCCGCTTCCATTTCAGCGGGCGGCTCCTGCTTGATAGTCACCTCATCGCCATTATCCATATTGCTTGTGTTGAACGGGTGAATGTGGAGATGATTTTGGCAATTTAACATTGTATGCAATTCGAACCATTCATCGCAGATTTGAATTAGCTGCACGTTGCAATCAGAACATGCTCGCGAATTGAAATGACCAAATGTGTGTGTTCGGTATTCTTCATACACGTTGAATGTCAACCCGCAGAATTGGCAATTAAACCAATCGCCCACATCGTCTACAATTAAATATCGAAAATTTTTAATAATGAAAGATTGAATATCGATAGATTTTTGATTTGATTGGCTTGTACCTCGTTTAATTGGCTGCATCACGCGAACGCCAAAATTATTCACTGAAGACATCATTTGTCCAGAAGCTTGATCATTTAGGGCTTTACATTTGATTTGTTTCGATTCGTTTTATTTTGATAAATTCACTCAGTTGACTAATAATTTGTGTCAATGTTGACAATTGTTCGTTTTATGTCCCTTCTTCTTCGTTTTTTGTTTATGCACTGGTTTGCACATGAAGTTGGTTTACATCTATCGTTTCGAATCAATGTAAAATCTTAAATGTTAGGTTATGTTTTCATTTGTTTATATCTTAAAAAAAGGGTGATTTTTTTGCTGGTTTGAATCAACTGACGAACGAACAACGCTTGCAAATTATTGAATTTTACCATCAAAATTCATGCTCGGTTAAGAGAGTACATCGCGCACTTCTTCCAATTTATGGGCAGTTTGGTCGGCCTACTGAGGGAGCTATTCGGAAGCTTGTGACTAAATTTCGAACCCAGTTTACATTATTGGACATTAAAACACCAACACGCATACGTAGAGTGAGGACCGAAGAAAATATTGCGGCTGTATCCGCCAGTGTTAGTGATGACCGTGAAATGTGGATCCGCCGTTCGCTGCAATTGGGCCTCTGTTTCTACACTACGTGGAAAATTTTGCGAATGGATTTGAGTGTAAAACCTTATAAGATACAGTTGGTGCAAGAATTGAAGCCACACGACCTCCCACACGTCTAACATTTGGTGAATGGGTACTGGCAAAGTTGGAGAAAGATCCACAATTTTATCGAAAAATTGTGTTCAGCGACGAGGCTCATTTCTGGTTGAATGGATACTTCAACAAGCAAAATTGCCACATCTGGAGTGAAGACCAGCCAGAAGCATTGCAAGAGCTACCAATTCATCCCCAAAAAGCCACTGTTTGGTGTGGATTATGGGCCGGTGGCATCATCGTACTTCTTCAAAGACGACAATGGCCGGAACGTTACTGTGAATCAGAGATGACTCGTAGCTCCCTCTGCAAGCTAGCTCCTCTTTTCATGAGAGTTTAGCTCAAATCTAGCTCAAATGGGTGGGCCATAAAATAATAATATATATATTGTATTTTGACATTTAAATTTTGACATTTGAGACATTTTGACATTTGAGCTGTCATTCTCTAAATAAACAATTTTGTCAAAATGCAAACGTTAGATGGCCCACGCTGTATAACAGCATTTTCATTTGATTTTGATCGATATGGTTCTGAAATCAAATTATTGTTTGTATTTTGCGCTTAATACTGTTGCGGTTTGACTGACAAATGAGTTCTGTTCACCCAATTTTCCGAGGAGATCACCGAAATTCCCGTGGATTTTGATTATTTCCTCGGCCACATTCAATTCATGATGTTTTTTTTTTATTTTGCCGTTTGATGATGTGAATTGGCGTGCAAATAACTTGTTCGATGCGGCCAAGGCTCGTCGAGACAGCATTCGCAATTTTGACAACATCATTCATATTTATTTTCGATTGACACCATTCTCGGGTGGAGTGTGGCTTAGCACGTCCCTCACCTCAAATACATTTAGCTCGAAATCGAAACATTGTGCCTCGGACGAGGGGAGGCCACGGAGCTCTCCCTCCCGGGATCTGACCGGAGCTCCACAGTTGAAAACCGCTTTGAATATAGGAACTTTGAATTTGAGAGGAGGAAGTTCGAATAAGTTGAGAGAGCGAATGTTTTTGGTTTAGATGTTTTAGCTTTGAGTGCTGCTCTTATTAAAGGACAGTTTGAGGATACGTTAGGGAATTATCGCGTGTTTCTGTCGGGTGTTTCTAGAGGAAGAGCTAATTGGGGCGTAGGGTTTTTGATTCACAAAAGTTTAAAGTGTTCGGTAGTCAGTCATAGATTCGTCAATGAAAAGATTAATGTGGATCTCGAATTTGTTTGAAGAAGTGATTGTAGAAGTAGCAAAAGAGTGTTGTGGCATGTTTGTAGTCAGGAATGGGAGAAAGAAGACTGAATGGTGGAATGAAGATACTAGAATTGCTGTGAAGGAAAAGAGAATGAGATGGATCCGCTGGTTGCAGAACCGAACTGACGAAAATCTGATATCGTATAGGGAAAAAAAGCGGTCGGTGAAAATGATGGTAAAAGGAGCAAAAGAGAGAGAATGGATGAAGTTTGGTCAGGATCTAGAAGTTGCTGGACAACAGAGGAATAAGGTATTTTGGTCAAGGGTTAAGAACATTAGGAATGGAGGCAAGAAACATGCTCCTGGAGCTGTTTTGGACAAGTTGGGCAATGTAGTGATGGGCAGAAAGAATGTGTTGAAACGATGGAAGGAATATTTTGATGAATTGCTGAATGTCGAAAATGCCGATTTGGTGAATGAGAATATGAATGTAAATGTGAGTGAAGAGAATTCGGAAGAGATCATTGATGTATCTTAATGAAACTTTCAGAATATTATTTTTTCATGAAGAAAATTTATCACTGGGCATGATTTTGTGTGTGGCTGGATTGATAAGTTTCATTTTACTATCATTATTCTATAGTCCAGCACGTTCTGAGCATTTGGCAATGGTTTTTTTTGGCGGTTTGTGTTCGAGTTTTTTTACATACGAGCGGTAATGGTTTTAAATACATTGCATTGTGCGATATATTGATTTTAGTCATTTTCGGCCTAACATCCGTATTATTTGCATATTTTGCACAAACCGGTGCACTTGTATTGTCAACCATTTATTTTGCCACTCCGCTTGCACTAAACACCGAATCCATTCTACACAGCAGCAATACACGCGATGCTGAAACTGATAAAGCAGCCTCGTTGTCAACACCATTGGTGTCAACGAGTCGTTGATAATGGCATAATAAAACATTTTAAAGGTTTAGTTTTTTTTTATTTCTGTGGCGTTGCAATATTGAAGGGTTTTATTCATTCGAATCACGAAACATTAATGTAAAGTTTTTAGTACATTTTCTATGTTGAAAATGGAGCTGTGATTATATCCGTGGTGAAAATAATCGTCATTTCCGAATCTAAATATATTTTTCAATTTGTTTCTCAGAAAATTGATATGAATAAAATAATACATTGCAATTGATTTCCATCAACAAGTCATCATTCACACATACGATTAATATACAATAGAAACAAGCCATAATGTAACGATTATGTTTAACTTTGCTGTAAGCTTTACGCCATTTGCAGTAAGAGCATCGCTGTGCTGTCAAATTCTTGATATTTGACGTGACTTCGCATTTATTTGTAACATAGTTCTGTGAGAAAAAATCAAAGTTATCAAAGCGTCCTGCTTTTAATATCGTTTAAGGAATATGGATACAGATAATATTTTCGAAGGAATCATTGCACAGCCTGGCGTCGGTCAACAAATTGACATTGTTCTTAACAAAGATAGTGATTTTGGAAATCGTGTCGAGTTTGAAAACAAGCTAAAAAGTAAATTGCTATTTTGAACTAGTTTTGATAAAAGGTATAAGTAACTAACTATATTCTCTCTTGATGAATTACAGAATCAATTGATGTTTGGCAAAGTGAAAAATTCGGTTCAAAATTGGCAATATAAAGGATTCTTGGGATATTGAAGATTTGCTTTTGGATAACGGATTCGGTAATTTTAAACGCGATAATGGTTATCATACAATGATCAAGCAATTGGGAAAGCCTCAAGATAATCTCGCTTTGGTCGAACAAAGCGTAAGTAGAATTAATTCAATTGTAACTTTAAATTTTTTAAAAAAGAATTATGTCTTCTTATTATCAGTTCCATGGCATGCGAATTGGAATTTAGAAATTGAAAATAACACGAATTCAACAGGAGGCGGTTACAGCGCAATCACGTTCAAGTTCAGCGGGACCATCAGATTCGGTTGGAAACAATCCTGAATCGCTGGAACAGGCAACAACAACAAATTCCGAAACATTTGGACCTTCCAGCGATGATAGACAGTTAAATTTGCCATCAAATCTACCGAATAATCTAAGTCCATATAGTGATAATGCCAATTCCTCACCTCCAAACAATGAACAAGCTACAGATGATCCACTGGATGTGCGTGGCGGTGCATTTTAATCGTAGCAACACTTTCACCAAATGGCCTACTCACATCACATTCAAATTCACACTATGATTGAAGAGATTATTCAATGTATATAGTCGATATTCATTACCGCATTGCTTCCGAAGAGAATATTCATTGTATTTCAAAACTAAGTTAAATTTTAACCAAAATGGTCTCATTGTTCTGTGGAACTCAGATGGATAATTTTCATTAAATGCCTTTTTTAAATCGATAACCGTTGTCCTGGTCATTTCTAAATGAAAAATTATTTCATGATAGTATTTATCACTTCGGGTTCACGTTCTTAATGCTGATGGTCATTTCTGTAGGCATAAATAATACAATTATTACACATATATTAGAAATAAGAAGATTTCCACTTGATTTTCCCCAAAGGAACAATTATTTTGGTTCTTTCCCCGGAAACATACGCTCCAAAATATATTGGACTGTAAAATTCATGAATGAATCATAATGATTTGTAAAATTCAATAAAGTTATTTTTGTTTCGTCATAAAATCATTTGCCAAATACATTTATACGTCCTTTAAAGATTCATGAACAGCGACGAAGCAATTGAATTCAGACAACAATAATATTATTGCGAAACAAAAGCTGTCAAAACAGAAAGTTATATGTCATTCATGAACAAATGTTCACCCTATTGAGGATGCAAGATATTTGAAAAATTACAATGTAAATTTATGCACTGAATATTATCAATTTCAAATATTTTTCAATTGAAATTGCCTGAAATTACTGACTTCTATCAGTTTCTCGAGGTGTTACAATTTTTGCGAAAGAGCTCGCCATTTCATGAAAAAGCGTTTTCTCTCAAATTCGTATGTGTTTTATTGGATTTAAATATCTGTTAAATTGTTCAGTCATTGAGAAGTCTCTTCACTATGATTTGGCTCTAGTTTCGTTTTGTGGTTTTTGTTCATATGCCCTTTCAGCAATTTTGGTTCGTAGAATATTCTGGTGCAAAGTGTGCATGGATACGGTGTTCCAAGAAGAATGCCGTGCGCGGATCGTTTGTGTCTCTTCAAATCGGTGTTGTAAGCATACGACTTCTCATGGCAAATGTCACAACTGTAAGGTTTCTCTCCAGTATGTGTTCGTCGATGTAATCTGAGTGCCGACTGTGTTCGAAAGGACTTTTCACATTCAGAGCATTTGGCCAAGTATTTTCCCTCATGAATCAGTTCGTGCTCAAGAAGATTTGACTTTCGATTAAATACCTTGTGGAAAGAAAATCGAATTTAATCAGCCAAAAAAATGGGCAAATCAATCATCAAATTATTCGAAAATCAATATCTAAATACCTTTCCGCAAGTCTTGCACACGAAACTTCTCGCCTGTTCATGTAGTTCGCGAATATGTTTTCGCAAGTATTTCATTTGAGCAAATGTTTGATTACACTGTTCACACGTGATTTTTTTGTCATTAATAATATATTTGTGTTCTGTATGCAAGTGATTATTGAGAACATCAATCGAATCAAAAACTTTTTCATTACACAAACTGCATCTGTATCGATCCGAGTCAACAGCTTCTTTGCATTTGCCGGTCGAAATGTGGAACCCGTAAGCTCGATCGCCGACAAATGAACGCAAACAACTTGAACACTCGATTGTTTTAAAGTGGCCCTCGATATGTGCGTTTCGTTCGGCAATTGTAACAAATTTCCGATCACATAAATCACATGTTGGTTGATTCGATGTTTCCTGTTCGGGGTCATCGTTATCCAGATAGAAAACATCTTCTGAAATTGTCAATTAAATCAATGTAAACTAAGAGATAACAACCAATTGTAATTCCCTCGTTGGCCACTTACCGTTTTCATCCAGATGCTCAGTGAGCGAAGAATCATTTTCGTGCTCTTGCTCTTGCTCTTGCTCGGCACAAAGCATATAGACAGATTCACTGTTTGCTTCATCACCATCTTCAACCATTTCATAATATTCATTCACTTGAATAAACTCAAATTTTACATTGTTATCCATTTTGAATTCGTCACAATTAAACACAAAAATGCCTTACAAAATAGAGCAATGAAATGTGTGAAGTAGATTTGAAGCCTGTTTACTGTTTTCAAACAACAAAATAAAACTGTGACTTTGACAACCATACAATTTCACACAGGCCATCTGTCAAATGTAACTGTCAAATGCCTCTCAATTCCCTTACGGAAACCATCTTTATATATGGTTGGCCCATCATAGTAAAACTGTTCGAATTACGTGAAACCATTGCCGAGCATAAATGTTAATGCGAAGAAAAAGTACCAATGCGGAAAAACCATTCATTTCAAATTCATTTCTTTTTTTCACCGATAAATTATCAGCATTTATCTGAAAATTTGACGAATTTGATTTAAGTTA
Organism: Obolodiplosis robiniae; assembly: GCA_028476595.1. Classification (NCBI taxonomy): domain Eukaryota; kingdom Metazoa; phylum Arthropoda; class Insecta; order Diptera; family Cecidomyiidae; genus Obolodiplosis; species Obolodiplosis robiniae. Next base: position 16,026,086 of record CM052015.1, on the reverse strand, counting down.
GCAGTTGACATGTTTTTTTTGTGTTTAGTTGTAGTGAAAATTACATATTTCCATATTTGCCGACGGCATTGAGCCACACAGCGACGATATTATTTTTATTTATGTCATCATTTAAATACCATCGCGTTGACACCACATCGCTAGAAAACTGCAAGCATCGACTAAAGCAGCTGTGTGTGGTGAAGTGGTCGCGCACAAATTCATGCAATAGAAAGAGACCAACACTGTTCAGTTTGAGTCAGCAAATCATCGGACACACAGCAATCAGCAATTAGAGTTCTGTGTGTGTGTGGTTCCGTATCATTTTTGTGTGTGCTTTGATATAAATTGATGGATCAAAAATCCATAGAAAAGTGCGAGAGAACAAAATTTCATCATTTCCTTGCAAATTTTAAAAGCGTTATTCATTGTCTATAAATGGCGAAAACAATATGATGTGTTAGTTTGGTGTCATGATTATTTTTCAAAATCATACTCAATACGTGCGTTTGTGAGTGGTTTTCAACACGAGCCAGAAAAAAAAAACGAGCAGATTTTTTTTCGCTTTCTGTGTTTTTTTTCATGTATTCATGTGTCAATGAAACAGAGAGTGATGTTTTGTCGTCAACATTGAATCAAAATGAAAATGAAGATATAATAGTTTGCCTTCGAATTCAACGCTGCGTCGACCATTATACATGCAAAATTGATTTTTCATCTGTGTTTATTAAAAATTTGAGTTATTTCTTTATTGTTTCGATTCGGTTGTTGTTTATTTCGGTGCATTTACATAAATATAATTTCGATTATAAGTTCGTCAGATGCAGTTCGCGTGACTACGAGACGTAAATAAATTGTGAATACGACATTTTTTTCGGTGCAACTGCGAAATAAAAAGCTGAACAAGTTTAGCAAGAACAAAACAAAACACATAAAATAGAGCAAAGAAAAAAGAATTAAAATGGTGCTGTTGGAGGGACCTTTGAGTAAGTGGACGAATGTCATGAAAGGATGGCAGTTTCGTTGGTTTGTTTTGGAAGAAAACTCCGGTTTGCTGTCGTATTATACATCCAAGGAAAAAATGATGAAGGGCGTTCGCCGTGGCTGTGTGCGATTGAAAGGCGCCGTTATTGGCATTGACGATCAAGATGTCAACACATTTACCATTACTGTTGACCATAAAACATTCCATTTTCAAGCAAAGGATGGCGAAGAGCGTGAAAAATGGGTTCGACGCCTCGAAGATACCATATTACGGCATGCAAATCGCAACCGAGGCATTTGGTCCTCAGACCAAAGCGGTTCAACATATGGAGGCTTTGGGTCCGCATCCACCGATCCAGCAAAACGCCCAAATTACTTGCAAACGCTGGACAAACGAATCAGTGAAGCCGATGCATATCTTCAATTAATGATTGAACAAACAACGAAAATTGAGAATAAGCTGAAAGCAGCTGTAAGTCAGGCGGTTAGCGCAGAGCCGGCCGAAAGTGGCGGTGGCGGTGGCGATGGAGATGGCAGCAGCGGTGGCGATGGCAATCCAAAAACCGAAGGAAATAATGATGGCAAAAGTAAAGAAACGAAGGATCCAAATAAGGTGCTACAGGAAAGTGCAAATACAATGCTTGAAAGTTTTAAGGTAAACGGCTCAGCAGTGACTTCTTACGCCAGTGATTCAAACCATTTCGAAGGCGGTTTCATTATGATATTCCTTGTGGAAACAAAGTGATTGATTGATAATGATTTTGCATAAAAACCCATCAAAGTCGGCCGATTGTTCCAAAATAAGCAACTAAAGACGATTAACTGCTTGACTGTTTACAGTCAACTATTATCGATCAAGATCAAATTTTTGTATTGAGAAAAAGTCAATCATAGCTACGTCCCAAAATAGTCAGTCTCTTTATTTCCATACGGGATACCGCTCAATGACTTTCTCACTCCTCCGTTTTGTTCGGAGAGTGAAACCATTTATTCGTCTCGGTTTGGTTTTAATTGTTCTCCTACACCATAATTTCAGCTAATAATCTCATTTGAACCTATTTTTGGATCGAAATAAGAAGAATAATGGACTTTTTTTCCTCCCGAAGCATTCGATAGTTTTGCTGCAAATTGCCAAGAATACAGCGCATCCGGTGAATGGAATTTATCAGGGACCAGCTTCAGCAGGCAGTCGAAAGGCAACCGGTGGAAATATGGGCCAAACACCAGACAGCACAGATATTCACGATATGGTTGGTCCATCTTCATTGGCGAACGTTGAATATGGCTCGGAATGTTTGGAAAAGAAATTGGCCAACGCAAAAATTGCCACCGTTGATGCTTCACCGTCATCAATTACATTGGCCGTGCCAGAAACCAGCTATTCGAGCTCCGAGGGTGAAGACGATTTCTATGATGCAAATGATAATCCATATTCGAGTTCAATTAGTTTAAAAGATGTTGACGACACAACCGAAAAATCCGAAGAATTCAAAAGCATTAATTCTGACACAGCCAGTCCACGTGATTCCATTTCAACGCCGTTCCGTGTTGACGGCAGTCTCGATTACGATGCACTTTACGAAGATGATGCCGAAAATGACTTGTCAATGGAATCGCACGGCAGCGTTGTCTCTCATCTATTGTCACAAGTAAAAATTGGCATGGACTTGACCAAAGTAGTTCTTCCCACATTTATCCTGGAACGACGATCATTGCTTGAAATGTATGCCGATTATTTCGCTCATCCCGATCTATTCTTGCGAATAGCCGATTTCAAGGATCCACGCGATCGTATGGTGCAAGTTGTTAAATGGTATATGTCGAGCTATCACGCCGGTCGCAAAAGCTCGGTTGCCAAAAAACCGTACAATCCAATATTGGGCGAAATATTTCAATGCCATTGGGACTTGCCAGATTGCGAAAATGATCAAACTGTAGTTCCGGATGGTCCGGTGCCATGGTGCCGACGCGATCAACTAACATTTGTTGCCGAGCAAGTTTGCCATCATCCACCAAGTAATATTTACGCCAAACTCATCAATTTATGGATTTTCATTTTATAGAAAATGATTTTATTTTTTACCGCAGTTTCTGCCTTTTATGCTGAACATTACAATAAGAAGATCAGTTTCACGGCTTATGTTTGGACGAGGTCAAAATTCTTGGGTCTATCGATTTGTGTCTGCAACGTTGGCCAGGGCATTGTTACTCTCAGCGAATACAACGAAGAATACATAGTTACATTTCCGAACGGATACGGTCGGTAAGTCTTCATTTTTCGATTTAAGATTTAATTTGATTGATTTTTCATGAAAATTTGTATTAATTTTTACTTTCATTCGGGGTTTTCAAGGTCTATTTTAACAGTACCTTGGATCGAATTGGGTGGCAAGGTGCAAATAACATGTCCACAAACGAACTATCGTGCTGATATTGAGTTCATAACGAAACCATTTTATGGCGGTAAACGAAATCGTATCACCGGCGAAGTGTATGCACCGAATGAGAAGAAGTCATTTTTGAGCGTAACCGGTGATTGGAGCGGTTCAATGGAAGCTAAATGGAATGATGGCAGCCGAAAACCCGAAGTATTTGTCGATGTAAATTCAATACCGATATTTAAGAAAAAGGTTCGTCCAATTAGCGAACAAGTAGAAAATGAATCACGTCGCATTTGGGTGGATGTGACCGCTGGTCTCCGTTTCAATGACATCGATAAAGCCACAAACGCCAAAGCCAAATTAGAACAGAAACAGCGAGATGAAGCAAAACAACGCAAAGAAACAAACGTTGAATGGGAAACGAAATACTTCAAACCCGTTGGCGATGTTTGGATCTACACGAATCCACTGTCACAAAGGCTTTATTTACAAGACAAACAGAATCGGCAACAGCAACAACAGTAATCAGGTGTTCGTTAAAAATAATCTATCTAAAACGAAAGAGGAAGTGAGCGAAAATGTTGTAGCTCTCTTATTCTAGTTTGAGTTGAACAAAAATGAAATCCATTTTATTGTGGTTAATTAATATTTTAAGAAACCCCTCTCCAAAATAACATTAACATGATTCATGCAAATATTAATGAATGAGGCAAAGTCACTAAAATCCAACAACCAATGGGTGTATAACATAACAATTTTAGGATTACTTCTTAAGCTTAAATTCACAGGTATAAAACAAACATCATCGAATGAGAGAAAATACCAATATTTCCACAATTGTTTTTTTTTTCTGTCCTATTTAAAAATTCCGTATCTTATTTTGTACCAGTTTAACTTGTAAGAACGATATCGGGCAATATTTGGATGGCAAGGCTGGGTTTTATCGAATCGAATTCAATAGTTTATGTTATATTGCACACGAAATGCCACTCAGAAGAAGCATATGACTCCTCCGATCCGATGTATAGAATATCAAATGAAAGATCATTTCTGCAAACGAATCGATAAAAAACTTTGAAATAAAGCTAAGGTCAAATTCCTATGCCAGTAAGAAAACAATGAAATCATCCATACAACAAATTGGAACTCCATTTTATGTTTCAATTCAAAATCCATTCATTTTTTCAATTACACTTTTTTCAATTACAGCTTAAATAAAACTCAAGCGCTTTTCAACAATAGTCATCGAAACTGTAATAAAACTTAAGCAATTCCGCATCTGGAACATACACACACACACAGCTATAGCCGAACTTATAACAAAAAATAATATTGTACAACTTTCACAAAATATTGTAAACAATATTCGACTATTTCAATATCGATATTTCATGATATCAAATAGTTTTTCATCAAAGCGATTGTTCCGAATTATGCTTTCATTTTCAATTCCTTATATTTTGAATTCCTTGTTTTTGGGAGAAGAGGTTCTGTGCAATACATTTTTTGAAATCTAGTGGAATTTATATTCGTCTTCAAACGTTCGATTTTGGCTGTTCACATTTATTGTAGAATTGTACATCGGTACAGCTTTCAGCTCAATGTCAATAGAACCCCAGAATAGAAATGTAGGAAGGACAACGTAATGAATTGTTTCGTATTTGAGAAAACGAATAAATCTTATCAGCAAACAACCTATGTATTCAATCACAATAAAATCGGAAAATTTACTAAAATTCAACGATAATTATTTTATTTACCTTCTTCAGCAATCCGTTTTCTGTGCTCCAAAGCCTCTATTTCGCTTCTTGTAATGATTTTTATGTTGAAAATGATCCAATTTGGATCGTAATTAACCGCCGGCAAGCATAAAAATACACCAATACACTGAAATCGTCTGCATGTGTACGAAAAATGTGGCGGCTCCATTGCGACTGCATGTATCAAAGGTTTGTTTATCGTTCTGTTTCTTTCATTCCGATTACATTTCCAAATTCATGTATATTTTACTTGCTCTTAGCCAACGCAAGTGTCAGATTATTTGAGATTTTTACTCTGTCTATGAATAGCTTGGTGTTTGCGACATCGAATAGATAGTCCAATATCAAAATACCTCAAATGATTAGTAATAAATCGGTGAAAATGCAATAAAATTCCATTCAGAAAAGTGTGAAAATCAAATAAAAGGCCAAAATAATTGCAATAACAACGGATTTAATTCACTGACACGGCCAAATTTCGATGGAATTCAAGTGTTTTATCGAACGAATGTGTGTATACATGCGAAAGAGACGATATTATTTGGATTGCAAGAGTAAGGAGTACGTTGAAATTTGACATTTTGTGTGACCATCAAAAGGCTTTACCATTCAACGAAGACGACCGTGGGAAAAACCACACAGAAAAACATGAATCGAGAGTGAAAAGCAATAATAAATTTCTCCGAAGAATCAAATTGATCGCCAGATAATCGTGTGATTTGCCAAAAAACGTACAATAGCACACGAATTATATCGATTTTGATAAATGTACTGCAAAAAATATGTATTTTGATTGCATTGCAATGTGTTTGTTCGGGTGAATTACATTGCTATCGTCGATTCAGTTTTCATGACTAAAGACATTTGCGATAAAAACATTCCTGTGCAATAAACATCCTAAAACGAATTTTAAAGAGATTAGAAACAAAATAGGGCGGAATACGTGTCGTTGTGAAGTGTGTATGTTTTTGTATGTTCTGTGTGCCATTTTTTATTTTCGTCATTGTAACGAACAAGTTATTGAAAGAAGGCCACCCAATTGATTTTAAGTGAAATTTAGTAAAGTGTTCTCTTCATAAAAAGAAAAAGAAATAAATAATGGCGTTGTCGAAGGGCTTCCGCATTTTTGAGAAGAAGCAGCCGAACCACAGCATCATATTAGAACATCGGCAGCGTACACAAGAAGCACTCTTATTCGAATCACAAGCAGTTGCCGTTCTCTGTAAGGAATGCTTGCATTGTCTTATTATTGATATTTTCAACGTTAAATTGACGTGTATTCCATCTGTTTCTCTTTTGTTCGCTGTACTCAAATGAACCACTCACCACATCTCATCTTACATTTTTTGGCATTTCTACTTCGTGTACACAAACAAACACATACATTTTTCTCTCTCATTTGTTCTCACCGAAGCTCGTATCGATTTTAACCACTTGTTATGTCATACACATGCAAGCCTTTGTATTGCCTGTCAATGTATGGCTTCAGCCGTCAAACAAAGCGCAACTTTTGAACTTTTGCACTAAAGCAATGTTGATTGAATTCTTAATTTTGCAATACATGTTTATTGGGTCTCTTCGGATAAGATGTGCATTTTTGAATTATATGTCATTCATTAACTTGATCATGACCTTTGTATTTCATTAATTGATTTAAACTTGAAATATAAATGTTTATTTTTTCATTAGCTGCACAAGAACTTGAGACGATAAAAAAGCAATATGTGAAAATTGCTGATGCATACGGTTGCCTGGGAGTTTTGCAGGTGAATGCAGGCGAATCGTCGGTGCTGTATTTGGTGTTGGTGACTGGCTGTTTTTCCATGGGAAAAATGTGCGATTCCGAAATATTTCGAGTAACACAAACACAATTTGTTCCGTTGCAATTTCAAGCGCCCGGCGAGGATAAAATTGCTGAGGTACGTTGAAACAATGGTTGCAATGCAAAGACAAATCAACTAACATTTGATATTCGTCGAATAGGTGCGCAAGGTGTTGAATTCGGGCACATTCTATTTTTCATGGAATACCTCGGTGGCCAATTCAGTTGCAGCGCAAAATGCATTTGATTTAACATTATGCGCTCAGCGGCGACGTCGAACCACCGAAACGGATAATCGTTTTTTCTGGAATCGTATGTTGCACATCCATTTTTTGCGCTATGGCGTTGATTGCGCATTTTGGCTGCTCAAGACAATGTGCGGATCGGTTGAAATTCGAACAGTGTACGCGGGAAGTCGTCAGGCAAAAGTGGCCATCATATCTCGATTGAGCTGTGAACGAGCTGGTACTCGATTCAATGTGCGCGGCACAAATGATGAAGGTCACGTGGCAAATTTTGTCGAAACAGAGCAAGTAATTTACTTGGATTCAGAGTGTACATCGTATGTCCAATCTCGTGGTTCAGTGCCACTATTTTGGGAACAGCCTGGCGTTCAGGTTGGATCACACAAAGTAAAAATGTCACGTGGATTTGAAGCATCCGTCAAAGCATTCGATTTGCATATGCAAATGATGAAACAACGATATGGCCAGCAAGTCATCGGTAAATAAATTTATGAATTTTATTGATAATTTAAATTAATCGATGAATATTCGTATTGTTAAAAAGTCAATTTGCTGGGCACCAGCTTGATTGGAAGCAAAGAAGGCGAAGCGATGCTGTCAAATGAATTTCAACGGCATCACAAGGAATCGATCCATGCAAACGATGTTCCACACATCGTGTTCGATTATCACCAAGAATGCAGAGGAGGAAATACCTCCGCCTTGTCAAAATTGAAAGCAAAATTGGACACTTGCTGCTCACATTTTGATGTGTTTCATGCAAATGGAGACAGCATCTTGCGTGAGCAACGTGGAACGGTGCGTACCAATTGTCTCGATTGCTTGGATCGAACGAACTGCGTTCAAACATTCCTGGGTCTCGAAAAGCTGAACGATCAAATTCAATTGCTCAGTTTTCATGACAAGATGCAAATTCAGTCACGACTCGAAGAGGTGTTCCGCCAGATGTGGGTGAACAATGGCAATGAAGTGAGCAAAATCTATGCAGGAACGGGAGCGATTCAAGGAGGATCAAAGGTGCGGCGTTCATTCACCTGAATTGATATTGATTCACTCTTATAATATTATTGTGTCTATTTGATCTCATTACCGTTCAGCTTATGGACGGAGCTCGATCGGCCGCCAGAACAATCCAGAACAATTTGTTGGATAATTCGAAGCAAGAAGCCATCGACATTCTTTTGGTTGGCTCAACATTGAATTCGGAGCTCGCTGATAGGGCTCGCATTCTACTTCCTTTCAACATTTTGCACGGTAACTTCGCTTGCATGGATTGATATTGAAAATTCACAGCATTGTTTTTATTATGCAATTCATTGCTGAATAACAAAAAAATTGTTAGCTACGAATTCCAACATGTCATTTTGTTCAAACAGCTCCAACACCTGTTTTGAGGGAGCTCTGCAAAAGATATACGGAATATACGAAGCCAATAGACATTCGTGTCGGCGTGGCCACGTACAACGTCAATGGTGGCAAGCATTTCCGAAGCGTTGTTTACAAAGGTAATATACATCATTATTTTAAAAGATTACAATTTTATCTATTGATTTGTCATTTTTGTGCATGATTCAAAGATCTATCTTTGACCGACTGGTTGCTGGACTCACACAAAATGGCACGATCTCGATGTAAGTTACTTTTGAATAGCTCAAAATTCATTTTCAAGTCATTTTTCGCAAGCACATTCAGGAAGAGTCTGTTCATTGCAAAAAAAAAAAAAAACATTTTTAGCCTTGATTGATGTCAGTCATTCCGAAGATGGAACTGAACCGTGCGATATATTTGCCATCGGATTTCAAGAAATCGTTGATTTGAACGCCAGTAACATCATGGCGGCCAGTTCAGATAACGCCAAAGCATGGGCGGAAGAGCTACAAAAAACATTGTCAAGAGATGAACCGTACACTTTATTGACTTATCAACAATTGGTTGGCGTTTGCTTGTATGTGTTTATTCGGCCTGAACATGTATGTAACGTTTTAATGAATTTGAAAGAAAATGTTCTCCCTGAATACTCAATTTTCATATTATTCCATTTTTGTCCAGGCCGAGTATATCCGGGATGTAGCAACAGATTCGGTCAAAACTGGTTTGGGGGGTGCAACTGGCAATAAAGGAGCTACAGCAATTCGATTCGTATTTCATGGAACATCGTTATGTTTTGTTGCCGCTCATTTTGCAGCCGGCCAATCTCAAGTGTTCGAAAGGAATGCTGATTATGCTGAAATTACTCGGAAAATTGCCTTTCCGATGGTAGATTTCTTGACAGTTTTTTATCACATTTCTTGTATTAATCGGTGTACTTTTATGGATTCTTTGAAGGGTCGATCACTTAAATCGCATGACTATGTTTTCTGGTGCGGAGATTTCAACTATCGCGTCGATATGGACAAAGATGAAATCAAAGAATTGGTGAAACAAAATCAGCTCGGATCAATTTTGGAGAAAGATCAACTGATCGTTCAAAAGCAGGCCGGAAGCGTTTTCAATGACTACATTGAAGGCGACATCACTTTTCCACCAACATACAAATATGATTTGTTCAGTGAGGATTATGACACAAGTGAAAAATGCCGTGCACCTGCATGGACTGATCGCGTTTTGTGGCGCCGCCGGAAAATGATGCAAGATGATGCCATCTATGATTGGAGCGAAGGTCGATTACTGCATTATGGAAGAGCTGAATTGAAGCAAAGCGATCATCGACCCGTTATCGCTATTATTAATATCGAAATATCGAAAATTGACATCGAACAACGACAAAAAGTATTTCATGATGTCATTCGGGATTTGGGCCCGTTTGATTGCACCATTGTTATACATGTAAGCTACTTTTTGCGTAAACAGCCCAATTGAACATTTTACATTTAAGGTGAAAAATAATTAGCTGGGTGTGAAATGATAAAGTGAATATATTTATAATGACAAATGCTACCAAAAAAAAAAAAATATCTCGTTATGGTGCACATCTATTTGCACGTTTTTGTCGTTTTTTAACTATCCCGCGGACATTTTGAGAATCAATCAATTTCACTTTCTTCTCAATTTTATTTATTTAGGCTGGTACAAATGATACTGATGACGAAGATGCGCCTAGCATTTACGACGAGGACATAACAACCATGATAATTCAAGAGCTGGGAATCATTGGTGAGGTGACATTGGTGCGATTTGTTGGTGAAACTATGTGGGTCACATTCCGTGATGGGCAATCGGCACTGATAGCGGTGCAAAAGAAATCGATACGCATCCGAGGAATTGATTTTCACATCAATTTGAAAACCGAGAATTGGTTGGCTCAAGTTGAACGAGAAATTGCTCTCTGCACGACAAACACCGTTCAATTGTGCACTTCATCACCAGGTGAGTCTATTACCAGAAAAGGTTTTTTGAATAGCATTTCATTTGAAAATGACTTGTAAATCGAAGCATAGATTTTTCGAACATTTCTGATGGTCTGATCGAAAAATTAACAACATTTTTCACCTCCAAATATGATGCTCCCACACTAATCCTTGTGATAAAACATTGGACCAAAGATAAAACAGCTTGGATTCACCTATTCCACTCAATGTGCTCTTGGACAAAAAATATTTTTTTTTTTATGAGCATTAGAAATATTAAAAAAAACATGTAATTTTTTATTCTTGATACTGAAGCTCGAACAAATAATTTCGAACACTGACACGTGACAGCCTCGGAAAAAAAGCATATCCTATAAATTTGCTGAAGAAAATGATAATATGAAAATATTATACAAGAGACACTAACGAAAAATTGTCGAGAGTAAAAGCCAAACAAAAAAACATTCAGCGTGTAAGCCAAACAAACCTACTTGTTTGGATTTCACTCTTTGAATTTTATTATTATTGTCTTTTGACGATAATACTCGAATGCCAAGAGTGAAAACCATACAATTAGGTTTGTTTGGCTTACACGCTGAGTGTTTTTTTGTTTGGCTTTTACTCTCGACGATTTTTCGTTAGTGTCTCTTGTATAATATTTTTGTATTAGCGTTTTCTTCAGCAAATTTATAGGATATGCTTTCCTTCCGAGGCTGTCACGTGTATTATTCTTTCACAAGAAAGAATCTTGAATAAATCGCAATGAAATGAAATGAGCTAAAATACGTAAACTGGAACGTATATGGTCATGTAGCCCATCGTTATGTTTCACTCTTGCCAAACTATTTTTTCAAGTTTCAGTCTTCATTCATTTATTTTACATTTCAGACTTTGAGTCATGAGAATAATCAACTCAAATGAAAAGTTTGAATATATGAATTGTCTGTCTCGCTAGGACGCAATTCGAATATGTACATAAATTTCTTGACATATGTTCAAACGAACAGCCACGTTTTTTTTATAAATTTGAAGCTCCAGACGAAACCAAAATATTTTTAAAAATGCAAATCATGATTTTTGAGAAAACAAAACGGAATAGAACAAGAAATAAGCGAGAATAACAAGAAAAATTGAATTTTATCGGCAATCGTTATTATAGATTAAATGAAAATCCAATAGTTCCTTGTATTTATTTATTGCACATTTATTGTTTGATGTAATCACATGATAACATTTACAGAGGTGTTTTATTTTGGAATATTTGCTGTATTTAAGCGTATCACTCTTCTAGGGGCAAAATTACTTTTTACAGAGATGCTCAACATCCATTGATTTAACATCTCTTTTGCTTCAGAGCCTTGCCGTTCGAATTTTTCAAAGCGCGATTGAATAGCCATGAAGTTTTCTGAAGAAAAAGCCTCTGTTCCTTCTTCATACAATTTATCTATTTGCTGTGTCTTGGCGTCGCAATTTGGACTTTTTAAAACGGTCCAGAATTTCGAAATGTATTCTTTAAACCAATTTACTTCTTTGGTGAGAAGAGTGATGATTTCATGAGCATTATTGCGGCGCTCCAAAGCAAGTTCAATCATTTGTTGATGTTCCAATCGAAAAGATTCATGTTTGGTCATTGTTTCGGAATGATCCTTTGCCCATGTTTTAAGGAAGAACATATTTTCATGATTTTGTTTATTAAATTCCAACAGATGTGCCCATAATAAAATTAGTGTTCCTTGAAGATGAAAATAACTTTGCAAAGAATCGAGAAAGCTCTGCTTGAATTGCGCATTGTGGAATTTACCACATTTAAGGTTTTTAATGCGTTCAAAGAATTTGCTTCCCTGAAATGTTTCATGTAAGTCTTTTGAGGCACGGAACAAACCTTCCAAATCGACGGTGTAAGTTGCATCACCCCATCTTTCCAACGCAACATCTTCTTCAGGTGGCTCAAAAGGTTTGAAGTTGGTGTTCTTAGAGAGTCGTTGGCAACCAAAAGCTGCAGGATCCTATTTTGATAGAAACATTTATTTCAGTCATTTATAATTGAATTAATTATAGCAATTTTTTCATTTCAATGTGAACTTTTTGAATTGAAATAATATGACTTACAAAATATGAAATGATTAATATCAAAAATATTGCTCGAACGAGTGACTTCATCTTCTTCGATAGTTAAAAATGACTGAGTGAACTTGTCGATTTATTTGAATTTTTATGGTTAGCTGATATCATGGAAATTAAATATTTTGCATTCTTGGAATATGAGGACCACGAGTTGAATTTGATGGATGATAAATCCACATCATTTACAATTTAAAATTGCTCCGCAGGTTGTAGCAAATGTATTCGAAATGTGAACAACATCTTTAAGTAGGTTGGTTGGCTAGTTCGTTATTGTTTGCAATTTGGCACTTTCTATTTTCTCTGTGTGATGGATGTTGTGGTGATGTTGTTCTAAATGTGTTTCAAATGAAGGTCCATTTATTTCAATTATCTTGATCACATCCCATCATAATGCCATACAATTCAAAATATTTGCATCATTATAAGTTCTATGTTATAACAAATCACCATTTTGTATCTATTTCTTATTTGATTATAAGCCCAACAGGATTCAAGTTGGGCTGAGAGCTACAAAAACATTAAAATAGTTCACAAATCATAAGAAAATAACCAAAAAATAATATAGAACTTCGTTCGAGGCTATGAATAAAATATGACTGCATTTTCAAAGAGATAATGAATCATTTATTGGCATAAAGAAAATAAAAAATCTGCCAAAAGTACAGACAGCGATTGTAGAATCGCATTTTCCAACCATTTTTGAATGGAGGTTGTGCAACATTTTCAATAAATTCAGAATTTACAGAAAATGTTGCGAAGTTCAAAACCTCAAAACAAAAATGGTTGGATGCGATTTTAAAACCGCTGTTTGTACTTTGTACAGATACTTTATTTTCTGTGTAATTGTATCAAAATTCAATAATGCCTGCAGTGCCAATGAATGAATTGAACCGCTCAGAATCTAACGCGGAAATACTGAGTCAGCCGTAATTTTTTTGGAATTCATGTATTCATCACAATGGTGTTAACAGCATCAACTGGAATTATGATAATAACAACTCGGCTGACCAGTGCATATGCTTCACACACTTCATGTGTAGGATTCTCAATCCTAAATTCTGAATTTCACGCATAAAATAATTGACATGGAAAAACATCCACGACTACCATAATATTCAAAATATCAAAATTTGCGTCATAAACTTGAACATTCCATTTGATCAAAACAATATGATAATGAATCAGGAAATGAAGTAGAAAACAGTGGCGGAACTAGAGGATGGCTCATGGGAGGGACTTGATTTTCCTTTTCCAAAATCCCTTTGTTCAATCTCTATAGACCGATATCCCATATAGAGACTGAAGTGAAACGCTTGATTAACCATGATAGAAATATTTGTTTGTTTATTCACTGAGCTATTACAATGTGCGAAGCTCCGCTGTGCTGTTTATGTATGTGTACATATTTTTTTCTCTCTCATTTTGGTCATAGCACCCTTCTTTCTAGTGTAAAATCTTTTCAAGAACAAATGAAGTTCGGTTTTGTGTCTCTTTGACCTCAAACTTTAAACACGGTACACTCATTTCTCTTCGTATGCTCCCTCTTTGCTTGGCATAAGCATGTAGAATTTACAGGGGAGATGCGAGCGATGGTTACACAATATGAATGAAATACATCCATTATGTAAAAATACATTCACAAATATTGTTTCTAAGGGACAGATTACTACTGAAAGATAGAAATATGTGCAAAAACAACGTTCCTAAATTATCATGTCAATAATTGAGCTTTCGTCCATATTTCCGACTTTTACGTACATTTTAGTACATATTCATGCATTCCTGAATGGAAATGCACTGAAATCCATTGCTCCTTCATTGTTTCTTTTTGAATCAGTTCAAATTTACTCTACGTTTTGAAATGCAAATTCAATAATTTATAAGTTAAGTCATCGTGTAGCTCGTTTCAGATGTTTTTCAATAGCTTCAACTTTCCTCACTGAATCATAATCGACTTATTGTTTTTGTGAATATCTATTTTCAACTGAATATGTTTATATTTTTTGATTAAAGTTGGAGACTACAACAGTTTGGGAATACCAAAAGCACCGCCAAGCCGTCCAAAGTCACCACCAGCGCGGCCACAGCCTCCTGTCAGACCACCGCTGCCAACAACACCAAAGCACGCACCAAAAGCAGGAGTTATAAGCATAGTCAAATCAGATCAAATATTGAGGCCATCGAGTGCTGATGCAGCAGCAACAAACATGCCACATCGGCCTGCGCCGCCTGTCGCAGCTACCGCAACAATATATCAAGAATCCCAGCAACGATCGAATCTATCTCGTAAATCGAGTAGTAGCTCTTCAACGTCGAGTCCAGTTCATGAAACAGCCCAGAAAACTAGTGCATCGGTACAATCATATAGCATTCATGATCAAGATACGGGTGCTATCTATGAGGAGATCAACGATGACGTTGTGAGTACTATACTGCATTTATTTTTAGGGAACTTGGATCATTAGAATCTAGATTTTAATTAAACATTTAACACAAGAACGCAAACAAGTTCTTTGAAAGTGAGTTTTGCAAAATTGATAAATTCTGGTTAATTTTTGTAGTACATTCCCAAGCCACGTGATCCTCCGCCGCCATTACCGCAAGATTCCGTTTATGATTTGGATGTGGGCGCTGATAAATCAAATACAGACAGTACAAGTCGAAATATTGCAACGAGAGCAGCACCTTCGCCGCCATCGAGTAGACCTCAGCCGCAAGTACCAGGTGCCATGGGTACACCTCCGCCACTACCAAGACGCCAGAATGTCACAAACAATAGCAATCCAGCTCTTAGTGAATTACCAAAAGTTCCAGCTCGGTCAGGAGCGCCGCCACCATTACCAGCTCGTCCCAATGCTCCAATGTAAATTGCATTTTTGGAACACGGTGATTTCTTTTAAATATAATAAATATCTTCAATCTCGAATAAAAATAACTAAAACGCAAACATAATTGAATTGTCAAATAGCTTCATATTCATAGACAAAATAAAATGTAAACATGTCCCAATTAGCTTATTTCTTCAAATGAAACGAATTATGATTACGAAAGCACGCTTGTAATTTATAATTCATTCAATTTATGAATTAACTAACAACATTTGTGTTACGCTTTAATTGTTTCATTTGTTTATTCAATCAATTATTATAAAAAATATGTAAAATACTCAAAAATCAATGACTTAACATTTCAACCGAGACAATTCGTTTGAAATTCACATTCTCAGTGCATTTATCTGCATTTGTGATGATCGCCCAAACAATTCAAAATCCATTGCAATATTTCAAATAATTAATTAAGCTAAACGTATTGCGCTAATATCATGAATTGTATTTATTTGTTGCTCCTTCGATTAC
Source organism: Obolodiplosis robiniae (assembly GCA_028476595.1). NCBI lineage: Eukaryota > Metazoa > Arthropoda > Insecta > Diptera > Cecidomyiidae > Obolodiplosis > Obolodiplosis robiniae. Next base: position 16,010,088 of record CM052015.1, on the reverse strand, counting down.
AATATAATTAAGGCATTTATTTCGTAAAATTCAATTAAATTGTAGAATTGTGTGGCAATTGTGAAAAATACTGTAACAAAAATAATATTAGAAATCGTTTAATCGATCTCTATGTCGTATTGCTGCTAAAATGGGAATACAAATATGAATTTAGTTGAGAATGATTTGTTAAAATAAAACATAATATTCTGAATAATAATGATAGTTTGTGCAGAATAAAAAAAAAAACGGATTTTTCCCTTCTCCTTCTGATATGGCTCAATAAAATGACCTAGAAATGGAAGACGAAAATTAATTAAAGAATATATTAGCGTATTTCCAACTATTGAACAAAAATTATGCGACTTTATTTCACAACAAAAGATTTATTTGTTCAGACGGACGAATGGGATCATGAACAGTAACTTTAGTCCGCACACATGGCTATCAGTTGAACGAATAAATTGTCTTCCGAACGTAGAACTAACTTTTCCGCACTTTTCCCGAAATTTTTCGGGTTTAGGGGTTTTTCGTTGATTACTACGCATTTTTAATGTGTACTTCATCCAATTTAATGACAAAATTTGAATTTCGACCCTGAAAATCGAAAATTTTGCAGGGAAGGTAGTCCTAAATCTCATTGGAATGACTTGAAATTTTGCATGACTAATTTATTCCATAAACAAATTATATTCTGAAAGTTTCATAATGATACAATGTGAACCCAAACAAGTGTTTCTTAGTTCCACTAGAGCTACCCGAAGACATGATCTGATTGAGCTGAAAATTAATAGGTTTCTATTCCTAATGAAGACCAATGTGTGTGTAAATTTTTGATCAATTCAAAAATCAATTTTTTGAGTTATCGTGTTAACAAATTTTTGCGTACAACGTACCACACACGGACAAAAAATTGCTCTGGGAATGGTTGCAATCGTTTTTTCTAGGTTCAAAACGCATAAAAAACTTATTCCGAGCGTTCTGAATTTTTTGGACCGATTGCAATACCTTTCTTTCACACACATTGGCGTGTGCGGAAAAGTAAAAAAGGAGATAAGGACTCATTAACATTTATTATATCAATTTATTTTCTCTACAAGGTGAAAGTTACATCGCTCCCTGACTTCCAGTGGAAGTTTGGTGACATTCGATTCAGTGGAAGTGAAGTTATTGCGTCTAAAGTGACAGTATGTGTGTGTCATCGGTACGAATTGGACCAAAAATTGCTCAGAATTCAACATCCGAAAGACATCATTAAAGAAGCAAGAAAAGACGAGAACTTCCTTGACAACATTGTAACTGGTGATGAATCGTGGTGTTTCCAATATGAACCCGAAACCCAGCGTCAAAGTACCGAATGGAAGGCCCCGGACGAGCCACCACCCAAAAAATCTCGCTTGGAGAAGTCAAAAATCAAGTCGATGCTCATTTGTTTTTACGATTCCAAAGGCATTATCCACAAAGAGTTCCTTCCACCGGGCCAAACGGTTAATGGATCATTCTACCTTGGTGTTATGAAGCGTTTGATACATCGTATTCGTCGTATTCGGCCAGAATATCGTTCGAAAGAAAGTTGGCGCTTATTGAATGCTAATGCACCATCTCATCGATCCACTCCAGTGACTGATTTTTTGACTAGAAATCGCATTTTAACCATCAATCACTCACCGACATCCTGAAGGACATTCCGGTCCGGTCAATGATCTGAAACATTCATTCGAAAAGCTTTTGGATCGCGCAAAACAGCGTATTGAGGCCGGAGGTGACTATTTTGAATAAATAAACTCGAATTCATCAGAACGAAGCTTCTGCCGTTTCTATTTTAGCTCAGTCTTGTTAATTCTGGAAACACCTTGTAGGCAGAGGGAATATAACTCCTGATTCGCTGTGAGATCAACATTTTCCGCGCAAAACGGTGAACGCAATTTCATAACCATCAAATATTAAAGCTTTCGAACACATGATTCGGGATCCACTTTGCTATATTCAGACATAAATGGAGTTGAAATGAATTTTAGATACAAATTGGAAATATTGTGAAGCATTTATGTTTTTTGGAGAGAATTATATTCATTCTAACCAATTCATTTATTATTTGTTTTAATTGAAACATGAAATAAATGAAAAAAATATGTATCAAAATGTAAGAAGTGTCTCAGTTTTTTATGCAGAACTTTCAAATTCAAAACGTTTCAGGAAAAATACTCATAAACATTTCACTCGTGGTCTCACGTGGATTGTGAAATGCGGCCCTATAAATGAACTAGTCCAGGATTCATTAAGCTTCCATCCTCTGGATTTAAACTCAAGGGATTTCTTTGGCGCAGGCGCATCGCAGTTGAGTATGATCTGAAGCCAACAGCTGTGTCTTGTTTTTTAGAGAAAATGATCGTTAAATAATCGTGTTGCCAAGCTCAATTCAGAATTATGTACATAAATTTCTTGACATATGTTCAAACGAACAGCCACGCTTTAGTAATGAATTCGAAGCTCCAAACGAAACCAAAATATTTTTAGACCTGCAAATCATCCAGGTATCATGTTTTTTGTAAAAAAAAATCGTCTTAGAACAAAAAATGACCGAAAAATGACCGAAAAATGACCGAAAAAAGCACAAAAAATGTAATTACAAAAATAAAGCATTTGAAATCGTCATTAAAGTCTAAAAGTTGCCAATATTGTGCGAGAAACAACTTTTTTGGCGAAATATTGGAAGTAGGAATTAATAATGTCGATTTAGATAATGGATGGCGTGGCGTTACTAGCGTTGTGTGCATCGGAACACACCGCGGCCATTTTGTTTTTTTTGTCTGTCATTACGCTATAAATTTCAGTATATGTCATTTCATTCAAGTGTAAACAACATATTTTTTTTGCGCATTGAATATGTCGAATTTTGTGCCTGAAAAAGTGGTTTTCCGGGGAAGTTTAATAACCTTCTTTCATTTGAAGAAAACGGCCGCTGAAAGTCATCGATTGCTTGTTGAAGCTTACGGTGAACATGCTCCAACTCAAAAAACTTATGAACGATGGTTTGCGAGATTCAAGAGTGGTGATTTTGACGTGGAAGACAAGGAACGTCCAGGCCAGCCGAAAAAATTTGACGATGAAGAATTGCAAGCATTATTGGATGAAAATTCGTGTCGAACGCAACAGGAACTTGCTTTGGAGTTGGGAGTTGAACGAACAACCATTGGTTAACGTTTACATGCAATGGGAAAGATTCGAAAACTTGGAAAATGGGTCCCACATCAACTGAATGGAAATCAACTCAAAGCACGAATCGATGCCTGCACAAAACATCTTGCAGAGCACAAAAAACGTGGTTTTTTGTATCGAATTGTTGCTGGCGATGAAAAGTGGATCTATCACGATAACCCTAAACGTAAAGCAGACTATGTTGATCCCGGCCAACCATCAACTTCACAATCAAAACGCGATATTCATTGCCAAAAGCTTATGCTGTGCATTTGGTGGGGTGAAAAAGGTGTGGTGTATTATGAGCTACTGAAACCGAATGAAACCATCACGGCTGATCGCTACCGACGACAACTGGGCGAATTGGCAAAGAAACTGAACGAAAAACGGCCACGCATAGCGAACAAAAGAGACAAAGTTTTATTTCACGATGACAATGCCCGGCCACATCGTGCGAACATCATTCAGGAAAAGTTGAGGGCGCTTGGTTGGGATCACCTTGATCACCCCGCATATACCATTTGTTCCGATCAATGCAGATGAGCCTAGCAGATGTACGCTTCCGAAATACTGAAGAAGTACGAAAATGGATCGATGAATGGATAGCCTCGAAAGATGAGGATTCTTCAAACGAGGAATCAACAAACTTCCAAGAAGATGGGAGGAAGTCATAGCTAACGATGGGCAATATATTGGTTAATGTACTTATTCATTTTTTTATTGAAATAAATGGTTTTTTACAGCAAAAAAATCGACATTATTAATTCCCACGCCCAATAGTTACAAGAGCTCAAGAGGTCTGAAAATCGGCTGTCGATATAAGAAATTTGAAAAAAAAATCAGTGGTTCCTAGCATTTTCGGGGCCCCGTTTCATAAACTGTCTCGCATTGAGAGCTGTCGCTCTTTTTCGATATTTTTTCTTGAAATGACACGTATTTGAAAGTTTCTCGTGCAAACGAAATTGTTTCCGTTTATTGGGAAAGCACAAGAAAATCTTGCACTTTTAGATTGGTACATAGCAACATTTTTTTTTTTTTTTGAGAATTTCTATTTGTTTCGATGAGATGGCTGCCTTGATTTGTGTAACTCGTTGGAAATAAAGTGACTCATATTTTTTAGCTTCCAAAATCAAATATGTTTGTAACATTTATTTTGCTCAATTGGTCCAAAATTTCGAAATATTTCCTTCAAACCGACTGATTTCTTTTGTGAGAAGAGTGATGATTTCATGGGCATTATTGTATGACATGTCAATTCCGGAAGTCAAATTTGAGTACTCTCGCAAAGCAAATTATATTTGCCAAACTTAATTTACTCAATTTTTGGTGAATGTTGAAATATTGTTTTCATGAGCTCAAATTTTTTTCGCCATTCGCATCAAAACAGTGACGTTCACGGAAAAGATAATTAATTCGAATTGGAAAGTTTGCAAAAAGCTATTAGATGCAAAGAATGTCATGTGATAATTATGTCAATTCAGGAAATCGAATTTGAGTACTCTCGCAATGCAAATTATATTCGCCAGACTTTATTTACTCCATTTTTGGTGAATGTTGAAATATTGTTTTCATGAGCTCAAATTTTTTCGCCATTAGTTCCACAACATTGGTGTGCATGGAATAGTTAATTCATTCGAAATGCAAATGTTGGAGCAAATCATTCTATGCATATAATGTCATGTCATCATTATTTCATTTGAGGAATCGAATTGAGTTTCTAGTCAAATTATAAATATTCATTATTAAGTTTGATCACATTTTCAATGACGTATAAATATCGGTTTTATTCAGTACAATCAGTCAGTTTATTGTAACACACGGTTGTTTTCAATTTATAACAATGCGTCTCTTGATCTTCATCACATTTGCTGTGGCTTTTTCATCAGCCGTAAGTAGTAATTTTTTAACATCGTTACCAGTTTTCAAATGAAAAGCAGATGAATTTTTAAAACTTTGTGTTTTCAATGAAATTAGATCAATCCACCTACACCAATTCAAATCTTGCATAGAGAATTTACATTTGATTGTGATAAATTTAATGAAGATACATTTAGTAATATTCCAACGATTGAATCTTACAAATCTGAGTTACAATCACAATCAAAAAGTCTTCTGGAAGCAAGCTCGAAAGTGACTGGGGTGTCTCAGAATCATCTCAACACTTTTGCAAAAGCAATCAAAGAAAATCTTAAATGGATATCACCCCTTCCGAGTTTTCTCGAAAGGGAAAAACGGTGTTGTCAATACCTCAACGATGTCTTCAACTCATATATTGATGACAGAGATGAGGTGGATGTAGGTGAAGATATTAGGCCGTATAATAATAACCGATGGGAGATATATAATAGATTTGTTCAAGTAACAGTAATGCTGGGAAACATGCAATATAAATATTCTGCTGCTTTCCCATTATTCCATCAATCACTGTCTCATGCAGAAACTTCAGGAGTGAAGAATAAAGGATCGTCGAAAGGAAAGAAAAAGATTCTAAATATCAATTCGGCTTTAGAAAGTTTCAATAAGAAAGATGCGACCGAATACGAAGAGCTAAGAAGTGCAGTCGCTTTAATGCAGATTGAAAGTGAAGCAATATGTCCAGGTGTCGTTGACATCATCAATAATTTACGTCACATGCATGGGCTTCAACCACACCAACAACAGTTCCCATGGTAATTGAACACGGAATGATTATTTTGAATTTATTCAAGTACGATGAAGCTGTGAAATCAAATGTTCTGATCATTCATCAATAAATTTGAAATATTTGAAATGAAAACTGTCGTCTCTGTTTATCTTTATTGCTGTTTTTTTTTTTTCATCAAACGTGAGAAATATTTTGGAGCCTGAAATGCGTATTAAAGTCTTTATCAAGGTTTCTTATTTTCTCGAACGATCCGTTCCGTTGCGATCAGAAGCATGATGCAGGCATTTTATTTATGTTATTTGAAAAAAAAAAGCTTTTGTGGACTAAAACACATTTCAATTTTGTAGTATTTATAGTTCTTTTTGCTGTTGAAGTTGAAAAATGCAAAACTTCCGATATATTTCTCGAATAATATGTCAAAAAGTAGTTTTGCGTGAGCAAAGTTCTTCGAAAAATATCAACTCATGACTTCAGATGGATCTCGAGCAAAGTTTCATGGATATTAATGTCTTCTTCTCTTCAAGTTTTCGAAAAAAATATCATCATATAATCATTGAGAGTGTGTGTAGAGTTTGATTATGTGTATTTTTAGTTTATTTACGAATTTTAATTAATCTTTGTTCCATTGACTCATGTTATTAGTTTGTAGTACTGGATTTTCGAAACTGCAATCCTAGGGGCTTTATTGTATACATACAATGCAATTTATACAACATTTAAATATTTAATAGGCGAAAAAGATAAATATACACTTGCTTTCAAGTAATATTCACCGTATTCACAGTTTTTACCGCTTTATACACAAATATATGTTGGTTTCGGTGTATATTTATGCATCTGTAATACTGATCTGCTATATCGACACAGCTCATATATTTTTGACATTTCGCTCCAAACATTCAGTCATTCAAACATTGCCATTTGTTGCAGTTGGTTTTAAGTGCTCTGTAATCGAGACTCTGTTTTTATCGAAATGGTAATTTTCTTAGTTAAAAGAAAAATAAAAAGATAACAATAAACCTAGCTTCATTCCTAACTTCAGGTTTGTCAAATAATCATGCATTTCTTTACATCTTAGCTGTCCCTCGAAAATTTTGCACTTGTTACGATTTATATAGCTCACTAAAAATACAAAATCATAAAACCTTTAAAATATTTGTTGCTTCAATTAAAACAAATGAGAATCTTAGAAATTGTATTTGGTTATGGTATTGGCAAATTTGCACTTAGATCTCTCTTTGAATTGTTTTCAGCTGTTTCGATGAGTAACTTTAGAACGAATGAAAAATTATTCGAACTCTCCGCAAGAATTTTCTTGAGAGCCTGAGATTGATTTACTGGTTTCAATTAATCGATTTACTTCGGTTACATTTCGATCAATATTTTGTCGCCGGGAGCAATCATGAAGGGCAGTATATTTTCATATTTTGTTCCGACTAAACCACTACTAAGTTTCTCATAATTTTTGTCGAAAAAGTTTTCCATCTGTTTGATTGATTCATCTGGCTTGATATTTTTCAGTACAAACTTTGAGTTGAAACCCGTCTGACTTAAAATATACACAATCGATTTTGGGATTGTTTCACCTATGATTTTTTCTATCGAAAAGAAAATGCTATTTTCGCCCATATTTTTTATTTTTCTAACGTAAAATCTTTATTTTTGACGGAGTTTTTGTTTGTATTCATTCTAGTATTCAATACTTTTCCGATAGTTAGCATGTCAACAAATAAACGTCAAATTAAAAATGACCGGGTCGCCAGCCGGTTCGGTAGTGTAGATTATTGGTTTACATAAAATATACACGTTTATAGCATTTATACACAATATATGCGACGTATATACACAGTAAGAACTAACAGTGTAAAGAGTCTCCGTTTATTGGATTAATATGCGTGTTTGACCGATTTATGGAGATTTTTCTCTCCATATAACAGTGTAAATGTCAAATGTTCAATATTATTGGATATTATTTATAACCTCAAATTTGTTACTGGTTGAATTATTTGTTTTGCATTTGATATAAAATAATGAACAATTTAAAGTATTTTTTGTGTCAGAATTTATTTGAGACTGCAAAATTATCGGCATTTATGTTTTCCCAAGGCAATTCCAAACATTTTATTTCACCTGAATACCTGACCCGAACGCATAGTTTTGATGGATTTTTTTGGGCACGGCTTGTTCTTCGTTTTGTTGTTCTTTCGACATTTTTTTTTTCAATAGTTAACAAATCACATTTATTCTACATTTTTTTTCAAAAACTGTATTTTTATTTATTTAAATAAAAGAAGCAAATTATCCATTTAGATTTGAACCAATTTATTGCTTCATTCAAACTAATACAGATACGCATGCGGTATTTCAAATGACAATCAACGTTTACACTGTTATAAGAAGGAATGTCTCCAAAAATTGGTTAAACACGTATATTAATCCAATATACAGAGACTCTTTACACTGCTAGTTCTTACTGTGTACGGATTTATGCAGGAAATACGAACATTGTGATACATATTCAAAATAAATGCAATTTATTCAAGAAAACACTTATATTTTTTACTTTTATGCGGGGAATATATTTCATAAAAGCCCCTAGGTGCAATCCTTCCACTCTGCATTTTAAATCTGAGCTTGTGACCAGCATCACTGTACCAAGCACCTTTTCCTTCGGTGGCCGCATTAAAAGGATATGTTGCGAATATTACAATGAATGAATAATCCTAATCAGAAAGAGCATAAATGCAAAAATATGCGATCAAACGCAACAATTATAACAAAAAAATATTCTTGTGCAATTTTTTTATTTGCCCAGACTCTCAAATTGATACCACTTCGTGAGTACTAAATACATGTTAGCTGAAATGCCCAACCGGTGTAAATCCCGCCCATGGTGCGGCGCTTAGCGAAAACACATACATAACATGGATGGATGATCTAGTATCATGGAGTGACCATGAATACAGTTTAGGGTCTGGAAAACCATGTCAATTTTATTAATCTATATTACATTAAATTTAAAGCCAATATTATAAGAGATACAAAAACTCAGAGAATAACTTGATCACTATTCAGTTCAATTTATATATTGAATTAATAAATGCAACAAACAGATTTCTGTATTTCTTTGATTTTACATTGTTTATGGGTTTCGGGCCATTTCTAAAATACATATTATCTAATGCAGGAAATACTCAATAGGTTATTGAAATTGAGACAGTAATTCACATCGCAAAGTTAAACAACTTCAATTTTATAATTAGAAGTAAAAAATAGAACTTTGTTCCTCTCATCAAAGAAAAAGTCACACGATTTTTCTTCCGCTTCGTTTGGTTTTGACAGTTGCATTGAACGCACCCATTACATCAATGTTCGTTGATATTTGAATTAAAGTCCAGCTGAACAGAATGGAAGAAATTTACATGCAAAAACAAAAAATTGAATACGGAAATTTGGAATTTGGGTTTTTTTTAACCTCAATATAATTGTGGTGTTTTACCGTCATTTCTGCTCGTTTTCGAGGGATTCGTATAAAGTTCCCATGTAGAATGGTTCCCAGCAGTAGTATTAGTTGCGCGCACCACATTGTGAGCGTACAAACTTCATAAGTTTCGGCACTTGAATACATATAAAATGAGCAGCTCAGTTCATAACAAGTATTTTGAGTGTATGCATTCAAGTGCTGAAACTTATGAAGTTCGCAGGCTCACAATGTGATGCGCGCCATCTATTGGTGCGGATAACAGCTCTGCGGTCACGCGAACCGTTTGCATGCAATTAGAATGCATGCATTGTAATACATTCAAAGTAAAAAAAACTACAGAGCTTTTGAATTGCATAATATACATATAACATTTGAATGTCGTCGATAATTTGATTGAAAGACAAAAAATAAACAAAGAATTTCTTTCAATTCCGCACCCACTCTTTCTTCTAGAACACATTGGACCTATAATCAACCAGCTCGGAAGTACCTATTCCACAGAATCGACCTGATATGAATCTTGTAGAATAAGTACGCGGGAGCTATTTGTTTGGAATAATATTCCAAACTAAATAAGGGAATCGGATACGATCGAATCTTTCAAGTTTCTCTTAAAGAACTGGTTGCGTGAAAATCAACAATAAGTTAATATTTTTATATGCTGTTGCTGGATTAGTATTTGTATTTGCTCAAAAGTGATAGGTGTCTTCGGCAAATATGTAGATCCTATAAAGCCTTATATATTTGCTGAAGACAATTATCACTTATACCTTATCAGTAATGCGAAAATCAAATTTGAAAAGTTGGGACACTTTTACTGAAACAATTTTCAGGGATCCTTTTATTGTAAATTTGTTGAGAGACACTTCATTTGCAAACAAGAATACGTTGCAATATTATTCTCAGCCATTCAATTAAATTTTCAATAATTATTTTGCGCGTTTTTTGCTCAAGTGGTAAAAGCTAGGGTTGAACAATGTTGAAGAAAGTTGAGCTTAAGAATATCCTTTCTAACTCTGTAGAACATTGTACAAGCCTATCTCTTACCACTTCAGCAAAAAACGCGCACGAAATAAATACTGAAAATTACATTTTTAGTTCACTTTTATTGCAACTTTTTTTGGTTCACTTTTACTGGTAATTTTTCTACTTTTATTGGCAAATTTGATTTAGCCCACTTTTATTTTCTATTTTGCGAGAAGAAGATTTTATTCTATCCGAGTGAATTCATGAGCATAATTTGGGTACACGCGCAATGCAAATTACACTTGCCAGAGTTAATTTACTCAATTTTTGGTACGTGTTGAAATATTGTTTTCATAAACTCAAATTCTTTTCGCATCACAACAGTGGCGTGATGTAAAATATAATTCATTCGGACTGCAATTTTTGAAGACAATTATTCAATACACAGAAAGTCATATCATAAATATTTGAATTCCGAAAGTCGAATTGACATTTCTAGTCCAAATATAAATATTCATTGTCAACCCGTGTACAAAAAAAGTGTCTGTCTGTCTGTAACTCCAAATTGACTGAAGTCAACTATAACCGGCAAATTGTGAATGAAGATCAAATGTTTATGAAAAATAATCACTTTCCATCTTTTGGTTGAATTGGGACGTTTTTGACTTTGACTACAGTTGACTAAAGCCATCAATTTTGTTCGGAGTAATCATAGTTAGCCAGTTAAAAACATCCCAATATAATTGATTCCGCGGTCATTAAATTTTCACTTGGGAATATTAAACACATTCTCGAGGATGTATAAATATTGGCTTTATTCAGTACAATCAGTCAGTTTATTGTAACACACGGTTGTTTTCAATTTATAACAATGCGTCTCTTGATCCTCATCACATTTGCTGTGGCTTTTTCATCGGCCGTAAGTAGTAATTTTTTAACATCGTTACCAGTTTTCAAATGAAAAGCAGATGTATTTTCAAAAATATTTTTTTTCCAATGCAATTAGCTCAATCTACCTACACCAATCCAAATCTTGCATAGAGAATTTACATTTGATTGTGATAAATTCAATGAAAATACATTTAGTATTATTCCAACGATTGAATCTTACAAATCTGAGTTACAATCACAGTCAAAAAGTCTTCTGGAAGCAAGCTCAGAAGTGACTGAAGTGTCTCAAAATCATCTCAACACTTTTGCAAAAGAAATCAAAGAAAATCTTGAATGGATATCACTCCTTCCGAGTTTACTCGAAACGCAAAAATTGTGTTGTCAATTCCTCAACGAAATCTTCAATTCATATGTTGATGACAGAGGTGTGGATTCTGGTAGAGAAATTAGGACTTGGAATACTATGCGAGAGGGTTCATATAATAGATTTGTTCAAGTAACAGAAATGCTGGGAAACATGCAAAATAAATATTCTCATGTTTTTCCATTTCTCTATAAATCACTGCCTTATATAAAGACTTCAGGAGCCAGGAAGAAAGGATCGTCCAAAGGAAAGAAAGTGATTCCAAATTTCAATTCCGTTTTAGAAAGTTTCAATAAGAATGAGGTAACTGGATTTCAACTTCTTAGAAGTTTCGTCATTTTAATTAAGGTTGAAAGTCAAACAATATGCCCAGGAAATATCAATAACCACTTCAATGGTTTACGAAAGTTTTATGGGCTACAGCCACACCAGCAACAACACCCATTTGCAGCATAATAATTAAACACGGATTGATTATTTTGAATTTATTCAAGTACCATGAAGCTGTGAAATCAAATGTTCTGATCATTCATCAATAAATTTGAAATATTTGAAATGAAAACTGTCGTCTCTGTTTATCTTTATTACTTTTGTTTTTTCATCAAACGTGAGAAATACGAAAAAGGTAAATTGGTATTTTGGAGCCGAAAATGCGTATAAAAGTCATTCCCAAGGTATTTAATAAATTAATCCTCAATCTCGTCGTAATAACCACATACAATAAATTTTTATATTATGTGACTTCTATTTTTCATTGAATGACGTTCTCAAAGTTACAAGATGATACGATAAGGAATAAGTAAACATAGCCTGTAAACCCGTGGACTTTCGGAAAATGAGCGGAAAAGTTATTTTTACGTATGTAAGACCATTTATTTGCATTTAAATTTGTGAATTCGAATAGCAATTTCTAACAAAAATGTGAAAATAATTTGTCTAATTTCAGTAATTTGCATGGGTTAAAGTTGTTAGGAGGGGTATCACGGTGGACGTTAGTCCCCCGATAGTGAGCGCCCCGATACGTGAGATGTGGTATTTTTGATACAAAGGTCCAATCTTTAGGCCAAGAAAAAACAAAGGCTAAGAGCTTTTCTGGCCTGAGCCGGCATTCAAAGTAAAAAAATTTGGACAATTTTCAAACAGTCGCTGTGGCCCAACTATTCATAAAGGGTGATTTTTTAGCTGGTTTCTTTTTGACGTTTAATTTTTTGACAGATGTCAAATTCCAACTGACGTCTGTCACAGTCAAAAATGCTCAGTATGCTTTGCAATTTCATCATGCAAATTATTTACGCTTGATGACCATCCAAGAGGCGTGCGTTCGCAAATTGGGTTCTAGAGCAGCTCAAAAATGATCCTGATTTTCATCGAAAAATCATCTTTTTGGACGGGGCATGTAAACAAACAAAACTGTCGGATTTGGTGTGATGAGCAGCCGGGAGGGCTACGTTAAGTCTCTCGTCTATGCGGACAAGCCAGCAACGATTGCCGACTTGGAGGACAACATCGAACGCGTTATTGGCGAGATTCCGGCCGATATGTTGGAGAGAGTGTGCCAAAATTGGACTTCCCGTATGGACCATTTGCGCCGTAGCCGCGGCCAACATTTGCATGGAATTATTTTCAAAAAGTAAATGGCAAGAACCAATTTATCGATTTCAATAAAGATTTGATTCACTTTTCGAAATTTTTTGCGTTTTTTTCGATTTTCAAAAAGAAACCACTTAAAAAAATATTGTAATATCGCTAAGTGGTCGAGATTCGACCAATTTTACTAAATATGTAATGAATCTACCAAAAAATAAATGGTCTTACGTACGTAAAACTAAGTGTTCCGCACATTTCCCGAAATTTTTTGGGTTTACGGGTTTTTCATTGATTGCTACTCATTTGTATTGAATTTATGTTTATTTCCTATCGAATCATCATGCAACTGTGAGAAATAATCACAGAAAATTTCAAGTCATTACACATCATGTTATTTAAATTTAAATTTTAATAAAAAAAACGAATAAACATCTCAGTTTCTAATTTTTACTTCAACGAACGTTCGCTAGTTTTGAATTGGTAACAACAATTACGAATTAGTTCACTCTGATCTGAAATTTTAATTCATGCCAACGATAGATATGGTTCCACATTTGTAGGGCTGAGAGTAAAAACGGTTAAAAACATTTTATCTCCTGCTCACACCAAGGAAAATTCTCGTAAGCGTGAGCATGACGTAAGATGTTTTTAACCGTTTTTACTCTCAGCCCGACATTTATGTTATGTATTACTTTCGTTAAAAAGTTAATGAGCATTCAATTTGATGAAAAAAACACAGATTAGAAAAACACAAATACTTCATACTTTAAATACGATACAAAGTGAACTTAAGATAGTCCCCATACAAATTTTTCTTAATTATATTGAAAAACAGTCCATTTATTGATTCGACTCCAAAATTATCCGATTAGGCTGAAAATGAAAAGGTTTCTATTCCTAATGAAGACCAATGTGTGTGTGAATTTTTGATCAATTCTAATCTCAATTTTTTGAGCTATCGTGTTAAAACGGACAACGTACAACGTACCACACACGGACAAAAATTGCTCCGGGAATGGTTGCAATCGTTTTTTTCTAGGTTCAAAACGCATAGAAAACTTATTTCGAGCGTTTTGAATTTTCCGAGCGTTTTGAACCGATCGCAATACCTTTCTTTCACACACAGTGGTGTGTGCGGAAAAGTAAAAAAAAACAAATAATCACATTAGCCAACACTTCAGCATCTAATTTTTGTTAGTAATCAACTGATCACCGCGCAAAACTCCCGAAACCATTCTCAACACTTTCTTATCAGACACTTCCAAATCATGAATGAGATTCTCAGAATAGTTGGTCCGAAGATTGACCCGTGAATCAACATCTTTGTTTCTGAACTCAATTCACGTTAATTGAAAACGAGTGATCTAAGTTCCGCTTCTACCTTATTTCCATAAACCCTTCGCTGTCCAAACTCTTTATTGAACTTGCCATCTTCCGAAAAGATGCAACCCAAATATTTGAGTTGGAAAACTTGTTCCAACAAGTCGCCATTCAAAGTGCAATGAATCGGCGTTCGAGTTTTGCCCACATGCATAACTTAAGTTTTTGTATTCCTAATGGTCATTCCGAAGTTCGTACAAGCCTCTTCCAAATCTTTGATACTATTTTGCAGCTCGCCTTCAGAATTGTCATACAGTACCAGATCATCTGCGTAAGCGAGTGCAGAGATATTATTGCCCCCAAAGCTACTCTTCCCCTTAAATTGGCTTATTTGATCAGCTTATCCATATAAATAATGAATAGAAGAGGCGAAATTGTACATCCCTGTCGCAGACCATTACGTACTTCAAACTAATCACTCAAATCTCCATCCACTCTCACTGATGCTTCACTGTTTGCGTACAAACTTTGAATCACGTTGACAAGATAACGATTCACACCATATTCGGCCAAGACGGACCACAGCTTAGATCTAGAAATTCAATCATAGGCTTTATGCAAATCCACGAAACATAATTATAGTTCCCTATTTTTTTATGGAATTTCTTCATTAGTGGTCTCATGCCAACAAATTGATCTTGACAGCCGCGCATTGGGCGATTGGTTTTCATTCAAGAGAGATATTTTAGAAACAATAGCTATAGCTATACATTACTGAAAACGCTAAATAGAGAAATTCTTCGATAGTTATTGCAGTCTCTATTAATGCCTTTCTTATGAAGTGATGAAATCACTGCACCAACCCGAAACAAAATTAAAGATACGATGCAACCAGCGAACACCTACCAAAACACTACTTAATCAGATATTCATTCCAATACTCATCCACAACAATCCACATCTACAGTCTTACTCCAACCCAACTTATTAATTGTAATCTGGACCAAAATCTCTTCATTCATATTTCCATTCGCATTTCCAGTCATATTCTCATTCACCAAACTGGCATTTTCTACATTCAGTTTCTGCCTAAATTCAGTTTTTTTTAGTGGCACATTGTGAGTCGCTGGACATAACAAAATCCTAATATACAAACATGATCAAATAACACAATGCGTAAAAATGGATCAAATGTAAAAAATGCGAAAACCGATTCGGCAGCAACAGATATCCATGACTGTCATATCAACACCATCTTTGGGGAATTTTGAATAGACGATAAATACTGTTCACCTATTTGTTATAAATCGATATTAGAATTCTCGAATTAAAATACAAAAATATGAAAACAAAGAAAAAATAATGAATTTGGTACTTTGAATATTATTTGCATTTTGCGTGTACTTGAATAAACATGTCTTTTTTATCCGCACATGCTACTGTAATGATTCGGTTGTTAATGACTCTTAAACGCATTTCAGGCTCCAAAATATCAATGGAGGCCATTACCGTTTTTGTATTTCTCACGTTTGACGAAAAAACAAAAGCAATTAAGAAAAACAGAGACGACAGTTTTCATTTCAAATTTTTCAAATTTATTGATGAATGATCAGAACATTTGATTTCACAGCTTCATCGTACTTGAATAAATTCAAAATAATCATTCCGTGTTTAATTATTATGCTGCAAATGGTTGTTGTTGTTGGTGTAGTTGTAGCCCAAAAAACTGACGCAAACCATTGATTACGTCTACGACACCTGGGCATATTGCTTCACTTTCAATCTGCATTAAAGCGACTGCACTTCTTAGCTCTTCGTATTCGGTCGCATCTTTCTTATTGAAACTTTCTAAAGCCGAATTGATATTTAGAATCTTTTTCTTTCCTTTCGACGATCCTTTATTTTTCACTCCTGAAGTTTCTGCATGAGACAGTGATTGATGGAATAATGGGAAAGCAGCAGAATATTTATATTGCATGTTTCCCAGCATTACTGTTACTTGAACAAATCTATTATATATCTCCCATCGGTTATTATTATACGGCCTAATATCTTCACCTACATCCACCTCATCTCTGTCATCAATATATGAGTTGAAGACATCGTTGAGGTATTGACAACACCGTTTTTCCCTTTCGAGCATACTCGGAAGGGGTGATATCACTTCAAGATTTTCTTTGATTGCTTTTGCAAAAGTGTTGAGATGATTCTGAGACACTTCAGTCACTTCTGAGCTTGCTTCCAGAAGACTTTTTGACTGTCATTGTAACTCCGTTTTGAAGGATTCAATCGTTGGAATAATACTAAATGTATCTTCATTAAATTTATCACAATCATATGTAAATTCTCTATGCAAGATTTGGATTGGTGTAGGCGGATTGAGCTTATTGCATTGGAAAAAAAAATAATTTTGAAAATACATCTGCTTTTCATTTGAAAACTGGTAACGATGTTAAAAAATTACTACTTACGGCCGATGAAAAAGCCACAGCAAATGTGATGAGGATCAAGAGACGCATTGTGATAAATCGGAAACAACCGTGTGTTACAATATACTGTCGATTGTACTGAATAAAGCCAATATTTATACATCCTTGAAAATGTGTTCAAACTTAATAAATAAATATTTATAATTTGACTAGAAATTTCAATTTGATTCCTGAAATGAAATAATGATGACATGACATTATATGCATAGAATGATTTGCTCCAACATTTGCATTTCGAATGAATTAACTATTCCATGCACACCAATGTTGTGGAACGAATGGCGAAAAAATTTGAGCTCATGAAAACAATATTTCAACACGTACCAAAAATGGAGTAAATAAAGTCTGGCAAATATAATATGCATTGCGAGAGTACTCCAATTCGATTTCCTGGATTGACATGTAATTCTATGTATACAATAATCTGATTTCATCACCTTCTTATCAAAGAAATCAGTGGGTTGGAAGGAAATATTTCGATATTTTGTCCAGAACAGGATTGTATGAAGAAGGAACGAAAGCCTTTACTTCCGAAATTGCATGGCTATTAAAACACGCATCGCATAATTCGAACAACGGACCAATCAAGCAAAAACAATATTACAAACATGGATGAAGTTTTGAAAAACACGAGTCACTTTATTTCCAACAAGTTACACAAATCATGGCAGCCAAAAGAAAAGAAATTCTTAAAAAAAAATAGATGTTGCTATGTACCTATCTAAATCTGCAAGATTTTCTTGTGCTTTCCCAATAAATGTGAAACAATTGTGAGTGTATGTGTTTGCTCTTAATTAGCTTTTAATTAGCTTTATGAAGAATTTTTATTTATTAATAATATCACGTTTGCACGAGAAACTTTCAGATACGTGTCATCCCAAGAAAAAATCTCGAAAAAAAGCGACAGATCACAGTGCGAGACAGTTTGTGAATCGGGGCCCCGAAAATGCTAGGAACCACCTGATTCTTATTCAATTTCCCTATATCGGCCGCCGATTTTCAGACCTCTTGAGCTCTTGAAACTATTTCGCCAAAAAAGTTGTCTTTCGCTCAATATTGGCAACTTTTAGACTTCAATGACGATTTCAAATGCTTTATTTTTGTAATTAAATTTTTTGTGCTTTTTTCGGTCATTTTTCGGTCATTTTTCGGTCATTTTTTGTTCTAAGACGATTTTTTTTTACAAAAAACATGATACCTGGATGATTTGCAGGTTTAAAAATATTTTGGTTTCGTTTGGAGCTTCGAATTCATTACTAAAGCGTGGCTGTTCGTTTGAACATATGTCAAGAAATTTATGTACATAATTCTGAATTGAGCTTGGCAACACGATTATTTTACGATCATTTTCTCTAAAAAACAAGACACAGCTGTTGGCTTCAGATCATACTCAACTGCGATGCGCCTGCGCCAAAGAAATCCCTTGAGTTTAAATCCAGAGGATGGAAGCTTAATGAATCCTGGACTAGTTCATTTTCAGGGCCGCATTTCACAATCCACGTGAGACCACGAGTGAAATGTTTATGAGTATTTTTCCTGAAACGTTTTGAATTTGAAAGTTCTGCATAAAAAACTGAGACACTTCTTACATTTTGATACATATTTTTTTCATTTATTTCATGTTTCAATTAAAACAAATAATAAATGAATTGGTTAGAATGAATATAATTCTCTCCAAAAAACATAAATGCTTCACAATATTTCCAATTTGTATCCAAAATTCATTTCAACTCCATTTATGTCTGAATATAGCAAAGTGGATCCCGAATCATGTGTTCGAAAGCTTTAATATTTGATGGTTATGAATTTGCGTTCGCCATTTTGTGCGGAATTTCTTTTGTTCTCGCATGCAGCCACAATCGATGAATGCATGTGCAACCAAGTGGAGAGCGCGAAAAACTTTGTTCTCACGACGAATTAGGAGCTATATTCCCTCTCATTAGGGATTAGGACTAATTTTGATGAGTCCTCATCTCCTTTTTCCGTTCAACTGATAGCCCTTTGAGTCCGTCTGAACTCACCCATCGTCCGTCTGAACGAATAATTCTTTTGGTTGTGAAATAAAGTCGCATAATTTTCTTTCAATAGTTGGAAATACGCTAATATATTCAATACTAAATTTTCGTCTTCCATTTCTAGGTTATTGAGCCATATCAGAAGGAGAAGGGAAAAAACCATTTGTTATCAACATATATATTTTCTTTATTCTGCACAAACTGTTATTACACACATAAAACGAATTTGGTAAAATGACTTTGATGTATCGGTGAATTGTCGAATTACCAATAAATCTAACTGCGTCACCATCTTGATGTAGTTACTTGCGTCAGTGCGAATTTGATATCATCTGTATTTTGTATGAAATTACTAATAGCTGCAGTTAGATTTGTTGGTTATTTGACAATTCACCGATACATCAAATTCATTTTTCAGAATTGGTTTTATGTGTACAGATATTATTCAGAATATTATTTTCTCGGAAGATCAGACGAACTCAATTCAGACCAACTATTCTGAGAATCTAATTCATGTTTTGGAAGTGTTTGATATTGTAGTGTTGAGAATGGTTTCGGGAGTTTCACGCTGCGATCAGCGGGAAATAGAATCCGAAATGAGATGATTCGGGTGGATTTAAACGTCGATTGAAAGCTTTTCAAAAGAGATTGGATTGCACTAAAAAATATTCACGATGAAGCCACAATCGTAGAAAAGGTAATTTCGATGAGGCAAATGTTCGAAACCAAAATGGGTGAAGGAGATGAAGTTGAATCAAGATATCGGTGACTAGCTATCAGATCACTCAAAGCTAGATCTGCGAAATTCACTGAGTGTGCGTACACATTTTTACAGTCGCTCATACACTCAAATGTGCGCCGCACCAGCTCTTGCGTTTAAAGTGTGCACGCACATTTCTGAAAATGCCCGGATAGTCGATTCTGGAGCAACAAGACATGTTTCTAATGACAAACATATCTTCACTAAATGATTCCATTCCAGAACGAAGAATGAAAGTTGCAAACGGACAAAAATTATGAATTATCTGGATGGGATGAATGGAACTGCAATTTCTTAATTCAAATGACAGCCTCGGAAGGAAAGCATATCCTATGAATTTGCTGAAGAAAACGCTAATACACAAATATTATACAAGAGACACTAACGAAAAATCGTCGAGACTAAAAGCCAAACAAAAAAACACTCAGCGTGTAAGCCAAACAAACCTACTTGTATGGTTTTCACTCTTGGCATTTGAGTATTATCGTCAAAAGACAATAATAATAAAATTCATTACAATGTTATTTACAAACGAAAAAGGTGAAGTCTCGATGACATCTTTGTCAAATGTGCTTTTTGTTCCAGAATTGAACGGAATTTGTATATCGATACGTTATTTAACAGAAGGATGATTGGAAGTAGATTTTCATGATGAATAAATAAATATTATTCACAAGGAAATGTATTAAAAACATAGACTAAGAGCCAGTGAACAATATAATCACGTCATAAAATTCCTGAATCATAGTGCCACTGAAATGATTTAGTCAAAATAACAATCAAAATAGTATTTCATAGCGTATCAAAAATCTGTGTCCTTCAGCAAAATTGATGCTTCTAAATATTTCCTGATTTTAGCTGATACAATACTTGAATGAAATTTTCGGAAGTAAATGTCTTTTTTCCTTCTTCATACAATATATCCAGTTGCTGTGACTTAGCATCGTAATCTGGACCTGTTCAAACAGTCCAACATTTCGAAATAATTTCTTAAAATCTGCTGATTTATTTGGTAAGAAGAGAGGTGATTTCATCAGCAATATTGTATACATAGAATGACGTGTCAATTACGGAAGTCAAATTTGAGTACTCTCGCAATGCAAATTATATTTGCCAAACTTAATTTACTCAATTTTTGGTGAATGTTGAAATATTGTTTTCATGAACTCAAATTCTTTTCGCCATTCGCATCACAACAGTGGCGTGATGTAAAATATAATTCATTCGGACTGCAAATTTTGAAGACAATTACTCAATACACAGAAAGTCATATCATAAATATTTTAATTCAGGAAGTCGAATTGACGTTTCTAGTCCAAATATAAATATTCATTATCAACCCGTGTACAAAAAAAGTGTCTGTCTGTCTGTAACTTCAAATTGACTGAAGTCAACTTTAACTGGCTACTCGCGAATGAAGCTCAAATTTTTATGAAAAATAATCACTTTCCATCTTTGATTGAGTTGGGACGTTTTTACTTTGACTACAGTTGACTAAAGCCATCAATTTTGTTCGGAGTAATCATAGTTAGCCAGTTAAAAACATCCCAATATAATTGATTCCGCGGTCATTAAATTTTCACTTGGGAATATTAAACACATTCTCGAGGATGTATAAATATCGGTTTTATTCAGTACAATCAGTCAGTTTATTGTAACACACGGTTGTTTTCAATTTATAACAATGCGTCTCTTGATCCTCATCACATTTGCTGTGGCTTTTTCATCGGCCGTAAGTAGTAATTTTTTAACATCGTTACCAGTTTTCAAATGAAAAGCAGATGTATTTTCAAAATTATGTGTTTTCAATGAAATTAGATCAATCCGCCTACACCAATTCAAATCTTGCATAGAGAATTTACATTTGATTGTGATAAATTTAATGAAGATACATTTAGTCTTATTCCAACGATTGAATCCTTCAAAACGGAGTTAAAATCACAATCAAAAAGTCTTCTGAAAGCAAGCTCGAAAGTGAATGAAGTGTCTCAAAACCATCTCAACACTTTTGCAAAAGCAATCAAAGAAAATCTTGAAGTGATATCACCCCTTCCGAGTTTACTCGAAACGCAAAAATTGTGTTGTCAATACCTCAACGATATCTTCAATTCATATATTGATGACAGAGGTGTGGGTTCTGGTAGTCAAATTAGGCCTTGGAATTCTTTACGAGACGGTGTATATAGTACATTTGTTCGCGCAACACAAATGCTGGGAAACATGCAAAATAAATATTCTCAGGTTTTTCCATTATTCCATCAATCACTGTCTCATGCAGAAACTTCAGGAGTGAAGAATAAAGTATCTTCGAAAGGAAACAAAAAGATTCTAAATATCAATTCGGCTTTAGAAAGTTTCAATAAGAAAGATGCGACTGAATACGAAGCGCTAAGAAGTTTAGTCGCTTTAATGCAGATAGAAAGTCAAACAATGTGCCCTGGACGTATCTTGGACAACATCAATAATTTGCGACAGCAGCATGGACTACAACAACAACAACACCCATTTGCAGCATAATAATTAAACACAGAATGATCTTTTGAGCTTATTCAAGTGCGATGAAGTTGTGAAATCAAATGTTCTGATCATTTATCAATAAATTTGAAATATTGAAAATGAAAATTTATATATGCATATTTATTTACAACTTTTTCTGAATATTTTTTTGATGTACTTGAACTTGCGAATAAGCCTTCATTTGGCATAGAAACTTGATAATTTTCAGCAATTATGGTCTAGTCATTTAATGGAGCTGAAATCGAATCTAGCTGAAATCTCTCTCGCTACATTTGAATCTCTCAATCTTTCCACTTTCACTGCTTTGGTGGACTTCTGGCAGCTATTAGCAATAAAATGTAATTTGAAATAATTCCAACATCTGTTGTCTCTCTTGAACCTTCATATTTCTCTTTACATTTCGAATATTGGATGTAAAGACCTTTGTTCCTTCTTCATAAAATATATCCAGTTGCTGTGTCTTAGCGTCGCTATCCGGACCTGTTCGAACGGTCCAACATTTTGAAATAATTACTTCAAATCTGCTGATTTCTTTGGTAAGGGGAGTGATGATTTCATTAACATTATTGTATGCATAGAATGACATGTCATAATTTATAATCATTTCAGTTCACGCCTCGCAAAACTTCCGAAACCATTCTCAACACTTTCTTATCAGACACTTCCAAATCATGAATGAGATTCTCAGAATAGTTGGTCCGAAGATTGACCCGTGATTCAACATCTTTGTTTCTGAACTCAATTCACGTTTATTGAAAACGAGTGATCTATGTTCCGCTTCTACCTTATTTCCATATACCCTTCGCTGTCCAAACTCTTTATTGAACTTGCCATCTTCCGAAAAGATGCAACCCAAATATTTGAGTTGGAAAACTTGTTCCAACAAGTCGCCATTCAAAGTGCAATGAATCGGCGTTCGAGTTTTGCCCACATGCATAACTTAAGTTTTTGTATTCCTAATGGTCATTCCGAAGTTCGTACAAGCCTCTTCCAAATCTTTGATACTATTTTGCAGCTCGCCTTCAGAATTGTCATACAGTACCAGATCATCTGCGTAAGCGAGTGCAGAGATATTATTGCCCCTTAAAGCTACTCTAGCTCTTAATTTGCTGATTTTATCAGCTTATCCATATAAATTATGAATAGAAGAGGCGAAATTGTACATCCCTGTCGCAGACCATTACGTACTTCAAACTAATCACTCAAATCTCCATCCACTCTCACTGATGCTTCACTGTTTGCGTACAAACTTTGAATCACGTTGACAAGATAACGATTCACACCATATTCGGCCAAGACGGACCACAGCTTAGATCTAGAAATTCAATCATAGGCTTTATGCAAATCCACGAAACATAATTATAGTTCCCTATTTTTTTATGGAATTTCTTCATTAGTGGTCTCATGCCAACAAATTGATCTTGACAGCCGCGCATTGGGCGATTGGTTTTCATTCAAGAGAGATATTTTAGAAACAATAGCTATAGCTATACATTACTGAAAACGCTAAATAGAGAAATTCTTCGATAGTTATTGCAGTCTCTATTAATGCCTTTCTTATGAAGTGATGAAATCACTGCACCAACCCGAAACAAAATTAAAGATGCGATGCAACCAGCGAACACCTACCAAAACACTACTTAATCAGATATTCATTCCAATACTCATCCACAACAATCCACATCTACAGTCTTACTCCAACTCAACTTATTAATTGTAATCTGGACCAAAATCTCTTCATTCATATTTCCATTCGCATTTCCTTTCATATTCTCATTCACCAAACCGACATTTTCTACATTCAGCAATTCATCAATATATTCCTTCCATCGCTCCAACACACTCTTTCTACCGATCATTACTAGACTTATTCAAAACAGCTCCAGGAGCATGTTTCTTGCCACCATTCCAAATAGCGACAAAAATAAGGCAAAAAAGATCGAGAAGGTGAATACATTTCAAGCTTTAGAGGAGGTCCTCACATCGAGGACTTATTCGAAATATAAACAGTAGTTGAAAATGCCCGGATAGTCGATTCTGGAGCAACAAGCCATGTTTCTAATGACAAACATATTTTCACTAAATGATTCCATTCCAAAACAAAGAATGAAAGTTGCAAACGAACAAAAATTATGAATTATCTAAATGGGATGAATGGAACTGCAAGTTCTGAATTTAAATAAATGGTTTTACGTTCGTAAAACTAACTTTTCCGCACATTTCCCGAAATTGATTGCTACTCATTTGTATTGGATTTATGTTTATTTCTTATCGAATCATCATGCAACTTTGAGAATAAATCACAGAAAATTTCAAGTCATTACGATGAGATCGAATTTCGAGTCATTACCAGTGTTGCTGAAGATCAGATATATCTCAGATATTCAGATCAAATCAGATAAATATCTGATCTACGATCTGATCTGGAATCCTTCAATAATCTGAACAAATCTCAGATCACTTCCAGATCATTTAAAAAACAAAAGAATATAGATAGTAAACCTCTTTTTATGCAAAATATTTTATTTGAATTGATATATTATACAATACAAATTCGAAATTCATGATATGAAATTACATATTGATTATTATGAAACATTTTGATTATTGAATTTGAAATGTGTGAGTGTTTGCAAGTTTGTTATTCGAACTTTGTATTGTAATGTATGCTGTAAGTAACAGCTTGTGACAGCGTTGATATTTTACAATACACAAATAAACTATTCAAATTCCAAATAAATCTATAGTTTTGAGAATTATTTCATTGGAATGATATGGAAATTTTCCAGATCAGATCAGATATCTGATCTCAATTTACTGGCGCCGATTGATCTGATCTTCGATCTGGATCTGAGAGTTTTTAAATTATCTGGATCTGATCTGGCACGGAAGATCATGATCTTCAGCAACACATCATGTGATTTAAATTTCAATTTTAATATAAAAACAAATAAACATCTCAGTTCCTAATTTTTACTTCAACGTTCTCTATTTTTGAATTGGTAATAGCATTTACGAATTAGTTCACTCTAATGTGAACTTGCAACTCATGCCAACGATAGATATGGTTCTACATTTATGTTATGTATTTATAACAGTATAACTTTCGGTAACAGTATGAGCATTCAAACTGATGAAAAAACACAGATTAGAAAAACACAACTTAACGAAAATTAATTTAACTGAGCATTTAAATATAAGTCAAACACAAATACTTCATCCAATTTATTGATTTGAATATTGACCCCGAAAATTGAAAATTATGTGAGGAAGCTGGTCTTTAATCTCATCAGAATGACTCGAAAAACATAGAAAATAATATTCTGACAGTTCCAATAGGAAACAATGTGAACTTAAGATAGCCGCCATACAAATTTTTCGTTTCGACCCCGAGAAGACCCTGAAAATCGAAAATTTTGCAGGGGAGGTAGTCCTATATCTCTTCGGAATGACTTGAAATTTTGCATGACTCATTTTTTTCATATAAAATTACATTCTGAAAGTTTCATAATGATACAATGCGAAATAGTCACAGTCCCCATACAAATGTTTCTTAATTATATTGAAAAACAGCCCATTTTTTGATTCCACTCCACTAGAGCTACCCGATAAAATTATCCGATTGGGCTGAAAAATAATTGGTTTCTATTCCTAATAAAGTTGAATTTTGATCAATTCTAAAACCAATTTTTTGAGTTATCGTGTTAACAAATTTTTGCGTACAACGGACAACGGACAACGGACAACGTACCAAACACGGACAAAAAATTGCTCCGGGAATGGTTGCAATCGTTTTTTCTAGGTTCAAAACGCATAGAAAACTTGTTCCGGGCATTTTGAATTTCTTGGACCGATCGCAATACTTTTACCACACACAGTGGTGTGTGCGAAAAAGTAATGACAAACGAAAAAGGTGACATCTCGATGACTAAATAAATATTATTCACAAGGAAATGTATTAAAAACATAGACTAAGAGCCAGTGAACAATATAATCACGTCATAAAATTCCTGAATCATAGTGCCACTGAAATGATTTAGTCAAAATAACAATCAAAAAAGTATTTCATAGCGTATCAAAAATCTGTATCCTTCAGCAAAATTGATGCTTCTAAATATTTCCTGATTCTAGCTGATACAATACTTGAATGAAATTTTCGGAAGTAAATGTCTTTTTTCCTTCTTCATACAATATATCCAGTTGCTGTGACTTAGCATCGTAATCTGGACCTGTTCAAACAGTCCAACATTTCGAAATAATTTCTTAAAATCTGCTGATTTATTTGGTAAAAAGAATGGTGATTTCATCAGCATTGTCGTATACATAAAATGACATGTGAATGCCTGAGAAATATAACGA
This sequence comes from Obolodiplosis robiniae, assembly GCA_028476595.1. NCBI lineage: Eukaryota > Metazoa > Arthropoda > Insecta > Diptera > Cecidomyiidae > Obolodiplosis > Obolodiplosis robiniae. The sequence continues at coordinate 15,983,515 of CM052015.1, read as the reverse complement.
CTCAAATCTTTCCAACATGGAAGTCTGAAGCATAGAAAAGATACACGCATTGCTGAAACTGAGAATAAAACTTTGGAATATCACAACTGAAAAAAAAAAATTCACAAGAATGAAACATCCGAAAAGATCACATGAATATTTTTCAAGTTTCAGTTTTTCGTATTCTGTTTTCAAGTTTCATTTAAATGTAATTTCTTTTCAAGTTACATTGAAATGAAAATTGAATACAGAATACGAAAAACTGAAACTTGAAAAATATTCATGTGATCTTCTCGGATGTTTCATTCTTGTGAATTTTTTTTTTCAGCTGTGATATTGAAAAGTTGTATTCTCAGTTTCAGCAATGCGTGTATCTTTTCTATGCTTCAGACTTCCATGTTGGAAAGATTTGAGTCGTTATTATTCTCAGGCGTTCATGTTATAATTATAATCATTTGGGTACACGCGCAATACGATTTGCCAAAGTTAATTTGCTCAATTTTTGATACGTGTTGAAATATTGTTTTCATGAACTCAAATTCTTTTCGCCATTCGCATCACAACAGTGGCGTGATGTAAAATATAATTCATTCGGACTGCAAATTTTGAACACAATTATTCAATGCACAGAAAGTCATATCATAAATATTTAAATTCGGGAAGTCGAATTGACGTTTCTAGTCCAAATATAAATATTCATTATCAACCCGTGTACAAAAAAAGTGTCTGTCTGTCTGTAACTTCAAATTGACTGAAGTCAACTTTAACTGGCTACTCGCGAATGAAGTTCAAATTTTTATGAAAAATAATCACTTTCCATCTTTTGATTGAGTTGGGACGTTTTTGAATTTGACTACAGTTGACTAAAGCCATCAATTTTGTTCGGAGTAATCATAGTTAGCCAGTTGAAAACATCCCAATATAATAGATTCCGCGGTCATTAAATTTTCACGTGGGAATATTAAACACATTCTCGAGGATGTATAAATATATTGGCTTTATTCAGTACAATCGACAGTATATTGTAACACACGGTTGTTTCCGATTTATCACAATGCGTCTCTTGATCCTCATCACATTTGCTGTGGCTTTTTCATCGGCCGTAAGTAGTAATTTTTTAACATCGTTACCAGTTTTCAAATGAAAAGCAGATGTATTTTCAAAATTATTTTTTTCCAATGAAATTAGCTCATTCTGCCTACACCAATTCAAATCTTGCATAGAGAATTTACATTTGATTGTGATAAATTTAATGAAGATACATTTAGTCTTATTCCAACGATTGAATCCTTCAAAACGGAGTTAAAATCACAATCAAAAAGTCTTCTGGAAGCAAGCTCGAAAGTGACTGAAGTGTCTCAGAACCATCTCAACACTTTTGCAAAAGCAATCAAAGAAAATCTTGAAGTGATATCACCCCTTCCGAGTTTACTCGAAACGCAAAAATTGTGTTGTCAATACCTCAACGATATCTTCAATCCATATATTGATGACAGAGGTGTGGGTTCTGGTAGTGAAATTAGGCCTTGGAATTCTTTACGAGAGGGTGTATATAATAGATATGTTCGAGCAACACAAATGCTGGGAAACATGCAAAATAAATATTCTCAGGTTTTTCCATTATTCCATCAATCACTGTCTCATGCAGAAACTTCAGGAGTGAAGAATAAAGTATCTTCGAAAGGAAACAAAAAGATTCTAAATATCAATTCGGCTTTAGAAAGTTTCAATAAGAAAGATGCGACTGAATACGAAGCGCTAAGAAGTTTAGTCGCTTTAATGCAGATAGAAAGTCAAACAATGTGCCCTGGACGTATCTTGGACAACATCAATAATTTGCGACAGCAGCATGGACTACAACAACAACAACACCCATTTGCAGCATAATAATTAAACACAGAATGATCTTTTGAGCTTATTCAAGTGCGATGAAGTTGTGAAATCAAATGTTCTGATCATTTATCAATAAATTTGAAATATTGAAAATGAAAATTTATATATGCATATTTATTTACAACTTTTTCTGAATATTTTTTTGATGTACATGAACTTGCAAATAAGTCTTCATTTGGCATAGAAACTTGATAATTTTCAGCAATTATGGTCTAGTCATTTAATGGAGCTGAAATCAAATCTAGCTGAAAACTCTCTCGCTACATTTGAATCTCTCAATCTTTCCACTTTCACTGTTTTGGTGGACTTCTGACAGCTACTAGCAATAAAATGTAATTTGAAATAATTCCAACATCTGTTTTCTCTCTTGAACCCACATTCCACTACTGTCTATGAATCAACACGGACTTCTATCAAATCGCAATATTCAAGCAAATCTTATGGAACTTCACATCCATACAAAGGATGCATTTGAGAGCGGGGCTCAACTCTATATGTTTCTTGGCGACTTACAAAAAGCTTTCGATATAGTGAGCCACTGAAATAGTCCGCGAAATGTCTGGATTTTGATTGAGCAACCTACTGCTGAACGAACTCCGACTCAGTGGGCCAGGGCCCATTACTCTTTTTAATATTCTTCAATGACTCGGAGAGAGATATTGGATTGTCGAAAGCATTGAATTTCGCTGATGACTAACGAATTTTACGTATAATTAAAAACGAAAATGACGCGAAAGAACTTCAAAACTCTTCATGAATTGGTGCGCAGATAATGGACGAAATGTTAATGCAGCCAAGTGCAAAGTCATGACTTTGACACAGATAAAAAATCCAGTTCATACCAACTTCACATTAATGGCGTTCACCTTGACAGATTCAACGAAACTAGGGACTTGGCTGTCCTGATCAGGTTTGGATGTATCAGGCATTATTTAGAAATTCTATCGAAAGTCTACAAAAACAAGCAGCTTTTTATCTGAATGGAGATTATCTGCTGATTTATTCATGTCGAGTATAACATACACTACCAAAATGAAACCACTAATCCAGGTTTATATGTATAAACTATCAATTAGACCAAAAAGTAGAAGAAGCTGGTGATGAGACAATGTTCTGATAATGGCTCTGGGGTCAGCTAGGGACTCAAAAAACCATTTTCAACCGGTAGACCTATTATTTTCCTTTTATGTTCTCTTTGTATGTCAGCTTGGAAAAGGTGAACAATAAAATCGAATAATGAATATTAAAATGAACCTTGTCACATGGATCAATAAGATTCAAATTCATTTGACGTTTACGTAGAATCTTAAACATTACACTGTTTCGTTCGAAGAACATAGCTGTCATATGAATATTTCCCAAATCTCATCGAAATGACTTGAAATTTTGTTCGAATCATTTTTTTCATAAAATAAAAATAATATTCCGAAAGTTTCAATTTGATACAATGCGAACTAGACATATTTCCCATGCAAACGTTTCTTAATTATATTGAAAACAGCCCATTTATTGATTAAACCCCAATTGAGCTACCCGAAGACATGATCTAATTGATCTGAAAATTAATATGTTTCTATTCCTAAACCAATTTTTGCGTTCATTTTCGTTCAATTCTAATCTCATTTTTTTGTGTTATTTTGTCAACAAATTTTTGCGCACAAACATAAAAAATTAATCGGGGAATGATTGCGATCGTTTCTTCAGGTTCAAACCGCATAGAAAACTCATTCTAGGCGTTCTGCATTTTTTGGACCGATCGCAATAATTTTACTACACACAGTGTGCGGAAAGGTATCAATCAATCTGATGCACCAAAAGAACACATATATTCGCTCTTATTTTATTTCTGAGATGAGAAGTGTGCTTTTTCGATTATTTTATGAATTTATCGCTGATTTTGAAATGAGTGAATTCTTTGAACAATTCACTGAAGATGAAATATGTTTGTTGAATGGAGGTTCAAAATTTACACCAAAACCATCAGAATAGCTATTATTCGATTCGGTAGTTGGCATCTAAACAATTTTAGAATATAAAACACATTCGGCACAGGATTCAATGCGTTCCAGTAAAGAACCTATTAAAAATTCTCTTGGTTTTTTCTATATTTTCTTGTGGTCTCACATGGATTGTGAAAAGCCGCCCTGATAGTGACCTTCTATAGATTCACATTTCGGATGCCTAGCTGTGGCTTAAACATGGCTCCTTCAACTTTTAAATTTAAAATATTTCAAAATGTAAAACAGATAATTTTAGTAAAAATGTCTGTTTTCTCCAGAATCTAAGCGTAAATTTTAAAATTAAAATTCATCAATAGTACGTGATGTTTGGCGAAAAAAAAAATTGTGTTGTTTTTAAAAATTATTATAGATAATCTAATGAAATTTCCTTTGGGGGGAATAACTGAATAAATTGACTGCCACTGTGTGGAATTGCGTGAAAGTGCATTGCAAATACCTGCAAATGTCATAAGACGCTTTATGCGTATTTTTCACTGTCATTGCCGAATGAGACGGACCAACAAAAATCACACTGTATAACCCTATACCTAGGGGGATCTATCATTTATTTTATTTCTTTTATCTACACGCGTAATACGTTTTCACTTATGAATTCGCTCATATGTACGTCAATTCACTATATTCATCTATATTCAACAATATTCACTGTATTTTTTCAGTGGATATTGTTGAATACAGGTGGATATAATGAATTGACGTACATATGAGCGAATTCGTTTATTTCACTTTTCACTGATACTACACTGTCATAAATTTTTGACATTTTTGTATTGGTATCACTAGTAGAATGGGGAATTCACAATATAGCTTGAATTCTCCGCATTTCACCAGTATGCCGGTAAAATACATATACATACACAGTTCGTCTATGTGGCGCGCATGTATGTGTATGTATTTTACCGGCATACTGGTGAAATGCGGAGAATTCAAGCTATATTGTGAATTCCCCATTCTACCAGTGATACCAATACAAAAATGTCAAAAATTTATGACAGTGTATGAACGACGTTTAAGTCAGTCGATATTTGACAGAAGTGTCAAACGATATACAAATATTCGCCGGGATCCAATAAAATCCGTTCAAATTTGGATGTTTAGGCTTTTATTCTATTTTATCGTTGGTTTCCAGAGGAATTCATTACTTTAGGATTTGAATGAACCCCCTAGCCCTATACAAATACTTGCAAATACTGGAATAAAATACGTAAATAATCATTTTCCCCTAGGTAATTTCTCTCTTAAAAAAGTATCACAAAGCTCTTGATTGTGGAACGACGGCACAACCGTACCGCGCAAAGCCAATGAACTCGCGCATACCCAATGCCTGTCACATTCTCTTGAGTTGATTTTCAAATGAATGAATTAGTGGGAAGAAAACTTACCTTTAGATTAGATAGAAAAATACTGAAACTTGAAGGTTTTTCGGCGAAACAGTGCACCCAAAAAAGTAGGAAATAATTGTGAAACGAGAATGCGTTCACGTTTCACTTTTATTGCCAATATTACCTTGATGCGTTATTTCTCCCAAATAGTTTTTGTTTCAATATTTGTCCTATCTTATCTGGAGGTATGTTTTCTTCCCACCGGTTCATATGTCCATGAGGCACATATTATGCCTCTAATATTCATGAGTCTATGCAGAGAATTGATTAAGATTTTCTTCAATTGTTCATCGTGGAATCTGGAATATACGAATATACAGTAATTCAGTTTTTTGATTGGCAATGTCGTAAATTAGCCGTGTAAGGCGCGGAGAAAAACTTTCAAACCGACAGTGTAAATCAAGTGCTTCCATCCTTTGGGTGGTGCAAAACTCTTAAACTAAAGGATTTATTTGGCTAAGACGCATCGCTATTGAGTTATCATCTGCAGCCAACAGCTGTGTCCTGTTTTTTAGAGGAAATGATTATTGAACAATCGTGTTGCCAAGCTCAATTCAGAATTATGTACATAAATTTCTTGACATATGTTCAAACGAACAGCCACGCTTTAGTAATGAATTCGAAGCTCTAAACGGAACCTAAATATTTTCAGACATGCAAATCATCGAGATATCTGGTTTTTTGAGGAAACTAAACGGAATAGAACAAAATATTATCAGAAATAACACTAAATATTGAATTAAATCGGCATTCGATATAAATTAAATTAAAATCAAATAGTTTATTATATTTTCATTATTGAACATTTATTGTTTAATGTAATCACATGATAACTTTTACAAAGGAATTTCATTTTCAATGATATGATATTTTTTAATGCCAATAGCGGATATTCGCTTTATGAAGGCTCATGACTTTTTGGTGAGCCCACTTTTCTCAGAATGGCGTATATTCGCTTTCACTGTCAGGCTCAGCGACCATGCTCGAAACATTAAATTTATAACGTTTTTTTTTTTTATTATTTAAATTTTAATTTTAATTACATGATGTGTAATGACTTGAAATTTTCTGTGATTTATTCTCAAAGTTGCATGATGATTCGATAAGAAATAAACATAAATCCAATACAAATTCGTAGCAATCATTGAAAACCTTTAAAGAATACACATCACATTGAAATGAAACTTGAATATACAACACGAAAAACTGATACTCGAAAAATATTCATGTGGTCTTATCGAAAGTTTCATTCTTGTGAATTTTGTTTTTCATTTGTGATATTGAAAAGTTGTATTCTCAGTTTCAGTAATGCGTGTATCTTTTCTATGCTTCAGACTTCCATGTTGGAAAGATTTGAGTCGTTATTTTTGACAGGCATTCAATTAAGGAGGTCCTCTGGTGAGAAGAGTGACAATTTCACTAGCTTTTTTGGGAAGTTCCAAAGTAAGTTCAAATTTATTTTGATGTTTCAATCGAAAAGATTCATGTATGTACATTGTTTTGGAATGACCCTTTGCCCATGTTTCAAGGAAGATTTCATGTTTTTTTCTATTAAATTCCAACAGATGTGCCCATAACAAACTTAGTTTTCCTTCAATACTAAAAATACTATCGAAAGAATCGAGAAAGCTCTGCTTGAATTGCGCATTGTGGAATTTACCACAATTTAAGTTTTGAATCCGTTCAAAGAATTCGCTTCCCTGCAATCTTTCATGTAAGTCTTTTGAGGCGCGGAACAAACCTTCCAAATCGACGGTGTAAGTTGAATTACCATATTTTCTCAACGCTTCAGCTACTTCGGGTTCGGAGAGTATCGTTGACAACCAAAAACTGAATGATTTTTTTTTTTAAAAAGAACGTATTTCAATCATTTATAATTGAATGTACAATATTATTGCTATAAACAAATTCAATTCAATTCGAACTTTGGAAGCGATGCAAAGTTTCGCAGCGATGTCGCTATCTGAACGGTGACGCAGAAAATTAAAGTTTTCAAGTAGCTTTGCGTTTAAACATCACGTAAATGCACGTTATTTTACGTATAAGTTTTTTCCAATAGTGTATTTGTCGAATTTGAGCCAGCTAACTGAGATCGTAAATGTGAAATTAGCCGATGACACGCTGTGTACAACAGCAGAGTAATAATTATTCATTTATTATTGAATAAGCTGCAATAATGATTACTTCTTATTCGGTTTCTATTCGTTTTCTTAATCATTTTTTATTCGATCTTTTATTAGAATTTCATTCATTTCTTTATTCAAATATTATTACTATCATATTTCAGTGGGAAAGTAATAAAATAATGAAAATAAACCTGGGGGAAGGTCGGGGAATCGGCTTATTCGATACTGTTTATTATAAATACAATATTCAATTCGATTCGTCCAAAAAATTAAAAGCAAAACTTCAATGACTTAAACGGTATATTTGTGTGAATCACATACAGTTTATGTTTTTGATATTCTATATTTTGAGAAAGGAGAACTGAATTCCAGCTCAAAAAAAATTGCAACATATTTAAAACTTTCAATTTTCTCTGTGTGATGGATGTTATGGTGATAACGTTCTACAGTGACAAGCAAACTCGATTAAGCAATGTGAACCGGCCATAACTTTGACAAATTTTGACGTACCGCTCGAATGTTTGTCAATATATTTACTACTCGTTAGTACAATTTTCACCATGTCGCAATACACACCAATCGAACGTTCTAATATCGTATAACTATACATTGAAAATCAGATGTCAGTTGTCTTGACTCAATGTAAATTTCGTGCAAAATTTCCTCGAAAAAAAGCACCTAATGCGAACATAATTCGAGCATTATATGTAAAGTTCAAGTCAAGTGGTGTTCTTAGCAATGTGTCGCGTGGTACCATACAGCGCAGAGCCCGATCAAACACAAACATCACCATCGCACAGGACCTTCTAGCCCAGGAGTCTATGCAGAGAATCGATGAGGATTTTCTTGAATTGTTCATCGTGGAACAATTTTCCGGAATTTAGTTTTTTCATTGCTCCAAAAAAATCGTTTGCCTCCAATGGCAATGCTTAATGACTATCTGTTGATTAGATTAAGAAGAGAGTAGGTATGTGTTATTTCAAATGTACAAACTCTCCTCTCGATCTGGTCAAATGAATCTTTGATCTGAACTTTTCAAATCGATGGTTTAAATCAATTTTGGAATCGGCATGAAAGTCTAAGAATTGCCAATATTGAGTGTGAAAGGTGACATTTTTGGTAAATAGTGTCAAGAGCTCCAGAGGTTTGCATGGCAATCGAGAAATTACAATAAATAAAAATCAAATTGTTCCTTGTGTTTTCGGTATTGAACATTTATTGTTTAATGTAATCACGTGATAGCATTTACAGAGGTATTAGAATGTCAACATCGAATATTCGCTTTATGAAGGCTTATTACTTTTCAAAAAACTTGCTTGGGAAGAACCTCATTTACATATGATGCGCAGTGACCAATGAATCCACTTGTCATTTATTTCTTTGCCCTGCTGTTCGAATTTTTCATAGCGCGTTTGAATGTTCATAATATTTTCGGATGTAAAGGCCCGTGATCCTTCTTCATACAATTTATCCAGTTGTTGTGTTTTGGCGTCGCAATCTGGACTGGTTAAAACATTCCAGAATCTCGAAATGTATGCTCTAAACCAATTGACTTCTTCGGTGAGAAGAGTGACGATTTCATGAGCGTTATTGCGGCACTGCAAAGCAAGTTCGAGGATTGTTTGATGTTCCAATCGCAAAGATTCATATATTCTCATTTGTTTTGAATGAGTCATTCCATATGTTTTAAGATTGTTAACATTTTCATGATTCTGTTTATTAAACTTCAGCAGACTTTTCCATAATACACTTATTTTTCCTGTATTACTAAAAATACTATCGAAAGTATCAAGAAAACTCTGCTTGAATTGTGCATTGTGGAATTTACCACAATTTAGGTTTTGAATCCGTTCAAAGAATTCGCCTCCCTGCAATCTTTTATGTAAGTCTTTTGAGGCGCGGAACAAACCTTCCAAATCGACGGTGTAAGTTGAATCACCCCATCTTTCCAACACTTTATTCTCTTCAGGTTGCACAAAGAGTTCGAATTGAGATTTGATGTTGCTTATTTGGCGAGGTCGTTGACAACCAAAAACTGCATGATCCTATTTAAAAAAAACGTCTTTCAATCATTTATAATTGAATCGGTGGGAAGAAAACTAACCTTAAGATTAGACTGGAAAAATAATGAAAATGGATATATTTGAGCGAAATCGTGAAACAAGAGTTTGTTCGGAATAATAGTGAAACATGATTTCCATATATTCCATGTTTCACAATAATTATTCCGAATAAACGTCTTGTTTCACGATTTCGCTCAAATATATCCAGTTTCAGTATATTTTCAATCTAATCTGAAGTTAAGTTTTTTTCCCACTTGCTATAAAAAATACAATTTACTGACTTACAAAATATGAAATGATTAAGACCAAAAATAGTGCTCGAACGAATGACTTCATCTTCTTCATTAGTTAAAAATGACTGAGTGAACTTATCGATTTATTTGAAATTTATAGTGTTTGGAAACACCATGGAATTAGATATTCGACATATTTGAAATATTAAGGGCCACGAGTTGAATTTTATGAATGATTCATCGACAACATTTCATCGATTCGTGTCATAATTGTCTGTTTTACAATTCAAAATTGCTATTCAGGTTGTGGCAAATGTATTCGGAATGAGAAAAATATGTAGCGATAAAATATCGTTTTGTTGCTGAGCTGGAAGTAAAGAACATTTTTTTGCTGAATGAAACCTGGGGGAAGGTCGGGGAATCGGCTTATTCGATACTGTTTATTATAAATACAATATTCAATTCGATTCGTCCAAAAAATTAAAAGCAAAACTTCAATGACATAAACGGTAAATTTGTGTGAATCACATACAGTTTATGTTTTTCATATTCTAATTTTGAGAAAGTAGAACTGAATTCCAGCTCAAAAAAAATTGCAACATATTTAAAACTTTCAATTTTCTCTGTGTGATGGATGTTATGGTGATATGGTTCTAAATGAATTTCAAATGAAATAGAGAATCATGCATTTTTTCATGTTTTTATGCATGATTCATTGACATGGAGGAACAAAGATCCGCGTCTGCCATAATATTCACATTTGCGTCACACACTTGAACATTCCATTCGATCAAAACAATATGATAATGAATTAAAAAATAAAGAAGGAAATATTGGCGTAACTAGATGATGGCTTATGGGAGGGGCTTGATTTTCTGTTTATAAAAGCCCTCCTACAGCCTTCCTAGTGTAAACGATTTTCAAAAATATATGTGTGCCTGGGAAAAATAATGGAAATACGAAATCGACACGATAAGAGTGTATCATAAGAAGAATTTGCGTAGAATGCATAAGGTGTAAGGAAGGCTGTAGGAGGGCTTTTATTAACAGAAAATCAGGCCCTCCCATAAGCCCTCATCCAGTTTCGCCATTATTTTCTTCGTTATTTTTTAATTCATTATCATATTGTTTTGATCGAATGGAATGTTCAAGTGTGTGACGCAAATGTGAATATTATGGCAGACACGGATGTTTGTTCCACCATGTCAATGAATCATGCATGCAAACATGAAAAATGCCTGTTTCTCTATTTCATTTGAAATTTATTTTATTCATAAATGAAGGGTTTAGAATGAAAACCGACCTCTAACAATTATAAGAATTAAAATGTTACTACTACAATTTGAACGCAAAAATGAGCCCGGAACATTTGAAGATAAAACTGAGACAACCGTTGCAACAATTCTGGTTAAAGGTCGGTTTATATCCATATCGCGTGATATAAACAAATCGAGGACTCAAGAGATGAGAGGAAATTATTTAATAAATTTGGCGTATCAAGAAAAGTGCGCACGATAAAAACGAAGCTCGGGATGCAAAATTATATCGACAATTTACGCTCAACAGATTAAAAGAACATTTTAACAAATTAAAACTCCATTCCACTTTTCGATCTGAATCGTGTGAATTCAAACTTCGATTTCAAACACGTCTCACCTGAAGTTTCAGAACATCTAGATGTTCGAAAAGTTATATTTAAAATAATTAGCAATGCAGCGGGGCCTGATATTATACGTATAGCCCGAATGCTTTGAATTGCTAATCGATTATATAACCGAACCCATTTCAATAATCTTTAACTCTGTGTTTTTGTAAGGATACTTTCTCACATTCATTCATTTATTCATTCATTATTCAGTATTTATTGACTGAATTGTGTCTTCGTTCAGTCTTTTTTCGTATTCCATGAATACCACCAGCATGAGAACTATTTTTCGAATACATTGGTGAGAGGCTTGCAGGGAACAACTGCACCGCATTCGAATGCGCGAGCCCATGAATGGCTACTACCTCTTTTGCGGTGGTGTATTGAATATTGAAATACCCAATAACACAACCTTAGCGTTAAGGTAGTCAATTTGCGTGTGTCTGTGCTAACTCAGAATCCTCTTTGTGCACACACACGGGACCGACGGCTTAAAGTGTCCTCCGAAACACTCCGTGAGTCGAACATCACTGTTTTCTATGTTAGTTTGTCTCCCATCAATATATCACTGTTATTAGCAATGATGAAATTGATAGAAAATCAAACGGCCACTAGTGAGATTCGAACCCACGTCCCCATGCTTGCAAAGCCGGCACGCTAACCACTACTCTACAGCTGGGTGTTTATACTTTCTCACAAAGCTGAAAAAACATTCTTTTCACCGATTCCAAAAGTTGTAAATCGAGCATTACTATCTCAACACCTTACAAACTATTTTGAGATGAATATATGAATCTCTGAACACCAATCGGGTACAAGTCTGCGCAACCTTGAGTATGAATTGATTAAATTGTCTTTAATACGTTAAACTAACCTTTCCGTGCATTTCACACAAGTTTATTACAACTACCCAAGCACCAATTATATTTACGGCTTATTCTTTAAAACCAAAAGATAAAAATGTCAGTGGCTCCCGTAGACTATTAGCCATTTTTGATGTTCACTTTGAAATATATATTTAAGTACTGAAGAACACCACAAAAACTCGTTGAAATACAGATTCTTGTAATTAAATAAAAAACAGCATATTTTTTCCGAAATTCCTACAAACGTTTTCTCAGATTTTTCGAATTGTGTTATTTGTTTCTAAAAATAAATGGTCTTACATACGTAAAATTAACTTTTCCGCACATTTCCCGAAATTGTTCGGGCTTACGCATTTTTCATTGATTGCTACTCATTTGTATTGGATTTATGTTTATTTCTTATTGAATCATCATGCAACTTTGAGAATAAATCACAGAAAATTTGAAGTCATTACGATGAGATCGAATTTCAAGTCATTACACATCATGTGATTTAAATTTCAATTTTAATATAAAAACAATTAAACATCTCAGTTCCTAATTTTTACTTCAACGTTCTCTATTTTTGAATTGTTAATAAAAGTTACGAATAAGTTCACTCTGATGTGAACTTTCAATTCATGTCAACGATAGATATGGTTCTACATTTATGTTATGTATAACAGTATAACTTTCGGTAACAGCATGAGCATTCAAACTGATGAAAAAACACAGATTAGAAAAACACAACTTAACGAAAATTAATTTAACTGAGCATTTAAATATAAGTCAAACACAAATACTTCATCCAATTTATTGATTTGAATATTGACCCCGAAAATTGAAAATTATGTGAGGAAGCTGGTCTTTAATCTCATCAGAATGACTCGAAAAACATAGAAAATAATATTCTGACAGTTCCAATAGGAAACAATGTGAACTTAAGATAGCCGCCATACAATTTTTCAGTTTTGACCCCGAAAAGGCTCCAAAAATCCGAAATTTTGCAGGGGAGGTAGTCCTCCCCTCAAATCTCATTGAAATGACTTGAAATTTTGCATGCCTCATTTGTTTCATAAAAAAATAATATTCTGAAAGTTTCAATTCGTTACAATGTAAACTTGAGATAGCTGCCATACAAATTTTTCGTAATTATATTGCAAAACAGCAAATTTTTTGATTCCACTCCACTAGAGCTACCCGAAAAAATTATCCGATTAGGCTGAAAATTAATAGGTTTCTATTCCTAATGAAGACAAATGTGTGTGTAAATTTTTGTTCAATTCTAAAATCAATTTTTTGAGTTATCGTGTTAACAAATTTTTGCGTACAACGTACAACGGACAACGGTCAACGTACCACACACGGACAATAAATTGCTCCGGGAATATGCATAGAAAACTTATTCCGAGCGTTTTGAATTTCTTGGACCGATCGCAATACCTTTACCACACATAGTGGTGTGTGCGGAAAAGTAATAAACCTATTACATGCAACAATAAGATTCAAATTCACTTGACATTTACATTTAACGCTTTTTTGTTTTAAGAACAGAGCTGCCAAATGAATATCTCCCAAATCTCGTCGAAATTACTTGAAATTGTATGCGACTGATTTTTTCTGTGAAAATGACGAGACGGCGTGAAATAAACATAGTTTTCATACAAATTTGTTGTCCAATGCCGAGGAACATTATTTATTTAAGAAAAATATTCAGAACTCAGTACAAAAGCTCAATTTTTCCAATTGAAAAACATTTGGAATTTCTACCCTTTTTCCGAATGTTGTACCGAGAATAAAAGCTATAAATCATTCAATTGTAAGTGGTTAAACAAACATTCCTGGCTTTAAATGATACTTTAACGATGGCACAACTGGACCGGGAAAACCGAATGAACTCACTCTTAAAACTGTTCAATGACTATCTCATTCTTTTCACAAACTTTATTGAAGTTCAGCCGAAACTTATTTTGCCTATAATATCAATGAGTCTATGCAGAGAATCGATGAGGATTTTCTTGAATTGTTCATCGTGGAACAATTTTCCGGAATTTAGTTTTTTCATTGCTCCAAAAAAATTGTTTGCCTCCAATGGCAATGCTTAATGACTATCTGTTGATTAGATTAAGAAGAGAGTAGGTATGTGTTATTTCAAATGTACAAACTCTCCTCAGTCAAATGAATTAAGCTGTTGCGCGGAGAAAACTTTTCAAATCGATGGTTTAAATCAATTTTGGAATCAGCATGAAAGTCTAAGAATTGCCAATATTGAGTGTGAAAGGTGACATTTTTGGTAAATAGTGTCAAGAGCTCCAGAGGTTTGCATGGCAATCGAGAAATTACAATAAATAAAAATCAAATTGTTCCTTGTGTTTTCGGTATTGAACATTTATTGTTTAATGTAATCACATGATAGCATTTACAGTGGAGTTTGAATGTCAACATCGAATATTCGCTTTATGAAGGCTTATTACTTTTCAAAAAACTTGCTTGGGAAGAACCTCATTTAATTGTGATGCGCAGTGACCAATTAATCCACTTGTCATTTATTTCTTTGCCCTGCTGTACAAATTTTTCATAGCGCGTTTGAATGTTCATAATATTTTCGGATGTAAAGGCCTGTGTTCCTTCTTCATACAATTTATCTAGTTGCTGTGCCTTGGCGTCGCAATCTGGACTGGTTAAAACATTCCAGAATCTCGAAATGTATGCTCTAAACCAATTGAGTTCTTCGGTAAGAAGAGTGACGATTTCACAAGCTTTTTTGGGACATTCCAGGGCCATTTCAAGCAATTTTTTTCGTTCCATTTCAAAAGATGCAAATATTTTCAATTTTTTGGAATGAAACTTTGCGAACTCATTCATTTTTAACACATTTTCATGATTCTGTCTATTAAATTTCAGCAGACTTTTCCATAATACACTTATTTTTCCTGTATTACTAAAAATACTATCGAAAGTATCAAGAAAACTCTGCTTGAATTGCGCATTGTGGAATTTACCACAATTTAGGTTTTGAATCCGTTCAAAGAATTTGCTTCCCTGCAATCTTTCATGTAAGTCTTTTGAGGCGCGGAACAAACCTTCCAAATCGACGGTGTAAGTTGAATCACCCCATCTTTCCAACGCTTTATTCTCTTCAGGTTGCACAAAGAGTTCGAATTGAGATATAATGTTGCTTTTTTGGCGATGTCGTTGACAACCAAGAATTGCATGATCCTATTTAAAAAAATAAAGTCTTTCGAGCATTTATAATTGAATCGGTGGGAAGAAAACTAACCCTAAGATTAGACTGGAAAAATACTGAAATTGGATATATTTGAGCGAAATCGTGAAACAAGAGTTTGATCGGAATAATAGTGAAACATGATTTCCATATATTCCATGTTTCACAATAATTATTCCGAATAAACGTCTTGTTTCACGATTTTGCTCATATATATCCAGTTTCAGTATAAAGGGTGATTTTTTAAGTGGTTTCTTTTTGAAAATCGAAAAAAACGCAAAAAATTTCGAAAAGTGAATCAAATCTTTATTGAAATCGATAAATTGGTTCTTGCCATTTACTTTTTGAAAATAATTTCATGCCCCACAAAAAATAATCCAGGGGCGTTAAATCGCACGATCTGGCCGGCCAATGAACGGGGCCGAAACGAGAGATGAACTGTTCGCCGAACTTACGGCGCAGTTCGTCCATGGATGGACCCGCTGTGTGGCTGGAGGCGCAAGCGTTGCTCGTTTGCAAGTCTTTCCATCTTGAAATTGCAAAGCATACTGAGCATTTTTGACTGTGACAGACGTCAGTTGGAATTTGACATCTGTCAAAAAATTAAACGTCAAAAAGAAACCAGCTAAAAAATCACCCTTTATTTTCAATCTAATCTGAAGTTAAGTTTTTTTCCCACTTGCTATAAAAAATACAATTTACTGACTTACAAAATATGAAATGATTAAGACCAAAAATAGTGCTCGAACGAATGACTTCATCTTCTTCGAAAGTTGAAAATGACTGAGTGAACTCATCGATATTTTTGAAATTTATAGTGTTTGGTTACACCATGGAATTAAATATTCGACATATTTGAAATATTTAGGGCCACGAGTTGAATTGTATGAATGATTCTTCGACCAAATTTCATTGATTCGTGTCATAATTGTCTGTTTTACAATTTAAAATTGCTCCTCAGGTTGTGGCAAACACATTCGAAATTTGAACAACATGTAACGATAAAATATCGTTTTGTTGCTGAAAAGGAAGAAAATAAATGGTCTTACGTACGTATAACTAAGTTTTCCGCACATTTCCCGAAATTGTTCGGGCTTACGCATTTTTCATTCATTACTACGCA
This sequence comes from Obolodiplosis robiniae, assembly GCA_028476595.1. Lineage (NCBI taxonomy): Eukaryota > Metazoa > Arthropoda > Insecta > Diptera > Cecidomyiidae > Obolodiplosis > Obolodiplosis robiniae. Next base: position 15,966,979 of record CM052015.1, on the reverse strand, counting down.
TTTGTATTGGATTTATGTTTATTTTTTATCCAATTATAATGCAACTTTGAGAATGAATTAAAGAACATTTCAAGTCATTACGATGAGATCAAATTTCGAGTTAATAAAAAAAACGGATCTCAGTTCCTAATTTTTACTTCAACGTTCTCTATTTTTGAAGAACATTTCAATTCATGCCAAAGATATATGAAGGGTTGAGAGTAAAAGTGTCCAAAGTAATCTCACCTCCTTTTCTCGCTGATGGAAATGTTTATGAACAAGAGCAGGAGGTGAGATCACTTTGGTCACTTTCACTCTCAACCCTTCATATATGGTTCTACATTTATGTTATGTATAACTTTTGTTAAAAAGTGAATGAGCATTCAATTTGATGAAAAAAACACAGACTAGAATATCACAAATACTTCATCCAATTTACTGACAAAATTTGAATATTGACCTCGACAATCGAAAATTTGGTTGGGAAGGTAGTTCTAAATCTTATCGAAATGACTTGAAATTTTCCATGACCTTTTTTTTCATTAAAATATAATATTCTGAAAGTTTCATAATGATACAATGCGAACTAGACATAGTCCCCATACAAATGTTTCTTAATTATATTGAAAAACAGCCCATTTATTGATTAAACCCCAATTGAGCTACCCGAAGACATGATCTAATTGAGCTGAAAATAAATATGTTTCTATTCCTAAACCAATTATTGCGTTCATTTTCGTTCAATTCTAATCTCATTTTTTTGTGTTATGGTGTCAACAAATTTTTGCGCACAAACATAAAAAATTAATTCGGGAACGATTGCGATCGTTTCTTCAGGTTCAAACCGCATAGAAAACTCATTCTAGGCGTTTTACATTTTTTGGACCGATCGCAAAAATTTTACTAAACACAGTGTGCGGAAAGGTATCAATCAATTTGATGCACCAAAAGAAAACATTTCAACACCAATTTTTTTTCAAATCAATGCGTATTTGGTCTCATTTTATATCTGAGATGAGAAGTGTGCTTTTTCGATCATTTTATGAATTTATCGCTGATTTTGAAATGAGTGAATTCATTGAACAATTCAGTGAAGATGAAATACGTTTGTTGAATGAAGGTTCAAAATTTACACCAAAACCATCAGAATTGCCATTACTCGATTCGGTAGTTTACATTGAAACAATTTTAAAATATAAAACACATTCGGCACAGGATTCAATACGTTCCAGTAAAGAACTCATTGATGGTGACCTTCTATAGATTCACATTCCGAATACCTAGCTGTGTAATTTAAAATATTTCAAAATGTAAAACAGACAATTTTCGTAAAAATTTTATAATATATTCAGAAATGCAAATCGTTCAGATAACATATTATGTTTTTTGTGGAAATAAATCGGGTTAGAACAAGAAAAAGCGAGAAAAACACGAAAGATTGAATTTTATCGGCAATCGATATTATAAATTAAATAAAAATCAAATATTTCCTTGTACTTTCAGTATTGAACATTTATTGTTTGATGTAATCACATGATAACTTTTACAAAGGAATTTCATTTTCAATGATATGATGTTTTTTAATGCCAATAGCGAATATTCACTTTATGAAGGCTCATGACTTGTTGATGAGCTCACTTTTCTCAGACTGGCGTATATTCGCTTTCACTGTCAGGCTCAGCGACCATGCTCGAAACATTTTATTTGCTTGATTGGTCTGTTGTTCGAATTCCGCGAAAAGTGTTTGAAGAGCAATGATATTTTTGGATGTAAAGGCCTCTGTTCCCTCTTCATACAATGTATCCAGTTGTTGTGTCTTGGCGTCGCAATCTGGACTGGTTAAAACATTCCAGAATCTCGAAATGTATGCTTCAAACCAATTGACTTCTTCGGTAAGAAGAGTGACGATTTCACGAGCTTTTTTTGGACGTTCCAGGGCAATTTTGAGCAATTTTTTTCGTTCCATTTCAAAAGATTGAAATATTTTCAATGTTTCGGAACGATTCTTTGCCAACTTTCTAATTTTTACCACATTTTCATGATTCTGTTTTTTAAAATTCAGCAGATTTATCCATAATACATTTAGTTTTCCTTTATTACTAAAAATACTATCGAAAGAATCGAGAAAGCTCTGCTTGAATTGCGCATTGTGGAATTTACCACAATTTATGTTTTGAATCCGTTCAAAGAATTCGCTTCCCTGTAATCTTTCATGTAAGACTTTTGAGGCGCGAAACAAACCTTCCAAATCGACGGTGTAAGTTGAATCATCCCATTTTTTCAACGCAACATCTTCTTTAGGTGGCTCAAAAGATTTGAATTGAGATATAATGTTGCTTTTTTGACGATGTTGTTGACAACCAAAAACTGCATGATTCTATTTTTAGAGAAAAATGTCTTTCAATCATTTATAATTGAATGAATTTTTGCTATAATAAGTTCAATTTAATCCGAACTTTTCAAAGTACAATAAAATGTTCTGACTTACAAAATATGAAATGATTAAGGTCCAAAATAGTGCTCGAACGAATGACTTCATCTTCTTCATTAGTTAAAAATGACTGAGTGAACTTATCGATTTATTTGAAATTTGTATGGTTTGGTAACATCATGAAATTAACACTTCGACATTCTTGAAACGTTAAAGGCCACGAGTTGATTTTATGAATTAATAAATGAATAAATAATATTCACATTTGCGTCGCTTACTTGAATATTCCATTTGATCAAAACAATATGATAATGAATTAAGATAAAATTTCTTACATCCGTAAGATGAACTTTTTCGCACTGTTATCCATACAAAGAGAACAAATACACACACAAAAATTGTTTCCAAAAGGCAGATTTCTACTGAAAGATTGAAACAGAATGTCAAAAACGGAACAGTAAGCGCCAAAAGTACCTCACCCAAAATATCATGTCAAAATTGAAGTCAATATTTGATCTGTGCAATAGTGAATCTTTTAGACTTTTCATTAATTTCCATGAATTGCTATATGGAAATGTCACTAGACCTGAATTCAACAATCCGAAAACATTATCCAAATGAGATGAAACTTAAATGGTTTCTATTCCCAATGAAAACCGATTTCCTCGTTCATTTACGATTAATCTAAATCCTAAACTGTTTGAGTTATCGTGTCAACAAATTTTTGCGAACAACGGAAAACGTACCGCATACGGACAACAAATTTTCAAGTCCAAAACGTACCGAAAACTCATTCCGAGTGTTTTGCAGTTTTTGGACCGATCACAATACTTTTACGCACACAGTGTGTGTACGGAAACAAAAAAACTTAAAATTTAAATATAATTGAATTGTCATAACAATGACATATTCATAGCAAAAATAAAAACATGTCAAAATTAGCTTCCAGCTTAAAATGCAACCGAATAATGATTTCCGAAACACGCTGCTATGATTAGGAAATAATTCAATTTATGAGATAACTATCCATAGTTCAGTTACGCTTCTGTTGATTCATTTGTCTATTCAATCATTTATTTTGAAAATATGTATCATACGTGACAAAACATTTCAACCGAGACAATTCGTTTGAAATTCACATTCTGGGTGCATTTATCTGCATTTGCGAACGTCCAAACTATTCAAAATCCATTGCAATAATTTAAATGTAGATAAAAAAATGCAATTTTGAAAAGTACTGTAAAAAATAATGGAAATCGTTTGTTCGATTTCTTTGTCGTTTTTCTGATAAAATGGGAATGTAAATTTAAATTTAGTTGAGAATGATTTATCAAAACTGAAACATGATATTCTGAATAAAAATAATAAAATGTGCAGAATGAAGAAAATATATATTGAAAACGAATGGGCGTTCTTAATTTTCCGCTCCTTCTGATATGGTTCAATAAAATGACCTAGTATTAGTTTCAGTTATGGTTATTATTTTAATAAATAAGTTTTACTCTTTTGAACTTTTTTTATATTTCAAAATTACCGAAAATAATTGAGTGCATTCATTTAAAACATCGAAAACGTTTTAATGTTATTTTTTGATTTTTCAATTAGTTTATATTTACTAATTGGAATCATTCCGAGAAACTGCGCCGAATGAAAGAATGAATGACGAAATCAACTTTGCCTTGATTTTTCTCGGAATATTCCTGAAGATGGATTGAATATATTAAAATTAGTTGAATGTTCCAATGAGAATTTGAATTTTCTTGAAACAAGAACTAATCAATCAAAGCAAGATTTTCATTGAAATTCAGTGACAATCATTCTGCCCAATAAATGAAACTAATAGCACGTCCATTTCTAATATTTTAATTCTAATTTTATTCTAACAACATATTCACAAGGTCAACTTTCCAATTGGCTTGATTATCCTTAACAAAAACGTGAAATCGAATAATTGAATATGTCAATTTTATCGATGTCTCATATAATAATCGATGGCAGTGGAAAATGCTGCAAAACCAGCTGCTCCGACAATGCCAGCTTTAACGCCCGCCCTCAGTCCGATCATTCCACCTGTTACAGCTCCGGCATATGTGCCATTCTTCCAGTCGGATTTACCTCGGCTCTAGAATCCAAATCAATTATATCAGCCAAATGCACACACAATACAAAACTCAAAACATACCGATTCAATGGTGCATTCTACGGCTGAGAAAACCATGCCAATTAATGCAAAGTTTTTGGCATAACTGTGAGTAGTTGCGCGCATCTCCCGGAACACTTCGCGAGCTGTTTGTTGCTTTTCCACGCCCGCCGTCGCAATATTCGGATTCACCGACGAACTAAATAAACCAATGGCTGCTCCCAAACCGTATCCTAAAAATCAAAACCAAACTATCGATTTGAATCGGTTTTAATTTATGTAGTTTTGCGAAAGTTACCTAAAACACAGGCTGCGAATGATTTAAAGAAGCAACTTTCTACCGTGGCTTCAATCATTTTCTCTTGATTCGTTTTGATTTTTGGAGGTCCCAAATTATTTGGTATCACAATATTCTCTCTGTATCTAAAGGTTTAATGTGAAAACAAATCGAAATCATATTTTGAGGTTATGTTGGGACTTTTCAAACAATTTGACTGAATTCGGCAAAATGAATGAGATTGAACTAACCGATAATTATTTCCGATAAAGTGTTTGGCCAGGTGATCCATTGCATCATTTTCGAAAAATACATTGCGATTGTGTTCAATGGTTGAGTCTTGCGGTGGCGGAGGTTTCGGTAACAATACCATGATTGCTGTGCTTAACAAGATTTTCACAATGACAGCTGTTTTGACAGACTCGATTAGATTGTGAAGTGTCAGTATGTGCCAAAGACTCAAAAAGCTATTGGAAGTATTGGAAAGCCGAAACTGCTCAACCTCAAACCTTTCAATTACATTTGTTGATGGAACAAAATGAATGGAGGAATATTCAAATATTTCGGTTGACAACTTTAAGCTCAGTTTAGAGTGCATTTCTTACAACTACGACTCAAGAGTCGATTGAGTGGTTTTTGAGTACTTAATTTGATATAGAAAATTGATTTGTATATGAAGTAAACAAACATTTAATTACCCGCTCCATTTAAATATCCATTTAAAGACATTTTTCGAAAGAAATTCAATGAATTTAGCTGTTTTTTTTTTAAATTAAAAAATGATAAAAAACTCAAAAATAAATGTGAGGGCATGGAAGAAATTTATAAAAAATCTTTTCACTCAATTTAATTGGTTCTCAAAGCAAATCTCTTTCCATTCATATATTTACCATCTTTTACTTCTAAATACTTTTCATTTCAAGGACTAACAGTCATTTAATTTGGCTCGACAATGTTCCTCATCTAACAAAAGTTGTTACGAAACTTATGCTCAGTTTGCTATGCGATGATATGAAGTTCGCATGATGATAAAGTCGTATGTTACATATGAATAGTGAGTATTGCATGTGAATGTATCATTTTCCATGTTGCATTCCTCTCCCTCGCTCTTTTCGTCTTAGTTCCTCAATTCGATTTACTTCGTAGCGTAAGCGATAGCATATTTCGGTGAATGTCCTTAATTTTCTGTATGCACAAGGTACTTGTGTCATAAACGCATGACATTTCAACGAAAAACGCCAAAATTAATTCAGATTTAAACCGTGCACAAATTTGTAATAAATTAATGACCGGCCCAATTTGCGTGATGCGCATATGACGTGTATGTGTTGCTTTTGAATCATTTCGAGTGGATTAATGCATCGTTTCATCGCATTACCGAATTATTAAATGTGCTTGACAAGAGACAAGTGCAGCTGCACTTAGTGGCGATTCCGATAATGCAATATTACAGTTGAAACATTAAACAAAATATTATATATCGGATATGCTTTGGATTTGAAGCGGAACAATTGAGTAAGTGAAATTGCTGTGCACAATTAATATTACGCAAATGGATCGAATTGGCGTGTGTATTTGTGTGCATAGCTACTACAAAAAAATGAGAGAAAAAGTCAAGTTTGCCAATGTTTCAATACATTGTATGCGGTCTTCGTTCCAACACATAATACAAATACAATCGAAAAAAGCAAATAAACACCACGGTATAAACATTCAACATACTGACCCACTTTTGCTCTGTTTGCTGCTGTATCATTGCTGCTGTATCATTGCTGCTGTTTCGAATGGTCATGTGATATGAACATTTCTTGTTGCACTTATTTTTCGTTGCTATCTGGAAACTACACTGCAACAGAAGGTGGATAAAAAAATATCATCGCCAACAACAACAAAAACACTACGGAAATTTAATCTATTCGAAATGTATTCGATGTTAATTGGCTTCTGTAGATTTGATTCAGTTATTATGCAGAAATTGAGCGGTTTCATTTCAACATCCAGCTTAATTCTATCTTTCAACAAATGCGTCCAACATTCAACCAGTATATTTCCAGCGAATATCCTCTTCCTATAAGTCAATCATCATCTATGCACCACAATATTGGGTAATACGATCGAATCAATGCAATTTAACTATTCATTTCTGCTCAAACGCATAATTTTTCGATAGTATTGCCGCCCTCTGTTATTAAATAGCATGTTCGTCATCGACCTCTCTCTGTTTTCATTCAAACGATTATTCATAGTTTCATTCGATTTTACACATTCGCAAAATGTTAAAGAAGAGACCGAATAATTTATGACTTAATTGATTTGTGACATTTTTGACAGCATCACGCTAGCAATAAAAACTGATTGAATCTTTCCTCTCGATATCTGCATATTTTAATTTGTTTATTTTATTTTCACTCACATGCTATTCAGTTATTTATTAAACGACCTTTCATTTCACGAAAGTTTTTTTTTTTTGCGCATTCAAAGTCTCATCGACCACCATAGCATTTAAAATGCAGTCAATCGTTCCATGCACCTGGTGAATTGATTATTTTAAAATCACTCACAATCTGCATCGAATTTTATTTGCACCGCCTATGAAACCGCTACTTTTTTTGGCCCCCATAAAATAATGATTCTCTTTGATGTGTAAAACCGCTTGCAAAACTGTTGTTTTTACTTCTACTCGTCGTAAAATCAATTAAATCCTCATGCACATTGATAACATGCATTATACGATTAAATCATGACCACCATTTATGTTGATCAATCACAAATTGTTCGTGCACAAAAATGCAGCTCATTTGAGATGGTTTATGATGTCATCTCGTATGTTATTACCCACCATATGCTTGACATCTTGGCTTCGTTATGTTTTGCCTTAAGGTAAGTAATCATATGCATGTAATATAGCTCGTTTTATTTGCTTTCAGTTGAATGCATTTCAATGTCTTGCGTATGCACACATATCTGACTGGCAAACTGGTTATATTGGCTGTTTTATTTCTACCGACACTCATTTCTGGGCTTAAGACGCTATGCATAATTGCAAAGTTAATATAGAATTGCTTCATACATTTTTTATCGTCGTTTTTGTTATGATTGAGCGCTCAGTAAATAACCGTCATGTGCGATTCTTGTCAGCTGTTTTCGGTGTTTGGTTGTTGTTGCTGCCGTTAAAAATTATTCTGTAGGCTGCACTCATTGACCAGCATCTTAATTTCTATAATAATTTTATGCTCAAAGAGCATAACAATTCTTTGGGAGAGATTTTGAATCAATGTCCCTTGCAATATGCGATATCTTAATTATAATGCCAAATTACGTTCAACACTCATTCGTGTCACTTTACATTACAATCATATCCGCACTTATATGCTTCACACTTTGAATTGGACAATTTCAAGGCTGGCGATTGATCCAAATCGAATGTGATCTAATCAATTGGTTACATTTTTTCGTTTGTCACTTTTTCTGTTACTTAAATCATTTTTCTCATTCTTTTTTTCTTCAATTTGTTGATCTTTTTCTTTGTGCTCTTTTTTCTCTTTTCTTCTCATTTGTTTGTCTTCCTTGATGACGTTCGTTTTTCCTTTTTCGTCTCTTGTTATCCGTTCCTCCTCTTTCACTTTTCAAATCGTTTTCTAATAATAATTCCTTTTCCATCGTTGCTAAGAGATTCGTATTAAACAAAAGATCGATTGGATTATGGTGTTCGTAAGTCGTTTTATTGAATTATTTGGTACAATAGACATTAATGTCAAATACATTCCATTCGTTATCGTTCGGAGGAAAATTCTTTATTAGTTCAAGTCGATTGTTTCCTATTCAAAATGCATTTGAAATGAGGTGAGAATGCATATTTTGTTGGTAAATGCTGCATTCGACACTCATATTTATCGGCTTATCGCATTTATCGAAATAAAATGATTTTCATTCGCTGCTGCCCAATTCGGTGTCTTTCTTTTGCTCTAATACATCGGAATTTATCATCAATCTATCTGTTTGTTATTACGATCAGTTCATATTTAAATTGGTTTGGAGTAAACATTTTATTCGGTTGGATTGTGTATTTGGTTTACGACATTTCCAACACATTCCGTCGGCAATGACCATGAAATTGAAGCATCGAAAAGAATCTGTAATAGCAATTATGCTCATAAATGGTGTGCATTGCGTTGAAAAAGAGATATTACATGAACGACAGCACAAAGCGGAATCACCGAAAAATTCTGGTTCTTCCCACCTTCGATGTGAGTGCACCTTGTTCGGCTCTGTGCGTCGAAACATGTTGATTTAATCGCTGTATTCGTTGAAAATTAACCAAAAAGCTAAACAAATTAACGCAAGCCAACCTAAAACGTGTGCAAGAACGAGAGCGCATGCAGTTGAAGGTTACCGAATGAGATGCACAGATTTGAAACATTTTTAGTTAAATCGCTATCGTACACTCTGCCGGTTTCAACGTGTGCACTGCATCGAAAGTGTTTACGATGCATCGCATGATTTCACCTCGAGATCACATTGGCATGTGATTAATTTATCAACTTGTGGAATTATTCAGTTCAATCATGGCGCACACACGCACAGAAACTTACCCGTACTCGTGATATCTGGGCTTATGCTCAAGTGCCTTACTCGATCGAATGCACCTTAGTAGTGCGTCTGGTGGTGCATCTGGTTTGGCATCGAAATGGAATGCATCAAAAGCTGCTCGTAATTAAATACGAAGCGAATGAAGCCAATGTCATTAATTAAATCGATGAAGATACTTTTATTTGATAATTGCTCAATGATTTAGTGACAGCATCACAAGATGAAGATGTTGAAATGGTTTGATTCGATGTCAACACTTTTCCGGTATATCGTCAATCGTTACAGCTCAATGAAATATCAAAACACACTGCTGCTTTTTCATTGTTTCTCAAAATGTAAGTTGTCAAAGCAACACATCACACCCAATCATGCTTATTAAGCATTTAAGTAAACAATTTCGCACCCATTTCGTGTATGTGTGTGTGTGTGCTTTGCGCTGAATATCAAAGACAATGAATAATGTATATGCATAATTCAACTGCCAGACAAACTGCTTGTGTTTGGTTGAATTTGGAGACAATTTCGATGATTAGAATCCTGCGAATGTCGATGTGAAATCGAACATAATCATTCTAAATACATTGGGTCTGACAGTTGCGAAGCATATATTTGGGTGCTGTTTGCATACAGAGCAGAAGACGATTCGATTTAATTAAGTTTTCAATAGCATCCAGGCCAGTCTCATTCTGCATATAAATCACAGGATGTAGAACTAAATTAAAGAATGGATATAAAATTGATTAAAAGTCACGATGACATGTTACCTTGATTTATTCGAATTTCATGGCTCATGGATAAAATAAATATCATCGAGAGAAAGATGGCGACACCCTTTTTTAACTGCTCATTGCCGTAATTTCATCTTCAAAATATACACGAAATGCATATTTCACGCTTAACACTGACCAGTGAACATGAAGTGTACAGCGAATTCATTAAAATGAGAACAGTTTAGATTTCTAATGAAAATCCATTTTTACATATAAAACACACCAGTAGTCTGACACATGAAGTTCAACAATTCTGACACAATTCCCCTTAGATCCAAATCGTATTTAAGATTCTAACGAAAAAGGTCAACCGTGCAAATTTGCAAAATCTGCAGTCTGCAGCGCCATTGCGATCCGAAGGGCAAAAACATCCATTGAGAGATTTATATCGATGATTTGGATTGTGACATTTCGATGGTAACAAAAAGTGACAATCTCGAATTTCGATCAATTTGCATTGGAAAACTATTACTGGAAAATTCGATGTAAAAGTGCCAAGAAAATACTCCACTTATTTTTCAATTTGCGATTCACCTGACGTCGACCCGAAACGGATTGGAGGCGGGACAGAACGGAAGGATCGTATTTGTATGTCTTCGAGCAAAAATCAATAAGTGCTTTTATTACCTTCAAGCAGTTTGGCGAGCATATTTTTCGCATCAATGAAACTCGAGCGTCTTTTATTATTCCAACAATAATACAATAATGTCAAGGATTTTCGTAAAAAATATCTTGCTTTACCGTTTCTATTAATGGGAAAAAATGATTTCTCTTTGAAAATGCTCAAAAAGGAAGAATTTCTAATGAAAAAGGTATTTTTGAAAATATTTATTGTATTTATTATTGGTATTGCCAACATTTTCATTCGTTTGCTCATGCACAAAAAAGGTCATTAAATACAAACAGTTTGGCCTGGTTATCATTAGAACTGAAATTTGAGCGATTGTCGGAAATTGGCGTGGTGGTAGCATTAATTACTAATTCAGAATTGGACAACGCAAATTTATTGAAATAATATTTTAATCGCTGGAGAGGCATTGAAACTCAATACGGCAATGTTAAAGGTTTCTGCTGGAGAATGGGAGAGATGTTTATGAAGATCCATCTAAAAGACCTTTTCCACCCTCATATTTCGTGCTACTACTCATGTATGTACGTCTAATTTCAGGCAGATTCTGCATTCATCGCACTTCTGCGTACAAAAATTATGGATTCTGTGAGTAATAAAAGAAATCCAAGCAACTGACTTTGTTTTATTTCGAACTTTTTTCTTTCTTATTTCTCTTTCATTCTCTCTCTCCCTCTCTCTCCCTCTCTCTCCTCTCTTGCAATCAAATGTCGCTGAAACGTTTTGCATCTATTTGTAATGTCGCATTTCGCACCATTCAAAATATCAATTTCTCCACCGCACCATTTTTCAGGCAGTGGCAGTGATTTTAAAGAGGGAAAGTCTAGAGATTGAAAAAAACGAATATGGAAAATTCAGTGAAATGCTTGGGCCAGTGTTTTTAATGCGTGCCGAATAATTTTTTCTTTTTTTTATTGCGATGAAAAGATGGAACATAAACCTCTTTTTTATCATTGAATAATTGAGTATACGTCGATTGAATGAGAGACAGCCTAAGTACGGAGAGCGTAACCCCAAGTTTTGGCCTCGTGTATTCGTGATTCTCATTCTGATTGTGGATTTGAATTGGCGTGGCAATGAATGTTACTGCTCACACTCTACACAATCTTCTAGTGCTATACATTGTATCGTTTGTGATTCCTATTTCAGAAATCTCCTCTTCATGTAATATTAATAAAAAGAAAATTTAACAACTGTGCTTCTCTGTATTACTGTGCCTCGTGCACATGGTTTTCGGCTGTTGTTCCTGGTCTTCGCGCTAGTGTGCGTTGCGTACAGCTCTTGCCAGTCGTTGACGGCGTCGGTTGCCGTATATTCATGAGAAAGTGTCAAACGACAGAGCTAGCGTACAATTAATGAACCCACATTTTACGAATGAATTGAGCGTACGAATCATATTGATCAAATACATTATTCGTACGATGGCACGTGTTTATCGTTGTGTTTTCGAATTTAATACTAATAATAACAATGGAGAGCGCATTGAACACAATGCACAGCGCATCACCGCATTCATTATACATTCCATAAAATGTTGATGGAAATATTTATTTTGATATATCGCGTTGGATGATTTGACGGAATTGCTGGTGATTGTTGCACTTCTTTAATTATTATCAGCTTAACTCTGCGTTGCATCAGGTATTTTTATGCTTAAGCAAATATCTCGTTAGTTTGTTAGTTTGCCGCTATCCTTCCTATCTGAGCAAAAACGAAAAGCGAACATTTGTCGAGCAAATTTGTTGATAGTGCACACGATGGAAATTACATACTTATTATTTTAGTTTTTGCTCATTTTGTCTGAGCGAAAACATTTGTTCTTTCATCCAAATGTAGCAAAAAGAATTCTCGCTCCGCTTCTCGCATTGCACCATCGAAATCGAAGAAAAACTGAGTTGTATGCTGAATGCTGAAACTGGCAATTCTAGTGCATTAAATATGCATGAAAGCGAATAGAAATTCGGATGGTGTGTGAGAGCGAGTGAGCGAGGTGAGCGAACGAACGAGCGCACGCGCCCGTGGATATATGGTAAGCACAGGAATTCCAAATGAATAAAATATCGTAACGCAACAAACAATGCGACCGAAGCAAATACATACACTGAAAATTCTTTCGATTTTGCCGCTACTGACTCAGATTATTCACGTAAACCAAAAAATGCGATCCAACGACTGTAATTGTATAATCTTCATGTTTCATATAGCATCCAGTTCGTCTTTTCCACTTGCTTTTGAGCACTGTCTTGCTATCCGTCGATTTTCTCATGTCATTCTCATTTCCCATCCACCAACCGAAACCATTCAAAATCCAATGTGAAGACGTTTTTGAGCACACTCAATGTTCATGTAACGTATATATCTACGTTACAACATTGAGTTTTATGCCCTTTTTTCTTTTCGTGTCGATTTTCCTTTACTGTTTGCCGCCGTTGACGCAGTCACTTGCGTACATAAAATATTCGACATATTTTACTGGATCACGTACACACGAATTTCATAATAGATTCTTTTTTATATTTGCCTGTTACGATGTGTACAAATATCGGAACGAGAAGTAGGTGCTGTGCACAGCGACGAATGGAGATTGATCGAGCGAACGAGAGGCACGGTGAGCGAAGCGCGCCCCTCTCCGCATATTATACTGGCGGTAAACTGAATTAAGAACGATAACAATGTTGAACTAATACATTTATGTATACACAAGTGATACAATTTCGATTGCCTTGTATGGCTTCATCCAGCTACTCAAAAATACATACGTTCCGAACAAAACAACAAGTAAATTTGTTTTGAGTGTAATTACGAATATTTAACGATTTCTTGAATTGTAATCCAAACGGAAATTGTCTTCGAACTAATATATCAATTAATCAACCATAGACAATTTCCACCGGAATTGCGTTTTTGGTCTCTGTAAATGGAAAAATAGAGATATATTCCGATTGGGATTGATTTTAATATTTACTTGGTGTTTGATATTTGATAACATTTTAACTGAGTAATATTATATAGCTCAAATCAAGCGATTTTTAACTCCCAATGTGTCACTTAAAGAATAAATGCCACAAAAATGAATTATTCTATTCATAAACATGTCATTCAATGCGGTTTCTATGGTGGCTTCTGTCCAGAATGGAAACGAAACCAACCGATTTGCTTTTAACTATGAACATACAAGTTTGAAGTGAATACGTACAAACGAAAATACGCAATCTTATCGAGAAGTCGATCTATGTTGGTGTCTCCCGACGATTAAAATTTAAGATGGAAATGCCTCAAATTACCATTTAACGAAACCTCAAGATTATAATTCTCAAAAAGATTTACTCGTCAAAATTGTTTCAAAATTTATCACAGACTACAATTTTATTAATTACGGTCATTACAGCGGTCTTTGCATCGAAGAAATCTCACTGTCATTTGAGATCCTCAAAACTTTTCCATAATCGGAAAATTCGTCGCAAACAAAACAACGGCCACTGAGCTATAGTTCAAATGAATGAAATTATGCAAATTTTAACATAAATTTTCTGTCGAAAATGTGTTACCTCAAAATGGACGACAAAACGTTTTATGTATTGCATTCAGCACATACTGAACATTTCACTCGACTGAAATGGAATAAATATGTAAATTTCGAATGAACCAGAATGTCATCGGTCGATATATTTCAATAGAGTAAATGTATTGATTCGCGATCTTTTCTCGCTGGTACGCAGCGGACAAGTGTTTCAATTGATATCGGATCATTTAATCGTGTTTAAATTGTTTCGCACAGTAACCGGATGCGTTTAATGTGAATTTCATATGCTTTCAGAGGTAATGTTCATTTCAATACGTTTCTGATGTTCATTTATACGGATGAAACTATTTCCAAACTAGGCACAAAAAATATGAACCAAAACTAGACTAATTCATGTGAGCATATTCAGACCGATAAATGTTTGAACCTTGAATCTTGCTTACATAAATGCTTTATTTACGGTCTAAAAATCATCGTCGTACACACAACGACCACCCTGGTCAATGTAGTGCGTAAATGTCCCCCCCTGAATAAAATGTTTTGACATAATAAAGGATTGGAAAACCTTAACCGCACACTAAGCATCCGTTAAGGCATACGCAAACATGCATAACACGACTAACGCTTTACATCAATCAGCAAACTGTTCCGGTTGTTGTTTCACCCATTCGAGCCTCGCGCTAGCGTACGCAAATTGCGTAGAGTTTGAATATGCTTTGAATTTTATCTGATGACAAAGGTTGATGGGATCGTCGACAGCAAATTGTATGCCGCGTACAAGTGATTAAAATTACGCTTGCTTATGATTTTATTGCACTGAACATGCTCTACCGAACAATTTACAACGAATACATTGCATTGTAACCCTCTTTATGCTTGTTTTTTTATATCATCACTGCATGGATTATTTGCATTTTGAAGATGTAATCGAAACCCTCATGCCTTTTGTCATGCCACTTCGATTATGTCGAGTGAGAAAACTGTATCGCTTTGTTTCATCTTGCAAATTCACATTCTGAATGTCATTCAACTGGAATGGTCACGTTCAATGAACAACTGATTGCAGTTCGTAATTTTTTAGCCTAGGAAAGATACTAAATGGGAAAAAATAACGTTGTTCATTCACAAGTTCACACGCTGACTAACTTATACATTGTTGATAAAATATTGAATTAATAATTTTTTTATGATATGGCTCTTGTTTAAGTATTTATCGAAAACGTACATCAAGCATGGATCAAAGGATTTTCGACATTTTTGTCCCCATTTAATTGCTGCAAATGAAATTCCATTGTCGTCGAGGGAGAGCTTTCAATAATTCATTGTGTGATTTAATCAGCAATTTTTCAATGGTCAACCGATGGAATTCGTTTTTGAATCGGCACCAACAAAGATAATTGCCATCGCTGAAATAAGCGACCTTCATAAATGCTCGTAGCTGAAATATTGATTGTTTATAGATTGAAAAAATACACACAAATATATTGCCTTCTTGAATGTACAGCTGTATTGGCTTATCATTCTCTTATAAAAATAATAGACATGAAAGTCCTGTAGCCGTTCGTCTCTTCGCTTTCCACTATCCATGTTCATTCACTATCCATGTTCGTTCCACTCACTACAAAGGACTCTCAGCGTAATCCAATCGACAATGTCATAAAGGGAATTTTGTACCGTAAATTAAGTAATAGGTAATTTGGCGTTGTTTCCCGCATACGATGCATGCAATATCCGTTTTAACGAAGACCAAACATCCCGATTCGAGGGAAATACGATTCCATGAAATGAAGTGAAAAAAAAAAATTGAGGATGAATAGCAATGCGATTGGTAATGGAAAATGGATCATTGTCTATCATTCTTTTATCAGGCACTCCATTTTTGAACCAGATTTCGATTCATAACTGCGATGCAGCGCGCGCACCGAATGAAGTGGAACGAGAAATTACTTAATAAAGAAAACTAACTGCGAACACTCGCCATGGCATCGATGATGATGTTTGACGCAACCACGAAGACGACAAGCTTTGCTATATAAAAACATTGAATAATATCCATTTAGCTTTGACTGAATTATCCGCCGTATTAAACACATGCTGACTGCAAGAAAGAGAGAAAATCAACAGCATAATGCCAAATAAACAACTCTCAGCGCATTTCTCTCCCCTAGCGTTCAACATCTAAACGCATTTATTTGCGTTGAATGCCATAGAAAAGTCCCGAAATAAATCGACAAACAGTATTATTAACAGCCGCTGTGAGTGTGTTTGTGTGTATCCAGTACCGACGATTGTGAGCAGAGCAACAGCAGCCGCATCGTTTAAAATTGGTGAGTGTATGGAAAAGGAAACCTTCTTTTTCGACCGCTTACACACATGTTCGGATCAATTCAATTGCTACGAGTTCAAGGAGCACTTGGTCCGTGTATCTTTCCCTTTTATTGCGTTGCTCGCTTTTATCTGATCTCTTGACAACGCAAATTATTGCATGAAATGTACGCATTGATTACGAAATGACATGAAATATTCGCAATTTTTGATGCAAGCGAAAGCGAGATGAAAATATCCAAATCGCATATTAGCAACTCAAATGAAATTCATTTCAATCCAACGCTCTTTTTCTCCTTCTCTACTTTTCTCTCTCTCTCTCTCTCTCTCAATCAATAAACGCTCTGAAAAAAAGGCAGAAAATACGAAAAGAAAAGAGCCAACATTGTCACTAATATAATTCCACTTTTGTGTGCACTTCTCGTGCACGTGCAAGATTAACATCAACAATTACATTTTACGTTCAAGCAGATGCACTGCACCGAAAGCGGTATGAACTCTTTTTCTTTGACAAAATACATTAAAATGTGCCAATCTGCCAATATCAACGAAGCGAAACGAGAGTTGCTGGCGCGCATTCGATTCATGAAGCATATCACTGCGGTAAGTTTCCATATTTGCATTAGAAATTGATGCGGAAAATATCGGATTACATGCGCGACTTTGGCCCGATATCCGCTCGATAAGTCCAAAATGCACATCAAGTCGGTGAAATAGTTCTCGGAAATTGGAATATAATGTTCAACTCATTCCACAAATTTTCAACAATTCACACAAATTTCAAATGTTCACTCTTTGAACATTCAAAATTTGTTCTAATTAACAAATTGCCGAACATTTTGTCGACTTATTGCATGCGATGATGAGCACACTCATTTGCTCACATTGTTGTAGGTGGAATGAATTTGGTAGCTCTTGAATTATGTCGAAAAATATGGTTATAAATGGCTGATTCGAATGGGTTTCGTGTGTAAAAATTTTGGTTCATTTCGTTGGCATGTCGAGCCATTTAAACGAGAATAAATGAGTCTGCATAGCTATATCTATATGGATGGGATATGTATTTCTCTCTGCGTGTGTTCATGTGATTGTACTGTTTCCAACTCCACCGCCGAAAAACTCACAGCACTTTTCGATGATAACTTTTATGTGTGCAAAAATATACCATTTTCTAGTATAATCTTCAATCATTAATCATGACAGCAAAAACAGCTAACGCAAAGAGCTCCCTTTCGCTCCCTCATCACTCGCGCGCATTCCCATTGCTCTCGCCGTTTTGTAAAATTATGAACGTAAAACGTTCATTTTCGTATTTATTTTTGGAATATTTCATTGAAAATCTGGGCAATTTAGAGTGAGGTGCACTGGGTTACACGTGCTCCTGGCTTCAGATACAATCAAACGACTCAAAATAGTTGACGATGATTCTCTAACATCGACCCACCATTCGAACGAGACAGAGAGAGAGAGAGAAGGAGCATCTCCCGGCCAGTTTAAATGCTTTGAACCAAAATCTACGTTGCAAAATATATCGTTCGATAAATCACTGGAAATGACTGGGCTTTTTGTATGGGCGCAAGTCTATGCGCAACAATGGAATGACTGGATAACCAACAACGCGCTCGCGCCCAACATCACTCCAACAATTTAGAATATTCGCTTGAATTGTGCTGCAAAACAATTAATCACCATTTCGCAAGAAATAACATGAATTTTATTAATCCTGAACGGGAGAACACAACAATAATAGCACAGAACATTGAAAAATTAACATTTTGCGAGCTCGGTGTTTTGATATGATGTTGAATTGAATGGATTTTGAATTGAATGAGAGTCAAATGTCGAAAAATGGCAGTCAGCAAAATTGATTTTGAACTTTTTCTGACAGCTTTTCAACTAAATGAACAGAGTCATATTAACTGGTTAAAATGTCGGCCAACAACTGTAAGCGACAATTATTAATCAGCGATTTGAATCTGTTCTACTTTGCTCTTGAGCACACTCTCACTCCGCCACCTCTCAGTTTGCTCACATTAACAATTTGATCATTGATAAAAGAACCTTTTGCTGTTTGAAGTTTGCTTTCGCAACTTGTATTTAATGGCAACATTCGAAGTTTTGCAAACGGGTTTTACCGCAACAATCACATCAAACTGTATGCATGCGAGGAAGAGAGAGAGAAAGGATGTCTTGAAAACTCTTCATACTGGCTTCAAAAGAACTTCAAAATCGTGTGAGCGTTTGAGAATGCGTACGAAAACGGAAATGAACGGCACACATTCAATGTTAGTTTCATTGGGAAATTAAATTATGTAACATTATTAATACATGGGGAATATACAAATGTGCATAGTTCTAAATTGCCTTGCCATATTGAAGAAATAAATTATGTAGTAGTTGATAACCATGTGGTTTTCTAGTAATGAACTCGATACAGCGACTAGAGAGCGAGAAAAGCACATTCTCCTCTCATATTTGTTGCAAATTGTCTCTTAATTATGATCAATACATTTTCATGCAATATAATTTCCATTATAAATGGACACAAAAATAAGAAGAAAATGCAAATCGAAAGAAGAATCGTTCTAGCATGAGGCACTCCCTAGGAATGACGACCGAAAAGAATATCAAATATAAAATGAAATAAACGAAACTCAAAAGAAGCGGAAAATGATGATAATGACAGCACTTGCCGGAACTTAAGTTGACACCATCGTTTTCGTTTAAATGAAAATGTACTTTTGTCCTTTTTTGCAAATCGCCTCCTCTTGCTTGCCGCCTCTCATTTTGGTCAAACGAAATAAGTGGTAAAAGTTTGTTTTATGTCGTGTAAAACAAGCCATCGACGATGCGATGGGAATTTTTAGGAAAAACATTAAAACATTTTCCAATGTATATTTGCCATTGCACAACATCAGCCTCAGCTCATGTCAAACTTGGCACAATCTCAACTTCGCATTGAATGCGAACTTTTATGTTGTTGTTGTGCATATAAGACCATTAGGTGGCTTCATTTTTTATATCATTTTATTTGCTCAAAAGATGAAAACGTTGCGATGGAAACGTTTCTCAAGGTCCATATTCCAAAATAAATGGAATGGGGTGGAAAGAGTGAGAGAGAGAGAGAGAGAAAGGGAGCAAAAAAAATAATGAAAATAAAAACATTGATTCGTTGAAATGCTCGCATCGCAATCGCATAAAAATTGAAATCGCAACGTCGTCATGACATGCTATCTCGACATGTTCCCATTTAGAAAATCGGTTCGGATGCATCATGTAGCGGATGGCAATGTGTGGATCTTTCACTCTATCAACACCACGAATCGACTGTAAAATATACATTAGGGAGAATATTCAACATACGCCACTCATGTAGATTGCCACACCAGAATGAAATGGAGCGGTGACGACGAGCGCAGAGAGTGTAGAACTCGATTAATATATAGAGCCTACTAATAGGCAACCACCACCCGCTTTTCCCAATATCGCAACACACTAACAACAACAGCAGCAGCAGCAACTATATCCACCAACACTACCGTTCCATTATAATAATAATCATTATTCAATTTAGACTTTGTTGTGTTATAAATATACATGTCCTGTATGCGCTCTTTCGTTTCCTCCCTGCCATGCGTATCGCCCCCATCATGCATGTTAGTTTTGCATGCGATGTATTTGGATTGTGTTCGGCTGTTGAAAAGTGCTTTTCACCATTCATTTGAGGTTCATTCACAGTTAATACTGGAACAAAGAACGAGAGTTGGGCGAGAGAGTGAGTGAAAAAAAATACTGTATTTGGCAAAACGTTCATTTATTACGGGAAATGGTTGAGCAGTGTATTTGCGTCGATGCACACACTGGCTAATGCGCGCATATCACTAGCATTTGTTTGGATATTCTGTTGAGACTGACATCAGTTTTCAACTACATCGTGTGCGAAACGAGATTTCTCCTTGATGAAGAAGGGTGGAATGAATATTTGTTTGTTAAACTACAGCGGCATATGTAATTCAATATTTATACACAATGTATTGAATTATCGTCGTCCTACAATATTGGGTAATTGTACATCATCACATTGAAATCAAACTCTACGCATACTTCAAAAAGCAAATCAAAAGTTGAACATGAAATTGCTAGCTTGCCAAATTGGCAATGATTAGAATATATCTTTAGCATGAAATTACATCGTTTGGTTGGCTGATTGAACTATCACAAATAAATTACCAAAAATACATCACTGTTCAATGGCCTTCTGTGATATCCAGTGCGAATAAATGGAAATTTAAAGATTTCAGCAGACCAATTCGCTGCGAAACCTCTTCTTCAGAAGGCAAATCTGACGAAATAATGTTCTTACGTACCCATTCCTATTCAGTATTCAGAGTATTCTTCGATACAAATCACTTTTGCATAATTCAATATTCATTTGATTACAATATTTAGCACACGTAGTAATCGTATATAAGATTGTTAAGCTTATGGATATAGCCGATAATAAATGCCGTGAAATAGCCAATATTGATCGCATTATGTTCAATCAAATGTGAAACAAAAGGCTATGAATGGCTATTGCTACTCTATTGAGCTACTTACCTGAACCGTCAGTTATTCACAATCATGAATACGTAACGAGCCACTTGAAATAACCTGCGGTCTAACTGTGTAGGCAGCACTGGACTATGCATTGCGCTGCTTGGAACTTTTAATTTCAGTGAAAGGTCGGTAAATATTGTCGACTGTAACTGTGCGCATTATTGTGGATTAATATCTAATGATTGCCAAGAAGATATGCGAAGCTATTAAAAATCGGAAAACTCATGGTGCAGAAAATCGGAAAACTCATCGGAAATTAGCTAAAATACATTTCATCAGAATTTCCGCGATGCGGTATTTTAGCGAAAATGTTGTAAACCGAAATGCTGAAAAAGCACAGCCCCAACATTGAACAGTATTAATTAATCATCGAAGTGAAAATGTGTGTATATTACATCAAAATGCATGTGAAATTAACAAGTTTTGAAAATCAATTCAATAATAAATTAATATGCAGGGCACGACAAAACCATTGCAAAGCAACAAACTCTGGTTAAAAAGCCAAAATTTATGGAAAATGCCTACATAGGCAATGAGAGTCAGAAAGAATAACACAGTAAATATTTAAAACTCGAATCGATGTTGACCAATCAATAAGCCTATTCGTGAATATCACGAACAGCAATATTTCCAGTGGTGTAATAATAAGCATGGGACAAAAAAAAAACATTCAAATTCTGATTAAATGATACATTTTACGAAAAATCGAATATACATCGAAAATCATTTGGTCCACATTGCATTTGCCCATTCAATTCAATTGGTGGCTGACTTTTTTGTCGAAGGATGAGTTTCTAGATGAGTTTCTATGCAATGAACTTGTTAATGTATGACCAAACTAAACTGTTAACGCAACGATATGGAGAGCAACAAAGAAAGAAGCCAAATGCTATGGCATATCAGGTGTCAAATACACAAAAGTACAGTGCGTTTGGCGAATGGGCTTTCAAATAAAATAGCAGTTTAGAATTCATCCGCATTATAAATTGGCATTGTGTATACTCATTGATTCAAATTAGAAATTAATTTCAAATATGACGTTTTCAGTGCATGAGTGTGTCTGTATGTGTTTTGAGGAGCATTGGCCAGGCAATAATTCCAATACATCTGGATAAAATTGAAGTAGCAAACCACATTTCGATTCAGCATTCTACTTTATAAATGATTGCAAAATCAAACTGACAAAATGTTTTTCCTAATTGAAAATATAATTTGTGGATTTGTTCATCAATTAACTCGAAATAATCGAACTGAAAATGGTCAGCTCTCATTTTGGATGCTGATGGGCATCTAATGGGTGGATGTGTAACATTTCCCGAGACCAATTAACTAAGCGTCGAAAATGTGCGCATCGGGAAAAATTTCTTTTTGTTTTCCCTTTTTCCAAACCTATGGAAGTGTTAACAAGATGAAGTCTCGCTGAAATTCTTTGGCAACGAGCTGAACGTGAACATTTGATGGAAAACTCAACTAAACGAATTATTTTCGAGCTGATTCGAGCGAATGGTTATCAAGCGAGCTTATTAAAAGTTAAACATCATTCCGGGATAAAACTGGAATTTATGTACAAGTTGTCTCGTTTTGATACCGTTAATCTTATCATAAATCATGATAATGGAAATTGCCATCGTCGTTGTGCTATATCAAGAAAGAGAGGATGAGCGAGTAACAGAGAGAAATCAAGGTCATCCACAATCGCCAAGTGCTCAATGAGAAAAATGCCTACGCATATTTTAAATCAATTGAAACAAAATTGAATAAGATTGTTCATGTTTTTGCGAATATTATAAGAAGTGAATAGAAAATATTCCAAGATTAGGCTCAAATTGAATGGAAAATACTGGCGGAGATGAAGGTGAACGATGCGAACAAGAAATGTCCATTCAACTAGAACAAATGAACAACAGCATATTGCTATTTAGGCCGTAATCCTCAAGGCAAAAGAAGATGTCATGAGATGTTTCTTGTGTCGAAAATGTACCCGTTTGAGACATCAAAGAGATCACATATTTTGAATAAATGCCTTCTCGAATCAAATGATTTGAAAGATAAAACAGAAAATATAAATTCAATGTAACAACATTGCTGCTAATCAGTTTTTGAGAAATATCATTTATTCTGTCAGAATATAACGACAAGACTAACACAGAAAGATTGACAAATAATTTCCGAGATTCAATCGGATGCTCCCCTTTTTCATTCCATATTCTTGATGTATGCTATTTGCATCTACTCAATACGTTGTCAAAAAATGAATCGTTTGCAACAGGAAAAAAGAGAGAGAGAAAAGAGAAAGTCGGAAAAATATGGAATTGTAAGAAAAAAAAACCTGAAATCCACGGTTTTGCTTTTTCTCTTTTCATTCTTTTGCTCATGCACATCAATTCGAAATCGTTTCAGCCGTGCGAAGTGAAGCTGAAACACGGGAAACGCGTGGAAATGTTTGCTTTTTGTTCTATTTCAATTTTATTTTCTTCATTCTTTCTATAGCGTGCCCGTAAAATTGTTTATGTGCGAATCGTCGTTCGAGATAAAATTCCATTTAAGGAATGCATTTTTTCACTCACTCACTCATTTGCTCACTCTCTCTCTCCGTCTTCATGTTTTCTTTTTACTCATCTGTCTTTTTCAGGATAGAAAGTGGATTGTTTTCTTCCCCCCTTCGCCTCATTTTCTCTACGTTTTTTCTATCTTTCTCTGTTTGTTTCGAATGTTAAAAGCTCCTAAATCGTTTTTTTTTTCGAATTTGGTCTTTATTTCTTCTGTATGTTTCTTTATTGGTGCTTTAACATCGACACTGTGCCGCAATTTTCCCATATTCAAGTGACCAAACACAGAGAGAGCATCGAAATGAAAGCAAAACCCTTTTCAGCAACATTAATTCATTATTCAAACTCCAGGCGACACGGGAAAGATGCGTTAAATCGGTGAAGTGTTTTCAACATTGCGTGAGCCTCTCTCACTTTTCCGCAGCGATGACAACGATTGTTTGACCGAACAAAAAGTAATACTCATCGCATCGGCTCTGCTCACACATACGCAAAGTTGGTAAAATAGATTAACGGTGGACTCGAGCTCACCATCACGAGAGTAAATCAGACACTGTACGAATGAAATTGGAATTTTGTTATTCAACTGGGGTGCGCTTTGCACTGGCACGAATTTCAAAGGGTTCACACCATCGTTATGCTAATGCAAATAAGTATTAGTTATTTTATATCATTACTTTATAGTCATTTGCTTTCCGTTTGAAAATGTTCTAGATTCAGCGAGGCGTGTTTGCTACCAATATTCCGAGACATTATCCGCTAAACGTCCATCTCCTTTTTTTCAAACCAAGTAGCAGTTGTTGCCCATAATTTACATTATTCCTTCTCTGTTATGTTTTGGGCTTTTTCCTTATTAATTTCCCGAAAACAACAACACAATTCGAGGCTTTTTGGGCAACACAAAAGAGAGCTCATTTCCTCTTTCACGAGACTCAGGAGTGAAACATTTTCTCCGTCGTTTTTTATTGCCGATTTAAAGGCAAATTCGAGAAAATCATCTGAAAAAAGGTCGAAAACATATGACCAAAGCAATTGATGGGCAACGAGAAAGTGAAAATTCGGTGGTTTACTTTTTATTTAGCCAAAGGAATAATTAAAATGTAAATGAAATAACGACCACAACCAGTGTAAATAGACCGTAGATAATTAAATCAAATGAGAAACAGCATGGCTCTTATGCACCTGTTGGTCATGTTTCAGCGAATTTACCTTGACAATTTCTGTGTTATACGCAATCACGAAATACAGAGAGAGGAAGGTAGAAAAATATGATTTCAAAAGTCACAGTCCGTACATTGGATTCAAATTAAGGTGGCAATTAAAAAGTTTTTTTTCTTCAAAACTCTTGGGACACATCTAGCTTTGCGCATATTTATTTCAAGTCATCAAACTTCACAATTTCAATTCCGAAATAAATAGCGTATCAAAAAATGAACAGTGAATCATTTGGAAAGCCGTTTAATGATTCGGTGCAAATCAATAAGTCGGATCCGAGAAGCATCACACAAACGATAAATCAACATTTACAACTGCGTGTGTATTTGTGTATCTGGTCGTGAGCCATCCATAAAAACCAAACCGCAATGTAAAACGTAAGCAAGAAAACGGCGACGTGGTTTTCACTGTTTTCGCATAAGAAAGAATGTTTAGCCAAAGATTACGGCGATACAACGAATAAACAATGTAATCGCACCGCATCAACGGAGAACCATCAAACAAATAGACAAAATGAGGAGGGGAATAAAATGAATGAGAGCATAAAGGAGAGAGCGAAAACAATCATTAGGTTCAAATGGTTTATCGTCTCGAATGGAATTATTCATCGCCCGAGGTAACAAATTCAATGCTAAGAATGAACACAAAAAAAGCCTGACGAGTGTTTATATGTTGGTTTATTGGCGGAACACAAAACGGTATTCATTTTTCGCAGCAACAAAACATCGGTCTAATTCAGAAAGAGCGTCAAAGTTTAAGCCAGTTTGAGCATTCTTTAGCGATTGCACATTTCATAGGGCCGGTGAATGAAGTAAAGCACCAGCTACCACATTATATAATGAATAATAAAATATATTTTTAACAAACAATACGTTATAATAATAAAGGCCAAGTCATAAATTATGAGCGTGAGCATTTCAAAAAGTTAAGGAAAATAACGAAAATTTTCGCGGGTAATCAGCACGATGGCAGAGGTGGTCACCGGGAATATCCATTTCAATATGTATCGTATAAGAAGCCAAACCGAGAGAAAGAAAGTGAGACAAACAAAACAAATCAACAAATAAACGCGCTCTCGACAAAGACCCGCGTCGGTTCTATGAAAGGCTGAGTTGAATGGTACCGACGAAGCCGAACTTTTGCCGCCCTTGCAAATCCCTATAATTTACCATATCCGTTTTGCGGTTGAATGTTTCATTTTATTTCACCTTACACTTGTTCACTCCTTTCTGCTCGCATTCTGACTGCCTATTTCCAACTTTTGGTGCTTATTTCACGTACAAATTTCATTTTTATTGTACTTTTTATTTGTTGCCATATCGAATTTTTGTGTTTAGATATATTTTGCGTTAACAAATTAATAATACACTGTTTGGAAAAGAAAATATTCTTTTCGGTTGCTTGTTGACGGCCAGAAAGGGTGGCTTCGTTTCGACAAAAATGGTGCTACGCACGGAATATCACAGCAAGACGCTTGATTTTTTCCACTTTACATTATGTGGGTCATCAAGCAAGGATCCGTTGAAAAATAATTAATCCTCAAACTTGTTCAACTCAAACTAAACCAAATATCAATTTAATTCCATGAAAACGGAAAAAATCGATGTACATCATAAAAATACAGCAATTTACCATAAAAGCACTAACAAATAAACACAATTGCGGCTACAAATAAACGAGCACAATTCAATGCATGACCTCGTGGTCTCATGGCATTTATTATTGAAATGATTTTGGAATTGTCGTTGGACTGTCACGATATCAAAAGTGAGCCATCACTTATTTTCCTGTTACCTTGTTTGTTGGTGTTAATCGAGCATCTTTATTTGAGCGTGAACACATATTTTTCGTTCATTGGATTCATTCAATATTTTTGTGATTGTTCATTTTTTGTTCTCTTGCTCCTGAAAATTAACTGTGTTGACGCCAATGTCGACGAAGAATATAAATCTTAAAATACGGATAATATCTAAATACACATACATTTGGCCTCATACGCATGCACAACGTCGTTCGCATACAAGTGGAAAAACAGCATATGTGCACGACGTCGGTAAATGTATATATTACGTATATGAACGTGTTCCACTTCGATTAAACTGGATGAAAGAAGTGTGTGGTCACTTCATGTGAGTTATGGTGTTTCACATAATTTACGGTGGCGTGTATCATTAATAAGAAGCTTTGAATCGAGACCAATTTGATTGTGTCGCATAACGGCCATTGGTATCAGCAATGCTTTGGCAATCCAAGTCACATCATAATCGGAAGGTAATTAATTTTAATAACTCCTCACATGTTTAATTAAGTGAATGAAGAACAAGATGCTAATAAAATGAGATGGAGAGAATAGGTAGATATCGAATTTAGCGCGGGAAAAGCATCGTCATTTCGAGAGCCAATAATTTGGTATCTATTGGAAAAATGAAGAGATCAGCAAATAATACAAATTCAAGAGTAAGAGAAGCGCATGGGGACGATATGAAATTTCATTTTGTTTTGTAATTGATGGCGCATGAAAATCGTTTTTATTTCATCATGATTTGTGTATCCATTTATAAGGCTGTGAAATATGCATCATGAGACAGCCACCAGACTTCAAGAATCCATCTTCTAATACTTTTGCTCTCATTCTTCCATTTTTTCTGTAGATGAAATATTTTTGTTTCGTCTTTTCTGTTGTTGGAACGCTGAACAAATGAATCAAATCGAACTATAAATATGTTGTTATTGCGTACGTGATTTGTTTGTGAGAATCATTTGTAATGTGTGTGTTTTTTTAACAATTTTGCTTTGGTAGCGTCTGCAGTATGTCTGTAAAACACACACACACAAATAATAATAAAAACGCCGACTAATTTCAAGACATGATTCAATACACATGCATAGTTGTCCCATTGCATAGCATCACCATCAAGATAAATCAATTCAGTGAACTCACTTGCCGTCGAAAGCACCAAAGGAGTACCAATTCATCGTCCCTTTTGCTTCCATCTCGGCATGCCATGTATTTATGTAGCTCAATGAAATGTTCACTGCGTCGTTCGCTACTTCGTTCGTTGCTGCTGCTGCCTCTTCGCTTGATTGTTGTTTGTGTTTGCATGATCTGACTACGAGTGTTACACATTTCAACGTAACGATGCCATTAACTTTTTCAATGGGTCCTAATATGGTTGTACTATTTCACATATCAAATTACATTGGCTTTAATTTGGCTCAGACCAGGCATGATGAAATGAAATACGACACGTTACAAAAAATGTCACATTTTTTTCCATTTTATTTTCTCGTGCACAGAGGAAATCCCAAAATAAATGAATTAAAATTATCGCCGAAAAAAACCAAATGAATTGTGAACCCAAGTAAATCAGCACTTTGTGTGATTTTGAGAATGCTATTGAATAAAAAAAGGGAATCGCACACATGTTTGACTGATGTTTAACGACCGCTTTATACGGCTTATTTGCATTTAAAAGAGAAGAGACGAGAGAAAAAGACAATTTCAAGTACAAATCGTGCTGCAACCGCACTTTTTTCTACCATTCAAGTTTGTATTTTAAAGATGCTATTCCACTTTGCAATTGAAACGTAGCACAGGGCGCTAGATTGTTTACACAAAAAAAGGAACGACAACGCAAACTAAGAATCTGATACGGGGCAAAACGCAAACACCCACGGAGAAGCGGCAAAGAGACAGAATCGTTTTGGTCTTAGTGAAAAACGCCCAACGCAAACCATAAAGCAGCGACTTGTGGCCATGCACCATCTTCGTTTATCATCTTTTTATTGATAAACATTTCTCTTGCTTTCATCTTTTCAGACGAATGCATACTTTTTGTTCATCCGCCAGTATCTCAATTTTAATCAGTATTATCAACATAATCATAAGCGTCTCAGTTTTTAAATAGTTTCGTTTTTTTTTCTTATTTCCGTTCCGTTCCGATCCTTAAGCCATTTCAACATTCATTTTTTTCCCGAATCTTTTCTCAAGTTTACCGCTTGTACAGATTAAATAACTGGCAATGTGTTGCCAATAATCGTGTGTGTGATAAGTTGCTAACAAAAAGAAAGATCCACGAACACGAAAATGCCAAGTTTATTGAGGAGCATTGTGATGTAGCAAAGCAATAGAGCATTGAACTTTCCAACCGTTTTTGGTTGTCTTCGCGCATAAGCAAGAATCACAAATGCACATGTGTTTCGCCGCTCCGAAATTCGCTTGCTCCTTCGTTCGTTCGTTCCATCTCTGCATGTGACTTGAATATAAGTGCTGAACTGAGCGAGTGCACGATGAGCAACGTGCCGTACACAATCACTATATTTCATTGGGTTTTTCATTTTATTCGGTTTTTCTGTCTCAATTTACGGCCGTCGGAGATTCCGTTGTCGCGCTGGATCGTCTCTTCTTCAGCCACTTCTCTTTCCATTTGTTTTCTTTACTCGTGTGTTTTTTTTTTTTTTTTTGGTTTCAGATGCGCCATCCGTAGCTCACCTTCGTGTTAGACTACAACCTTTCGCAGACGCATTTTAATCCACTTGAAATAAATTGTTATTTTCTGCGAGCATTGGACTTTTTTATATGCCGCTCACAGTAACCAAATGCCATTGCATCACATTTATTATTTATTTAGATGCCTGTTAATGTAATTAAACTCTTCGATTTGCAGCGTTTACATTTATCCACACCAAAATGCTAGCTGAAAGCAATTATAATTTTTAGGCGGTGATTATTCGCCGGAACTGCGGCTTTAAGTCAATTTGCTAACGCAATCCAATTAATTTTCATGCAATATATGTAGCTAGCAGGCATTTTACAATGAAAATATAATTAAAATTGGTGTTATTCGCAATGTTAACATAATATTTGATTCCAATTGACCATTTTTGTAATTTTAAATATTCATTTTATAAAATGATGTCACATGAATATATTTTCATCACTCGCATTTGATTGAACTAATTTTAAAGCAGATGTTGGAACAGATGAATGCCCATCGACAAAGAAATTCTTTTCGAAAAAATTACGCGTACTTTTTTGTGGATGGGCAAAAAAATTGGGACAAAGAAACATAATCCAAATCAAAATTAATGTGTTAAATATGTTATCCGATGTCGCACGTGCTCGAAAGTGTGAAGGAGTACAAAAAAAAGAGGGGGCCAAATGTGACAAACTTCATATTGATTTTCTTCCGCTTCCGCATTTTTTGTCGCTTTCTTCTTCGAATATTACTATATGTTTAGCACACACAAGCGAACAACTGGCATTTTCTTTGGAAGCGTGGATGTTTGCTTTGGTTAAATCGAATGTTTTGAAATCACCTAGATTTTATGCGCGCAATCGAATTTTCTGAAAATCATTTTCTGTTTTTTTCGATTTGTTTTCCTTTTTTTTAACAATATTATTGAAGCCGCCAACACACATCTATCGCGCGCATATTTCCGGTTAATGACTATGCTTAGACTCTATTTTTTGTGCCACTCTCCATAGCCAAAATAAATATCAACAAAGTAAAAGAAAATAGGAAAATAGGAAAATGGGGAATCGATGAAACGAACATTGGAAAATATGTTGGTTGCCTGAACAATGCACGACCAATCCATTGCCACCGTTTCTAAACTAGGCAAATGGGAGCGCAACAATTTTCCAACACAATCGCTGCACGAGGATGGAAGCAAAAAGAAATACACACAGCAACATGTCGGGAAAACTTTATCGTAATGAAAGAACGAAAAGAAATGGGCAAAAAACGAATCTGAGAATTCTTCTCTGTTTTCGTCTATCCATGAAGTTTGCAGCGGAGAAATGAAAGTCGTGTATTGCTTATGTATTTCAGATTTCTTTTTATACGAGCATTGGCTCGTGTATTTCAAATCTTATCCCTTCCTCCTTTATTCTCTTCCTCGTTCTCTATTACTCTGTTGTTTTGTCTTTTCCCGAGAACTGCTTGAAAATAACGTCTATCGAAATTTGTGGAAACATTTTTTTCATTCTTCGAATTATTCCAAAAGAATGAAAATATCGTTTATTGCTTTCCTCAGCGTTCAAACGAAAATGTTTTATTGAAAATCACACGTTTCATGTTTCCTCTGCGCTCCAGCATTCGAAATATAATACAATAATGGAAAAATACGAGCTTCCGATCTATGAAAAAGTGATAAAATTTTGCATTTCTATGGATATGACAGAAGCACTCGAAATGATCGCAACTCATACCATCATAATTGTAAATTGGCTCATTACGTGTTGTTATCCAATGAATGGTTGAATATAAGAGCATAAAGCGGTTGAAGGAACAAAGATTGTACCCAAAGCACGACATTGAGCCGAATTGTAGGGGTTGAGCAAATGGCAGAAAAAAAAAATGCAAAGAAAAAATGGTTTGGCAACAGTTTGATTCGAGCAAATTGTTGGAAATTGTTCGTTCGATTTGGTGTTTGGGCACCCTAATCACACCAAATAACTGCTGCGATCTTGTACATCTTTGCGCTAATATTCCGAGAAAAAAGCTCTTCACCATTTGGTGCGAGCCTACATTTAAGCGGATACACAGAGATAGGCGCATTCAGCTGACAATATACGCTAGAATTGAGACACAAATTTTGAGTTGAACGATAGAAAAAAAGACTGAATCGAATGTATTTAGTCGTTTGTTTGGCTTTGTGACATCGGCCAATCGATGTGGAGTGCGTGTGTATTATTCATACATATAAATGATAATATGTGCTTATGCTTATCCAGTTTGGCATTTCGCCATGGATTGAGCTCTTGAACTTATGCTACGTAAAACAACATACCCGACACCCACATCTCTGTTGGCGAATCGGTTCGGCTTCTCCGAAGCATATGCAAAGCCATCCCAGTAACCATAAATATCATAGACGTATAATCATTATGTTGATATCATTTTTGTCGGATTGGCTGCTGCTGCTGTTGCTTTTTTGTTCGGTTATGTTGAATATTGTCACTGCGAGGTTTCTTTCTCTTGAAACAATGTTCTTCATGGAATATCTTTATAGATATTACTGCATATTTGGATATGTTTGTTTGAACGCATTTTGCCATTTGGTGGTCAATGATATAAGAGACTGACTGGATTGCTACTGTTGCTGTTGGTGCCGCTGGCACTGTGCTTGGTGAGAGATAGCAATGGGGATATAATGTGGAAAATAAACAGGACGGCTTTCAATAGCATTAAACTAGTAACATGAACCGAATATATACTGCGCACCGAACCAATTTCAAATCGCACACAAGGAGGGACGCACAAGAGAACAAGAGCAGTATCGACGCGCCACGCGCTTACATTAATTTCAAATGTGTTTCATTTTGTCTTGCGTTACTCGACGAGTTGGATGGAACTCGCACGTACAAATAAAACGTTGCTGACATTATTTGATGCAAAATCATACTGTTCGACTTCGGCCAACACCACCATCGCCACCAACAATTTTCTGCATTCATTTCTGCTTGGTGTTCTTACTCGCACTGTAATAAATGCTGTGCTCGGCGCGCTCAATCTCTCTCTCTCTCTCTCTCTCTCTCTATCTGTGTCGCTCTCACATCCAATTGCTATCTCTGTGATAATATTTTGCGCTAATGAAAATGGAAAATATGCCACTTACTATACATTTAACTGTGAACACATTGCCATTCGGTGGCAACTCATTGCTTTTGCTACCGAAATTTGTCGTGAATACATATTGCCTGAAAACGAATGCAGCCACACCACAACACCGTTCCGCACATCATATAGTTTCGGCTCTCTTTCAACGAATGGAATAGCAAATGTGCAGAAAGTAGTAGCTGTGGGGCGAAAAATATTATAAATGATATGACGTTGTGATAAACAATGTTTGCATGTCAGCATTCAACGTCAAATATCTACTCAAATATACAAATCATTTTTGATTATGTGCGAAAACAACAAAGTATTATTAAAAAATGAGACACATTCTTTTCGTCACAATCGCTCGATAGCTCGCCCTTTTGTTCTCTCTCTTCATCTCTCTCTCTCTCTCTTTTGCTTTTCTTCTTTTATTTATTCAAGTAGCACGCAATACGAGATATTCCATTTAGTATGAAGCGGAAATCGGCACAGCAAAAAAATGAGGTAGACTCGAATGGTTTTTCAAAAAAGAAAAAAAATACACAACACTTGGATAAAATGTGTTGGGAAATAGGGAGTGCGGACGAGCGATCGCAGCCAGCGTGAAAATGACAAAAAGCGGCGCACAGTATGCTGAACTGTGTGTGTACCGAAATGCGACTATGCATATTTAATCATGGTGTAGTTCATGTGTTCGAATGTTTATTCAGCAGGATACGAGAAAAGGCAACTAGCAGCAGTGTGTTTGCTGAGGCGCTACTACAAATTGAACGTAAACTTGCCTCATAATAATAATGTGCCGAGATAAATCTTTTTTGATAAACACGCTCTTATGTTCAAAAGGTTAAGTGTTTCTCTGAGTTTATCGTTGTCGTCGTCTTTTGATGACGAAGAAAGTGTCGTGCTATCAAAATCCCTTTCTCATTGGCTTACTCGGGATAATGAGCGATGCGTGAAAGTTTTGTGCTTTCGTAAGCTCGTATCGTGCCAAAAAAACAGTGTTTTTATTTTTGTACAAAAAGTTTTAACACTATCACACTTTTATCCGATTTTCAAATTGTTATTTCCACGCTAATTTGGCATTTTCACAAGCTGATACGATTCTATTACAACGCAATGTATCTGATAATTCTCGATAGTTTTCACAACGCCTTTTCCGTTTCTCAAGTTCGCAAGTGATTCGTCATTGCATTGATGTCTGTTTTTTTTCTCATATAGACACGAAAAAGCATGCTTATGACAAAAATGTGAAAAGTCGGCGTCAAAGGTGGCCGGAAAAAGTCAAATAAATGTTTCAAGCCACTTTCCATACGAAAAAACACACGAGAAAAAAGCAGTCAGGTGAATTGCTGGGCGGGTCATGGTAAAGTCAAAAAGTCAATTATCGTCAAAAGTCCAAGACTGGCATTGTCTTGCCATTCATTCAATGATACACGATTTCATAGATTCGGACAGTCGTAATTTTGTAGTTTTGAGCGCTTTATATAAATTAGCTCTGAAATTTAGCTGTGAAATACCATTAAAAGCATAATGTAAACTTACTTATCCATGCTAATCATAATTTAAATGAAGTGAAGCGTTAAACAACAGCCGAAATCAAATTGACCATATCGCACACTTGGCGACAACAATTGGATACGATTATTTGAACGAAATTCAATTTCCATGCCTACGTTGATCCGATAAATAATTACTAGTTATCGCTTTGAATTTGGAGGGAATCTAAACTATTCACTCGCTTGTCTGTATTGCATATTGTCGATTTGTATTTACCATGTGTGATAAATAGTGAATGGCCTTTTTACCGCAATTTATAAGGGAAATGCTTTGAATGCATTGATGTGTTACACTCACTGCTGGCTACATTTCAATCATGTTGTTGTACAAATCAGTCCGCATGAATTTGTGAAGCACGATAAGAGTGTTATCTAAAATAATATGGAATGAAGTAATCAATTTGGGCCAAGCAGTAATGTGAACGTCGACAGCGAATATTGTATCGCATGTCAAAAGTGAAAAAAAGTAAGAAACCACACATTTGAATTCAGGCCATCGCCAAGCCATCGCATGCAAATGGAAATTCGTAGACTTTTCTCATTTAATTCAACTGAAACGTGGTGGCACAAACGTCGTTGCTCGCCATTTTCTATGCATACATTAGGCAAAAATGTCAAATTCGATTTATAAATCAAGCCTGACGTCATGTAAAGTATCCAAAGAACACATCTATTTCATAGAGCCAAAATGATAATGTAAGGCTTTTAAATTCGTGCACACCAATCATATTGTCAGTGTTCAATTTCGCAGAAGTAGCAGCAGCAGCGAAATCGAAAAAGAACCACGACAGAGAGGGAAAAAAGCATGTCAACAGATTGAACTGTGTATTTGCCATACATTCTAATGAGACGAGAGTTGACTTCAGAAGCATGGCTTTTGCGACGTTCGACTCGGAAAATGTGTGAATAATAATCAACGCAAAGCAAAATCGGTTCGTGTGACTCGCATACTAAAGATCGACTGCAAACGAAAACTCCAACAAATCCGAAATTCACGCTGGCCGTTGCTTGATATCGACGCAAGAACGATATGT
The DNA here is from genome assembly GCA_028476595.1 of Obolodiplosis robiniae. NCBI lineage: Eukaryota > Metazoa > Arthropoda > Insecta > Diptera > Cecidomyiidae > Obolodiplosis > Obolodiplosis robiniae. The sequence continues at coordinate 15,931,756 of CM052015.1, read as the reverse complement.
ATTTCAATACATGAAAAGACACACCGACACATGTGAAACGCAACAGAACGAAGCGGAATGAATGAAGGAGCGCGTCTGCCGTTTGTGCTGACTGAAGAAATTTTAAGGAGAAATGCACATTGAAGAAATCAATTCGTAAGGAAGAAGTGATGATTTCCCCAATATTTACGGTTCGACGAGGAGAATATACGCAGATTCTATCAAAAGCGGATAAGTCCATTTCTCCAGTTGAGCAGGCCGCATCGCAAACGACGCATGAGACTCGTATATTTAAATTACCCATTTATTTAATACTCACATTGAAATTAAGCATCAATCCGTATACATTTCACACTTTTGTTTCTGGCTTTTCAGCGGCAACATGGAACAATGCCTTTGAGAAATATTTGGATGTTCGTGTATCGACCGTAAATATTGAACGATTTATTTGCTCCTTCACAGTCGCCGCACCGCGTGCTATGAGCACGTATCCAAACATGACCAACATATATAATAATCACGTAAAGCCATTGGATAAGTGGCTTTGGCTTCTTCAATTTCCCATGAATGCGAATAGTTGAAAAGGGAACATACAAAACAAGAACATGCGGAACATTAGACAGTCAAAATATGTAAATGGATTACTTTTCGGCTTGGATCGCATCGATGGAGTTGTTTAAACACAATGCCGAAATAAATTGAGAATAGCTACAGTCAAATGTATAATATCAATTTATTGTTGGACAATGAAATGATTCGGTAGTTTTGTGTCGCACATTCCCCCAGATAAATCTTATTTTTTTAAGCAATTCGGATTTTGTGAGAATCAAAACAATTGCTGCCCTACGAAAAAGGTTTCGGATGGCAAATTAGGATTTGTTTTTTTTTTTTAATTAATCTTTCTGTGAATTGAGACTCGACGGTTTTTGTTGGCGACTTGTTCTTTAACAAAAAATTTGACGATCTTGGCGCTGAAACGGCTTCGGCAATTCAAGTTTTTACAGACATACACACACAATATTAATATTCCCATGAAAACTTATCAATGCGAATCTCAACCGAGTCACGTGAACATAAGCACATCGATTTATCATCGCACATTTCTACACAGGAATAATCGTTTTAACAGATTAATATTCAATAAAATACTATGTCAATCGAAGGAAAATTTCAGTTAACATTCGTCTAATATTTGATTTGTTTAGATTGGACACGTTTTAATGCACATGAATTATTTTACAGTGAAATAAAGAAAGAGAGAAAGAGGAAAAGAGAGAGAGAGAGAGAGAGAGAGAGAGAAGTATATGATGCGTAGATTCGAAGTTAAAACGATTAAATTGAGTGCTATGTTTTCGTTTCTTTTGAAAATTGATTGTTTATTTGCAATCTTGTGAAATGTTGAATCTCGTGGCAGCTCGACACGTGCATATCGGCTGTCATCGTATTGAGTGCCTCTTCAATGGAATTGCAACCGCACATATTCTTAATCAATTTGATCAGTTGGTGCTCGAAAAGTGTTTCAATTTATTTTATTGCGATTGGTTTGTTTTCGAAGTCTCTTCCGATCTCATAAAACGCACGCATATACATGGACGCACTCATGTTCGAGTCAAATTTATTGGCGACAAAGCAGAACTCGTTTCAGTCTTCATGGAATACGAACATCTAAAATATTGTTGTCAGCCTATTATACATCAAAATATCGACGACGAAGTTGTTTTATCCGTCGCATTACACCATTGGCAAAGAGAGATGCTTGCTCGTGCGCGTACGACACACACACATATACAACGTAAGGAAGAGAGAGAAAAAAATGCAACACAACCCAAAAAAAGCCATCATCTCTCCATATAGAGCCATTCTTAGCATGCATTTATCTCTTATTCTTTTTCGGATAAAATACACAATAATGTATGTATTTAAGCCATCAAACAGTGAATATCAACGACATGATACCAAATCCGTATTGTGCACTTACATCCAGAGCAGTGGGAACAGCAGTGAGTGGTGGTGTCGTTGCTGTTGCCGTGATGCCGTCGAATGCATTGCGTTCATGGATGGGAAACTGAAGATAGGACACGACGCGGAACAGGATAGAGAGAGAGAGAGAGAGAAAGAGAGAGACGAAGTGTGTCGATACACACAGAGAGTAATAGCACGAAACACACAACGAGCTCGAGCGCTCGTATGTTTGACATTCGTATGCTATGTGTTTATTGCTGTTTTCAATTCGTTTGGGATTAGTGGCGTTCACAACAAATTAAAGGTTTCTCGTTGTTCGGCTTCGCTCTTTTTTCTTCTCCATTCTCTTTTCGCCCTTTTATTCATTCCGTGTGTGTTTGTCTGTTAATATATATACAATGATTTTTTTCCTTTTAATTTGGCTTTGTTCGCTTTTCTTTCGCTCGATTCAAATTTGTTTGTGTTCGTTGTTGTTGATGTGTTTTTTTAGTTTTTGTATTGTTCATTGAAGAAAACCGTACAATTTGGTTGTGATCGCCACTTCTACTTCATTTCAAACATAAACCATTATGTTGTGTGCTGGAACTAGAAAAGTATTTATATTGAATTAAATGAAACGAATGAGATAGAATACACCGAAAAGACTGGAATTAATTGCATTTCACATCGTGCGTAATGCAAACGCACTCATTCACTCTTTCTCTCTTTCTTTGGACTTAATTGAATGTTCGATAACTATGTGATAGAAATTGTGATTCAAGAATGTTCCTTTAAGTGGAATATTATCCACATCAATTTCGTTTACCGCATTACACATTCCTACTTCAATCGTTTCACACTATGACTTTATTGAACGCACATGTTTCAATGGAAAAAATGCAGTGAAAAATGTGTGGCGAATTGAGTTCATTTACATTACCAATGGATTTGTCTCTCGTTTCTTCAATTATTTCACGGAATCTTGCTTTTTAAGACATTCATTGAATTTTTTCTTTTCTTGAATAAACGAAATGGATTTTAAATACTCGAAAACAATTGGCGAGAAAATGCATTTAAATGCGTTGTCACTAAGTGACCCCGTGCGATACAAGTAATTCATCCGACAAAAAAATGATGAAAGAAATTGCGCGAAATCTGTCCATTTATGAAACTCAATTGCAAATGTAAATGAATTTTGATATATTTTTTTTAACTTCTGGAAACTGTTTAATATGTTAATGTGCTGAACGAATGACAAATAAATGCTTTAAATTCAAGCAATTCGGTAGGCATGTAAAATACGAGAATAAATTCAAAGCGTAAAAGAAAAAGAACAACCGATTGCACGTGTAACGAAAAAAAAAGAGTAAATAAAATGGCATTTCATCGCTGGAATATTCATGTCTCGAAGGCGAAAAATGTGATATATTTTTCAATCAGCAATATCATAACAACTAGATAAATGAGAATCAACAACAATAAAATCAGAAGCGTCAACAGCAGCGACAGCGACGGTGAGATAAACAACATTTTACACACAAAAAAAAATGTAAAAGGACGCCCAAAAGCACTATGTCGAAAATATTTGTAAAAATTCATAGAATTTCATCATCTCCATATATCAAACCACCCGAAAATATATCGGAAATTCTGTGAAATCATAACACACAACCCGAAGAGAGTGAGAGAACGAGCTAAAAGAACTTGTGTTGAACAGCCACGGATATTCGACAAAAATAGAAATAAAATTGAAATAGAGAAAATGAAATGAAAAAAAAAATGCAATCATAGAAGTGACGCACAGATATTACGCTTAAAATGCTATGCAACACATGTCTTTTTCACCCACAACGAACAGTTCAAATACATTCACACGCACTCTGGTTTGGCTACGTGCGTATATCCACGCAGCGCCGTGCTACGCTCTCCACCTCTTTTTTTTCTGCCTCGCTGTGCGTGTATTTCTGTCGCAAGCAGCTAAACTCGTAATTTGTAAATAAATCATTTAATTATTAACAATGTACGCCACATTTAACATAATCACCTACCAAATACCAATTTCCACTGTAACAGGCCTATCGCTGGCTGCGCAACGCTCACACATTCAGCGGCGAGATAGCTAATGCTTGTTTCGGGCACTTATCGACACTGCCGGATCGGATACAGAAACTTGATTTTGGCTGGAAACAACAGCAACAGTGCGGCCGATATCCTTAACAACTACAACAATTTTTAGGAGAAATTATCTGGTGACGGACAAGAGCAATCGCACGGCTGCGGTTCCAAAAAGAGCCGATTTACTCGTGAAAACCTCACTCAATTGGACTTTAGCATATTTGTGGTTTATTGCTCTCGATTTGGTTGCGTTGAACTGAATTATCAGCTACTGCATACTGTTTATATGAGAAACGAGCCTCCTGCGCTCCGCTCTCACAACACGCACGCTGACGCACATGGGCAAACAACGAACGGACAGCATTTCTCCTGCTCCATGAACCAAGCCAACGACCGATGGTGACGACCTAAAATCCGAATCACAACGATGTGCCGACACAACTCCCATCCAGTACATGAATAAAGCCAAATGATGTACATAAAACCGACAAGCATAAGACATTGAGACTAAGATAGAACGAAAGCAACAGCAGCGCGTGCATGAGATATGGAAAAATGCCAAATGAATTTGCTCAGCTCCACATCAGCAATATGCTTTCCATATTTCCATTTGATTACTATCAAAATCAATTTATGCGCATTTTTCGCAATTTTCACCCGAATTATGGTAAATGACAGTAATGTGCTGGGAATTAGAATCGCGACTGGCGCAAATTTGTTCAAACATTGGTTTTACATGCTCTATGTTCGAAAGAATAATTTCTCGTGCTCTTTTTTTACCGATCTACAATAATTTCGGTTGATTAACAACTTTTATTTGGAAGGCGGAAAGAGCAAAGAGAGATCATGTTAAGTGCGGTGTGAGTCAGCCAGAAATGAGAGAGCTCACACTGTGATTCAGACGCGTTGCATTCCAAAAGGACGCTTCAAATCATTCGAATTTATTTGTCTTGACGAAACGTTTGGTCGTTGTTTCGTTCATCGTTGAACGAACTTCGTTCGGTGCAAGAGGTTTTTTTCTTCATTCATTTTATTTTCTTCGGTTTTCTTTTGTTTGTTCCGTCGCTGCGTTCCAGCAGATGCTTTCAAGGATTCCACATTTATCGTCTGATTCGAACGACACATTCAAAGTATTTTCATTCCATCTTGCATTCTCATCGATGGATTGCTTGCTTGGTCGTTTGTCTTTTCAACTTTATATTTTGGTTCGTTTGACTTAAACTGATTTTTATTAACGATTTGTTATTATTGCAGCGAAAATTGAAGTTTGTTTTATGTGTATATGTGTTGGCTTTCCAAAAAATTTCGTCTCTCTCTCTCTCTCTGATATTCATTTATTCAACACATATTTGTCGTCGTTTCGTGGTTTCGTATTTATCTGTTTATGTTTCGAATCACTAAGATGTAGTTGACAACGATATCACTTGTGGTGGTGGTGGTTGTTCAGTTCAGCCAATATCGCCATAATGTCAAATGATCTCTTCGTTTCATTAATTGAGGAATTCAGAAAACAAAAAAATACGTTGATGGTTATTAAAAAGGAGAATTTTCATTGATAAAGTTGAACGTTACGCTTTTGACTTTTATTACTCTTTCAGATATAAATCTGAATAAAACCATTTACTAAGTCCCAACAAGTTTGCTAACAAATGTTTGTTTTTTTATTCCTCTTTTGTTTGGTTTACGATCTTTTGATTTGTTTATTTTATCATAACTTCTTTATGAAAAAAAAACCAGTGTGAACGCTGTACTTTGGCAAGTATTTTGCATCACTCATTCGTGAGCAATATTCGTTCCGATTTGTTCCGAGAAAATTGCCAGAATTTCCGGCTGTTTTCGATATGTTGTTTTCATCGAATTCTAAACAATAAGAGTTCGTATATAGTTTCGACTCATGTTAGAGTCTCTATTCAATAGAATTTGAATCGTTGGTTTGCATCTCTGACTACATTGCATTTGTTTCAAGCAAATCACAACTGAAAATATCGAAAGTGCGCTATAAAATGTCATATGATGCAGAGGGCGGATATTGAAAGGGAAAAATGTCAAGTTAGTTCAAATATGATGTTTTGATTGAATGAATTACGACAAGACATTTGTCTACTTTAGCAAACATTCATTGAACACATATTTTGTCTCATTTTATTATTTAATTTTCATAAAAAAAAACAACCTGGACGTTTCTCTGGATGTGTGATTTTACATAAATCATAAATAGCCTTTTGACCTTATGCAAAGCAAGATTTAATCGTGAATTTGTGATTAAAAGCGGCCTATTTAAACTAATACCGATGGGACGCACAGCGTTTGAATTGACGGCATCAAGCGCACAACGTTCCTTTTAACGTGAATGAAGCTGGGTGTACCGCACTGAAAACACTGAATAATCCATAGAAGGGGCATACATTTGCTTTTCTGTGTTCATTGTTCTTTGAGTTAAAGCCGGATTAAATGAAATGGTATTTTGAATTTGATCCATGTCAACGCTTATGCATCATTATAGAAATATACGATTTAAAAGATATTTGTAGTTCTGAGGAAAGAATCGTACACTCTGCCTCTGAAAACATCTTTTTGGGGGGGGGGCTGAAAGAAGCAAACATTATTTTATGATTTGGCACATTATTTTTGCATTGAAAATCATCTGATGGAACTGGAGCGTTGAATTTGACGTGGATAAATGAATAAAACATTTTTTGGTCGACAAAATACTAACCCATTTTGCTTATACAAAGACTACAAACAATGCACTGCTCCCAAAATATTGATGTTGACACATTTGGAGAGATGGATAAAGCATAGTGAAAAGGAATCGCATCCTCATCGTATTGAGGGCTATTTTTCATAATTCAACAAACGAAGCCTAATATAATGTTGTTGCTGCCGGCGGCAGCATCAGTGCGTATTCCGAATTCCTCTCAATGCGCCCTTTGATGTGCTCTAAACAAGTATCCGCACCACTGAATAGGCGTAATCAACATGGAACAGTAACCATTCTAATTTTCTGTGTCCAAAAAAAGGAAAGTGATGCATATGTAGGCGTTCAGTTTCAATCTAATCAAAGTATTTGCGCAAAAAAATATGGAATTCACAGAATTATTCGCTCTTGAATTCAATTAATAATAATAAAATCGCATATTATTGAAATGATAGCCCTTTCTCCAAATCGTTTCTCTTCAAATATCAAGTTCCGTTCCCAGTTTCCGGTTAAAGGACAAGTTCAAATCAAATTCATTGCCCATCAATGACACACACAAGCCGTGATTCGCAATCAAAATGAAAGCTAAAAACAGCAATTCCGTGTGACCGACAGTATTTTAATTTTCTTTGTAATTCAATTGTTTGTTATTGACATGTCTTTGTTTACCTTGAAAATGAGTACTCCCAATTGGATCAGCTTGTTTTCGCGTACAAACAAGCACATCGACTTTCCGACCACTGCAAATGATGATAATCGTTTTATAGATTCGATTACAATCGCGTTGCATTAAAATTGATACGCACACCGAGAGAGCACATAAAAATTCATGATAAAGCAAATGCCTGTTGACTAGCTGGCGGTGGTCGAAATTGCTTCAAACCGATTATACTCTTGCAGTATTTTTGTTGTTTATCAAATGGTTGAGTATGTGCATACTGTCGATCCTTTAGTGTTTTGCCGGTAATGAAAAAGTTATTGATTACAATCACAAAGAGGGAGAAAACTGGAATAAAAAGGCATAAAGAGCAAAAGGTTCATTGTGTGAACGTGGTACGCTACTTTCACAAGCCAATACAAGGGAAAAGTGAGTTGTTACCGAAAAAACACGCACATTTTATAAGCGAAATACTTACATGGGTTTTTTCCACACTGCGCTAGCGTATCAACCCCATTTTTATGTAACGTTTATTAGGGGACCGTGAATAAAGAGACGCACGGAAATGTCAATGACTGTGCTGCGTATCATATTAATAAATGCATGCGTTCAAACGTTCAAAGACCATTCGGTTCTTTCAATATCGAATGGGACTTTGTAAATTACACACAAGCTGAAAGAGGACAAATTTGATGTTTATTTACTGTTCGACGTTCGAGCAAAGGCACTGCAAACCGGAATGCCGTGTACTCATCGGCTTTGCCACAATTTGACAAGAGTTTGTAATGCGAATTACAATTTATGGTCGGTGAAAGCGTAATGTGGCGCAAGGAAAATATTTATTTGATTTGCGGAAACTTCAAATCGAAATTGAGCGAGGGTCAAATTATCCAATAATTTCAATCATTAAGTGTTAATTTTTTAAATAAACTTTGAATTTTCCGAGATATTTTCCATCAGTATTCGCAATTTTTTCTCTCCCTCAAACCATCTTTTGCTTTCATCTTTTGGCTACTTTTTCCTTTCTCTGTTTTTTTTTTTCACTTTTTCCGTTTTTGTTCGTTTTTTGCTAAGTTTTTTTAAGTCATTACATTCCGCGCTGACACGAAAATGAAATTCATGTTCGAAGTGATCAAAAGAAACATGTTCATGATTTGGTTAAATAACTCAGTTTGTCAGTTGACACAATCAAATCGTGCACATAAAATATTCCCAAAAGAATTTACACGCGTCAAATTACGCAAGGAAATAACCCAGAGCTAGAGCTAGAAAGAAGAAAGAGCTAGTTCATTGCATTTTTAATGAATATTTGTGAATTGCTCGAAAGTAATTTATAGAAATGCTGTACGCGGTTAGCAAACCATTTGAAAACATTAAAATTCCAATGGATTCAGTTTTTTTCTCTTCTTCATTCGCTTTGAATTTGATTGCATTGCTGTTCTCAATCCGAACGACAATGACTTTTCGACGCTGAAAGCCCGGATAAATTGGGACTTACTTGTGATTTCAATTCGACTTGTACGATAACTCCAAGGCTGAAAACTATATTTAAACACAAACAAAATTGTGTACTGTCTCTCTCTCTCTGTCGTCCGGGACTGAAGTGGAAACCATTTACAATAAATATTACAGCATTTTCGTCCTATTCTCCATTCATTTTACACATTGATTCGACGCTTATGTCTCTTTGTTTAAACGTCTGCCTCTACTTTCGGTCGATAGAGGGGTAATGAGCAAGAAAAATCCGAAATGAACGGAAAAATTGAGACTGAACAGACTATAAAATTATAGAATTGATGGCGCATTCAAGGAGGAGACGGTTCGCGTGCATGTGCACTTTGATTTCATTTGGCTTTGCATATAGATTGCTGCATTTTTCGTTTTAATTCTCAACTGAAATATTTCCAGATAACGAACAAAAAAAAGAACACTCACTCAGGGAGAGAGAAATAGAGAAATAGAGAGAGAGAAAGAGAGAGAGAGAGAATATGAAAAAACATCGTCTAGCTAAGAAAATTATCCAGACTGCAAACAAAATAACAAAGTTATTGAAAACATCGTCATAGCAAAAATGCAAAACTTTTTCTACCTCGCGCGCCGTTTCATTCTGACATCCAATGGCTTATGCAAACACAAAATTGACGGTATACATGCGAGCAACAACAAAAAATGCCGTTTGAATTGTGAATAGTTTGTGGAAATTAGAAAGAGAAATTCCAACGAATGAGTACGAAAGGGAACGGCAGCAACAACAAAAAATGACTTTTAAAACTTCCTGAGACCTCGGAACCAATGCCAAAGACATTTATTAAATATTTGCGTTTGAGCTTATTACACTTTCGAGACAGGTGAAAACAATGAGCATTCAAACAAAAGCAGTTAAAAGTGTATTAAAAAAAGAACCAAATCGAAAGAATTCGCGAAAAGCATGCACCGAACGAAATAAAACCATATACATAAAGCAAATAAACAATCATCTCAAGTTTAAAAATAAAAAACAAGAACTCAATTAGTTTAATTGATTGATTTTGATAGCCGCGCACTAATTTTTTGGATAATTTAAACATAATAAGCATAAATTATTTGCATATTAAAACAGATACTCTGATCAGAGGCAACGGTTTGGATGTCGGAACTTGAAAGTATTCAAGTTAAAAAATCAATAAAGCTGGAGCCACTGAGATTGAATTTGGAAACGGGACAAAAGGAACGAACCAACAACGTACTCACTTGAAGCGATTCGAGATAATTTGCCAAGGCCAAAATGTATGTGCTATTTCTACAAGTAAAAATCAGGCGCAATAAAAAAATTGAACGAGCAAAGCTGGGAAGTTTGAAACAAGATCGAGAATAACAGAAAACTTGATGATAAAATAAACATAATCTATACACATCATAGGAATTGAAGTAGAAGCTAACAACAAAAGTAGCAAAGGAACACAATTTTGAACTCAATTTCGATCAGCAAAGTCGACGTTGGGCACAACGCTGCTTTAGAGATGCTACGAAATGATGCACACGAACATTCCAATCCATACGTTTTGTGTGTACATGCATGTTGGTATTCGTTGTGTGTCTCGCGTGCTGCGTTATATGCCTGCTGCTGCTGCTGCTCGAAATATCGTTCCTCTCGTGCGCTCTGTCCCGCTCTCTGTATGTGCACGTATATTGAGTATTCGGTGCATTCACCCCTATATAGCCTGCTTCGAAAATTATTGTTATTATTATTATCGTTTCATTGTGCGCTTGCCGTTTTCTGAGTTTGTTTGAAACAGTATTTAAGTGACGTACTCAAATGCAAGCACGTATACATACATGCACACGACCAACTCGAAATATGTTTGTTGATTTTAGAGGATATGTATATTCAATGCTTTTGTTTCTTCTTCTCTTGCACATAAACAGAGAACGCGCGCGCGTCCCACACATGAATGTTCCGCTTGCCCGATTTCGATGCGATACAGCAGCATATTTGTCAGATTTTGGAATTACATTGTAGAACGATTTGCACAAGGAGAGCGAGAGAAAGAGAGAGAGAGAGAGAGAGAGTAAGAGAGACGAACATGAGGCGAAGACGAACAGAGAGCGAACGAAGGGAGACGAAACGCAATCAGTGTTTTGCCGCACATTCAACCTTTTTAATGCACACAATTTAGTGGCCAAACGGCACATCTTCAATCGAAACACACAGTAAAAGAGACAGATAGAGCGAAAGAGAGTAGATAAATTGAAAGAAACGCAAACGGAATGCATCCCATTTTAAATGGATCGCATCGCACAAATGCTCTTTTGTTCGATTAAATAATGTGGATAATAAGACGCTTGAAATGCATGTGTCACATAAATAACAGTGATAATGTGATTTTAGCAGAGCCTGCCCGAGCTCATCATACAGAGCTCTTCATACAATTGCGAAGTTTGTAAATTAATAAAATTGATTTTATCACCCTTTTTTCCCGCCGCTGGCATTAATGAATATTATGATTCTGTCGCAATAGCCACAAATTCATTTCATTTTTACTGATTCACTAACGCTTCATTGATACATTATTTCTCAATGAATTCTCGAAATCTCGCGCAAGTTCAGTGAAATATTCATTTGGCCGAATATCTGGAACATTGCGAGCCTTATGATCAAAACCAATCAATTGCAATTGAAAACGAAATATTAGCTCATTGTGACGCCAACCATTTTACACAATTGCACCAATGAATCGGTCGAATATACGCGCTGCGGATGGAAAATTCGAATCAAAATAATGCACCGGGCCGGATCGCTGCGGTGCCGAGATTGAGAGGGAACCAAATCAGTTAAATCGCTGTCAAAATTGGGTAAAATTGGCAGGAAAACACACAACACTATTGCCGTTCACTCGCTCAATGACAATTTTACGACGAAAATCGGAAAGAAGAGGGAAAATTGTAACAATATGCGAATGATAGCAATAATATCGGAATTGAAAAAGACGAATTCAATGTAATATTGGTTATTACTGGGGTGTTCGACACATGTTTGTGTAGCGTATCTCTCTTTCTCTCTCTCTTTCTCTCTCTTTCTTATTCTGACTGGTGCGCTTCAGAAGAATCCTAGATGAAAGAGTAAACAATCGACAACATAAACTCGGCGTATATTTGAAATGTTGAAGTATAGTTTGAACGTTGCACGTAGTTATACTTGCAATCGAATCGATAGGAGCGCGCGCCCGCTCACTCATTCGCTTGCTTCGGTCATATTTCATGTCAAATTCCACACACTAACGATAGTCTTCTAATGGTATCAAAATCGAAAAATGGAACCATATTCAGTGTTTGCGTCTATATTCCCCCATGGCCGATAAATACTCGAGACTCGTCGCTCTTTCCTTCTATTGCGTATTTATTTTATTTGATTGTAGTTGGATTTTTCTCGCTTTTTTTATTCGTTCTTCGACCGTTGTTCTGCTCCACGTTTCTGCCATATTCATTGATATGATTGTTTTTCACTGACAACGGAATCCATATTTAATATAGTGCTCGGGATTGAGCTTGCATATCATTTCGATCTGAAATCGATTTTTGAACAGCAATATGCACGAATGATAATAATGTGTGCACTTGCATTTTCCATCAAATTTACTGAGTCTGAAATTTATTTTTCATGCGGAGAATCACATTATTGTTTGGCGAGAGCCGAAAGTGTGGGCCATCCGAAGGCCTATTTTCATTGAAAATAATGATTTTTGAATGAAAACAATTTAATTTCAAATGAATATGTAATATATTAAAGTTGAATTGCTATTGCTTGGGAATTAGGTATGGTAATAAGTTTTGTATGGCTTCAGGCCAGTTCAGATTATAGAAAATGGTTCAGTCGCCCTCACTTCGAAGTGTGCTGACTCTTGGTAAATAAATTCAATACATTCGCAATTCATAATGCTGCATTGAAAACCGTTTTTTTTTTCATTTAATATAATTCTCCCGTATGAATCGGAGCTGCCGATACAATAATTTCCAATTAAAACTTCATTTATTAGCTGTGTTAGAATGGCTGCTACTTGAGAGCCACAACCCATATATTTGTTATTCGAATCAATGTGACCATTTTCACTTATTACACATGAAACCGAATCTAAAAACAAATCTTAATTGCACATGTAATATTAGACTAAGGCGACCGAAGAATTGGTTGACATTGAAACCGGCGCGGGGAAAACGAAGCGCAAAAGTGTTTCGAGAGAAACAGGAAAATCAAATTCGAAGAATTAATCAGCGCACATCTCAATTACAGACAAACTATCTACAAGAGAGCGAGAGTTCGAGATGCTAATGCAGTGGTTTGCGCTCGGCTTAAATATAGATGAAGCCTAGAGAGATTTACGATAATCAGAGCGGTTATATTAGCTCAAAATGGATTCACTGTAATGTTTGTGTTTATATATTTTCTTTTCGGATTGGATTTAATATGCTTCTTCTTTGGCTCTTACACGTCATTCGCTTCATAATTGTGTGCAATAGTGCACCATGTGTTGTTGCCTTCCTTTGATAGCAATTAGTCTTTATGTTTCTATACGTTCGGTTTTTTTCCCATTCTCTCATTCAAACAGAATGAATGTTTGTTTGGCCATTCATTCGCCATTGTCACATAAGCTCCAAGTCAAACAAACTATTGTGCGAGTTTTTGCCTGAGCTCAACGCTCGATAACATATATTTTTCCGTCGGATAGAGAGAATGAAATGAATAAAGTCTAAGTTCGAATGGATATTTTGGTAAATGATATTTATTGAATGCGAACGATTTGCTCATCTACCGTTTTCAAATAACATGTGATAGTAATTTTTAGAGTAGTCGTTTTAGCAGAAATGTATCATGGATTTAAATGGATTTTGTTATGTTTCATCATGGATTAAAGTGGATTTTATGTTGAGTTTTAATGAGACAAAATATACAATCATTGTCTTATCGTATTGCTCACAAATCTTTAAAAACATATCGACTTATCAATTATCCGGATATTTAATTTATCGAAACCAGAATAGTTAGTTTGACAATCTCATTTTGTTTATCATACGATTTTCTGAGAAAAATGATTGTACAAACACATCATCTCTGGAGATTCAATTAAATAAAAATGAACAAAGCCCATTAATTTGAAACGTATTATATTTTACGCCTTTGAAATCCCCCTGTTCAACAATGAAAAAGCGCAAATCTCATGGAAATACAATGAAAAATAGAATTCAAAACCTTGAGATTTAAATACAAATTGAATTCATTGAGAATGAAGCCAATTGATAGACTAAATATCATCAATTCAGAATTAAATTAATATATAATTGGTCGCACGTTACACATGTTTCTAATTCTATCCAATCAAATTTATTCTGAAATGTGCTAAACAAAGTTCAAACGACGTGAAATAAGTTGATTCAATTGGTTCGAAGAAAAGTGGCGATTGAAATTTCCTTCAAAAACCTACATACTTACCGCGCATATACATGCCGCGAATTCTTTTTCGTATGAATGGCTCAAACCCACGTTCAATATGCTCGTGCACGTTCGCCGACTACCCACACAGATTGTGATGGATGCGTAATTCCTATAAATTCTCTCCACGCAACGACACTCGAAATTTTACGTGATCATCGAGCGTTGGATGATATAAAGGAGTCTGCATCATTCACGTGGAACACTGCTGACTGCTCCACCACAAAACTCCACCTATTCAATTAGCTATAGAATTGGGATGATATTCCCCATCTGCCCGCCATCGCCTCTTCGACTCGAGTTTCTTGGTAACTAATGACGTAGGAATTGATGTCATGCTTGCCAAATGGATGTGCGCCATGCTTTTGACCGTCATTGATTATGTGTAGCGCATCATTCTTGGATTGGGGGTGATTTTCCATAGCTGTGCGCCAATGACAGAAAATCACGACTAATGGCAAAATCCGTTTATAATACAGATATTTTGTGAATAGTTGATGAAAATTAGATGGCATTAATGTATTTATATCGAATAGTGTCACAATAACACATTTATAATATCAATATTTCGCGTGGCAGTCGATGTCGCGCGTGTCTTTGACATTGAGCTCATTTTTCCGGGTGAAAAAAGATGTCATGGCTATCTCTAAATGTATTAAATATGTTCATTGAAAAAACCTTCTACTGTCAAAGTGTGTATTCTATATTATATTATGCTGACGAAGGTATTTATACTAACCCATTTACCCGAGGTGGCATTTTGCTTTCCATTTGTTATTACTTTTTTCGTTTCTTTCATTTTCTTCAGCTCTCCAGCACATTCTCAGCTCGATGGCCGCTTATTTTGTTCGCTCTAGATGTTTGTGGTTCTATTAGATTGAGCCTGGATATTGGAGCAACATGATTGCAAGCATATGTAATTGAACAAGAATGGGTGACATCTGCATCGACATATTCATGTGTGCTCCAAGCATTTTACATAAATACACTTTAGCCGAGTTTGTATTTTATCACAAACGCCTTGTGCCAGCGCAATAGGGAAAGAATCAATTTTATCCGAAGCAGTATTGATGGGAAATGTGCAAAAGTGTGTATGTGTAGTCCGAAATAGAAACATCTATCGTGCATTGAATGTTTAAGTCGAGCATTTTCTCATCTCGAAACCGTTTTTGGGCATGTGCATGTATGTGTCATCTGAATTTTCTTGTTACTTATTTTATGGTTTTCTGTTTGGTGTCAGCTTGAGAACGCAAAGTGTTATGCAAAATTCGAAATAGAAAAGCAAACGGCAACAACAACCAAGCAACCATTTCAATCTGGAAAATGTGAAAAACAAAGATGAAATCGGTTGTTTCCTTTTTTCTGGAGGTAAGTTGAAAGTCCATTCAGTCACATCAATTGAAAAACTTTGGGTAGGTCAATTGTCGCAGCGATTTATCATGAAGTTGACTTTTGCTGTTGATTTTATCGGGAAAATTTCAACCGAAAATCAACCCATCGAATTGAAATTGTTACATGTACAAATAGGATTTCGAACAAAACTTCGAATAGATTATTTATAAGGCAATACGGAGCACGCGATAGTACTGCTGACTGAATTGGACCTCATCTCGTCTAGCCTATAGTGTATTCAAATGATGCTCGTTATGTTTGTCAATAGTGATAAATAATTCATTTCACAAATGTTAATGTGACTTCATGGAATCCAGTGTATTTAAGCACGATTGAACCATAGATAAAAATGATCGTTTATTATCTATTCAACAACAAATTTTAAACTAATACGTAATACCCAAATAACTCTGTTCGGGCGAGTAAGTGGATTGAATCACGTTTGCATATAATTAAATAACCATGCAACCGAAGCATTGAATTTTGGGCAGTACGCAGAACATGCATTCAGATCAGATTAGATAAGGAAATGCATATTTCAGGTATAGTTCGAATTTGTAATGAAATGCCAAATGAAAAGGAAACCAATTCATGTTCTTGGAAAAGTCAATGAGGTTTGGATAATTTTTCACATTGATGTGATAAATGGAGTGAATCTCAGTGAGTAGTACTCACATCGCACGGCTTCATTAGTCAATTTCATTCTTGATAAATTATCATCCAATGAGAAATCATAATTATAAATCAATGGCAAATATTTTTGCGCATGAATATCGCTTTTTTCAGAAACAATATTAGCCAACTGAAGAATCATATTTGAACACAATGCGAACATTTTCATGGTCTATATCAAAATTATGCGCAATCATATCAATTGATGTGAAAGATCTCTTAACCACCATATTATCATTATTGTGTAATTTATTATTGAAAATGAATGGTTCCATAAGTATAGATCGTTATAGTTTAGAGAGAGAGGGAGAAATGGAGCAATAAAATCAAACACAAAATGATGTTTCCTTTCAAAATGATGTGGTGTATCTTGCTCGACTCCTCAATCACCAACGAATCCATAGCCGAAACTATGTCGACTTTTTGCCTCGATTTCTTCTTCCCCATCACACTGAGGCCCGAAGTTCGGTACGTAATATATTTTTCCATCGTTTGACTGCTTTGGCACTTCCATGTTCCCACTTTCCCCCTCTCTCTCTCTCTCTCTCTCTCTCTCTTTCTCTTTCTCTCTCTCTCTTTCTCTCTCTCTAATCGTTATTTATGTGCAATATTGGACAACAGGCAACTGAATGCAAACATTAGGGTGACGAAATAAAGTTCGAAGGAACACAAATATATATTGTGAACACAATTTATATTTGTGTGATAATGTTTTACGATTTGCGGAAGAACGAAGTAAATCGAAATGCTATTTTATGCGGTCCCCAATACGGAATAAGCACATGGCTAAATACACATGGATTCTCGTTCAGATTTCACTTCGCAGAACATTTTTTTTTTCTTCCAGCGAATTCTTTGTATATCGAAATCAGAGGAGCGCCTATAAAACGACAACACCGATACGTTTTCGCTATATATACGCATCGACGATCTCATCCGTGCACACATTACAATAAAATGAAAACGTTCAACCACATCCATACAAACACATTCATTTTATCGATTTTATTTGCTCTTCAATGCTCGTTGTTTGCCGTTCGAAGCCGCTCATTCAGTTCTGCTGCCAGCATCACCGCTGCTGGTGCTGGTGCTGCCGATGCTCCGAGCTTACTACATCAACACGCTCTATTCTGAAATACCATTCAAAGCAGGCGACATATTTTATGATACTGAAATTTGTGTGTGTTGAATACACCAACATCTATATTCCATTTTCGAAAGCCGAATTCTCATCACTGTGATGCTGCTACGGCTGCTGCTGCTGCTACCACTGCCGATGCCGATTCTATTGTTGTTGGCTGCCACTCTTGGCATTGCTCCCTTCAAATCTTCACCGTGCACGCCACGTAAATCGATGTAATGTGGATGCGAGCTTGGCGAAAACAAAAAGGAAAATATGAAACGAAGAGATTTGTATCGTAAATTGCCGCTTTTTTTGTCTACGTTTTGTTCTATTTCTATTGAAGATGTTTAGTTTATTGTATCATTCTTACGTTCGTTTTATGTTTTCTCTCCTTTTTCATCCATTTGCCTTTCGTTCTACAAGAAAAATAATGTGGAGACGGTATGGGCCATAATTTTTTGTACTCTTGCATGCAACTCATTTTTTGGACCGTTTTGAAAGTTTGTCTTTCACCCATCATTCTTTTTCGATTTCATTCTTCTCTTTCCCTACACACACACATACTTCTAATTGTAATATTTGTGTCGATGATGAAAAGAACTGCTTTATGTCCTTGATTCATCGTGAATAGAAAATATGAATTCAGAATTTATAGCAATACATGATTGTTTTTTTTATATTATCCATTTCGAAAATGGTCTGAATTATAGAATGCCATACGTCAGAGCCGCAAAGGCCGATCGAGATTAACATATTAATCGCATTTTTCATTTCAACATATTTTGCGATAGTAAAAATTATTGAATTGAATTCATTCTCATTCATTCTCCAAATCCATTGCGTGCCAACGGATCACTCTCAATCCCATTCAAATTTTCGGCAAAAAAATTCTTCAAAGCACTCGGTCGTGCTTTTTTCATGGATAAAAATTCCATCACGACTTCAACCGAATGTGGCAATAGCAATAAATACCAAAATAAGTCGAAATGAGTAATAATCATTTTGGTCGGCATACTTTTGACTTGCCGTTTTTTTTATTATTATTTGATTTTGTCACTGCGATGTGAATCGTACAAATTAAGAGTGAGTTCCATTTTATTACAATATAAAATGAAATGATTGGGTAATCTGGCGGCGCAATCGGCAAAAGATGAAGACTTTTTATTATGCAAGTCACATCGTCCTTCTTTGAACAGATATCATTCGTTCTTTAAAAGAATTGTACATTTATGCACAAATTTAGATTGACATCAAAAAAAAAAGAGAAGTTTTGTCCAGAAAGCGGGAAGACTCAAAAAATTTGATTATTGCTTGCATGCTAAGCCGGTAATGCTTGTTCTTATCAAGTGTAAAATACTATTAATATCCGTATACAAAAGCTAAGAGTTTCAGGTTGTCGGTTAATATAAACCAATATTACATTTATTGAAAAGAAATGAACCGAAATGGAGGTATTGTAACACGATACTACGAATATTCGATAAATGAATCAAAATCAGAGAGAGAGAGAAAAAGATGATTCTGTATTGAGAATCAAAATGTAGGACAGATAAATATACACATATATATGAAACTGCATATCGAATTGTTTGCAGTGTATAAAATACAAAATAAATCCCATCTCGAATTCATCGATACGACAGCTTGAAATAAGCAAATAGCCATCGTTTATGATGGCGATGTCGACTACAAAACAAATGTTTCCTCGAAGCGATATGCTATTCCTTGATATCGCCCTGTCATTCCATTGTCATCGCAATTGTTGACTGTGTTGACGAAGTGGCATGTTATCTTTCTCTTGATTTTCGTCATCCTTTGCCTCGTCATATAATCCACAAGATCTTCTTCCCTTCTCTGTCTCTTCTTATTTATGTGTTTATTTATGACCTTTTTTTGATGTTGCTGTTGCTCATTTTGTGTTGCCGGTGAGATTTCGAATGATTATAAATGTTCGTCACCACGTATTATTCTAGAAGCAACGAAAGCGAGAGAGAGAGAGAGAGAGAGAGAGCAAGAAAAAGCGAAAAAAAGAAATGAATCGAAATAAAAATGCGCTAGCTTGTCCAATGCATCAATTTGAGATCAAATCAACACATTTATCAAATGTAAATAACTGAAAAGAATCCGAATTCACCGAGCGATTTATTGATATTCCAGCGAGATACGAATGTGTTCGCCCGTAAAATGCAATTCCACGAATGTATGCGTGATTCATGATTTAATGTGCTATTGACATTGCATTTTATGCATTTGAATTTTATGAGCTGAAGCATTTTTGATCAAAAATCGATTTATTTTCACAATTTGCACATTTTATGTACATTTAGATGGAATTTGATATGGATCGATTGAGTCGACAATTGTACAAAACGTTGTTAATCCAAATTGGACGAGATTGGGCCAGATTACAATCAAAATGGTAATTAAAAGTGGATTATTCGATTAAGTCTTGGCAATTTATGGTGTTATTCAGTGTGATTTCAATCTGTGGCCAATTTGTATCGCGTTCTTGACGCATTTCAATCGCAGCTTGTCAAGGCCCTGGATTTTCGAGACAATTGAACGAACCGATGTTCATTACCGGCTCAAAATATCTATACTTCTCACACCTGCACAATGTGGAACGTGCCAAAAGAATCGAAATGTGTTCCATTTCCAACAGAATTCCATTGTCAATATTGACGAATGTCGATGTATCGTTACAAAATATGACAAGAAGTTGATCCCCAAAAGAGCAGATTTTCGAAGTGCAAACAGTCAGTCTCTGGTCGAAAATGCAACTTTTCTGTTTCGTTTATTCGTTGAATATTGAATGGTAATGCAAAACTAGTGTTGCCTTGATCCCATTCTTATGTCACATCGTAGAAAATGTAGCAGAAATGGCTACACGGTAGCTTTCGGCCAGCTAAAATTTATAATTGCATTATGTTGGTGCAATCATAAATCATAATTTCCATATTTCAACATTGTGAAGAGCGCGCTCGATGCTCTTCGTTTTATATTTACCATCATTCATTTCTCACTTCGATTGGTGTGCGCAATGCTTGATAATGGTTTTTATTTTTATATTCATAGCGTTCGCCATCCATCGCAATGGCTGCTTGCTCATCAGGATGAGATGCTTTTGAATTATTACTGATAGTGCTTACTGTTTGAGACAAGTTTCAACATTTTTGCTCTACACAATCATTCTCGTTCATCGTTACTACATCATTTCGCACATCATAACGATGGACGGCGATGACTTTTAACTGCTTGAAAATAGTGCATGCGAAATGTAGAGAAAATCAAAATGCACGAGTTGGGTTGCGCTCTCATTTTGTTGGTAGATTTTTATTTTTTTGGGTCCGAACATTGTCACATCGAAGACGTTTTACATGCGACATTAAAATTTTGGATTTTTTTTTACTAATGAAACAAATTTGCGTAGTTCTGAAATAGTTTGACATATTGGATTTTGAATAATCCATTGATAATTAAATTTCCATTGAATTTCCGGTGGGAATTGAAGAGGCTGTAAGAGTGGATTGGTGGCACACTTCAATCAATCATCACTGAATTTCAATTTGTCAAAAACTATTGCAACACTTACTGCAAACAATAAGCAATAAATAAATGGTCACCTGACAAATTATTTCGATTGCACATGTTCAAAACATAAATTGAAGAAACAATAGACACTTGAAATCATAATTGTGGGATGCGCACCACCAATAAAAGTGTACGATTGTTGAATGGGATTATTTGAAATCGTACCAGGAACGTATAATATGGTTTAGTGGCGCTCAATTGTATAATATCGATTTCCGATGGCTTTATCAATTTCAGGAAGTAGTAGAAAATGTGCCATGGCGAATATGGAGAGTGCATGACAAGAATGAACAATTACTGCGCACCGAATATAAAGTAATTCTCATAGAAACAGTTTGCTGGATCGAAACGACCCGTCGAAATGTCTGGTATCCCGTGTCGATTTGACACACACAAGAAAAACAAATCGATTTTTAGTTGTAATTATATTTTGTGCAATGCAACCATTTTTATCTATATTCTTCAATATTGAAGTGATCTTTATGGCAAAAGCGTCAAGTGAAACCAATAAAATAAATCGAAGAATGGCCAACCGAATGGCAAATGTTGGAGTGCGAGTGAAAAATAAGGAAGATTTTGGGAATTGAACAAATATGAAGTGCGCGACGAGAGCAAACAAACAAATCAACCAAGAGCGGAAGTGGAATTGCTCTAGTTTTGCTTTGGCTTTGCCGTCACTTTTCTCCCATCCACACCAATTCCACTCAGGCAGCCATTATATATGACCAAATGGAAAAATGCATCGAGAGAGAAAGAAAGAAAACTTCAAGTATTCCGTATATTTTGTATAAAATGTGATATGACGACTTTCTGTGTTGTCCCCACAGTTTGCGAAGATGCTGCTTGAAACAACTTCATTTAAATGGAATGAAAATTCGATGAACAGACAGCAGCGACGAATGAAAAAAACACATCCATCGTCCAACTGAAAAAATATGTACAGTCTTCTCTTCCTAACACAAGATCCAGCAAATAATATAAAGTTAACAACAAAATCAAAAAGAAAGAAGTTGACAATTTATTTTCTTTTGCAAGTAACACACACAAACACACATAGAGCAAATGAGAGAGGCAAAAACGCGTTGCTCAAAGAAATTGCAATAAAAACTAGAAAATGTTTCTGAATGCGCAAAAGATTGAAAATGGAAAATCATCCATGGCGCTTGCTGCTGGCTCCTTTTTTTATTTCTTTCTTTCGTCGCCTCTCTCTCTCACACACACACTCGCTCACTCGCTTGATGCGTGTCTGCACAACTATGGCTTTTGTAGCCATTGCTTTAATTCCACTTGCATTTCTTCTCGCATTTTCAACATATATAGCGTTTACTTTGGAATTGAAGCGATTGCAATCCGAAGTACAATGCATTTGAAGCTTGAAATAGCTTGAGCTCAGTTTCCTCATTGTCTCCTCTTTTTATATCATCGTATATTAAGAATAAAACTGAATAAAAACGTTGAGCAAAATGAAAAAAGGAGGCAAAGGAATTCTGCAACTGTATCTTATTTCTGTGACTCTGTCTCTATTTTTTCTTTTGTATTTATCTGTCGAGTTCAAACAACTCTTTTCCACCATGCAGTGACATTGTACCGACAAAATAGGAGCATCTGAATACCGATTCAAGGCTTTTTTCAGCCTTTCAACCTCAACCAACCACCCCGTCCCCGTGCAAAATTACATCTTCCATTTATCGCACAGAAAAAATTGAAAATGTTTCATTGGCCTAATCTTTTTGCGCGCACACTTCTCGGTTGCAATGTATAGATTAATCAAAAACAATCGTATGAAAAATGATACATTTTCTTTAACCTCGAATGTGCATTTGAAATTGTGGATTGCCGGAAAAAATGGCATCTAAAGAAAGTATTCAAAAGGAAAAACAAAATCGTATTTACTTTTTCGAAGAGGAGGAATGTTGAAGATCTTCCTATTTTGCCAACATAAATGGGTTTGCGTTTAAAATCAACGACCAAGAAAATTATTAAAATAGGAAAATACAAATAAAGAACCATAACGAAAATAGGTGCAGTTTGGATTTTTATTGGTTTTGACAACACAAAAGTTGTAAATGTCATGAAAAATTGTTCGACAATGATAAATGTGCTACTTCTTGATGCCGTCACATCCACTCCGACCGATTGAAACTTCAAACTCGCGCAGTTTGTGGTGAAACGAGTCTGTATTCAGTGCAAATCGTTATCGAAAAAATGAAATGCCACTAGTTTTCGACGATTTTTCTAATTTTTCTTTGTTTTGATCTTGAATAATACTGCTACTGCTCGTCGACGCGATGCGGTTTTTCAAGATGCTTTAAAAAAAACAAATGAACCATATTTCTCATGCACTCAAAAAAAATTCATTTCAATTTTTTTGTTGATGATGCCCGTTCCATCCGCCTGTAAATGTTTGCCTTGATGGTTGTCGAACAAAAGGCATGATTTTTACTCATCGCTTGAATTCAGGTCTTCTCTGTCATTTTCCTTATCGTCCATTCCGTAATTTCAATGGGACAGAAACACACTCAGTATAATTTTGTTTGTCTCATTCCTTTTTGTGTCGAAGACGAAGCGAAGCGGACGCATCAAGATGACACAATATTCTGCTGCAATTGAACACTGCAAGAAAAATGACTCGAAAGTCAATAGCCACTTGAAATTGTTTCAATTTCACGTCAGTATATTCGAAAAAAGGGAACAAAGAAATGAAAACCTCTATAATCATTATTCATGGAAAAATTTGTTTCGTCATTTTATAATTCTTCCTTCTGCATAATTCAAAGAAAAACGCGCTCTTTCGGACTTCCAGTGAAAAGCGGAGCGCAAAGCGAGAGACCTTAAGACACTTTAAGATCGCTTCTTTTCTTCTTTTACTGCCTTTAGTTCTGGCATTTTGTCGTTGTTTTGGGATCGATTTTGTTTGCTTTACCGTTTTCGTTATGTAAATAAATGAAATCTATTCAAATGAATACAGTTTATGTTTTTTTTTTGTCTCCTTCTATTCGAGCAACTATGGAATACAAAGACGAAAACGCCAAACATATCAATGGAAGAGAAAAATAATAATAAAATATGCGTGAATGAAAACTTGACCTATTGGCTTTCCTTCGGCTATTTCTTTTCGTTTGGTGTTGCGCACGTTTGCGTGCGGTCTTAAATTCGTCAGTTGATCCATTGTTTGAACGACTGTCAGCTCATTTGATTTGATATTTATGACTTTTTTATACGTGTTCGCCCGAGATCATCGGGAACGTGCGACTTCCTGTCGTTATAACCAAGCTCTGCCCAAACCAAGTAAAATTAAAACTTTTTTACAGCCAGTAAATCCAGACGATTTACTTAATTATAGAATCAACTCGAAAGTTCACTTCTTCATTAATTCCATTTAAATTCTTTATTGCATCAAATTGAAGTTTTTTGTTTTTCCTAAAATGTAAATATTTAAACAAGGATGAATGAGGGAAGCGCATCGTTCAAGATGAATAAAGGAAATATGAACAAACACATGGTCGGTTAGTTCGTGAAGAACGTACTTATTTCATCTTCATTTAATAGCTCATTTTGCATTCTGATCTTAACAAATGAGCGGCAAGTAATCGCCGGCCAACGCGAAAAAACGAACATAATGAATTTTTTTTTGGAGCTAAAAGCAGCATTCGTGCAAGTTGAGAAAGTGTATTTTATTGGGAGAGCCAGTCAATTTGGTATTGGAGTGAAAAATGCCTTTGTTCACTTCGAGACCTGCGGTTTCTATTCATTGCCAGTCTTTTATTCTGTCCACACGTGAATGCTGATTTACCGTTGTCGGACAACATACCATCGGCAAATTAACATTCTGGTGGTCTATAATATTGAAAAGATACAATTAAACGAAAATGTTCTCACAACATCTATCAAACCGTAAATCATGCAACGGAATCACTTCGGAAACAAATGCAAACACATGAAAATATTTCGAATCACTCCTGCCTTTGAATGACTCGTGAGTTTAATGGAAATTGTCGCTATTTTCTTTCTATTAATTGAACTCTGCATCAAAAATCAAAGGCTCTGATAGCCAAACTGATTTGAATAAAACATAGAAAATGCTCGATGTAGAAAAAGATAAATCAAATTTATTGACATTTCAAAAGAGATTGTGAACAATTGTCTGCCGGGCCTAATGAGCTCAATGAGTCCACTCTCAATTAGTATGTGTAATACGTGAACGCCATCATGTGAATGCGTTGCTAATGGATTTGTTTTCAATCTGCACACATGATGCACGGTCGGACCATCATCATCATCAGCCAAATATGAAAGTGCGCAGAAAATCTAAAGCATGTATAGTTGATAATAAAATTGTGTAGCAAACGAAAAGTCCGAGGAAAATACA
This sequence comes from Obolodiplosis robiniae, assembly GCA_028476595.1. Lineage (NCBI taxonomy): Eukaryota > Metazoa > Arthropoda > Insecta > Diptera > Cecidomyiidae > Obolodiplosis > Obolodiplosis robiniae. The sequence continues at coordinate 15,906,254 of CM052015.1, read as the reverse complement.
AAAGCATTTCGACTGGCAAATAAAAATCATAGTGAAACGAACATAGACGTAATATTGGTATGAATACAATGGCAGCAAATCTCAAGTGAGAACAATGGCAATAAAATTGTACAGCCAACATTTTCCGTCTCCATCACACACGCATACGCGCCGTATGTCTTTGGTAAGCTAGGCTTTAGCGTATCAAATCGTCAAAACCAACTAGCAGTCACGTAGTTGTTTGTATTCATTTGAAACATTCTCCCGTTTTTCATATTCGATTCCGTTTTTCCATGACTTTTTTCTGCACTCGAACAACATCCTCTGTGTAATCCCATCTCTCTCTCTCTCCCTCTCTCTCTCTCTCTCTCTCTCTCTTGATTTCTGTTTCTCTCGATAGCAACACAAATTTTGAACATTTTTAACACACGGATTTTTGGACTTTTCTCTGTGACTCTTTTTTTCGTCCAGTTTATTTTGCATTCGTTTAATTGTTTCATTCTGACAATTCCATATCTTTGTTACATGTGCTGTTTTCAGACAGAAAAAGAGTAGCATATTCATGCGTTTTACGTGGAAAGCGAATGAGAAACGATGCCAGTATATACCTACGTCCTAATGAGATCATAGCGAAACGTTTTATGTAGCCAAAACTATAAAAATCCTCAGCAAAATATTCGCCTCTCGTTGAAGGCTAACATTTCTGAAGCAGCGAAGGTTTGTTTGTTTTGCGGTCTGTCCACAGGTAGTTTTATTTTTCTCTCTCCATGAGCCGCAATCGGCAAATGTTTCTCTTTTTTTTTCGTCCATTGGCCATGGTGAATCATATGAATCGAGGATCTCTTTCACATTTGTGTGCGTCTGTGTTGTGGTTGACGACGGAAATGTCTTTCATGGGAAGTTCCAGTGAATTAGATAAATAATTTGTATGATGTTTTTCAATCATTTCTTATCCTCTTTGAATTCCCACATTTCATTATTCAAAAAATGATTTCGAGCATCTCGAGAATATGATTCCGGCTATTTGCACAGCTTTTTTTTTGCTTTTTTCAAGTCTAGTGCCGAAACAAGATCCCGAATTCAGCCATTTTGTCCATCATCTGGAGTACGTTTGTTTTAAAGTATGTTCAAAAATAGAATATAGTTGACAGATATGGAGCGGGTGATGCGAGCGATTTCAGTTGGATTTTGAGTCATTTTCCGTATACTGTTTTTGACATTGATTTACTCTTTGTTCACATAGAATAAATTGGTTTTATATAAACTCTCTCAGAACATTTTTTCGCTCATTCACTCGTTTTTTTCAGTGTTTTGTCTTGCCATTTTTTCCCGTTAAATTTCATTCGGCATTCTTGCACATAGAGAGAGGGAGAGAGTGAGAGAGAGTGAGAGAGAGAGAGATAAAGACAGAGAGAGAAATTGAGGGAGAGAGAGAAAGAGAGAAAGTGAGGGACACAGATAGAGAGAGCAGCACATAAATTCCAAACCATCTACCATTTAGTGCATCTGATGGAGAATGATTGCAAGATGAAATTGTTACATCACAACTTGATCATAATTGTGTGTTGCTTCTCTCTGTCACACTTCTCTGAGAGAATCTTTCGCGTCCGTGCGAGAGAATGTTTTGAGAATCAGTCTCATTCACGGTTTTTTGCGTTTGGATAGCTTCAAATTCATAAAAGTGAATTCCAAAACAGAAAACATCAAAGTGAACGTTTAATTACTTTGAATGGTGTGCAGTTGATTGTGGATGGCTGAAAAGTGCTACAGCTCAATTTATTTCGATGGGTTTTTCGATTTAATGCACGGCCTGATTACGTGAGTCAAACGGAGAAATTGTAATGAATATGCTGGAATAACGTGAACATTTCGATGTGACAAAAACCAACGATTTCGAAACAATGATATGTTTTGCAAACTGGACATTTTCGTTATTCAGCGCAGCAATCGATACCATTTTGTGTTCATTTGTCGCAAAACAAAAGAACTCACGCTCAGAGAGAATCGGCCAAAGTAATTTTCCATTCTACGAACGAACATTCAGGAAGAGAGGAATAACGATCAAAAAATACGACGTCAAGTCTTGAACTCCTGCTGGTGACAAATGATTTTGACTGTAACTTGAAAATATGGCAGCGAAAAAGTAGTCGATGGCACCGATTTTTTCGACTTTTCAATCTAGATCTCCGTTCTGTAGCAATGTGGCTGACTTTTGAATGTGCATGTAACAAGGCATGAGATAATAATCAGTAATTCAGATAATTTGTAATTCAGCTCAGATTTCATCAGTGAGCAAAGAATCACACTGTTTATGAATTCATTTCAAGGACTTTCTTGTGCACCATTTTCTTCGCTGAACAAAGCGATTATCTGTAAATGAAGGAAATGAGATTTGCAACAATGAATTTTAGATGGAACTGGTGAAATCTCGTGGAATTGTTACGCATTTAATATTTAATTCGTGTTTAATTCCATGCGATTTTCAGGAAAATCAACACATTGAAATAAACAAGGCATTGAAATATGATAGAAAAAGCAGTAGAAGCAGCAACAATAGCAGCAGTGGCAGATATTACACCTGATTCATGACTTGCAATAGCATTTCAATTGAACGCAAATCTACATTCCATCACATGAACTTTCTATAAATATACATACACCCCACGATTACTTCGTTTATTTTATGTTCCATGTTTCAAACCAAACGAAAAAGTCAAATTGCGTTCGTGCGCTCATCCGCTCGATCATCCGCTTGCCGGCTCACTCACTCACATGCTTTACACAACCCGCAATCTTATTTTATGCGATTAGCTGATGGCATTTTAAATGATAATTAAAATCCCATCGGAATAACTTTGAATTTATTCAGTGTGCTTTGCTGTCAACGTGATATATTATATGAGAGCATAATATGGTTTGTGCCACCGTTTTGAATGTGAGCAGTTCAGCTTTCCATCCATTTTTGGTGGTACATAAAATATCCATTCTCACCATCACGAATGCCTTTTACCATTGCCACACTTGGGCGCACCCGCACGCTCACTCACACACACCCATACAGTTTCGTTTGGATCCAGCGCAAATGCTGGCAGCAAAACGGAAATATCTTCATCATCTTCCTCTGTGTTTTCACTGCGTCGCTGTGTACTTATTTGTTTATCTCATTTTGACACTCGCATATATTGCAGCTCATAGCACATTTTGCCAGTTTGCGTTTCGTACGCATCGCATCGTTCACAATGCGCCATTCTTCTAAATATCGTTTCAATACAAACAAACAACTCACATTGGTTGGTGTGCCATTGCCGTCGCATACACTACGCGCACATTTTGTCAACCTCATCGCTTGATACAAGCGATTTTAACCAAAACAAATGAATTAAATTGCGTGCACAAAACTAACCGAATGACGACATAATGCTCGGTAAAACAACAAATAAATCCCAGTTTGTATAAATATTATTGCCGAATGCGTGTGCATCGAATAGCAACGATAATTTTATCTCTCCACTTGTGGCATTTGATATAGCTTATGGCCTTTATACTATGGATTGTTCATCGACTACGAATTCAAATGCAAATGGTCACCACAATCGACGGCAAAAGGTGTGCATTTCAACATGAGGTTCATATCGCAGCAAGCATTGCGTTGGGGTTTTAATGCGCAATTCATTTACTGGAAAATGCTTGGAATTTAGAATTGGATTTTAAAAATTGGCAGCAAATAGGGCGAGTTTTGCCATCCATGTCCGATGCCTTCGCGCCAAAAATTTCATGAAAAATACAAAATGTCTTCCATTCAACCAAGATCACACACACATGTGAAACGCTATGATGATGAGTATTTAGCACAGAGGCGAGCAATATGTAATCCGGTGTTAAAATTGAACAGCTTACCTTGACTTGAGAGAAATCGTGTTGATTCCAAATTACATGCACCCCCTTGAATCAAAGCATGATAGAATATGTCTCGTGTCTCATAAATAATTCAATATTATCACTAGCTAAGCTTGACAGTTACGCTTTTCGTGATTGTTTTTCACCTTTTACTGGCACAGCGCACCCAGTATCTGTCGCATTTTATCTCGCAACTCGTTGGTACTGTTCCTCGATATTCCTTCATTTCCGCTACTTTTTAATGCGAGAATTGCATGGAACAAGTAAAAAAGAAAAAGTAAAAATAAGTTCCAACTTACTTTTGCTTAGCAGTGCTCAGTGAGCACACAAGGTCGTCGAAGTGCTTGTGCATCAATACTAAGTAGTAGCAAAAGCAGCGACAATTTTGCGCTTGTGATGTTGGTCGAGTGATCGGTTTTGATTGAATTTTCCGCTATTCATCATAACAAGTGCAATTGCATATTTATGGTTTGAATTTAGATGAAAGAAAAAATTGGATGAGAGAGAGAGAGAGAGTAAGAATTGAGGACAAACGAGGATATCAACGAAGATGAATTAGGAGTGAGAGTGAAAAAAAGCTAGGAAGAGTATTTGACTGATAGATAGAGATAGGTGCAGTGTGTTATCGGAGAGCGTTCCGATTTCGTTTAGCATGCCAACGTTGACTCTGATGGTCGTGCCCAGTATAAAGTATGTTTCTTTTTGATTTTTGCTATTTCATTTTTTAACGGCCAAAATAACAACAGATGTTGGAGTAACAGGCGCAGATAGTCACAAACTATCGCATCGAAACACAATTCATATGTATTACATCGAAAACTCTCTGTTTCTCGCGCTGATGTTCTAATAGAAACTTACACAAAATATAAATCAAACTCTGCATCTGTTGAAAATCCAAATAAAAAATTTGATGCGTGAAATAAGTAAAAAAAAGATACCAGCGAGCGAGAGCATGAAAATGATTTGAAATCTGTCGTCTACGCGATGGCCTGTGTATTGGTTTCATGTTGAATTCCTTTGCTTATGATACTATTAAGTCAGAGAAAGGAAACACATGAAAATCGATCAATTTTCATTGAACGAGCGACATCAAAAGCAGCGTACATAATAGAATATCGCATTGAAAATAAATAGATAGCAGCCAATAGAACAAGTACAACAATCAACGAACGAGAAGATATACGAAGCGTCTCAACCTTCGCCTCATTTGAAAAGCACACAACAATTAGCATATTACTTTGAATCGAAGCGATTGCAGCATTACTTATCAACCGAATGGATTTTAACTTTTAAGTTAACATAGGAATGGGAATAGGAAGTCGGTGGAACACCTACATAATTCAAAACTTTGTTGACTCAAAGCGACGCGCAACAGCTTCTGCGCATTGTCCGTATTGAAAATTGGCCGAATTTGGTCTTTCGCCGCACACAATATTGCCATACAATAGCTGCAGTGCCGAAGATCCATTTGTGTAGCCGCACATTGATTACCTTGATAAATATGTCAAGAAATCAAACATTAATGAATTACTACTTGCAGTAGTAGTGTGGACACGGTAGTAAAGAAGCAACTGTAATTCGTCACTTTGACAGTTCCAGCAAGCATGAATCTTCTACATACACATCGATTTTTGATGTTACTTATATTCAAGTCTATCGGTCAAATAATCGATGTTTTTGTTGAATTCAATATCAACTGAAGATTATAACTCACTCAACAAATTCAAAATGAATGGAACTGAACGCACGAGCTCAACACTTTGAACTATTCCGATGTGAATTATTTCAATTACATTCGAAGTCCATTCATATATAATGTACATTGAACTTTGGTGAAAGTCAGTGCTGTGATGTGCTTCACTGAAATAGAACGAATCCTGTACGCCAAATGTTAATATTTAAACAGAACTGTTTTGATGAATTAAATGTACCTTCAATTTAATGTACTCGGCTGGTACATCGCAAGTGGCTCTCGCACCTTACTTGAAAACATTTACCTAAGATGTTTATAATTGATTAAACAATATTCTGTGAATTTGTAATGAGGGCGGGTCGATTTTTATGCACCCGGTCCGAACGAGAATCTTGAATTTATTCATAAAGTCCCCGGAGCGAATGAAAAATATTTACTTCGCAACAGTCTCATCTAATTCACGCTCAAATTGAATGTTTCGCAACAAATAAACTGGAATTCAATTTTCTCGCTTTGCCAATTGAAGACGACGATAAAATCGTGATTTTTCTGAACATATGCGAATATTCGGACGATGCGTTGCATATTGAGTGCATTCATTGCACGGCAAACTGTCCCGAAAATTAATCATAATTGACAGTTTGATTTGTCGAAAATTGAATGGACGCAAGAAGATAAAAAGAGAGAAACCAATTCGACAAATACATAGATCTCAAAAGCTTTTTTTGTAATTAAAAATCATTTTGCTGGCCGGTGTGTATTTGGTCGATGGCCGCCGTCACATCGGCCCGTGCAAGCCATTGGCTTTATGTTTGAATTTATCACAGGTGAAGGAAATAAACACAACAAAAAGAAAAAAGGATCGACTTGCACAAGTGCACTTCGCTCAAAATGACAATAAATGCAAGGGGTACAGCAAAAACAAATTTGGAATACGCCAAATGAATGGGCCCGCTACCAAATTCAAAGTCAATATAACGTTTAATAAAAATCATGCAATGTCATACCGAAAAGTGTTAAACTGATATTAATCGGAAATACTTTGTCAATGCCCTAAATTGGTTTCTCGAACTGTTTATAGTATTCACTTTCATTCTTTGCTAAGCGTCGACTTCTCTCCACACGCCGATGTCCATTACTTTTCCGATTAAGGGGTGGCAGCCGAAACTGACAAACTCCTAAATGGCCGAAGTAATAGTGATATTAACCGAAAATCCACCAATTTATTCGACCACAGTTCTATACTATAATGCTATTAGACGATGGTCGTTTCATATATTATACACTCCAGAAAAATCAATATATCGCTTGCGTTGTGTGTGAACGCCAGACCAATATTTCGTTCAAGCATTTCATTGATATTTTCGACTATTTCTGTGTAATGCGTTACAAAAAAATTGCCTTGGCCAAGCATATTTATGGTTCTTTTTCGGGTTTCTGCTTTTGCTTCTTCTTGGTTTTTGTTAGTGCCAAAACAGCGTTTTTCAGCTATTGTTGCGAGAAATGATGAAATGTGTGACCACGTAGGAAAAGAGTGGCAGAGAGCTGAAGCCGACGAAGTTTTGAAGGCATTGAAAGCGTTTACCATACGTTCAGCAGTATGAGTGCTGAGCACAAGTGTGTTGAATTGTATGCGAGGCTAGTCTCGAAACATTTACCATTATCATCGCGTTTCGTAAATGTCTTCGTTCATTTTGTGTAACACATTCAATTTATGGTCGCATTGGTTGAATTTTTTGTCATAACTCTTTGCACCAAATAGAAATAAAACAAGGGTACGGAATATAACGACAACTCGAAACAACCAACCAAAAAATGCATCTAAATTTCAAATGCACGGTCAGGGCAAAGGCAGGCATGGAACACTCGCATTCGAATTCGCCTATGGCTCACGGCTCTTTGAATCCAGATTGAAAAGGTCCTCTAAAGGAGTGAGCACACAATTAAAATACCTTTAATTGCATTAAAATCCAGTAAAAGGTGATTTTGACAGGTGTTGTCGTTAGCAGTGTATGGAAATATGATTGGAGTGCTCGCGGCCATTTTTACTTGCTGAACGACATCGCAGACGCTTTCGACGGCACAAGTCATCCGAGCAGAAGGCAGCACATTATGGTACACATAAAATTGATTAACTAATGAATAATCAATCATTTTTTTATGAGTCGTTTCTCGTTTGTTTATTGAAACATATCATATTGACGCCAGAGGCCGTGCAAAAATTATTTATTGGCATCTACAAGGTGAAGCTATGCTATTTTAATCAAAAACGAAGAAAAATTATTTTTTTCAAATTGAAACCGCTTTACGCAAATTGTCAATCATTTTGAGACAACGCGCACACACATAACAAAACAAATGGGATATTTGCACTTCACAGCTTATAGCCGACCACAAAATAGTACAATATTACTTAAAATTATGACATAATCGACAAATATTTGAATTTGATTGAATTAATATGAATGGATGAAAATAATAAAGCAACGTCTTCTTGTTTTCAAATGAAGTGTCCTTCAAAAATCTTACAATTGATGTGTCCCTGAAAATTGTTTAAGTTAAAGTGTCCCAACTTTTGAAATTTGATTTTCGCATTACTGATAAGAGAAAAGTGATAAGTGTCTTCGCCAAATATGTAGATCTTAAAATGCCTTATAATATTTGCTGAAAACACTTATCACTTATACCTTATCAGTAATGCGAAAATCAAATTTGAAAAGTTGGGACAATTTTACTGAAACAATTATCAGGGACACTTATACTGTATTTTTTTAGGGAAACTTCATTTGAAAACCAGAATACGTTGCACTATTATTCTCAGCCATTCATATGATTCATATGTGCTCGATAAATGCGAAAAAATTACGCAAATGTTCACTTATTTTTTTTTAATATTCATTGCAACTAAATTAATATGTTTTTTTTTCACTTGATTCATCTTGCAATTGCATGCTCGAACGAAACTGCTCAGAAAATTGTACTCTCATTCCAAAATTGATTTTTCTGCATCCAAAGAAAGTTCTTGCGATTGAAATGATTCAGCAACTAAGTAAACTGTTGCTATCCATAGGTCGCTTCATGAGAAGTGTATTCGTTATAGTAGCACACAGAGAAAAGGAGTGAAAAAAGTGCGACGACAAACGAAATCCATTGACAAAATGAAGAAGTCGATTGAATCCCACTTAACCTCAATCCGTTTATTTGAGCAAGTTTTGAATTGTTCAATAACCACTCAAGAGCAAATTTTCAAACCGAAAATTTTCACAATTCCAATTGTTAAGTTTCTTTTTCTCTTTCTTTCGTTTTTTCGCTTCTTCGTTTATTGTGCAGTTTTATGTGATGTTCGGTTAAGTGAATTTGCCAATTTTGTGTGTGTGTATGCGTTTGTCGCGTATTATCGCTTCAATTCCGATCGCAAAATGCAATCAACAAGAAACTGACTCAGCAAATGTTCTTCGTCTACTCATGGAATCGCCCGAAAAACGGCAAAGAGCACAAAACAATCAAAACATAATTAATTTACAAAGTATATTTTACAGAGATAACGGAGTTGTCGCTATCGACAGCTCTATTGCCACGAACAAATGTACAAACATATTCTCTGTCTTCAACTCTCTATCGTTACGAATCGATGGCAAACACGAAAAACGCTCGCACCATGTTCGAGTTAGCAGGCAAACTTTTAAGCTATGGAGTTTGAGTGGGAAATATTGGTTTTGTAAAATGCGACAGCGAAGTAACAAAAGGTCGAAAGTTTCAAATTCACTCCAGAGGCGCGCCCAATATAATGAACTTTTCATCAGCATTCTAATCAAATTAAATAAGATTTTCACTGTCTCTGCCTTCAATTTTCTCTCCCAATCTATCTGTCGTTCCCTTAGTGTTGCTATAATAGCTTTGAAACATTGATCTATTTTCGTGGCGCTTGCTCTGCACTTGATATTAAAAACTTTGGATTCGAGAAACATTGGGTTTTATGGTGTATTCATTGATTGATGGACGCAGTAAGATGTTCGTTTAATTATCACAGCAGTTCGACGAAAGTGACTCAGTCCAACCGACAACTTAACTTTGCGCGTACAAACACATTGGTGCTGGGAATTTAGAAAGCATCTCGGCAACTTCTTTACATATTTCAACAAGCAAATACGTGCTTCGCACGTTACACGAAAATTTTCGCTCGTTCCATTGACTCTGCCAAAATCAATAAACACTTTAAGATAGCAGATTGCAACGTCAACCGAATACACTCGGATTAAATGCAATTATTGTTGATTCAGGAAACAAATTACTCGCACTTTAAAATTAAAATTTAAACAGTACAACGAAGTCCTCAACATTGTTTTCTGTGACTCAAGTTGAGTCATGAAATTTTGGTTTTTGGAATTTACAACTTTAAATTAAAATAAATTCTCAGAATATTATAGAGTTGCTTGATAATTAGTATATTTTCAATGTAAAAATTGAAGAAAACATCTAGCAGTCCGTAGAGAATATTGGAAAACTTGTTATAATGATAGTTTTTTTTGCAAATTTTTATGAAAATTCGAAGAAAGAATTTTAATAATTACAATATTTCCACTATTTTGACCAACTTTCCCCGAACTGTAGATTCAAATACATTCAAATAAAAGAGGATACAATCACGTTGAACCGATTCCATTCAAACTCAAATATCTCCAACATTTTCTACTCAACGCCAACGTGTCAGAGCTCAAAACCCATTCATTTCGAGTGCACACATCTCATGTCAGTGTATAAAAAAGGTGAGAAAACTCATTCAATTCGATTGACATGATGAATTAATTATTAATAATGAACGATTTAGAAGTAGCTGTGCGAGTGCTGACGAGGCACTTGTGAACTTTTTCAAAGGTGAATACATTAGTGTCATCACATCAATACCTATCCGTAGGATAAAAATGTGTCATTACTTTCGATTTCTGCATATGAATCGAAAAAAAGTAGTTGTAACCATTAGCTCAATCAAAAATAAACTTATTATAGTCATCATATCCGAATTAGATCATCATTTAATATGAATTTAACTTTCGATTCACATCAATTGACACCTACTCTTCGCACTTTCTCATCGAAATTTGTTTGATGACATTGTTCACTTCCTTAGTCACCCAAAGTCACAGACAAAAAAAAGACCACTACTATAAAAGATAATGAGTTTCTTCGCCTTATTTAACACACAACATTTCAAATCATATTTTTCATGAAATAATACTTTATGAACGAACAAAATATGCCAGGCGGCACATTATCGTTAAGCTAGAATATGTGCACCACTTTTGTCATCAGCTTCATGGCGCCATTAAGATCCATGTTCACTGAACGCCCCACAGCTGTTAATTTGAAGTAAATGTTGCAGCATGATTAAATGGAAAACTAAAACTCCGCATGATGTGTGCGAGATAGAGAAAGAGAGCGAGAGCCGCGATGGTATTTCCTATTTGATGGTCTCGAATAACTCGGAAACTAGGTCAATAATTTTTTTCACACTTATAGATTAATGAAATAAAGTATATTTTCGGATAAAGATAAATGAGAAAAGGCGAGCATATACTTTCTAATTGCTAATGAAAGTATTGCTTTAGCATGTAGCCAGAATAATTTCCAATTTTCCATAAAATGCCCAGAATATTGGTGCAGAGATGGGATCGATTTTGCCTTAAAACTTAAGCAACCAATATCAATTGTTGAGTCAGAAGGTTGTTTACTATCAGCAATAAATCGTTCCTATTCAACGACGGTTAGTCACAAAGTTCAGCGGTAGCTCGATAAAATAGACCTTTTTTATGGCTGTAATGAGAAATAAAACATTTATGAACTCAAACAAAACCCTGAAATTCGTTTCGTAAGGACTAACATTTTCTTATATGAAATTCGCTATTGTCTTTATGCATCGATTTTGGGAGTCTCAATCAAAATTTGATTCGCTGAAAGATCGCTTTCAACGTCTGTGTACATTGAAATGATTGAGACAGCTTCGACACATACACTCACTCGCTGCCTCGCTCCTTCATCGCTGCAATCCATCTCTGAATAACGCTCGGTAACCGCAGTAATTTTATGAACTAGGCAAACTACAAATTTCTTTATTTAATTAAGTGAATTCGCCCATTGTATTTATAAAATGTTCGTTCACGGGAAACGTAATGACACATATATTAAATTCGATGTGTGAGAGAGAGAGAAAGTGATAAAGAAAGAAAGTGGGAAAAAAGCTAAAAGCCCGAGAATAATGGTTGAGTTTGGTTCATACATTTTCTTTGTGCACATATCAAACAAAAAGGATTATAATGATACAATAGCTATTCAGCCGGGGCAATTTGTGTGGCCGTTGGATTTCTTTAGTTGATTTGAACTTTAACGCAGTCGAAGAAAAAAGTATAGTAAATTGTGGGAGAGACGAAACTAATAATAAGTGTGGCATAATACTTCGATTACACGTAAGAGGCATTTGCCAATGTAGTGCACACAGCAGCGCGCAACGCACCACGACACAAAAGCGCGCCTTTCTTGAGCCACATCGTTTTGTTTCCTCTGAAATATTTGTATTAGATGCGAGGGTTTTGTGTCGCTCATGCTGTCAAACCGGTTTGATTTTTTTTATAACCATTGTTTGGCAACGACACTAGCCTGGCAAATGCGGTTGAAGCGAAGAATAAGAGCAATAAATGAATCCATTATAGTTTACCACATTTTTATATTCCATATCAGATGGTTCAATTGGTGAATGCTCCATAAACATTCTCCATATGATATGGTGTGGCGCATGATATTATACGATGTGAAGAAGTAGAGAATGAGAGATTCACAACAGCCTCTCAGGCAATTTGTTCACACTTCTGCTTTGTTGTAGTATATTAATTTTGAGGCATATAATATCCATTTGCTTAGTTCATGGAATTCGGCCTCAAGCTTTTCTCCAGTTGCCATTTCTACCCTTCTTATTGTCTTATTTTTTTACTCATCCACATGGAAAATGATCACATGAAATAGCCTCACATATTCTCGATGTAGATTGTGAGCTTTATTTCCACCTACGGGCCATTTCTTGGATCAAATATCAGCAAATAAACCGTAACATTTTCATTTCAGCTCAAATCTTCAATCGCACGAATTCAATTTGCAGCGCAAAAAACCAATGAGCGCATTATCATTACAAAACCAATTCGGATTAATTTAACCTTTTAACAAAATCCATAATAATAATTTGACAATTAGCAATGGAAAAAACGCATTCCCATCCGATTTTCGATGATTTCAACTTTATTTTTTGGTTCAATTGATTGTTTATTAACAAAGCAAACACGTTAAATGCTTGCATTTGTTTCCAATTGACCAGTGATTTGGTCTTTTATTCCATTTACGTTCGAACTCGCTACGTTCACTTCATTCGATTCACATTACATTGGCATTCTAAAAGTTTTCCTCCTCAAAACTAACCAATAATTCTATATTTTATAGCAATTCAAGTGCACGAAAACACAACGAAAAAAATAGCTTCACTACGAAATACATATTTCCTTCCTGTCTTTCACCATTTATGATGCTCCATTTCGTTTTCTATGGAATGAGTTCGCTCTATTTCTCGTCACTTGTTATCCCCTATTTCGTTTTATTTTTCCATCCATAAAAGAGCTCATGTTCACATTTATCGACAGCAGCGAGCAAAATGAAAAAAGAAACATACACACACGAACGAAAGCGATGCAGAAGAAAAGTTCGTGAAAACTGTAAGGAGCGAAGGAATATGGGAATCTGATGTTGCTGCGGAGTTTGGGTGCGCAATATGAGAGGAATCGTGTCGATGGCCACACATCGAATCAAACATGGCCAAATGTTGAAATGCCAAAGATATATGAAGATACTTTGGCTATGCAGCTAAGTTATTGCTCGCGCAAAGCCTGGAAATAAATGATGACGATTCGCATTAGAAAAGCTTTATTTTCGACATGATATCATCGATGAATGAATCGAGCACGGCATATGAACTTTCATGTTTCCAACCAACCAACCAATCCATCCTCCTTCCCTTCCAACCGCATTAAGCCGTTCACAGTGTAGCCGAGATTGAATTTCTTTTGCGTCAAATATGTGCACGAAAAATTTGCTCTGTCTTTTCTGTTCTAATGAAATGTGCTCAAAAAATGTGCACAAGTTGGCAAGCTTGTCTATCAATTCGAAACTTTGACTTTTACAGATTTTTGACCCTTTGAGTGTGTGTATGTGTGAATGTGAGGGTATTTACATTGGTTAACATTTCCTTCGAAGACGATGAAACGATTTGTTTAGACCGTTTGTGATTCGGTAGTTTTGGTTTCTCAATTGTTTCCAATGAATATGATTTTATCTTCTTATGCTCACCCTCAACCTTTCGCGCGTAACAAAAACGAAATTAAGGCTTAACATAATATGGCAACCACATCGACCGTCTCGAACGGTAATTTCCAACTCATGTGACAATATGGTTAAAAGACGAAACAAACTTAGAAAATAGCAAAATAATACGGAAAATAACTAAAAAGTGAACAAACAAATCAGGAAGGTAAAATAAAAAAATTGAATAGCACAAGCACGCCACACATACACACAAGAGGGTACAACAAAAACTTGTAACTAGCGTCAAGTAAACAACCGGAGAACAGATTCACAACGCCAGAGAAGTGTAAATAGCACTTCGGGAAAATAAAATGCTAGAGAAATTCATCTTTACGCTTTGAAAATGTGGATTGAGATCATGTTGGCAATGTTCAACCAAATCCACACAAAGGGCAGAAAGAGACAACGAGTGAAAAAGTGAAGAAGAAAACTAAAATGAAGGGGCGACAACGAACAGGGGAGAAGAAACTACCGAAGCATACTTTTGCAAAAGACTAATGTTGAAGTGTTCTTATTCCAACTTTTGCGTCGTTGTTGGTGGTATATACTCCATAATGGATACACTTGGTTTTTCCATTGGCGTACATTTTCCGTTCACGCGCCGATGTTGCGTTGAAGTCGAAGCGAGGACAGAGCGGAAACAAAAGGCCATATGCCATGTGATACGCTGCAAAGCGACGGAACGTAAAGAGGTAAGCACATAAACAAGCACTAGCTACAAAATACAAGAGATAAAACCGAATGAGAAAAACGGGAAGATGAACAGAGGAAAAAAGGCACACAAACTAAATATGGTGGAGAAAGAGTGGCAACCAACATAAATGGAATATCTTGTACAATAAATTTAACACATTGAATTTTCTGAAAGTTGTCGGCTTGTGCCGTTTTCGTTGCTTGACGAACCCAATTTGACTCCTTCGCGTGCGCTTCTTCTTGTCCATTTAGAAAATCGATCCCATCGAAAACTGAATAAAATGCTTGAGTATGTCAATGATTTGCATATCCATCTGATGCTTGACCATTTTCCATCGACAGTCGAAAAAAAACATATCGGCATGCAAGCCAAAGCTCTATATGGGCGAGTTTATTGATGATAAGCAGTAGCAGGAAGAGCAAATGCTGCACCCGTTCAAATTCCGAAATAAATATCTGGAATTTATAAACTAAATCCAATCGATCCCCTTAAACTTTTTACAAATTTGTTTGCATCGAGATGTTCGGAACTGCAGTTTAAGCGAAGAAACTTAAAAGTTGAAAGCGAGTTTTGGAAGTTTCATCCTTTTATAAACGACTAAATATTTAAGTGTCAGGATTTCAATGTATGTTCATTCCTCATTTTTTCTCCGCATTTGCAATTAAATTAACAATTCGTCATATTTTTACATACAAAATGAGATGACATGAACAATATAGCAGTTGAATTGTATGTATACTGTGTGTTTTTTTTTCGTGTGAGCGAAATGGACTGGGGTGAGAGAAGAGGATAAAACGTGCAGAGAAAAATGTCGCTCATTTGCCGAGTTGAATAGAAAATTATTCATTTGAAGCAGATCCAGTCGGGCCCTCAAAGTGAGGAAGAGAGCAAAAAGGAAAGCGCACGACGATGACGGGCGCCAATGATAATGATGATGATGATGTTTAAGACGATAATGCTATACAATGAAAATGACAAATGATGAAAATGCACACGCCATATGAAATGTGTGGCCTGGAATATCTCGAGTAAAATGTGAACGAAAATTCTGTCTGTAAATTCATGTATTCGGTTGGAGCCAAGGCTCGAAACCCAACCGCTTGCCGTTGTTTTCTTTTCGCCGTTGCTGAATGGCGTGGAGGAAATCTAAAGAAATGCGAGAAGCATATAGACAAGCGCTTGGCAAATGCTGAACAAAAAACGATAATTGAAGTGAATGTTAAAGCACCCGGCGCTATTATGAAGACAAAGCACAGCGAAAAGCTCACGAGAACAAAAGGAGGAATTTTTTATATTCGAACGAGGGCGAAAGAAAAAGAAGGAGCAACAGCGGAAAAAATACGACAACGAAATGAAAGAAAAAAATTTAAAAGAAAAACAATGCAACACAATGAAAATAAAATCGAAGTGTTATTACGTACACTTGCTGGGATATGTCAGGAAACGGGATAAAATGGAGAAAGCGTGAGTGAGATAGAGAGATTGGAAGAGGTAGAGTAACTGAAACATGCAATAGAATACTAACAGGTCGCTTTGGAAAATTATTTATGATATTTGCTCAAGCAAACATTTTCAAACCGTCATACTTTATTGTAATATATATCCACCTCGATATTCTGTTCTGTGAACAACAGACGTGTGCGCGCGAGCCTCAATAGAACTTTTCGCTCTTTCCGCATTTCATCGTATGACTCTTTGTTTTGCCATCGTTTGCTCGCACAACTTTTGCTTTCGAACATTCGTTTCATCGTATGTTGAAGCTCGAACCTTTTTTCCAGAGCCCAGCTTCAGCATGTACAAAAAGTCATTTCGATAGATTCAGCACACATGCGGCATCAGAGCCGAACACACCTCGATCCTAACCGGAGCAAAATCATCTTCTATGATAATCCACTCGAAACTTGGACTTGTATCGAATCAAAATCGCTTGCACATACCATATTTTCCATTTGGTGTTCCATTCGCTTGTTTGCATCGTTCGCAATATCTAATTCGATTTGCACACACAACCAATATATTAGCTTGAATCCCTGTTCCTCTCTCCCAATCAAAAATGGATACATGCAAAGATTAAGGTAGTGATTTAATGGTCTGTGTCTCGTTCGATTTACTTACGTTTCGTTTGATATTGAACTGCTTTGGATGATACAAAGTTCCCGTTTAACTTTGTTTCTCGGCAACTGCATGCGCCACTGAATAAGTGGCAAATAGCAGCTTTACTGAGACTTGTGTAAATGTTTTGGCACTAATCGGCTATCGCCGAATATCTTTCTCTCTCTGTCTCGGAAAGACACTTCTTTGATTCATTCAGTTTCGATTAAATACAAAATCGTTCAAATTTCTATAAAGATTTTTGAATAAATATACTTAAAACTTTTGTCAATTGTTACTCTGACAAAAACGGCAGCCTCGTGTTCGGAGGTGTCCATATTTGTGCGAAGTAGAAATTTTTCGCTTCAATATGTAACATTCGTACGAAGTTTGAAGTATTTCCATACTTTGATGAAAATTATTTGGTGGACAGAGAACTTCATACATGCATTTCACTCGCTTTGATACCGATTATGTGTGTGTAAGAGATTGTACGTTCAATCGTGCTTCGGAGCAGACTATGAAAATGACATAAATACAAAAATAAAGCGTTTGCATCATGCATATTTCATGCCATTCTTGATGCGAGCAAAACAAAATTGGTCACAACTTTGAATGGATAGGATTTTTGTGGTGCGCACATTATTGAGAAGCATCACTTGAAATATGCAGCATCTGATTCACAAATCACAATGTGAAGAATGCCATGCACTAACTGAAATCAAATCGCCGGCACATACATAATGAAGTCCGTAGCATTGTGATTCCGACGCGCCACCTGCAATACATCAACTACGCGCCCTGAACTAATTCTGTGTATCGCTTATCCTGACTCCTTCGGCCAAAACTCAGCGAAATCTTGTGACTGTATTTGCTACGTATTATTGGCACAACTATGCATACTGACTTCATTGCTTTGCGTGTGTGTGTGTGTGTGTGTCACCAGATATCAAAAACTGGATTGTGTGCACAAGGACCGGCTCGTCTCATCGTTGATAAACGAACAATTTCACAAAATGCACTACACACTTACACACACAAAATCCATTTATGAATTAATTGTTTGTTCATGCAGTGTCTGGCAATTTCGTTTCACCTGAACAACCAGCCGGCTGAACTCTTCAACTCACCCACACACTTCAAATGACTAAATGAAAGTTACAGTATTGTTATAATTATGCTCCGTCGACACTCACACACACGCACAAAAACACACTCTGTGTGTATGTATGACTCGATGAATTGCGTTTCTTCTAACAACTTTTCATTTTTCTCCTATTAAATGTTGGCAAAAAATAACCTTGCAAAATCACTTCGGATATTTATTATAAAGCACCTTTCAGTCAGCTTATCACAGCGAATCAATATTTTTATCCCTATGACTCGTTTTGCACGGCAAACTACGCCCTCATTCCTCGTGGTAAAATATCATGGTCTTTTTATTACATTTTAGTGAATCTACTTCATCTTTCTTCCTTCTGCACGTTACTTCATCCTTTCATTTTGGATCAGTACCAGATTGTGTGCTTCTGTAAGTAATTAAGGAGAAAATGAGAGAGAGAGAGAGAGTGTGTAAGGGAGAGTTACCGGAAGAACAGAAGAATAACAGATTACCGGCGAATAAAATTGTTTCATGACGAACAAGACCATGTGGTTGCTTCGCCTAGATGTTCTTCGAACAAGGTGAAGCTTCGAAAAGATGGAAAAAAGTTTTGCTTTGCATTAAAATACATCAATAACAACTTTTGATGAGAATGCATGAAGAAGAGACGCAAAGTCTTCTCGTCGTTAGTAGAATGATAATGCAAGCGTTGCAATAACAATATCATGGCGGAACTGGAGAAATAATTTGTTGGGATTTCGTTTAGCCGAGCCAAAGAGATATAAGCTCGGTTCGCTCCCAGTGAAATATGTGTGAAACGATTAATAGCATTGTAATGGAATCCATCATTCTCAGGCAGAGAGTGAAGCAACATAAAATTCCGATTTTTTTTTTCTTTCTGAATTTCAAATGGAATAAAAATCCCAGAAATTGCTATATAACATTCATGGAGCGCACATTGCATTTGCATCCAATTTGAAATTCAGTGTTTGCACATGCACATATAATCACGCTGCATCGACAAAACCAGCAGCAGCCCAACACGTACACGCTCTTTCTCTCTCTCCCTCTCTATTATCGGTCATATTGTGTGTGCTTATCTGGAAGTGTGTTTGTGTACGTGTTTTTTCACAAATTTCATATTTCCTCATCGCTTTTATCTACCTACTTTGTTCTCTCTCTCTCTCTCTCTCTCTCTCTCTCTCTCCAGGTCTTTTTGCCAAACGTAGAGAGGAAAATAGCTTCAGCTTCTGGTGCACATCAACATGATTATGTATTTATACGTATGGCTCACATTGTGCACTTATGATTAAGTTTCATATGTTTAACATGCTCATGTTAAGTATCAAGCAGATGAAAAAAACGCTCTCTTATACGCTTTGCTTCTTTATTTCCCCTTAAGCACTAAAGTTTATTGCACATCGAACCATAAAAATGTATATTTCAAAGTTGAGAGAGAATAATCTGCAGAGAGAGAGAGAGAGAGAGAGAGAGAGAGAGAAAGAATGAGAGAGAAAAGGAAGATCACATCAAGAACTGCATACAAATTGATTTTTTGTTTTCCACGTTTCAATAGCGTTATGAAATCGCAATTTTTCTCAATGCGATTTTGCCCGCTTTTTCGATTAAATGTGCAAGAAAAAGTCGGCAGAAGCCAAATCGATTAAAATCCTAGTGTTCATGCAATTTTACAATAAACCATATGATTATTGCGATTTTGCAATGCATAACAATGAATCTATTTATCAGATTTTGAGCGGCGCCCAGAAGAAGAATGATATCAGCAGCCCGCTGCACTGATTCTACTTTTTTTCTATCACCTGCGAAGATATTATATTAGTAAAAATGTAAATATCATCAGAATAATTTTATTTCTCTACAGCACAATAGGAAGCCGTCAAATTATTGTCATTATTACCTCAATAGATCAATGAATGCAGAACCTCGACAGAAAGTGAATATTTTCATGATTCGACTGTTAGATTAGTTTGAATACAAATCTTTGATTCGCCCTAAGAGAATACATAATATAAATTCGATTCCCCCTTCATTGTCTCTCCTTTCAAATCACTGCTTAACCAAAATGAAACAGATTCTTTAGTTCCGACGAGAAATATTTAGTTGATATGAGAAAATAAAAGAAATGTACAAGAAAGAAAAGAAAGCGAAAACTTTTTCTTAAGCTCAACATTGACTGCGAATGGAGTATTAGCATCTGTCTTGTGCGGAAAATCCATTTAAAGTTTAAAAACCGTTATGCTGAAGATAGAAATTCGAGTACCGCCAACCAAAGTTTTTTATAGTAGAAATTGAAGTCTACAAACACGTCGCATTTGACTTTTACTTAGCGTTGATGTCAAAACATTTGAGAAGGGGGTCGAGCGGAGGCATAGAAAGACGATGCAAAGGACAACCGAAAAACATGGTCGCAATCATTACAAGTTAACACAACGGAAAAGAACAAAAACAAATCTATGCGAATGAGAGAGATGTGCTACGCCATATTCTCTATTGATGCTTGCTTTTTTTCTGGTGCGTGTGTATGTGCGCGCTTACATTTTATCGAGTCGTTGCCATTTCTCCGCACATAAAATGTCCTTTTCTTCCAATATACCACTAGAAACACTTTTATGGGAGTAAATGCGCTCGAAAAATATCACCGGGCCATCATCGCATTCACTGAAGCTAAAAACACAAGCTTTTTGCTCGCATCCAGAACAGCGCACAGATAGAAACAACAACAACAACAACAACAACAACAACAACAACAACAACAACAACAACATATTCCGCCGTTTGGTTGGAGATTGTTCGGTTGGTCTTATTCAGCGCACGGAATATACAAAGAACGATGACAACTGTCACATGCATACCAATCCATGGTGTATTTTGTGTAACATAATCGGAATTATTATTTCTACGCTAAATATAAAATATCACACAAAGCCCAAACCATCGACAAAAGATGAAAAATAATTAGAGAAAATCCTGAATCGAGAGTAGGAACTGAAAAAAGAATGCAGCAAACAAATAAGTGGATCAAGGCGCGCACACATCCAACTGGAAAGAGCAGGCGCGCGCGATGCGAAGAGTGAGAACAAAAATAATGGCTTTGCATTTTGTCAGCCACTTGCATTTGACGAGGCGCGCGCGACACGCAACAAAATGCCAACGAAAGGGAAGGCAGACAATTTAGCTTTATAGCAGCAGAGGAATTGCTACAGTTGCTGCTTACGTATCGTGAAACAGTTATCTCCCTATACACTATATGACACACTGTTGCTATCCCCCGACCGCACATTCTCTTTGCGCCATACACCCACCCACACACACACACACACACACACACACTCACACATACCATTTCGTGATGATTTGGTCGTTCCGCTGAAATTGCGAGCGAAAGAGTGGAGAAGCAGATTGGGAGAAACTTCATCATTTGTACTTCTATTAGCGTAATTGCATTCGTTTTGACTGTGAAGTTTGTGCCACGGCAAAATTCTCAGCGCAACTATCCGATCTACATGAAGCACGTACTTCGTCGGAATATGCAAAGGGAAAAACTGCATTTTGATACTGACCTTTTTTTCAATCTGTGAACCGATGCGGTGGTGACAAAGATGCTTCAACAACCTGGTGCGAATTCATGTCATAGTCATTCTAATTTGTACGCTCATTGTAAAATGCTCTCTACAATGGAATTAAAACTACAGAAAATGGTCTTGGAGTTATGATTTTTCATTACTTTGCAGAGAACTCCATGCTAAAAATTACGTTGAATTTGAGATAGAAATAGCCCAGCTGCGCGAAAATTGTTCTACAAATTGCGTGTTAGTGGGTGTTTTTGATGCCAATCTCGCGAATATTCAAATTTAATTGCGTCTATCGCTTTCGAATTGCTGTTTATTACTGTTCAACGCAGTTTAAGTATGCAAGTGCTATATTTTTAAAAGCGCGTCTTTCATTCAATGATTAATTCAATGTCTTAAAGCAAAAGAATATATTTTATATGCGTTAAGTGAAGAAAAAAACAATCAAATTGAATCGCTCCTGAATGAATAAATAAAAGCATTAAAACTATTCCTCAGACGAAACAAGATTTAAACAATTCGAGTTCGCTCGACGAAGTATAAAAACTAATTTTGTTTAATCAATAAATATGAGCGATACGAAAAACTTTTGAAAAGGTTTTCCATAAATGATGTGTCTATTGAAAATGGTTAGAATGCTAGGGTAAAAAAAGGCAGTCCCATTGAAAGCCCTTTGTGTATGTGTGGTTTTGCCATCGGATCGTTGCAATTATTTAAATCGATAAGGTGTAGCATGGACGGGGTTATATTGTTTTCAGTGTACACATAAACGTACATCAGAACGAACAGGGAAAGAGTGAGAAATTCCTTCATCAGGCACATCCAGCGCGCACTGGAGTATCACAGCTCGCACAATGCCAAGTGTGGGTATGACAATTTTGTTTAACTTAAACATTAACAATTTATTACAGCGAGAAGTAAATTGACGCTACGTTGACATATGAAAGCAATGCCAACAAGAACAGCACAAAATCCGGAGCACCAAGAGCGAAGGATGACAATATTTTATTTCCGTCGAGCGAATATCGCCGGAAAATTATACACCGAACCATCCTTGCACATTCAACCATATACATATATATATATATTCCGCGTCGCTCTTTCGGTTTTACGACCAATAGCAATGGCAAAGCTACACTGTGCTACATCTAATTATATGTGTATCTGCGAGAGATCCACAAGTATTCACTTGAATGGGGCCAAAACCAAAAGAAAATCTACATGGTGTGGATTCGTTCAATAAACGCGCGAGCCAACCATTTCTATGGAATGGAGGGTAATTTTGCTCTAAACACGAAAAATTCTACGGCTTTATGGGTATAAGCTATAACTGTGGCTGTGCGTTTTATGAATACAAACATGGAGAATGGGTGAATAAGTGAGTGAATGAATGGAAAGTCGGTGAATAGCAGAATTCGAAATGTTGGCGCTTTGGAAAATGTATGTGAGCGAACCACAATGTAAGAAGAGCACACAGAAACGCTCTTGTCGAAAAGCAAAGTGCAAACAACATTTATCCAAAATTAAATATGTATGTGGACGTTTGTGGAAAGTATGCACTACTTTTATATAAAATGATAACACGAGGATATTCTCTTTCTCTCTCTCTCTCAACCGTTCGTTCGTTTTATTTTGCAACCGTACAAAATCGCTTTGAATAAAATATTTGATATTCACATGATATCGCAGCAAGAATGTTATCTTGTCTGGAGCAATGAAGAAGCAACGCGAATGTATGTCGTTGACGCGCTTTGCAAAATCATTAAGCACTGCTAAAGGTTCTTCTTTAAATTATATTAATTCATTATAGCCTGCTGCGTTTGGATCCCATCAAACGACGCCAAAGCACGAATATTCATCAATTTTACGCTTAGATTTTTTATCCATGCGAATTTCATTTGACACTGGAAAAAGTCGCACGCGAACGCGCTCCATTTACAAATATAAACCGTCGGAAAATCCAAATATTGATTACGTCTAATTTCATTTTCCTCATTTTAAAATCAAATGGAAAAGTAAACAGTCTGAAGGAATTCAATTCGACTCGCCGATTACTTCGATTCAGTTAACTCGATCGATATATTATTGCAATGTGCGACACGGTTGTGGACGCAAATGGCCCATCATCATGCACCATCACCTCAATACAATATCGTCTGTTAGCATCTGCAATGTTTGATTTTTTATTTCTTTTGAATGTTGGAGTGAAATTCCGAAAATTTTCAAATGATTGGAAATGGCTGAACAGCGACAATCAATGCTCATTTTTGTTTCCCATTTTCTCTCGCAGAGAATACAATCCCAAGTGAATTTACGATTGTCGCAATGAAATCAAGCGCATCATTCTTTACTACTTCTTTTCAATTCAAAAAGTTGGGAAAAAAAGAAAGTGAAACTCCATAATCAAAACTATTCATATCAGTGAAAATATTGGTAAATAAATAATAACAGCATCAAATGTGGAAAAGAAGTTACAGAGCCATTCATCAATGTTAGGCACGCATATATCGAAGAAGAATCTGTCATACGAATTTCTTAAAAAAGCAAAGCTTTCAACATTGAGAACGTGTTTCTGCATCGCACAAAAGGTAATGGATTTAAGCTGTTGTCATTCGTTTGTACGCGTCATAGGGTATTAAACCATCGAAATATTTCATTAAGCATCCTTGTCTAGACGGAATGAAAAGCCATCTCACACCAACCGACTCACTCGTTCGCTCTTTGTACACGGAGAGTTCAGAGCGCATTGGCAACCGATTTTTTTTTTCCAATCCGACGATTTATTGAACGCAACACTTGAATGCAGTGAAGCAATGCTACTGAATTGTAAATTATGTTGGATATCGTATCAAATGGATAGAAAGAGAGAGAAAGAGAGAGAGAGAGAGAGAGAGAGCCAAAGAAGAATATGCTATGCATACCGAATTTACATATCACGAAATTATTTGTTAAATTTTTTTTTGCATTAAATATTCGAATTTTGAATTCCATTACAAATTCGAATTTATTCAAAATTGTCATCTCCAGAATGAGTATTACCATAAATACACTCGACAAACTTTTTTGTAGTATAAATGTGTATTTTTTAAAAACGCGTAGTTTTTTTCCACAAAATATTCTAATTTTGTCAGAAAAATCGTTGAACTCAATGTTTCCATTGTCGCCACATGGAAAAAAATTCCATCAAAATCGGCGACAAATTTGAAGGCATGCGTCACAAAATTCATTGGATATGGATGTAGGTTAGATTGTGCTTTTGGCCTCAGGTAGTAGCATCAGATTCAATTACATCGCAAATGTTCAAAAACTGCTTTGACGTGTGCTTCTTCCATATGTGATATTCAATCTCAATAGACATCCAGAGAATAAAGTCAAAACATGTTCTAAAATTTGTAGAATATATATATCATTGTTATTTTCAGCAAATGGATGAGGAAAATTGAATGCGAGATTGAAAATGGGAGAGAAAATCACTCCTTTAGAAAAAGAGGAAAAATGCAACATAGAGATAGCAAGAGCGAGAGAGATAGCAGATGTTTGGAAAAATGAGAAATAAGACGATGAAAAGCGAGGCAAAGGGTGTTTGCGAGTATAGCAAGCGAACCAAACAAAAAAAGCAGAATAAAATGAATAAGTTTGTTTCTTTTTTCCGGGTGTAAATGTTAAAAATGTAAATGGGTTTGAGCAGCATGACAATATAAATTATCCAACGATTGATTGACAGCGCATTGGCGCTGTGAAATAGGTAACATTCAACATAGCCCCGAGCTATTATTTACCAATAGATTCAGGAAGCCAAAATCAATATTCACACATTTGCCAAACGGCAGAAATTCAATCGGAAACTTTGCATGTTTTCATCGTATGTCATTCTCTTTCTCTCCCACTCTCTCTCTCTCTCTCTCTCTCTCTCTCTCTCTCTCTGTGCGTGTGTTTCTTTCAGGTTTCGTGGATTTAATTCTTTATTTCTCGCGCACAATCAATAAATACGAAAAAGAAACACTCGAATGCTATCGATTATTATAAATTATTATAGATTAGCAAGTAATCGAATTAATTAGATACCATTAACTCATAATACAGTATAATTAAATAGACGGCACGAAAAGAATTCAACATGTTTCGAAAATTAGTTGAAAAACGGTGCGTGTGTTTGGTCGAATTAGAAGCTATTATTTAGCATTAAATGATATCAATATCAAACTAAACACGTGAAAGATTCAATGAACTCAAATTCTCGATTTGGCAGAGCCCCGCCTTCATCGTATTTACACAGTTTTGTTGTTTGGTTAGCTCTCACCGAAAGTCCGAAGAGAAAAAAAAAACCTGTCAGACCAAACAGAAACTATTGTGAACAAATGGGAAAAGAAGAGTGCTTCGCACATAGCCGGCTAGATAACATATTCAGATTGAAACAAGGAAATACCATTTTTCTATTATCGTTAAATTCTCTTGTGGTCTGCACACAAAAACGCTGTGTGCAGTCCGTTTGCTGTTCTTTTTTTCTCTACCCGAAGTGTATGATAAAGTGAAAAACTTACCGTTTCAATTTAATGCTTTTCCGTGGCACTTTCACGGAGGGGTGAGTATTTCCGGATAGTATTTTTTCGTTACATTGGTGCTGGCGCTGCTGCTCTGCATATGATTTTCCATGGATTGTGGTGGAAAAAAAGTTCTTCCATATGTGATATTCTTTTAGAATTCGATCCATTTTCTACGTGGCCGTATATATCAGCGAGCGCGAGAGAGAGTCGAGTCGAGTCGAGTCACATACACACACGCACTCAATCCCGTGTAGATTAAAGTTTAGCAACGAATAAATTGATGTGGAAAAAAGTGGGTTAAATATAAGCTGTGAGCATATTACACAAAAAGTCAACACAAACATTAGGACACACAACAAAGTTATTGTGGTGAAACATTGAGTTTTGGCGTATAGAGCTGTTCGTGTTCATATTTTTGATAGTTTCTATCGCTCTGAATAGCACGCTTATTTTCGTGTTCGCTTGTGAGGCCGTGCTGTGTCCATTGAGAGTGGTATTTTATGCAAGCCAAAAATGCACTCCGGCCAAATAAAGTTTGCACAGAAAGACTTATCAATCAGTTTCGTGAGCGTGCGCGCGCACACGAGAGAGAGAGAGCGTGCGGTTAACTTTTCTGCATTTCGCCACTTGATGTTTGCCCGTTCAAAGAATGTTGCATATTGTTCGGCTTCAAGTTCATCTGAATTGTGCAATATTCAGTGGCTCGAGGGAAATTGTGGCATGTAAATTGTGTTTTTATAATGCCGCCCTTTTTGCCCATTCATTTGTAATTTGTACATTAATTGTTGATGTTATTACAATCGGTACAAAGCAAAAATCCTACGCCGAATATTCAGCAAATCATTTTAACCTCAACCAAGAAAAATGGCAGAGGTGCGTGACCTGTCAAATAAAGTCAAACATTTATAACGGCGACAAATAATGCTGATAAACGAGCTGAACGCCGATTCAACTGAAGAAGAAAAAGAAAAACACGGCATACAATACAATTGTTGAGTCAACAGACGGCCGATGGATATGAAACACATGCAATAAAAATGTATCCAATGAGTGCCGATTGAGCCCACGAAAAAAAATACACTCTCAACGAGAATACACATTGGGAAGACATTGGCAGGTAAACTTCAGCCGGTGTATGCGTTGCTATATGAAGTCCATTGATCGTGTTTCTGTTTGTGTGTTGAAATTCCAACGCGCAAGAAATATAACATGGCACAAAGCGAAGAGAGAGAGAGAGAAAATCAATTGACTTGAAATGTGTTTATCCATTTATGCCAAACGAATGAACATGGAATTCATTGGATCTCTGTACGTGAATGGCTAATACACAGACACACACAGACACACTGTGTGATTCCAATGATTTGTGTATGGGTGTACATTTTTTCTGTAGACTTTTTTTCGTTACCTTCGCGTGTATCGTTTCAAAAATTGTATATCGTTCAATGCCATTGTCTCTGATCATAATTTCCCGTAATCTCGCTTACGATTCTCCATACTATTCGTGTACATTTCGGGTTAGATGACGTTGTATATTGCTTGTCTTCTCTATGACTCTTCACAGGCCGTCTCGCTGCTTCTCAACGTTTTACTTAGTAAGCATGCATGCAAGTTACAATGGATTTTGATATATTTGAATGAATCGATCTATATATGCATGGCCATAATAATAAATGGGAACAAAGCGCAAAGTGGTCTCACCGTCAGTTGCTCTCGTTATACGATTTTGTGCACGCAAACATCAGTGCGATTTGATTTGATTTGATTTCTACCTTCAATATATACTGTGTGCTAGTCTCTTTCTCGTTCGCTGTCTCGTGCAAGCATCGCGAAGCAAGCAGACAGTAGACAAGCCATCGGCAGAGACACATCATGTCGAAACGACAAAAAGTGAGCCAGAAAGAAGGAGGAAGAGAACGGCAAAAAAGCGCACAGTGCGGCATCAAATCTATTGTTGTTATATCTGCCGCTAAATCCAAAACCATGAAATTGAAATTGATGAAACAGTTGTTCCTTTGGTTCGTTTCGTTTGCGCTTTTCTTACGGTATGCAAAAAGTACTCGCTTTCAGTTTTTTCTTGCCATCCACACGCTTTATTACACTCAGGCTCTTCTTCATCTCTGTTTTTCGTCATCTTTTATTGCTATTATTATTGTTGATTATCATTTATTCTCTCTCTATCTCTCGATTTCAACATTTTGTGTGTGTGTTTGTGTTCGGTTGGCGGCGTTTCGAATGATGGCTTTAGCATTTCCGATATGCAAGTGGTGGGTATGTGTGTTTTGTCTGAACGGTTTTGCTGAATTCAGGCTTTTTTAGCCGTTCACGACGTGGTTCTCAAAAATGTTATTAGATGTTGTTCGTTTGGAATGGCGCACAGATATTTGCTTGTGCGCCACTCTTTACGTCATAAACAGCAATTTTATTGTATTATTTGCTGCTTATTTTTTCCCGTTTCTATTCATTTTTCAGCCGCCGCACAATAGATTATCCCGTAACAAAATGCTCACCATACAATGCGCGCACATCTTATTCGAATATATTCCTCTCTCATCTGAATTAGAGATTGGCAGATAGCACTGCATCGACGATTCTGGCGAGGTAATCAGTACGGCAGCCATTGCGTATTCATTGTTCCGATACCCTGATCTTATTAAATGAAAACGTAGAATTGTAATGATCAAGACCGCAGCCTAATTATCGGCTCAACGGATGATGTGTAATTCCAATAGGCCACAAGTGGGGTGCAAAATGGAATAAGCACCTTTGTGATGATTTAACTCTTGCTACCAGTCGTCTGTTGCCGCTACTAATTTTCAACATTTCGACGGGCTTAACTTCTAAATAAAAGAAAATACTATACTTTTGCTATGAGAAGGCATTGTATCAAGGTGATTTTATCGGATATTCTATACAGTAATTTAAAAGCGATTATTTCGAGTGTTCATTACAAAGTTGAAGTTTGCCAAGAAGAAAACGCTGTCAATTTTACTCAGGAGCAACATCATTCCGATATCAATCTTATTGCCGACGCATATCAATAATCCCATTAAAAATCATTTTCATTTCCCGCCAGCTTTAATTAAATAACACTTAATCATGTTATCGATATTTTTTCGAACTTCCTGTGCTCACAATTTGCCAATTTGTTCTGATCATAGATTAATTTATCATTTGATTTGTTGGCGATTGATTTTTTTCGTGACTTCCAAAGAAATAAGATCTACGAATCAAAAGACTTCACCTTTGCTTACCATCTTCATTTAAGAGACTTCAATCTGAATGCTACAACAAAACATTCATTATCTGAAGATATGCTTGTCTTACCGCAAAATATAAGTTTAAATACAACATTTATTATCTTGAATCCATGAAAATCGGATGACATTCAGAAAAATACACACACACACACAAAATCGGACCTGGAATGCTGAAAATCAAACGAAGCTATTTGTTCTACAAACTCGAATCATAAAGTAAACAATTCAAAAATTCCATGATATTTACAAAGCTTGTCTATGAATACAAAAAAATACACACCTCCTCTTTTTTACCGTAACTTTTGATGAGTTTTATTTGATATTATTTCATTTTAATTAACACACAATTCCATTTGTAAATGAAAAAGCCATTAAAACAATGCGAATTTGCACGTTCGCTGAGATTGCTGGAGAAAAATGATTCGTTGGAAAATATTGTATGGCATTTGTTGTTATTGGATGCACAAACTATAACGTAACAATTTATTTATTATATTTTCAGTAAAAAAATCTCACCTCGGCACGTTTCATGACATTTGCAACGAAATTATTTCAACCATTTAAATATTCATGAAAATACAATTTTATGTTTGGTTCGTCCAAACCAAAAATCGTGGTCGCACTGAAAAACCGATATAAAATGCAAAACATAAATTGGGCATCCAGTCTGACGCAAAAAAACGCAACGTTCGTTCGGACTTATTTTTATGCGTACAGAAAAAGTTGGTGCTATGTAAAGGGGCTCGTTTAGCAAGATAAGCGTCAATGGAAAGGGATAGAATATTCAGTGCAATATAAAATTCTAATTAAATGAAGATTAAATAGTTTGTAATTGGTTGATTTGAATGATTGTTTCGGAATCATCATGCCAATGAAATGGATAAAGTGAACTCACACAGGGTGGCTCCCCATCGTCTGAATTGCAATATTTGCATGATATTAAATTCAAACTGTGTTCACGATGCTAATTAAACCAAATTGAACATTGACCTGACAGTGATAACTGGGAAATGGCTGTAAATAATGCACGTCGATTCCAGTCATCGATTCGCCGTTCCGGTATCTATGCGAACCGAAAACTCACGCTGTTCCATTTTCAATTTTCGATCAACATAAATTTCAAAGGTTCACCTTCAATCAAGTTGCCACCTGAAGCTCTCGAAATCATTTCCGCATTTCACTAACCGAATGAATTTTGCTGTACTATCCCAATTATTAAATTTGCTACTAAACTCACAGTTGGGTAAACTTTCGGATGTTTTTGTACATTAAATCAATCGAGCCAAAATAACGGTGCACATGGCGATGATACACCGTTTGACTATGATCGCATGCACAAAAATCATGCTCTTTTTGATGCAAATGCGCAAAATAAACAAAATCAGTGAATATGAGTCAAAGCGGCTTGGATCA
This sequence comes from Obolodiplosis robiniae, assembly GCA_028476595.1. Taxonomy (NCBI): domain Eukaryota; kingdom Metazoa; phylum Arthropoda; class Insecta; order Diptera; family Cecidomyiidae; genus Obolodiplosis; species Obolodiplosis robiniae. The sequence goes on along the minus strand of CM052015.1, from coordinate 15,875,594 downwards.
TCGACGAGATGCATTCAAATGAATCATTCAGAAATTTAATAATACAGTTGAAAATATAATTAACACGCAATCTCGATGCATTCGCCTGACAATTAAATCGATATTCACAAAATGGCCAAAATGTTATATATTGAAAAATACTACATATGAAAAGCGATCGAAAACTATGCGTGCATTCGTCATTGAGTGTGTGTGTGTGTGTGCGCGATTTATTTGCTACGATAAATGTTGTTGTTTTTATCGTCGATTGCATCGCAAAGTGATTAGTTAATTGGTGAAAATGAGCTGACGCTCAGTCCAAGTTAACCGAATTTCTACGAATACTCTATTATTCGAATGCTGCTGTACTAATGCGGCATCACTTCGGGTGCTGATTGACACAATTTTTTCCACATTTCGGTTCCGCCAAATTTCAGAACGCCATCAAAATGTTATGCATATAAAATATCTAGTGTTATAATGATGCGTGAAAAAAAACACACTGGAATCCGGGAGCAAATAAGTAAGCGCTTGATGCTCTGCTGTTGATGCTGGTAAGCATAACAAATTAAATCGTTAATAAATTGGATTACAAATTAAATTGAAAACGCATGAAACAATTATCCAACAAGCATCAAATATGCAAGAGCTAAATAGCTGCTGCTGCTCCTGACCGAACGCCGCACGTACGGTTGTGTCTATATCTTGCTCTCAATATGTTTCGAAAGTGTTGTTTTTTTTTGTTTGCATTACGTTCTGTCTGTTTTTTCTCGTTCATGGTGTTAACTCGATGCAAAACATTCACTTATACTAGGAACTGTGCTAACTACCTTCGGTGCGATTTGCCGCAGGGGAATTATCCGCAAGCGAATATATTTACTCAATTTTGATGGTTTCGCAAGTTCTCCTGAAAACGAAATATCGGTGTCTCCTCTTTGCCGCATCGCACTGGCCGCTTCGGGCTGTCGTTCATATCGTTGTTTCTCCACTGTATGATCTTTGTAAATTTGTCAAGGTCTTTCATAATAATGAATTTAAATGTTTTCTCCTCCAAAGCGATTGCCGGTTCCGTTCGAAGACTATTTCCCCTCACGCGAGCGTTGTGCTAGTATTAGTGTGCACGCGCTAACGGCTGTTGAATTGTGCGTTTTTGTCTATCGCATTTCTATGTTGATTATCATTTTCCCGCTCCATCAAGTGAACCGCAATAAAAATTGGAACTTTTAGTGATCAAATCGCTTGAGTGACAAAACGTGATTGAGTTTTAGTTAACAGTGAGACCTTAGTGACCGCAGGGAATATTCATTGACAATTCGGTGAATTATGTTGTTGCCATATTCCACTTCATTGCGATTGCAATCAGTTCTCATATTAATAAATTGCTATGTGTGTTTCAAATATTTTTTTTTTGAAGAAGACGGCGACGCAGCATTTGAACGCATGCACGGAGACGACCAAACAGAGGCACAAAAACCACTTTGTGCGTGTGAGTGAGTATGCTCGCTGCTCACATTTAACGCTCGTGCTATTCCCATTTAGCTGTCGGTATAGTAAAGCGTTTAAGTTTCTCATTTTGACGAGACAAAAACCAGATACTTCGGCTTCTTCATCATTTCATTGCTTCAATTTACATGCGATAAGATCAATAGCAATCGAATAGCGACAGCAGTATATGATGACGACGTTTGGTGATAATATACAAAAACTTGGCTCTTCAATGGATGAAAGAATGTGGATGAAACAAAAGGCAAATGAAACAACAAAGTAAATTGAATATGGTTAGCTCATTTGGCGCATGTTGATACACACACTACGGTCTATTTCACTTAGATGTTCACCCATAAATAATTTCCATTTCTCTACCGCACAGCTCAAGTACGTGCCATATTTCAATGCTGCTTCGGATATTTTTTCTCTCTCTCTCCACGTGTGTGTGTGTGTGTGTGTGTGTGTCATTTTTTTTCTTTACACTTTTCAATGTTGCTAGCGATGTGTTTGCTGCAGTTGTTCGTGACTATTTTCGATACATGTTTCGCATTCGAGGGGGAAACATATTTCATAACAAATTACCGATTATAGCCAATGTAAAGAATGGAAATGGATTCACCCGGAAAAAAACGCACACGTATTGTAAATAATTACCAGTTGTTTTGCTGCTGATACTTCATATGTTTATAATTCGCGCAATTCGTCTAGAGAGTAAAAAGTAGATGAGCCGAATAATCACCATATTTTCGGTAGCAAAGCCAAAAATATTTATTACTTTTCAATATTATTTTTCTCACAAGTCCAAATACTGCGTTTTTTTCAAGTATTTCCTTTTTTTTTCGTTTCTGAAAATCAATGAATGAATTGCACTCAATCTCTCGCTTCGAAGAAGAATGGAACGTTGTGTAATAATATTCCATCGCATTAACCGTATAAATTCATGGAAAACGAAATGGCGCTTTTTCGATATAAATAATAAATATAAAAGAGAGCGACTGAATGAAAACAGTATGTGGGAAAATTGGGCAAATCAAACAGCGAGCGTTGTTAAATTGAGCTCAATAAATGGAAATGCCAGTGTCATGGAGTCCGGCCAAATATGGAATAATACCCAATTAATTGACCATGTAAATTGAAGCGACAACGGTATGCCACTCGTTGACGTCACTAACACTCAATGATCCGAGCTGGCAACCGACGTGCTTTTCATTCGAATTTCGCACCGACGGATGTTTGACTACGACATTTTCAAACACGAATTAAAACAAACAAACAAATGTTCGCACACTCATCGGAAAAAAACCGAATCCTTGATTACTGAAGTGTTTGAACCTCTTGAAAAGTCGTCTGAATTTGATAAATTTTCCCGCTTTTTCAGAAAGATGTGATTCACTGAGGCGCTAGCATTTGCATGTGACACCATATAAATCTGTTGATTGTTTTTTTTTTTTTTGAAGTTTCGTTCGAATTGTACTGCACAATTTGTGAAGCTTAACTTTTACTGTGAACAACTACTGACATTGTGAAAGGTTTAACTTGTTTACATCGAATACCATTCTATTTTTAACTTTCAAATTGAAATAGAAGTAAACTAAAATTTCAATCTTTTCCCATAATTTTATTAGAGCACGCCAAACCAAACCACTTTCTACAAATATTGTAGCTACGCTTTCTCGTACTCGAGTGCGAGATGGAAAGCGGAAGTACGGGATATATTGAACTACCCCACCGACTCGACGAGAAATTTGTAAGCAAGCAAACAATCATCCATCAAGAGGATTAGTTCCAATAACAATTCATTTATTTGAAATATTCTGAAATTGACTTGGAACAATATTCGTAAAATCATTCCAATAAAATGGAGGCCGAAGGATGTAATTGCAACGAATCAATGTGTTGAACACTGTAAAATGCGGTGAAGTAGGTAGTAGATAGAGTTGCAAGTAATATCCGTTGGTGTGGAGTTCATATGTTCGATATTGGTGAGAGAGACGATTGCAGTGCATATGCATACATGAATACAATTTATTCATATTGCATTTATTTATTCCACGCCGAGTCAGTTTACGGAGGCGTATGCTTTCGCTCTCCCTCTTTCGCCAACGCTCGCTCTCTCTGTCTGGTTTGCATATTTTTCGCATTTCTGCTTGGGCCTCATCGTTGTCTGTTCAACCGAAATGACAACAACAAGGCACTGGCAAGTTCAACTATTCTGCACGGCTATTGTTATGTGGTAGACTGAAACCAATTCAAACTGTAAATGGGATGAAGCATGCATTATTATGTGTGTGTGTGCGTGTGTGTGTGTGTGTGTATGATGGTGCTTTGCTCTCTGCCCGTATGAAACCGTACAGTTATTTCAAATTGTCAAAACAGAGAATGTACCAAACAGGATATAATCTTTATTCCCAAGCGACTGCGAATCGTGCGTTTATGTATGTGCTGCTGTTGTGTGTGTGTGTATTACATTTCGCATTCGCATTCAGATTTAATCTAGCTATTAAGGAGCAGACAAGAGAGAAAAGAATTTGGGCTGAAAATGAGAAAAATCGAAACTTCATTGAAAACTTTCTATCCGAAAATCCACAAATTCTCATTTATTATTTAAGTCTTGGGGATGGTATTTTATTCTTCTATTTTCATTCCTTTTCTGTACGTAATACGTTTAGCAGAATGTATATGTTTGCGCGCGCGGCGGGGATAGACAGAGCGAGAGAGAGCAAAGCGCACGTATTTAGTTGATTAAATTTTAAAGAGTCGACAAGGCGTTTTGCTTCATTTGAATGTGTACAAATGACCAGAAAACACACATCACCGCAAGAAACACGAAAATCTAGGCTTCATTTGCACGTGTTACAATAAAGCTAGCAATAACTGCACTGAACAGTTGTGACAACTTATGGGAAAATTGAATTGGTTATGCAATAGTTTATGTCCGTTTCGGATATCCTTCGTTCTAATCCTTCGAAACGAATGTGGATTGTAAATTTGGTATTTTGACCGGAGACGAAGGCGGCGGCCAAAATGAGTGCCCACTTAAGTGTTGCGCATTTGTTGAAATTGTTTGCAAAAGATACTAATCGATTACATTTTGGGCTATTGTTTTTCGTGTAAATGAAAATTACTTGAATTTAATGAAATGTAATTATTGGTGGCCAGACACTCGTTCAAAAGTTTTTGACACACTCTCCCTCTCTCTTCCTCTTTCTCGTTCGGTCGATTCGTCAACGTCGAAATGGCCTTGAACTGATCCATCGAGAATCACTTTTCGGGACAGAAGACATAAAATTTGATTAGTCTTTATGGGATACGCAAGTGTAGTGCTTTTTATGGTGACACCGCTCAACCTCGCTCCATAAGTGTGTGTCTGTGTACTCTTCTCAATTACCATTTATAAATAGCAACAGATACTTCATCTATGATCACGATTTTTGTTTTAAAATTCATTATTATTTCGGTTGCGGTGGTTTTTCAATTAATTTGAGGCTATTAATTCATGAAAACAAACAAAATGCTAATAAACTCGATCTAGTCACTTTGTTCGGCTCGTTTTTACAATATACACCACACATTTCACAAAAGTATTATGCTTGGGCTTTGTGTGTTTGTGAGTGGCTATGTTTATCCAGCGTTCTGCTTTTCTGTACAATTACGAATTTTACCAGCATTTTAATAGTTGTTATTGTTGTTGTTGGTGTTGTAATCTAGTCGAGTCGATGGCTCTCGCTCAGTCGCCATGTCTCCGTCATTCTATTTGTTCTATTCTATCTTGTTCGTGCAACGGCCGCGAAAAAGTTTAAAACAGATTCATCAATGCAACAATTGAACACAAAAGTTACATTTGCTCGTAGTTCTATCGCGATAAATTATACATTGCATTCATTTGTGTATATTGAATTATCCAAAATGAGCAAACGAAAGCAAACAGCAGAGAGAATTTTGCTTCTTCACAAAACACATTCCGTATATTGCAAATATCAACATTTCGTAATGAAAATAGGAAAAAAATGCTGCGAATACAGCGCAGAGAGCAGATAACGTTATAAATTACAGCTTCGTATAAAATTGAAGTGTGCATGTGGCAGAAGAAACCCAAACCGATTTCAATATTATAGTATTCATTGAAATAAAACAAAAGAACTCGTCGAGTAAATTTGTTGGGTTGAATTGTTGCTGGCGTTTGAGCTCTCGTTTGCATCGCTCTCTCTCTCTCCCTCTCTCTCTCTCTCTCTCTCTCTCTCTCTCTATCTCGCGTGTTCATACATACGCGCGGTTTTTTTCAATTCAAACATGTCATGTGTGTATGTTTTCTATTATTTTGTTGGAAAATTGTGTGTTTCTGTTACGCCCCATGAAAAAGGTAATAGCATATAATAAAATCCAAAGCCAAAAATTAAATATGCATTAGAAAATTGATAATTTCATTGATGTTCGAATATACAAATAGAGTGCAGCCGCGAAGCGCGCACACGGTATAGAGCGAACGGGAAAATGTTCAATCAATGGGCAATATGTGTGCGAAATGAACAGCGCCTGAATCGACTGAGCGGTGGACTTCATTGGCTGTGGCGCGTTCATTTAATATTTATAACATTTGCTATTGATTCTACCGTTATTTGTGTCAATAAATTGGAAAATACTGGTTCGCTTCTACGGCGATCGAGTATCCATTTCAATTCAATTCCCCGAAATGTTTGTTGTTGATAGAATTTTCGTCGCGTTTGACTTGGCCAAGCGAAAAATAATCTTCCACAATTTCAATGATTTTCTTTTTGCTTTATTCAATGTAGTGATTTATTTAACAAAATGAATTCAATTTCATGTTAATTAATGGAATGCTGATTACGGTGAAATGCGTTAATTAAATATTTATTTGAAAATCATCCTTTCGAAACATGAGCTCGAAGTCAAGCGAGTGCAAAGTCTCAGTTACACACTCTGTCACTTGCTCATTCACCCAGCATGCATTGCACATTCCAAATAGAATCGATTTAGTCAAAAACGGTTGCATCACATACACAAGCAGTGAATAAAAGAAGTTGAACAAGATTGTGGATCTCTGGCATGGAAGCCAAGAGAAATTTAATTAAATTAAATCACAAAAATGGAAAGAAAACAGAAGAGAGTGTGAGGGAGAAAGAAAGGAGAGGAGCACAAGTTTCTTATGCCATAAACACAGAGAGAGAGACCCGACAGAACGAACTGACTCCAGTAAATAAACCAAACGACGGAACGAATTTCAAATAGTATGGAAGTCAAGCCGGAGCAGAGAGACAGTGAAAAAAAATCCGATCTTTTTAATGCTCCGCTTACGCTTTGTATAAGTTGTGTTCATTTCATTCTTTCTCTGATTCACTCTTCCTCTCTTTCTCTCTGCGTATTTTTTGTGTTCTGTTGTATGTTTTTTATTCATTTGGCTTTTGGGCTTTGTTAATAAATGGAGAGCATGTAAGATATTTGTTGATATACGAACTCAATTACGACTCTTTAATATAATACGTATCCGCATGTTAGTTGAATTACATGAAACACGACAATTACATGTATTATCTTCCTCCATCTCTCAGCGCTTTATCCGCAACAATCCATGCACAAAACACACTCAATTCAGTTCAGCGAATCGGAGAAGAGGAACGTGCTCGGTGCTCGCGCAATCAGAAGGTAAAACTCCATCAAAGAGTATACACCAACACACTCACATCGAAACAACTCTCGTGCACGATTAAATAAATTCTGATTCGTCGAAATGAATCACGACCGAATAAATGATGAAACTTTCATTGCAAATTATATTCAAATTTTTTACAAATGGTTTTGTTTATTTAGATGTAAGTTTCGTTCGCATTTGCAATGATCGATCAACGATGTTTTATATTGACAAATCCATTGAAATATATTGCAAGTCAAGTCAGTGTGCTTACTGAAGGAAGATCGTTTGAATCTCTATTGCCTGCAGTTGAAATTGATCCCTTAGATGTGCAATTGACTATCGAACACTGCGCTCAAACATTTTCCAAATTGATTGAATGAGATTGATTCTATTACTAAGACAGTCTTTGGTTAGTTTCATCACATCTTTAAAACAACCTGATAACTTGATTGGCCCACAATGATGGCAAACTTTTTGCTCTAATCTTATCCCATTTCTATAAAAAAAATATGTCGCAATCTTTTGTTTAATTGCAACGATTGCATTTTAGAAATCATTTGATGCGGTTGGAATGATGTTGACAGTAGAGAATAAACAGAAGCTCATAGAAGTTGAAACAAAGATTATTTGGTATATGCTTATTTGACGTATTCACATTCCAGCGAGACATCGAAACAGCTTTGCTCACTTCAAATACAGAAATATGTGTATAATCAAATGTATGAATAAATAAAACAAAAATTACGCCGTAAAATTATCGCTGGAGAAATACTTTTTATACATTTTGTATTTTAATTGGTTGTAAGCAATGAAATTCGATCAAGCATGTTTATATTTTCTGTTCGTCGAAACACTTGATTATTTATTTTTAGAGAAAACATCTTCAACTGTATGAACGGTTTAATCGAATATGAGCATTTACTTTTCATATTCTGTCAGATCAATTTGAGTATCGATTGCGGACGCATCAATTCAGGAGCAATAAATATAAGAAATTTCCAATTTCTCGTCTTTTACGAGTTTTGATTCAAGTGTTAAAAGTGAGTGGCTCTCTTTTTGCCAACTGAACAGCTTTGATTGAATTAATTATAAGTTTAAATTAATGTTTACATTTTGTACGCTTAAAAGTTATCGCTACTTTATATTCAATTTGTCTATTCTTTTGGAATTCGAATTGCAGTTTCGTGTGAGAAGATGAAGACTCGAAGTATGTCGAAGGCAATGGAATCTGAAGACAACAAGCCAACTGAAGTGGAATTAATCTGTTATAAAATGAAGCATGTGAAAAGTGGATCATCATCGCAGACAGAAACATACAAATCGATGGCTGAAAGAACTAAAAATGACAAAGTTAACGGAATACAGAGCGATCTGGCTATGTTCCACCCGAGAAAAGGTTTCAATTCCGTCGAAGTGAAACAAGAGCCGGGAAATGAAAACAATCAATATAAACGCGTGTGTACTTGTCAAATCAACGCACGTTTATCAAGACCTTGAACGTTGTTAAACCAAATTTGTCGAACGTTTTTCATAAAATAAAAAAGCGAACCAATATATAGCTAAGACAATCGATTTTTGCTACAGTAAATGAAAATTAAAATAATTTCATTGAACTACTTGCAATCACAATGTTTTTATTCTCATTCTTGGCATTACAGGAAGTGCAAAATGGTGTTTATGCTGTTACAAATCCAAACAAACAATCAAGTATACAGTTGAATATTTCTGCCATCAATAGAAAGATTATTTTATTCTCAATATACTTCATCGATTTGTGACTTTATTACATATGAAAGATGTTTGACGTTGCATCAGAAGCACATGCATTTGATATCTGCACAATCAAGTGCACATTATCGACTAGATATTTGGATTAATGCGACTAAAGTTGACAAAAAGCCCCATCATTTCAACGAAAATTCAATTTGCAAACGTATGTGTGGTAGAATCAGCAAGTGTCTTTTGAAATCGCACGTAACACGACTGACGTGAATATGATGACACTTTGAAGATATCGAAAAGCAACCCATAATTTTGTTTCCATAAATGGAAATTCCGTGTAAACGCCAATGTTGGGATCGCAAATAGAAATGTGCCAATATTTGGATAAAGTGGAGATTGAGCGTAGCTATTTTCAAAGTGACGCCAATTTTCTGCAAAAACACCGTCAAATATTCGACACATGCAAATGCAAGTAAACAAAACTTATCAAAAGAAACAAAACTAATAGTTATGCAAAGTTGTTCATGAATTTGGCGCATGCAAAAGTTGTGCTGTAGACAAACGTTGACTTTAAGTGAAACGGTAATTTTCAAAATGGCATCATAAAAATAAGGAAAACGAACTGACGATATTATTGATTTTTGTTAATGCTTTGAAAACTTTTTGGAACGCAAGAATACGCATTTTATAATGCCAAACGAGTAACAAAAAAAATTCTCTACACAATCTGATATGAACAAGTTGAAAAAAGAGAGGTTTTTTTTTATTTTTAAATACTGTATTCAACGAAAAAGGACCCGGCGAGAAGCCAAAGGAAAAGGGACAGAGAAAGATTCAAGGAATGAGACGAAGCGAGAACGTGAAGTATATTTAATCCGATGGTTTTTATTGTGTTTCACTCATTTTGCTGAAACGAGGGTGATTCTACGTTTTATGTATTTGAATGTCAAAAATGTTGTGCTCTTGCTTCGGTCGTATTTTTAGTATCCGAGAACCATATATTTTCTCTGGTTCAATTTTCTATTTGGCTCTTCATCATAATTCCATCTTTTATTGTTTACGTGTACGCGCGCCTATTCCATGCACAAGCACAATGGTTCGCCTTTACCAGATACATTTCACTTTTATTTGTAGCATTGTTAGATTCCGCTTGAATTTATGTAGAAAATGTCACATTCACCCTCAATGTGTGTCGCTCGCTGAGAGTATGCTTCGCATCGATTTGCTAGCGCTCACATCAGCCTAGCAGCGACAGAAGAAGTGACGGCAGAAGAAGCATTGACGATGAAACATAGTTGATGAGAATGCCAAAAAGTTGCCATGGCAGTGAAATTGCCTTCACAATGACGATGAGAATGATGATGATTGCGACCGCACTTGGATTTTGGCTCTTCATATTATTTTTCTGTGAATTCATCATACAGTCAACACCAATTACGGGTTGTTTTCGCCGAAAGAAGCCAACCAAACTGTTTGCCAAATTTTAAGTAATACAGTCCTCATTATTGATTTACTGAATTTTAACATTCTATGAAAACATTTTCGATTCTTTTTCCTTTATTTTTTTGTTTTTTTTCTAGTTTTTCGCTGTTTATGAAATGTGAAACCACGACAATTGCCTTGAAACTAGTTACAGTGACAAAATACGCAGCGACAACGTCCGAAACAAAAATAAAAAAACAATTTAATCAAGTTAGTCCGTAGGCAGTAAATGTCACCCTCCTCCACATTCAATGTATACGCTTTTAATGGTTTTATGTGGCGTTTGTGCGCCCCTTATTGTTCGAACAGTGTTTTGTGCCTTTGATCCCGCAAATGACTTGATGTCATCAAATATCACATCAAACTGATACGTTCAGCCGTAATACGATGGTGATGTAGAGATTTTATTCGTGGTGAAACTGCCCTTCGAATCGTGTTAAAATAACGAATAAAATTTTGTTTCAATATAATAAAACAAAAGTATGCAACTTTTCATGTAGATCGGCTGGAGCAACGGGAATATGTGGCTTTTTATTCACATTAAAAGTTAGGAAGACCAATTCGTATGTAAATTCAACATGAATCAAATAAACTTGCGACTTTTAATTAGTATTCAAGCAATATTTCTGACAATTTGGACCAAACGGGATGACATAATTTGAGATGACGCGAATTTTTTTTTTTTTCTTTTTACGAACGTTTCTTTTTGGTGAAGAAATTTTTTGATGATGGGCTGGAATCAGCGTGTCGGTTTGAAAATGGATCGTAAAATACATTTGCTCAGCTAAATCCTTTTTCGTGTGTCAAACATGCGGAAGTTTCATAAATGTAGCGTTGAGAACATAACCGTAGAACGCAAATAAATGAAAAAAACATGCTCTATAAAATCCAATCAGGTTAACGTTATCGCAAATCCGGTGTGCACAAAACGCAGAAAATTCTGCGATATGGAAACTCAGACACGCGCACACATGCAAACGGCCACATTAAGTGCCGTGTCTATATGTGAGAATTTTGCGACGATGTCTTATCAACGATGCTACAGCAAACTAGGCGTCAAGCATAAAAATGAAAAAGGAACAAAAACATGGCATGCGAAGCACATAAATGCACGGCATGCGAGCGCGCACGCACAAAAGAGAGCATCGAATGAAACGGAACAATAACGTTTTTAGCCAGGCATAAAAGTGTCTAACATGTTCTTAGTAAAATATAATACTCCCGAATATGTCAACATTATTTCGCAACAAATGGATGATTATTGTGATTGGATTCTTGTGCAGCATTCATTGCTGCGCTGACAATGATGATGATAGCCGTTTAATGATTTTATCAGTGTGCATATGATTGTGTGTAAGTGAGATACGATGCGACAGAAAGAGAGAGAGAGAGAGTGAGATAGAGAGAAGAATTGAGAGAAGGAGACAGAAACGAAGGGAGGGAGAAAAACGAAAGAGAGAGAGAGAGAGAGAGAGAGATGCAGAGGGGAGGAAAAAGGAAAATGAAAATGGGAAAGAAGGAGTAAAAAAGAGAGAAAGCCATTCCCCAGCGACAAAAGTATGTTCCTTTTTGTACAGTTGAATTGAAATTGTGTGACGCCACGCTCATGATTACGACCAACCTTAAATTATTCCTTTACGATCGTCATTCGCTCTTCTACGCGTCTATGCATATGTATTCCGATCTATTATTCAGTAGAAAAAATTTGCACGCATGTTGCCATCACATCCACCGTACAATATATCGTGTCGGTCTCTCTGCATAATATATCCATTCAATTCGTATACAACTTATTCGTTTTTCGCATTGGAGTTGCTCAAGAAGAAGAATTGTTTGATTCAACAAACGAACCGAGGAATGAATACGTTTACACTGATGCGTGAATAATAGCAAATTTACATTCTTTTCCGCTATCATTGACATTGTACTTTCGACTCACGAATATTTGAAATTCAGCAAAGATCTCTTAGATTCCAAAATAAAAATGGAAATATGCACAATAGAAACATATCTTCAATATTTGTGATTCCGGGCCCAAGATAGATGACCAAATAAAATATGGAACAATAACATTTTCGTTTCGGTTTACTCGATTTAGTTTTAATATGAGACAGCTCCGCAGTGCGGCTCACAACGATGAAGCTACCGTAATTTTATGTGTGCAGTAAATTTTGAGGACTTATGACACATGCTATTAGGCCGTTTAGCTGTGCAAATATAATCCATGGTTGACGCGGCTCGACAATGTATGCGAAATTTCACTTTACGTGACTCAAAATGTATGTCGTTTAATCGACGAGAAAAAAAAACAACGATCTGAAAGACGGTGGATAAAAGGATATGTTAGAGATGCCACATAAAACTAATCAAGTGAGAAAAATCCTTCTAATCGGACAAACGATTCAAATTCCAAATAAATGGTGTGCAATTTTCTAAATCATTAAAAATTATAACTGACAGCTTGATGTTGAACTACTTTTTTGAGAGTAGAGCTTCAAATTCCATAGCAATCATTCACTTCACTCATTTTGTCTGAACAATCTCCTTTGCTATCTGAAAATGACGATGTATGCTTGCTCAATTCTAGATAAAAATCCACCAAACAAGGAGTAAATTTCAATTGAAAAGCCAAATTTTTCATGTATTTCCCACAAACAAGTATTGGTTGCGTGCTCAGCTTGCATTTTGTAATCGACGTTGCAAAAAGAACATTTTACATTTTACATGTGTTTCTTTCACGAGGAAGAGAGAATAAAAAATCGATAAGGCACGATACACGGCTAAAAACCTTCGTAAGCACTTAAATGAGCCTCATTAAATTAGTGGTTAATGTGAATTTTGTTGCATTTGCAACGCCATAAAATGTTTTATGCTTCCTATAACAACGAGCCGAGAGTTGATGGTCAGTGTGTAACGGCGATGTGTTTGCCTGATATTTTCGGTCGGCGATAAAAATGTGGTGAGAAAACAATCTGTTGCCAGCAAGTAGACACACCACAACGCACACGGCTGCATACGGTTGAATCATTTATATGCGCACAGCGATTTTACTACGTTCATCCATCCATTTGTTTAGTTTATTTGGCTTTTGTTGGTTTCATTCTGTTGCCGCCTGTGTCTCGCTCTCTCGCTTTCTGCCTCTGTCAGCGCAAGACTATGAATAACGAATGCGTGGTAAATGGGTGAGTGCTGCAGCAGCAGCCGTTTAGAGCCATTTGCCTATCTATTCGATGCAACCCATTCATATGGTGTGTGCACGATGCACTATAATCAATGTCATTGCCCCTTTAGAATGCGTCGTGTTTTGCATATATTGTGAATCCATTTGAACCACGCTTTTGTATCTCCACTCAAGTGAATCTTCTGCAGAAGAATGGAATGAGAATTGTTCTCGTTGAAACTCTTTTAATGCGGAATTAGTGGCAATAGCATGGTGCTGGTGAAATAATATTCTAGTCTCGCAATTGTGCCGGCGAATCGATGAAAACAATTACTTAACGAGATTCTCATTTGCTTAAACATAAACGAACACACACAAAAACGCTCACCACCGAAAACGATAGCAAATTACAAGAAACAGAAGCTCAATAATGATCATCAAAAAATATGTATACATGATTTCGTTTTGTGATATTGTTTCTGTTGTTCTTGTTTACTCATTCAATTCCGTTTTCGTGTTCTTATTCCGAAATTCCATGCAATCTTTTTGATCTGGAGAAATCGCATACCTTTCTCGCAATGGAACATAATTTTGAAATTTAGAATAAAGTTAACGAATTTCAAGCGTACTTAGAATTCACAAAATAAAATAATTACAAAGTGAAGCGATCTCGATTCAGTTAGACTGTACGGGAGCATTTCGGGAAAATTAAATGAAACACACAAACATGGGCACGCGAAAGAGAAAGAGCGCGAAGTCTAGTTGCCACATTTGGGCTGCGTTCTCATTATTTGAAACACACAAAGAGCAAAAAGTTAATTGTGTACAAGTGGTATTTGGTTTGTTTGCGCGTTGTTCCAATGAAATGTATCCATCGCGCTGTGTGCGGATTTCGATGTGATCTTTCATTTTGTTTCATTTCAATCTTTCAAGCAACCGTTCCAACTGTTTCTCAATGTATATTCTTTGTTCAATTTTAATCGTCTTATCGATTTCATTGATTTCTCGTAATCGGTTGACTCTTCACCGAAACGTACCTCTGATGAATTTAATAAGCATTTTTAAAGACTTTAACTTTGTAAGTGAGTGCGATTCGCGCTCACTTCCAATATGGTTTTTTAATGAGCGAACGTTTTTCCGAGCAATTTCTCAAGAAGATAAACAGCGCGGCAGCATTTGATTAACAACATTTTATGCAACTGCAAAACTGTTTCGGAAAAGGTTCATGCTATTGGCAAAAACTCATTTATCAAAGTTCGCGTGTAGACATAAGTATTTCAAAAACGAGTTGAAATAGTTCCAGCAGAGAGAGAGAGAGAGAGAGAGAGAGAGAGAGAGAGAGAGAGAGAGAGAGAGGTGGAGGGAGAGGAAGAAGGGAAAGCGACGAAAAAAATAAGGAGACGACGACGACGAAAGAATCTTTTTCGTCATTTGATGGTATTTGGCTTTTGTGCACGACTCATCAGGTCAGTGACTAGCGTCAACAGCAGCGTAGCACAAAGGGGGAAGCAGATCCACCATTTTAATGGGAGATTTTAATTATGTTTTTCTGTGCAACGAGGCGCTCACACAAAGCATGTCGATGGCATTTTTACAGGCAATATGGACACACAGCAACGAGCTCACTAATTTTCTGCAAGACAAATTAAAGTGCTACTTCATTGTTAAAGCCAAAGGCGATTCTTGGGAGCTGCCAATGTAATTGAAACTCGCAGATTTACATGCCGATTTAATTACTCACTATTTAGTGTGTGCTTGTGGCTCAAAATGAATCAACGATGGAAGTAAAAGGAACGTACACAGCTCAGTTTAAATCGGTTGCCGTGCTTCAACAGCTTCATTAATGACGCGCACCGCATACCTTCTCTAGAGATAGATGCGGACGAAAGACGCGCATTTCTTATAAACAGCCGCTTGCAGCGAGAAGAGCCTACGTTAATGTCGAGCCTATGGTTGCATGCCGTTTTCGCATCACACACACACACACACACACACACACACAAAACAGAAAAGAATGAATTTCAGACAACATATAAACATAAAGTCTTTCGCAAAATCCAAGTAAATCTCTTGTATGTTTTAAGGACCCGAGTGAAAAAAGAGTTTCTTTTAAGTGCTTACAAATACACACACTTAAAAGAAAAGAAAAAAATCCACTTTCAGCACCTTCCACAATCACATGATATAATTATGTGGCCTTTTTGACACCGCATCGTTTGACTAAGCACATGAATCTGCTGGATCCAAAGATCCGAAGCTACATACCATGTGAGCACTGTATACATCACGGCAGAAAGGTGTTGACGAGAGAGGTGTTGTAAATTACTTGCTTGCTACGCGATGATAAACGCGCTTAGCGCTACTGTACATTCATTTAAAGATGTATCATTGTCCAAATAGTAATTAAAACGAATCATGTTATATTTTATTTTCATTCGTCTTCCCATTTCTGTTCTGTTCGCTTTCTGCTCCATTTTCTGATTCTGGTGTTTTATCGTCTTGACATCGGTTAAAACACGCTTTCTTACATTTATTCGTATTCTTACCTGCTGCGCTCTATAATTGTCTCGATTTTCGTATTAGTCGCTGCAACAGCAACCATCCCAATCCAGTTTCTCTGAAATTTACACAATGATGTTTTTATTAAATGTTGCTGTAAGGCAGACATTCCTACGAAAAATGAAATGAGTTAAACATAAAAAAAAATGTTTTTAATATTTTAATGCTTGTTCATTTTCGTATGTATTGATGACTATTGTCCGTGCTATTCTACCATGTATTTCGAATAAAGTGCACCATTTCCTATTTATGCATTTTAATAAAACTAGTTTACTCATTCAATTTGGCTAATTGGATAGAAGCAACACGCAAAAAACAAGCAAGTACAAAACAGCTGTCGCTTGATAACGGCGCTGACAGCTCCAACAGAGGTTTCGAACGAGAGAAAGAAAGAGAGAATCGAACAATGGGCAATTTAAACCTCAAAATACCAAGCAACACGCAGGATGACATCAAATGTTTCAAGAATTATTTAAGTCCAATTATTACGATAGCAAATGTGCGGAAATTTGAAATCATTTCTAATTATCATTAGTTGGGAAATGATGAAATGCTTGGTTTATCAAATTTGCTATGATTTCAAAAGAAATGAAATATCATAACCATCTTCACGTTGAAGACTTGAGATTGAATTGTTGAACGTTAGAATAAGTGTTTTCAAATCATTTGAGCTAAAACTTTTTTGATAGAACATAATTTTAAATGCAACTTTTGAATGAGTCCCACTAATCAACTCCAAAGAAGCTTTAATCTCATTAAAAATATTGGAAATTGCAAAATTTAACGAGCTCAAGTGCACTTCCGAAATGAGCCATGTAGACACAATAATCATATTGATCATCTCATCCAATTATTTTCATCGAATATAGGCCACAATGCGATTGGTAGCAGATATTCGATTTAGCTATTTGTATTGCAAAGTGAGTATATATTATGCGCTTATAATTCTCTTCTCCCTCTCTCTCTCTCTCTTTCTCTCTGTCTCTTTCGCTCCCTATCAATATTTCAATTGAATCGAAATTGTGTAATTGGCGGCAGTCTTAAATCGATCATGTGTGCGTAAGAGTGACAGAATTTTCACTCACTTAAATTTACCGCATGACTACGACTGCCACTATTTCGCATTTCCTTTCAACTCAAGCGAAAGCAACCTTTAAGTCCAAATAAAATGCTTAAATATGCGTGTACCCATAATAATACAATAATGCTTACCCAACGAACGAACGAACAAAGCACACACACGAACAAGCGCACTCATATCTAATCGTCTCTCTCTCACTCTCGCTGGCTCCTTCACATTCTTTGCTCTCTTGTTGTTATTGTTAGCATCATCATATTGTCCGTAAGTGCGTACATCATATCAATGAGATGTTCATGAAGGCAGGCATTTCTATATGGTAGCCCGGGCACTTTTGGTTGACTGGATGCTGCTATCGCAAAATCAATGTGAAAACCAAACGCAAATTGTACGCAATACTGAAATTCATATCAAATCCATAGAATATAATATTGAAACAGATGGAAACGATGGAAGAAGGAGCAAACGATAAATTTCCCATTTCAATGGTGGAACATAGACAAGTTCTAGAGAGTGGCAACAACACACGATGAAACGGAGGGGGCCAAAGAGGTGAGGAAAAGGCAAAATCCAAGCCGAAACAGAACGAAAAAAAAAAAAAATTTGAAAAAGTTTTGTGCGTTTCGGTCTCTTTTTTCATTCGGTGCCGTCATCAACAAGACCCCAACCGAACCAAATCCAACCGAACGAACTTCGACAACTTTACACTAAAGCATTGCAAAATGAATAGAAAAAACACATAACAAACAAACGCATTTGCGTTAACAGACTTCTTCTATCCATCCATCCATCCAACCAACCATCCATGCAATAAATATAGCACCATCACCAGCATCAACGGCATGAGCGAAAGAACGAACAAGAGATGCCAGAATATCCCATTTAGCTTTTCGTATTTATACGTCGAAAATGTGCTATTACATGCTTTAGATTGCAGGTAGGCTGCGTGCTTATGCTTCGCCTTTATACCGATGATGCTCTCAAGATATTTATAATATACACAAATTCTTGTAAAATATGTTGTGTGTTTTGAATGCGGTTCACATCGTTCTGTACGAGTATGTGACTACCATCGAGTATCGTTTGTCGCTTGCTTTACGTTAATTTATATGAATTTATAGCATATCTTCTTTTCCACCGCCCGCTCGCTTCGCATACACTTTTTCCCCCGCGCACACAACCGCACACCGCACTATAGCTAGTGCTATGTATTTTTGTGTGTTGACGCGTCTCTTTATGCATCTCGGTACAATGGTCGATATGGATGCGTTGTGCACAATATTTCTCTTTGCTTGCCTGCAATTTCAAAGAATCGAGAAAGAAATGTTAGTGTGCCCGTGTGAGAGATGATCATCATGATAGCTTGGTTTGCTTTGGCTCGTTTGCTCTCACTACAAGTGAGTGTGTATTGCATGAATGAGTGAGTTTAGTTACCTTTCGAATGATATGTGTATATTTTGACCGGAGCTCCAATGTTTCTCTCTAACATCATTTGGGTGCACAGTTGTGACTGCTGCTGCTTTGGTTCTTTCGTTTTAATTTCTGTTTTGTTCCTGATATTACGTTTAAGCTTTAATTTATTTTTCTGTCATTCTTTCTCTCTGCCTCTCCCTTTCTTGGCGGCACTGTCAGCATTTTAAATGTTGCAAGCAACGAAGTTGTTATTGGGTTATTTGTTCGAAGTGTTCAGTGGGCTCTTTGTGGCATTCGGTGAGCGTTTGCATGAACCTGTATTTTTCAGGAAAATTTGAGGATAGAAAGTTTGCCAAAAGATAAAAGTGATAGGGAGAAAGTGAACTTCTGATGGAGGAACTGAGGCGAATTGAATGCTTTGCGCATATCCACCCAAACAATACACCATTAACACAAGAAGAATACTTGGCATTTTTGTGCTCTTCAACCTCATTCGACAATGTTTGTACTCGTACGAAGTTCATGTGCAATTACAAAATGGAATCATCTAAATTTCGCACATTTATTATTGCAAGCCGTACGGAGTCACATAGCAATTGTTTGCACTTGTATAACGTTTGTTGTCAATTTTGTTTTAGTTTGGTTGTGTTTCTTGTTTCTCTCATCGCAGATCAGAATTGGTGTGCACGTCGTTTCCACCTCCATTCTCATTGTCAATGGCCTTTTACTTGTAATTTGAATTCTCTGTATGCAGTGCGTGCGTTTGCAATAGACTTGCCATTGCCATTATTGTCATCGTTTATGGAAAAACACAAGAAATTATGGGGGAGTTTTCATTTTTCTCGTTTTTTTTTTGCTCTTCCTTTCTGTTCTCTTTTCTTCTCCTTTTCCCTTCCTCACTTGTACTCATTCTCATTCTTCCTACGTTCTCTTCATTTGTTGTTGTGCAAAAACTTCCTCCGGTTTTAAGAATTGTCCGCTGTGCTATTTTTCTATTATATTAAGGCTTTAAGTACTTACTTTATTTATGGATGAATGCACCTTTTTACACTCATTATATATTGGATTGAGTTAAAAGAGAGTGAAGGAGTTAACAGAAGGGGGAGATTTTATGAGCAATGTGATTTACCGATGTTCTAAAATAGTTGTGGCTTCAAACGAAATCAATACACAAAATGAACAGAGAAAATGAGTGAGGGAAAAATTGAGAAAGACAACTGAAATGAGATAATTAGTATAATTTTCAAATGTCAATTTAGTGCTGTTAAAGCTAATTGATGTTATAGTCATACCTTCATCAGTAAAACACCCAATTGTTTGTGCCAATAAAATGTGATTTCTAGTCACTACTGGAATGAATAACTTTGAAACAGGCAGCACAGATCCTATCACAATCCATCTATGATAATATTGAATTTTATATCAACATTATTTGAACAGATGAAAAGAGATGACCGTGACGTTATCCTCGAGCTGAATTTTGAATCATTTTTGACTTAAGCATTTCGAATCGCTGAATGTTTACTTTATGCGAGTAATGAAAATGACATCTACAATGGCAACAGTACGTCGAATGTAGGGTGTGCTGAGATGTAGCGAATGGCACAAAAGAAAAGAAATAGGAAAAACGCAATAGACAGAGAGAAAGCGAAGTGCCATCAGCCAAAATGAAAATACGGCAATTTTATTTGCTTCAGGACTGCTATGAATACAAATTTATGTTTGAATACAATATTAAAATGTATAATTCTCACTTGATATTCGTTTTATGTGCGCATAGCCACTTTTCGGAAACGCACCAACACACAACCGACAGAATCGAAACGATCGAGAGAGTGAAAGAGAAGGAGAAAGAGAGTGAAAATGAGAGGAGAGACAAAAGCAAAGCAGCGCGAAAAATCCAAATGTATGAGGGAACGGTAGTTGTTGCACAACAAACAACAAACAATTCTCATTATGCAGTATGGTATCGATGAATGCGCAAGGGGCGAGCAGCAAACTGTGGAACGAACGGATCCCGGAGACGACACAAGAAAGTTGTATGTGGAAAAATGAGCACGAGTACGAGCAGGATCTGCGATAGCGTAAACGTAATTCGCTTAAAATGTGGAAAACGACTGCTTTACGCTTTAACCATCATAATGATTGCATTGCATAGCTCGAGCAGCTGTAGCTGAAAACCGACCGAACAAACGAAAGACGAATGAAGCGAAATGAATACGAGAACAGAGAATGAAACTGAGTGAATTTAACATCGAAGCGTACACCAACAGCATTAGATGAACGAAAAATGACTGCCGTTTTGTTTCGGTTATATTTTGAGCGTTCTCTTGCAATCTTTCTCTCTGTCTCTCTGCCAGTCCCTCGTCGTACTTCGGCTATCCAAAAATATCGAATATTTAACATGGCGAGACCGTTTGCCGTGTTTGCATGAGACAGAGTACATGTTTTACAACGTACCATTCGCAATATATGCATGCAAGATGCTGTTTGTTAAACAAAGGGCAAGTGTCGAGATTATGATTAGACAAGATTAAATTGTTCTTTTTGGATGCTTGTACTTCTTGTTACATTACCTGAGACGGTAATTAAATTGAAATATCAATTAAGATTTTGACGCGCTGTTCCCAAGTCGCTGCTGGTCTTTTCAGCATTCTGCCCCTTTCATCCACGCCGCCAACACACTAAACACAATTTAATTGTTTGTGATATAAAATGGCAAGCTATTTATCGTTGGTATTCAAATTATCTACCGCATTTAATCAATAAATCATCAGGAACCAGTGAAAATACAGTGGGACAAATTTCGGACGATTGAACGCAGATGAATGATTCATTTAAATGTTCATGATATCATCAAATCAAAGTCGATCTATGGTGAAAATTGTAAATAATCAATCACTGTTTTGTATTTAAATGTTTAATGATCGCAAATAAAAACAAATAAATTGGGTTTGTTGGAATGCAATCGGAACAAATCGAACTGAATCGAAATACGGGTGGCGCCCATTGGGATTCCAACTATTCACAATCTGAACCATATAGTAATAAATTATTAACCAAATTGAGCCAAAATAATTGCATGACGAACAATAGAATATGCACATTGACAACCCTTTTTCGGGGTGTCCATTCGGAGAATACAAACAATGCGCCGGAGCCGTCGTTGATTTTCAACACGATGAATTACTTGACAAATGAACTGTCAGCTTAAGATTTCATTTTATACCCGCATGAAAGTTAATGGAATTCTTGATATTTTTTAAACATCAAAATCGTATTGGCTGCGATGAGAAAAGAAAAAAGGCGTGGAATGAGTCAACATTTCGATGTAATCGAAGGGGATTCACAATTCGATGCTGTGGAAAGACATTATGAATTCGTACAAGCGAAAAGAGACGTCGTGTTGCGCGCTTACAGCAGTCAATTGTCGCCGCTCTTATACACTAATGCACACCACTTACTGGCTTTTCAATGAAATATAAAAGGGATAATATTTATATATGTATATATATTGTGAACGAATGGCGAACGACATTCTAGCGAACTGTTGAACAGCATTTGATAGAAGCACGAACTGCTATGCTGTGCTGTTCTGCGTGTGCTATTTTTTTTTTTTTGCTGTGAGTGTAAAATGGTTCAACAATCTTTAAAGTTTTCTCTACCACTTTAAATGCTGTAAAACATCAACAACAATTCCTTCCGCTTTTATTACGGCAGCCGATCGGGAGGAACACAAACTCGTCATTTGTGACGCGAACCATGCGCGCTCTGGTTTTCGATGAACTAGCGGCGAATTGCTTCACTCAACTGGAAATAAGTCGTTCGGTTTATTGTTTCCACTGTTGTTTCATCGGTTTTTTGTTGATTTTCAACTCGCGTCACTGTTCTCTCCCGCTCGTTCTCTCTTTCAGTGTTTATTATTTGCAAGTTATTATGCAAGCAACGTCATAATAATGTTTTGAGCTAATAATAATCATTTCCATCACATATCGTTTCGATTTCAATGCCCAGAATATGACTGTGTACCTTTTTCCAGTGGCATTCTTCGTAACGACTGTTGATATGTATGTGTAAATTCTTTTTTTATCAAAATCAATGAATGACTCTCATTAACAAGTACGACTTCGACAGGCCCCTTCATGGCCTGCATTTCGATGCATTAAAACGATATGAAAATCATTTTAAAACTCACTTATTCCATCTGATTTATTGTTATGATTATTATAATTTTTTCATTGTGAAATGCACAAACAAAAGCATCTCTCTTTTTTTGCTAAATCGACAGCCATTATTCTAGATTATATCTTTGTTCTTTATTATGATTACTCTGCCTGCATCCCGTCGTCCCGTTTTAGTTAATTTTCTTTTCATTGTGCCTTGAAATCATACCGAACAAGATGTTGTTTTGTCTACTTCTCCTCTATCTATCATTTCGTTCTGTAAAGGAGGCAGTTGCAGTAACTTTTTGCTTTGACATGAAGAGAAAAAAAAAATACGCATCGACTTGGTTGTTGTCGATTTTCGATAGTTATGCCCCGAAATCGTCTTCTGGGTATCCTGTGTATGCGCGCACGCTCTTTCATTTTTTTTGTCTATGTGTAATATTACTTTTCTTTTAAAAAGTCATTTATTTGTTTTTCTTTCCGTTCCATTTCCGAAGAACACTGTCATCAGTCGCAACTATTTGGTGTTCGCTTTTGTTTGCCTCACCAAATCTATCCGTAAGTTTCCGTATGTCGATACTTTTTCGAGCTCTAAAATATCATAAAAGTAATTCGACACGGATCGAAGAGAGTGAGCGAGCAAGGGTGCGCTAAAGCGAGAGAGTGAAGCAAAAAAAACTTTTCTCTTCATAATTTGATTACGAATTTTGTTTTTAAATCACAAACGGAAGATATCAACGGCCCATTGAAGCTATCGCATGTAAAAAAAAAGTAATCGACAATTGTTCGTATATTCCTTCAACCACGGCCTTTCTTCTGTTCCTATTCATTTGTCACGTACGCGTCAGTATGTGATGACTTGTGACGTCGAATGTGTACGGAGTGAGATAAGGCGAAGCAAACGCCAGACCAAAGTTTTGTGAAAGCATTGCACGCCGTTCTCCCCCTGGAATGGACACAATTAAACTGTAAACACGACATATGAAACCAGAATGGAACTCAAATACATTGATCCATCCATAAAATATTGGCCATATGTCATGACAGCGGTAGCACGTTAACGTTTTGTTCTTGTTTCGAATACATTCCGGCTTTTGTTTAATAGCTGGACCATAAGCGTTGTTTCGGTTGCAATATACGAAGACCCAATAGAATTAAAACGCGAACAATGAAATTGAGAATCGGTTGAAACGGTTGCATGCCAAATGCGTAACGTGGTGTGTGTAGCGACTAGCAGCAGTTGAATAATAAATATTAATAAAGAGGTAATCGAACTGTCCATTCACATACACACATAAGCCATGTGCATCGCCATGCGTGTGACTTACTTGCGAGCGAAATTGACGCAAAGGAGAAAAAGAGCCATTATGCGTTGGGGTTTGGTCGTTGTCGTTTCTCTTCCAACTCAAATATCCTTTCAGTTTACTTTTTGTTTAATCTTCTCGGTTTCAAAGCCAATAAAATCGAGAAAATGGGAATAGCAAAGGCCAAAATACAGAAACAGAACCAGGTGCACAAATGTTTGAATGATTTTTTCTACTTGCGCTTGCACTTACTCAGTTGGACTGCATTTCAGACGTTGCCACTATGAACTTTACCAAGACAAATAATAATTTTTTCGTCGAACAGCAAACGAGCGGGAGAGAAGCAAGAGCGAAGAAAAAACTAGAAATTCGAAGTAAATAATTCATATCGCTGAGCTATGTTCGCGGCAACACACATACAATTTGTGAAGTTATGTGGCAATTGCGAATACGCATACAATTACAGCCCATTCACTTTCATAGCCAATTTTTACTCGGCATTCTGTTGTTTGCAGGACCAAGCAGCAAAAAAACGTATATTTTTATCTCTAATTTATGTTATCTTTCGTGTCGCATTCGCCTCATGAAGGTGCTACGGTGCTCTTAATAAAGTGGCCGTAAAAGTGAACTGTTTCACGGCGTTTCTGCGCAACTGATATTTTGTGGCTGTTGCTGTGTTCTGTACATTTGTGCTTGTCTTTCAGGTTAGCTGAATCGAGGAAGTGTATCTTCATGCCATACAGGAAAGCAGGAACAGGAAAGTTAGTCGACGCTTTTGCATACTATAACAATACGGTGTGCGGTATCTCTCGCTCTCTGAGTCTCGCACAGTGCGTGGCCATGTTTCATTTTGTTTATATTGTGATACAACTTGAATAGAAGACATTGAACAAAATGTCAACAGAAAACGTGTACCGAAATCAACCAAAATTTCGATCATACAATATTCTATTGAAGTGCCACTAAAGCTGACTTTTCGAATGAGTTAGTTTTCAGAGAGAGAACGAGCAAGCGAGCGGAATGGAGAGTCAAATCATAGATTGTTGGTGCTATTGCCGACAGATATGGCGTTGTATTTTTGGGAATGTCAGTTATTACATATATCACGGGTGAGTGTATATGTCGCGAGCAGTCAGCACAGACAAATTTCCAACATTTCGAAAAATCTACATCGGGGTTAATACACTTTTCGGCACTGAATTTGCCGAATGCGAATGAGCTTGTCTACTGGCGCTCTCGAACAAATTTTGGCAGCACACAAAAAAGGAAGCAAGTAGCAGCAGCAACAGCAACAGCCAAAAGCACCGTATCATTCGAAGCAGAGAGAACTGCGAATTTGTGTGTGTGCATTTTTTGCTAGCGGTCTTTGGCTGTTTGTTTTTTGTTCAATTTCGTTCCGTTTCGTTTCGTTTTCATTTGGTTTATTTATTTCAACAACCCTATGAGCACCAACGAACAGGATATAAAATACATTTCTTGATTTCGTGCAGTTTTTTTTTTGTCTTATTCTACTTCTGTGTTCTTTCTTTCTCGTATCTCCCTCTATCTCGTTTTGTATTTCAACTAACTGGCTGTTACTGGTGCTTGGGCTTGGGCTGGAGGTTCCGTGCATGCATTCATACGGTTCACACACGAACTGTTGATGGCGAATGAAGGAACGTACATGTTAAATATAAAGAGCGACAACTATTTGGTTTGAATGTCTATTGGTGTTGCTGGAGAGCATATAACGACCAAATAGCAGAATAAATGGAAAACCATCCCGAACACACACAACAACACGGCGGCGACGGCGACGACGACGAAAAAAAAATGAAATCGTATTGAAAAGCGTGAGAGACTCGAAAAGAAACCCTCTTCTCCGTGCATTTCCAAAGCAATCGAATGTTTGTGCAGTAGGAACTAGAGTGAGTATCGGCATCGCTGTTTTCGAGCTATCGGAATTTTTTGGTGCGACAGACAAAAGAGGGTAGACAATTACTTTTCTAAATGCACATATACTGCACTGTCTCTCTCCGTCTCTCTTTTGCTCTCTCTTTCTCTATCTCTCTCTTTCTCTCGCTCTCTCTCTCTCGCTCTCACTCTCTCTCTCCCTCTCTCTCTCTCTCTCTCTCTCTCTCTCTCTCTCTCTCTTTATGTCTATTTCCGCTGAATAGCTTACAACTTCAAATGCAGTACGACATGTAAATGTATATTCAAAATGAATGTTATAGCATTCTCAATCGCAACAAGCACGCTATTCTATATTCGTTTTTGCTGGTATTGCCGATGGATCCATTCTAGCGTTCGTTCATTGAACGGTCCTTGTCATCAATTCCACATATGTAATGGAGTTACATCGTCTGGTGATTGCGTTGCTGTCACACATTTCACCATTATATTCGTGAGTTTAATGGCAAATGTAATAAGTAAGTTGAAAATGAGCTCTGAATTCTGGTAATTTAAAAACTTACATATTCCATGCCTCATATCATGCTGAGTAGCTATTTTGGGTTGATACTTTTTACCCCATCAAGCGTTAATATTTAGCACATCTTTTGCGTGTGAAATACCATCTAATTTGTGATATTTTTGCTGAGAATTAAATGATTATATTCGTATTACTGGAATCTGTTTTGTGTTTTCGCTCCAAAAATTGGTTGATTTTAGTCGGATATTCACAACGAGTTAATCACAACGCACATCAACAAAAAGACTCATTCAATGCAATTTTTCCGTCTATATTTATCAGATGAACGAATTACACATCGCCGAATGTCGCTTCGTTCATTTGCAGCTAACACACTTCAGCATCAGTTCGTTTATGCGCAAGGACCAAAATTCACTTAAAACTACGCAAAGATTATTTCACAAACGTTTAGCTTTAACTGCAATCTTTTTGAATCGTTGTTGTTGGTGTTGCTTGAGGGGGCCAACAGAACAAACAATTTGAGGATTAGTTTTGCGTGATTTGTCTGGCATTCGGGGAAAATAATGCGGATATGTTTGTTGGATTTTCTCTCTCTCTTTAGTTGCGCCATTCACATTTCGTCTGGCATTTTCACCACCACCTCCACATCAGCCAATATTTATCTTGGAAATGTATCGGGAATTGTAGTTGTTTTGAATATATTTTTCCAGCAAATGGTTTTGCAAATAAAGCAATTACCACGAACACGACCCTAGTCTCACACACACACACACACACACAGACAGAGAGAGAGAGAGAGAGAGAAGAAACCAGTTGCAAGCGGAATTAGCTGACTTTTTTCTTGGCTCACTTTTGGCCAATTGCAATTCCATTTGCCTCGCACCATAAAGTTGTCTCCAAAACATTGTGCATTATTGTAATGTTTTTCTCTTTATATCTCGGGTGTAAAGAGTATTTTTAGGTTTTGGCAGCAACAATGAAGTCAAACTTAATTTGTACTTTTTTATATGTTGATTCCGAAGAACGGAGTGAGAAAGACAGAGGGAAAAAACACTTGGCAAAATGAAGTAATGCTATTGTCTCAAATTGTATGTAGATATTTTATTTTCAAGTTTTATTTGCCAACAACATAAATAATCATTATTGGAGATGCGAATGGATTGGGGCGTCATCCATGTATACGTGACTGATAGTTTCCCATTGATTTTTTTCATCTTCGTTGTCGTCGATTGAAAGCAGAGATGAACACGTGCCAACACTTCACTGTGCTCTCCAAGTTTTTCACATAAAACTGTTTGTATATGTTTGTTCTATCAAATCTTAAACAACATCATTTAATCCCAGCCAAAATTACCAGTATAAATTTTCCGAACGCACACCACATTAACGATATATTTGAGTATTTTGCCGACCAGATTGAATCTATAAAACATTGAACATTTATAAAATTATTTCGATATTTTGTTGAAATTAAATTGAAATGGTATCAGAACGATCGGCATTCGACAATTGTATCTACGCGCATTCATTTGCATATATTAACATGGCATGTTGAATCGTCATACATTTGGTATTTTATTGATATTTGACGAATGAAATGGAAACGAACGAGAGCGGTGAAAAAAATGCGTTCGCACGCGACCCAAACACACTTAATTACATGAAAAATTGTATGGTGTTTGCTGTAGTTTCAGTAACATTTTTATGTTTGTGTAATGATTATGATTTAGCTAACAAAACATCGCAAAAATTTACATTTCACACATTCCATTTAATCCATTTAATAGACGGAGTGTTGAACAGAAGTGAGCCTTAAATACACACACACACACACACACACACACACACACACGAGGACACAAGCAATATTCATTTATGACTAAATTATTGCCATAACTGGCGCAGCTTGAGCACATTTCGGTCAGTAAATATTTATGCTGGGCTTGTGCATAAATTGATTTTTCGACAACAGCACCAACAACTGAATACGGATACGCAATTACGATGGTGAATTAACTAGGAAGCAGCAGGTATCCATTTGGCTTCATAAAATGAAACCCAGTGGGAAAAATTGAAATACTTTTTCGAGCGCGCATCATCCAGCTGACTAAAAAAACAGAACGGCCGACAACAAGCGAAACAAATCAGTATCTTTTTCGAGCTCAAAGAACTAACCATTAAAATTTCGTTTGACAAATAGCCGAAAAAAAGACAAGATGAATAAAAGAAATATTACACACGAAAGAAAGAAACAATCAACCGAATCGGAGCCAAAAGCACACAAAAGAACAGAGAAAGCAAAGCTGAAAGAAAAACAATGATAACGTTGAAGTAACGAGGCAATTCACATGTGGATAAAGAGATTGAACCGAATAGAATGGGAAACAGTAAAAACCAGAACGAAACAAAAAACACACGAAGAAATATTTACTGGAACAAAAAAACATCGAGAGAGATATTTTTATGACATTTATATTGGATTTGTCAGAGAACGAGCGGCTGCATTGGATCAGTATGAGTGTGTGCCCGTTGTCTTGTTTTGTTCAAGTCGTCCAATGTTTTCAGTGTTACTGTTTTGGAATGTGTGTAATATTGTGTGCGCGCACTGTGTGTGAACGTGCATCTTTCAATGTTTATATACAGGAATGTGTATGTTTATACCGCATACACAACCAAACCGGCTGTTTTGTTGCGCCCAATGCATCGAAATGAATTTGTACACATTTAAACGATTTAGTAGCATGACATACACGGAATTGGTCAACCGACAGTGATATGTTTCCATTTTGTGTGTTGGGTTGAATGAAGAATTGGCCAGCAATTCGATTGTGTCGTTAGTCAATGACTGTTGGCCGTCTTTCTTTCCCTCTCTCTCCCCTTGTGAGCGTGTATTTGACATCGCAATCAGGCACAACATTGACTTTTGTGTGCCTGTGATCGGCAGCCCGAAATGAAAATATATCAACATGTGTATCAATGTTGATTACGATAAATGCTCAGCCAAAAAGTAAAACAAAGTGCTCAAACAAATAAATAAACACATTGGCCGTGGCTACCCTCTTGGTCGCATCGCATCCCTTTTGTTTATTTGCAAATGTCATTTAACAACCTCCCAGCCCCCCCTAAATACGAAGTACAACGCAAATAAATTGTGGCAACATTTCAACGCTTTTTCCCAATAAAAATTATACCACAAAAAGGTCATAGATTGCTTGCACACGGTATAATAATAGCGCTTCTTTAATGCATTCGAATATTCCGAATTGATTCCAATGCAGGCGAATAATGGAAATGTGCTTCAAGTCAAATGCAAATATATTCCGAGTTCCGTGTGTTGCAACACCGAAAATCCAAAGCAATCAAGTAATTCACATTCAATTTATACATTTATAAATTGCCTTAAATATTTCATAAAACCACATAAATTAGAAATTCTCATTGTTTTACAGTTGTGCCAGAGTTGAAATGGTCATGTCGTCGTATGGAGAATGGAGAGCAGAGCATTGCGGAGCCGAGTGGAGCAAGCAGTTTGTGTACGAAAGCTACACTATGGCTCGACAGCGATAAGCAATATTCGCTATTTAGTTTATCGTTTAGGAGTGTTTTATTGACTGAAATGTGAACAATGAACAAAACGAATGGAGTGATAAAAGCAAATGGAACACAATAAAACTCAAACAAAAACATTGACAGCATTAAATAGCGTACGGCTTTGTTTCATGCCACTTTCGAATAATTCAATCAAAGAATTGTTGTTCGGTCATTCGCTGGCAATCTGCAATTATTCGATGCTGCATCGATGTGGCGCGTGCAAACCGACAGTTCGCGTTTGAAAATGATGCTGAAGAATCGAAGGGAAATTCTCTGTGGTCGACCTGTGTGTGTGTGTGTGTGTGTGTGGGCAGCAGGAAATCAACAAATAATGCTCAACAAATAAAATCACATTACAAAATTTAACCAAACAAAAATGAAGAGACGAAGAGCAGAGTATCAGTAAAATATGGACATAAAAATGTGTTTCTTTTTCGAAAGAGAGCAAAAAAAACGTAGATTGGTCTGAGCACACTCGTCGGGTTATATAAAATGTTTCGGGGGAAGCGAACGTAGACGGTGTGAATGCTACAAGCGACGACAAACGCAAGCAAAGCCTTCTCAATGCATTATTCACATGTACTCGTTGACTCAGATTTTGTATGTCTCAGATCTCATTTTTTGCTGTTGCTGTTGGAATTGTTGTTATTGCTTCAATTCATTTTCCGTCCATTTTATATTCGTTCGTTCCCTTTTCCACTTATTCGGCTTTTCGTTTGATGGCAATGCTGCCTCTTTTTTTTTACTCTCTCGCCCTCTCTATCTCTTCAACACTTCTTTTAATGGTGCTAATGTGTATAATCGCTGTACATACGGTTCGACGCGATACAATCTAACAGAAAACACAACAAGAATTTGTTTTTGTGTTTCATTTCAAGTGGATGTTTTCTACATTGATCGCTGCCGTCGTCATCTCTCCGTCGCTTTTTTTGCTCATGTCTCACCTTTGCACACATTACTGTGAGTTAGCGATTGGCCAAAAAGGTGCATTACATGCTCGGGCGATTCATTTTATGGTTTTGTCTGACTATTAAGCAGATAATGGATAATCGGGTGAAATTCTTAGATAAAAACCAAAACAAACAAAAATTGTGCAAAAGCCAAAGGGCAAATATCAAGCAGAGACAAACACAAGAAAAAATGGGGGAAAAAATACGAAAACCTTAATGGCTGTAATTAATCAGAGACAATTTCAGTTTTTGTCTTAATATTTTCCAGAGAATCGTCCGTCTTACCGCCTTGGTTTGATGGTTGAAAACCTCCCGGAAACAATGAACTAATGTTCGGTTTCACAATTGCGAGAAATTAGCGTCTAAATAATGTGTAGATTGGAACACAGGATTGAATGTCAGCTGTTCAAGCGTGTGGAGAAAAACTTGAATAATTCATTCAATTTCCGATTATTCAAATAATTTCGAATGATACGTCGAAATTCAGTTATAAATTATATGAATATCAAACTACAAATGATACACTTGTTTGAGTTTCAATTAGATACGTATTGGTATATTTGCACAACTAAAATTCAAACCCAGAAATTCCATTCAACGGTATAATGATTTTCAATGCAGAACTATGAGCGAAAATATACAAAATCCTGTTATTGAATTCATGCTGAGCATTTTGCATAAGCAAGTCAACGTTAAGCAAATGAAAATATTTATGAAAATTTATGGAACTGAATTGTATCACTCCCGAAACAAAAGAATTCGTGAGCGTTTCATCTTCACGGAAAATGTAAATTTATTAGAATCGTCGCCAAATATGTCAGTGAATTGCCAGCATTTTTCATGGAATATTCGTTTATTTGCACGGTTTCTTGTAATTTTTCGTGGACATTTGTGCTTCAGCCTGGGTGCAACGGCTCCAACAGCAGCAGCGTTGCAAATTGTGTAAAAAAAACATCGTCGCTGCAATCAGTACGAAGATCACCTTCAATTAATATTTGGCAACAGTTACAATTTTGCATATAAAACGCTGACAAGAAAAAGAAACAGCAATTACGACACAGAATCGAACGAAAAAACTCGAAGCGCATGCAAACAGCCGAAGCAAGACCAAGAGGCGAAAAAAGTAATCAACAAGTCAGCCTTTGCGAAACGTATCCAGGGAGTTGGGTTATATAAATCTAATTGTTTATATGAATGTTATATGAAATCTTTTTAGAAGTTATGCAATGAAATAGTATAATCGTTGGAGTGTAATGAAATCGTACAGAAATTTGCTGAAAACAAAACACACAAAATGCAAAATGCCACGGCAATCATTTCAGCGACTTTTTTGAAGATGATTATTATGTTTCGGCTTTCGAATGGCGTAGATGGAAAAAAGTAACTGTTCGTTCACTGTGCAACGTAATAAATTTCGAGTCATAGTCAATGCCGACCATCTCTGTCTTCAATGACATTTAGCAATGAATATCGATATTCTGATACAATCAACAGACATGTTCATTCTATAAATTTCAACTATAAGAACCGTTTTTCGCCTCCAATATAAAGATGATATTTTTATCATAAACCGTAAACTGATGCATACAAATAAATCTGCAATCGAATTAAATACAAAAATCTTCCTTCGATATTGCATTTGCGTGTTAAGTTCTGACGACCAAATTCGAATTTTCTCCGCAGAACAAATGGTCTGCAGAGACATACCATTCGAAAGAAACGATTAGATGATCTATAAATAGAGACCGATGGAATGAAATTTGAATTCTCAATACACTCGATTCGATTTCTCGAAAAATATCTTGAATTTTAAATTATAAAAAAGAGAGAGAAATAAAAACTAATGTCGAATGCCAATAACGATCTGATGTGAACGACGAAATTGCGCACTCAAAACATTTGTCGAATAAATTTGCTGGATCGGTCGCACGCATAAACAATAGACAAAAGGCAATATCTAAATGACAGAATGAATGACGAGGCGCGCGAGCGAGCGAATAGCGACGACGACGGTGACTTAGCTAGAATCAAGTTCAATTATAATTGCATGTAGTTTTTGAATTATATGTGTGTACAATAATAACGTGAACAGCGAAGCGACAGCGTACACAACAGCATTACATTATAAATTGTGCGCCAGTGCGCAAAAGTACACGACACACACCGAGAAATAGAGAGAGAAAGAAGTTTTACATTGCATTCAAAACATAATACACTTACAATAAATTTCGCTAGCAATATTGAAATTTATTCACAAAATCTACATGATAGCGACGCGGAGCAATGCGAAAAAACGCAAAGCAAATGAAGCAAATCAAAGCACAGCAACAACTACATCAGCAGCAAATGCTACGAAAAAAGCGACCTATTGCGAGCGCAAACATGGAGACGGAACACATAAAAGCATTACAACAAATAACATAATCTACATCGACAGAGCCGAGCGCAGCAATGCAAAGAAACAGCCACGAATTAGGAACTGAAAATGGCAACAGAAAAAAGTACACACAGCTACTGTGGCTTTGGAGATGCTGCTGTTGCTGCCGTTGCTTCTGCTGCCGTTGCTTCTGCTGCCGTTATTAATTATTCATTCGAAATTTGTTGCTATACGTAGTCAACGTTTTTTCTGGCGACAGCTCATGTAGCTAAATGAAGTTTGCATAATTGTAATGATTTCGTTCGAGTGCTTGTGTCATTCGCTAGTTAGTGCATTTAAGTTGCGTGTGTGTTGGTTTCTTTGTTGTCGTCGCTCGCTTCCTCAAAAATCAAATCGACTTGAACATCTTTTTAATTTTAATTTGGTCGCGCCATTTCAAGTCCATCAGATGAAAAAGAAGTTCAATAATGTACTTCGTCACGGGCTGTTGGGTGTTTTTATTGGAGCGTTTTGTTGATCGAATCTCTCTCTTTCTCGCTTGCTCATTCGCTCGTGTTCTATGAATTTCATTGATGTGACCTTAAACCATGTACAGCTATATATATATTTTTTTATTGTTCTGCACGAAACACATTTACCTGCCTCAATCAGCACTGGCAATTCAAATGCTGTGGCTTCATTTCGTTTTTTACGAATTTGTTTTAAACAACAACGAAGCGAGAAAAAAAAACACTTATTACAAACTTCAGTAAATTCGGTGGAATATGTACGATCCAGCAAACCGCCCGTCGCATCAATAATAATTAATAATAACGTTGCAACTCCAATGTCGAAACCAATTCAAACCGAGAGTGAAAAGTATGAGAATTTATTGCTTTTTACTAGCTTTCATGCCATATTTTACACCTGCACAAATTGCCGGTCACTTTTTCTATGCAATAATTAATGCTCAACATTAATATTCATCACATGTAATAAAAATGAATGACGCACACAGATTTTTACTATAAATTGTGTGGCAAGTGATCACGGACAAAGGAAAAAACGTTCAAATGCGTTCGTAGACCACGGATGTTAGTCAAATTACACGACAACGCTCATGCACATAAAATGTCGTCACTCAAACTATATTTTGCATTGGTTTTCTTTCCGGCGATATTCTCTTGTTCTGTTTACAGTCCTTATCTAAATACGTCGAAATTGCGGTGCTCATTTTTTTCCAAATATTACAATGAACGATTATTTGTTTCCTACTTCTTTGAATGAGGTAATTTGTATGAAGGTATAACTATTCTTGAAACGAAGCATGTCGTCGTCATTTGAAAATGAATCGAGAACAAATGAAAAAATCACTCAACCAAAAAGGTATGAAATTCTCAATTCAACCAAAAAATCACCGATTTTATTACTGATTGCAAGACAAGGCGAATCCAAATACCTAGACGGATTGAAATCAATTCTCAAATCACCATTGAGCAGGAGCGTGAGCAACAAAGAAAGAGAGAGAGAGAGACATTCATTTTGTGTGAGAAATCAAAAATTCGGTCGGTTTTTAATTCAGTTCAGGTAGAAATTTGAACGTTCCTACGAGGAAAACCGAATTCCGTAGACTTCAATCACATTTTCATCGAGTGCAATTCATGCACATTTGAATAGCCATCGACATGGTGGTTTCTATTTGCTCCAAATGAATTCTCGATTCGATTCGTTTCTTTCTCTTCCCCCATCTCTCTCTCATTTCGCGCTTGGGATCTTAATGAATGTTTCGTTGTTGTTTTCCGATTAAAATGTGGAAATGCAATGCCGTAAATTCTATCAACCTCTTCAATGGGGATCCACACTCTTACTCACGCTCTCCTTTCGTCTCTTCTCACTCGCTCTTGGATTTTCTTCCATAAATTCAAAGTAGATTTGGAGTGAGCGCCCATCATGTGCTGAACTCTGCTACTGCAAAACGTTAATTTCTCTCTCTCTCTCTCTCTCTCTCTCTCTCTCTCTCTCTGTCTATTCGCCACATTGGAAAATAAACGTACAATCTCAATGCAACATCATATCGCATGTGAGAACCTGCATGTGGTTGAGAGTTTGAATGCTGTGCATTTCATTGAGCCTCCGGCAACATTCTTGTGCTGTTTGAACGATATGCAATGAGAAAAGGAGGAAATCCGAATCGAGGGAGAGAGAGGAGTTCAAATACATTCGGTTCTCGACAGAGTCTGGAGAATTCAAAGAGGAAAATAAACTGAAAATCTCTCAGCTCGACAGAGAGAAACACACACACACACACCAAGAGTCTAGATTAAATATGGTACTCCTATTATAAATCGAGATGAATGAATTTCGAAAAAGCCAGCGACTATGACAACACAAAAAATACACACACAACGAACATTGCCGACAATAGCGATGAAAACATAAATTAAGAAGCAAAATGATGAAGAGAAACCAACGTCAAACAATGACCGCTGCTGGATGCTGTTCAATGATGTCGATAGTGTGTTCATTTGTGAGGTTCTTTCTTGTTTGAGGTTTTTTTTTTTGTTCATGAAATTCGTTTGTGCTCAGATATAACGTTTCTAATCTGATGAATATTTAATATATTTTCAACAAAACTATCAGAGATTTGTTTTCCATGAAAAAAAGAGAGAAGAAAACCTGTGTTTCGTTGAATCTTATCTAAGTTGATTATAGAGAATGGCGCAGCGATAGAACTCCTCAGCGAAGCAACTTATTTTACGATGAAAACGTCATCGATGTACACGAAATAACTATCTTGGCCATCCTTTAAATTGAAACTACGATTATCGCGCGATTGAGCGTAAAAACCACAAAATAACATTTAACTTTTCGGTTTCAATGAATTCGTTTATTGCACTCGCACTCAGAATGGCACCAACAACAAAAACAACGTTACATTTCTGTTTTGATTGACAATGTTAATTTTCATTCGAAATAACAATGAACGCCCAATGCAAATTTTTGACCATGGTTTCATTTTTGTTTTTGTTTTAACAAAACAAAATCTGATGAAATAATGATTGTGAGAAGA
The DNA here is from genome assembly GCA_028476595.1 of Obolodiplosis robiniae. Classification (NCBI taxonomy): domain Eukaryota; kingdom Metazoa; phylum Arthropoda; class Insecta; order Diptera; family Cecidomyiidae; genus Obolodiplosis; species Obolodiplosis robiniae. The sequence goes on along the minus strand of CM052015.1, from coordinate 15,839,216 downwards.
GAAAAGCATTACGTAAAAATTGCAGCTCAGTGCAATGTGGCCCGTGAATCCAAGTGGAATAAGGAACTAGTATTTCAAGTCGAATAAGCTCATTTGTTGAAGTGAATGGCGTTGAATATTGATCCGAAATTGAGGTGAGCGTGTGAGGTAAATGACATTTCGCCGATGATGTTCAATTCAAAGTGTAATATACACAACAGCAATTTTAGACCATGGAAATTTGTCCATTTGCGCACGAATTCCTCTATTTAGAATTCTATTTATCACAAAGATACAGAATTAAAAAAAGCGCTCGGCTACAAGTTGTTTTGATACACAATGGAATTATTTTGAATTGCCAAAAAACAAAGTGCCGAAAATAGAATCAAACGGTCTGCAAACGACGTACAATGTCAAACGTGGTTCGCATCAAATAGCGTGTGCATTTTTATAGTCAATTGAATTTCGTATTTCGTTACCAATTTGTATTAAAATGAACAGTGGCAGTAGAGTAGACAAACAGGTCTTCGTGTTTAATTCTCACATGTCGATTAAATTGGTGAAATGTACTAATTTTTTGTTCGCCAATAGCATGAAATTTGCATGTTATTGCGTTGGTTGATGATTAATACCCGATAAATAATGGTCAATGCATCGATATTCGCAAAAAAGGGTCTTCACCAAGTCATTATTCTTTCGTTTTTTTACACGAACGCAGTACTTTTCAGTCAGTGCGATTCCGATTCCGGGTTGTAGATCGATATTTATTCTGTCGGACAAATTCATTTCATTCTTCATTGAATTTCTGACACACAAAAAAATGTATTTTTTTATATTTGATTGGCTAAAGAGCATGACCTAAGCGTTAATGCGTGCAGCATATGTTCCGCACAAAATGCGATCCAATGAATTATATACAATTCGGTTGTGGGGAAATCGATAAAAAACACTGCTTCTAAATGAACGTAATTTAAATTATATTCGAGCACATTTTTTCCTCTCATGTGTGCTTCACGGCAAAGTCTCTAGTTATGAGAGCCAAGAATAAAGGAAGATAAACAGAATGAAAGCAAATGAAATAAACAACATGAATAAGTGGTGAGGTGTCAGTTCTTTTACGGCTCATTTTTCTCTGTGAGTTTCTCATTCTCTGTATTTGCGTCTATCTGTTCGTTCGAAACATTATTTACTATAAATATTAAATTTGTTTACTTCTTAACGTCGATTTCGAATGGATTTTTGTCCGTTTTGCTTCCTCTTTATAATTATCTATTGAATTGCTTTATCTAACTCTTTTTACCGACTCACCGTGCGCACACACCGAGCTCAAAACGAGAGGTGGTTTTGTACCCGAATAGTAAGTCAACACATATTTATGTCAAAATCTGTTGTGGCTTTCTTGTTATTTGGTTCCTCTGAGGCCTAATTCTACCATTCTTAATGGAAATGTTTAAATATTATGATGAGACGTCTGACACCGATGATGGCAATCTGTTTGCATGCACAACGACAAAGCAACAACCGAAAAGGGACAACATACGAACACACATGGACAATTTTCTGTGTCTGTCTTCAAACACCCTGAAATGAATGCGGAGAATGGAACGACACTTTTGTGCACGGCACCGTATTCCATTCGCCTGTTTTTATGACATTTTCTTTCTCTCTTTGTGTGTGTTTGTCAGTCGACAAGTTTCCATTAACATACGCAAACAAAAGCCAGCTACATTCGACGAGAGAATAATCCAGCAATTCAACAGCGACGCAACGAAAACATGCAAAGTTACCGATTTGCCTGGTTTCAGATCACCGACGATTCTCACTCTCATTTTTGTTTGTTCGACTCTCTTTTTGTATTTATGACATATGGAATTTGGCCCATCGGTTGGTTCGTGCTACAAACGCTGCTTCGATTCATTCCATTAAAGTGAAGTCAAAAATCTTATTCGGCAACACAGTTAAATTGCAGTAAACGAAATGTCGACATGACTCAGGTCATTTTTTTTGAATCCAATGGAATTATCGTCACAGAGATTGCTGCGTCGAATCGAATCATTTTTATTGATTAAATTAAATTGAACTTTATCACATTTCATTTTAGTGATGATTTCTGTTCATTCGTCGCTTTTTTTGCGTTCACACCATTCAATACGAAAAAGGACGCCGTATTTCATTATTATATGCAAAAACCACTTAAATTTTAACGTACTTTTTAATTTGTACCGATTCACTAACTGAATTCACGTGCTCCGAGGAATTGACAGATCGTAAAAAATGTGAGAAATTACGAAAATTCACGCATATTATCAGGGAATCGCTATCGATTTGATTACTTTGTGTGAATAAACCCGGTGCAACTGAATTTGCAAGATAACTGTCCTACAGCATTCAAGCATGTTTGATGCTTATCACCACCAATCATGTTGGGCGGATGCGAGCCGTTGAATTGAATTTCTTCATCCTGAATGTCGAAGACGAAATATCCAAATTTCTTTGGTTTTTTTTTGACGAAAAACATACACAAATTGATAAATAGAAAATTTAAAAGGTAATCAGACAAATACATGTCACAGTTTATGTGTGTCGTATTTGTGGTTATAAATGTGAGCGACCGCAAGCCAAAGCCGCACAATGTCACTTGTAATTTGATTACATTGAGTATTCATTCAATTTTAATGTTTGTTTGCCTTTGTTGTGCCTCATTCAATATTCTCGCCACCTGATTCTATGACAGGTGTAGCGCGTTCAAAAGTCCAATCTTGACACAGCCGATTCAGTTCAGCCGCTACGAAATAATGTTGTGCAACGGTCGTTTTTGGTGCATTCGTTGAGAGACTGGAGATGAGATGGACGCGAAAGAGAGCGTGATTGTCGGCAAGTTTCTAATCACCAGAATTGTTCCTTGTTTTTCAACATTCACAATTTGCTTATTGTTTAGACTTGTTGATATGAATGTGTACACAGAAGGTATCGCTGTACTCATAATAACAACGGTTAACTGAATGAAAGCGATAAGAGACAACAAAGAGGCAAATAATCGAATCGACCAAATGCCGTATCATGAAAGCCGATGCACTTCTGGCATGAAGTATTTGTAGGACAATGAATGAGAGACGCGAAGATGATATAAAACGCGAAAAAGCGCTCTGTTGAGGGAAAAAAAAACAGAAAACATCTGTCGACCAGTGGCTCGAGTAGCAACTGTGATCGTCGTCATCGTCTGGTTGCATGGCTACTGGCATCAACATGCATTTACACGCAGTAGAAGAAAGAGAGACAGAGATTGTGAGCGCAAGACAAGGGCACACGTCGAAAAAACATTCTTTTTTCTCGGCACCTTTTTCCCTCATTCATTCGAATATTCGGTCATTTTCCGTATTAAATCTTGTAATGAAACACATCGTCGACTTAATCGATTTGATTAACATGCGTTACTTTTCGATTTGGATACTTAATACTGATGGCAAATCGTAAGGTAATCTTTAATGAGAATTCATGTTTTATTCCGTTTCCGTACTGCCGATGAGGTGTGCCCTTAGCCCTGTGTCGACACAGGCCTTGCACGCATTTTATGAAACATTTGAAGAAAGCATCAATTATCGTATTTTCCTAATCTGTACATATTATTCGAAATTGGGCGAGCGGAAGAATTCGCATGGCTTAGAATAAGCATTCATAAGCTGAAATTTATGTGATTTTAATTGGCTGGCTGCTTTTTTTCCTCTTCTTTGCGTAATGCTTATGGACCGAGCATTCATTAAAATTAATACTTATACATTAAAAGATCTTGAATGCCACTCATTGTGTTCGCCTGTCATCTCCACACCGTAATTGGAGGTAATCCATCCGATGGATGTCATCCACTTGAATTTTAACATCTTGAAATTTCAACGTAAAAATCAAAACACTTGTAACGTGAGACAACAAAATTTGGCATTCGCTCTGAATGAAGAAAGTGCTTCAGCCACGTTCTGTTTCTCATCAAAAAAGTTGGCAAAATAAAAAAAACGAAGAAAAAAACACCAATATAAATAATCAATTAACAATAAAAGCATTAATTTGATTGCTGTAATATTGGCATTATAATAAAACATAATGGTCGGCACACAGTTATTGATGACGAGTGAGGCACACAACCAAATAGCTCGAGGAGAAAAGTGCGGCGAATAAAAAAAAAGTTCGATGAAACAAGCAACAACAGCAACAGACAGTGAGCGTAAAATGCAATTGGCGAAGAATCGTGCGCGAAGCCAAAATGCAAACAACACACAAAGAAATGATTGCGAATACGGATAGAGAAAGAGAGAGAGAGAGAGAGAGAGAGAGAGAGTCAGAGGTTCGAAGCGAATGAAATGGGAATGAAACAACAAAAATCGGACAAAGACATCGCTGAACACTTGAGGCCATATGAATTCAAAACATTCAAAATTGAAACGAACACAACACACAACAATACATACGCGAAGAACTATAACGAGAAGTGTGAATATTTGTTTGGAGCTTTCGGTGTATAGAACAAGTGGTCGCGTGACAGTTATAAGCAGCTTACCTTCGTGTTTTACCTTTATATGTATATAAATGCAGTAAGCGCCACAGACACCAAAATATATTTCAAGTGTTATTTATTTCAATCGGATTTATCAGTTGTTGTTTTTCTCTCGCTCTCTCTTTCTCTCCCTCTCTCTTCGATTGCATGAAAATGCCAGTCTTTGGCAAAATGTGAAAATAGTGAAGTTTGCCAGCTCTATCGAAGTCGAGAATCGTCGTTGATCTATGTGATATCATGGCTTGAATTATGCACATCAAATTTTCAATCTGATAAGATATACAAAATTAAATCGCTTCCTAAGATCCAGCAACATATTCACTTTCAATTTTAATGCAAGCAAAGTTGCAAAAAGATTGAATGACGTCAATTTGAATAACGTAATATGCGCGCAGTGTGAATGATACATAGCCGCGGCAAGGTGAAGTTGAACTAATAGCAGTGCAAATTGTGAGAGAAACGAAGAATATGCTTGGCTAAAAAGCATACAAAAACGACAACAGCTTATAATGAATATTTACGATATTACTCGATAAATATATTTCTAACTGTTGGCATACCGTGCACATTTCTTGATAACACGCCATGTCAGGCCATGCGCTTTTTATTAGCTTGCTTTCATCGTTGCATTCGAATCGCTTCAAAACATCGTTTTCTAACAACTTTGAAGTGAACATGTTCGTGTGTTCAACATCAATTTTTCATATATTCAATAAATACTCGATGCGGAACCATTTTTTTTTTCAGAATCATTCAAAATATTCACGAAATCTTAAGTATAGTATTTCTTCGTTCCAGTTTTAATTTATTTATCGGAATGACTCGAGTGTAGCTTTCAACAAAATGCTTAAATGAATTTTCTCGCAACAATTTCTGTTAATTAACCGTTCACAATTGCAAACAAATGAAATGAGGCTACTCGACTGATTATTATTAACACACACACACACACATACACTCGACGAATAGCCGAGCATTTGATTTCTTTCAATACCATAAATAACCAAATCAATTTTTTGCTATTTAATTGTGAACAAGCACATAATCGAATCATACAATTCGCTTGTGGAATTGCGGTGCTGGTCGACCAGAAAAATAAAAAATTCAATTCTATACCCCGAACGCATTCTCGACAAAAGCAAATGACTATTAAATCGATATATGTGATACAATAAACCGCAATGAATAAGTAAACAAAGCAATAATAATAATTCGTACTGTTTTGAAGAGAAAATTGAAATTGGAATTGGCTATCGTTGATCAGAACGACTAGAAAAATAGAATTAATGAAAGAAGCAACAACAACAACAACATAGAAAAACGGCAACAACAAATATAATAAAACAAAAGCCCATCAGCTACTTATGGCACGACATATATCAATATGCGATCCGAAACCCAAAAAAACCCAAAACTCCAACTCGAAGCCAATCGAAAACTATATGGCTATACTTTCCGGTATTGAAATAACATCACGATGAATTTCATCAATAAAAGAAAGAACTGGTGAAGAGAGAACGAGAGAGAGAATAGAAAAAAGATATGCATCAATCTATTTGTTTAGAGTCGATTATGGTTTTATAGCTATGGGCGAATAACAGTCCATCGTTCGGCTCTAAACGATGATGAAGAGAGAGAGAGAAAAATGAAAGTGACTTGTGGAATTTGTGAATATGTATATTTTCTATAGAAACATCAGTATTCGTTGTGCGATTGCCTAAGTAGGCCAAGCTATGCGTCCGCTTGCGCGAATACTATACAATATGTATGTTCCGTGTGTTGCTTTTTTCCTTTTCTCTTTGAGTAAGAAAGAGAGGGAGCGATTGAGATTCTTCTGTCATTTTACATATTACTTGCCACAGTTTCATGTAATTTGATCATCGCCCGAATTTTTGTGCTAACGTCATACAAATACTTTTCATTTGGAAAATTGCCAGACAAACCGATAACTGCAGCCTTCACTGGCTCTTATTTTCCCGTTCGTTCATCGAACGGACATTGATGCGATTCAATTGATTTTCCATGTTCACGCGATGGCATTTTTCTTCACTTTTGCAAAGTTTGTTTGCAAAAATGGTGGAAAAATAACAATATTTTGATTAAAGTTGCTCATTTCCTGCTGTTAACTATTTCCATGGGATTTTTATTATTCCTTTGATTCTTTTCGTATTTATAACAAGCTGTTTTCACTCATTTGCAACACCCACTGCGAATATTTTACCAGAATGTATCTTTGAACCAGCATCTTGCCCGTTAGTTTCGCTTGATTTGTTTAGTTTTTCATCTTAAAATTTATTAAACTGTAAATGTATCTGTGAACGATTCGCATGTGTGAAAAAAACGGCTTTATTTGAGTGTGTGTGTGCATTTGAGTAGAGCGTGAGCGTCCACAACGAGACAACCAAACGATTTATCTATGCTTGTAGTGGTTTTGGCTATGTTTCTTCGTATTTCATTCGTTATGTTGAGCGGTTGTGTTTACGCTACCTTAACATCGTTTGTTCGCATTAAACATTTAACGTTGCTTCATTTCGCGTCAACGGTGTCAAGGTCACATTTATTCACATTGCGAATTACCACCGAATTGATTGTATTTTTCGCAGCTCATTTCTTTCTATTCTACTGCTAAAGCGTTAGCGTGAACACACGATTCTTTGGCCGTTCATTTTTTTTTTTTTTTTTGTTCATTGCGAATTCCGACAAAAAAATATGTTCACTCTCTCGCCAATTACATAAAATAACACATACATTTTTTGTTGTTTCGATAAATTCCATCCAAATTGGCTCGGTATCTGATTACATGAAAATATGTGTGCGCGTGTGTGGCCCAAATAACGGAACGATTTTCATATAAAAAGTAACAAATTTCATTGAAATTTTGATTTTGATTACGCATCTTTTGATACATGCCATAAAAGTATCGACTTCGGCATGACGGAAAATAGAAGGGGAGAGAGAGTAGTTTGTCGGATGCATAGCGTTATTTGACATTTTCAATGAAACGACATCGATTGCATCAATGAACGTCATTCAATACAGCCAGTTGCTGTTTGTGCTGCTCAAAACGCAGATTCGCCATACCAAAATCAATGGAGATTCGATTTTAAGAAGTTTACCTTGTTCATTCAAGAAACGGCCCGTTTGAAACGGGTTGACATCAAAGTTTGATTCAAAGTTAGAAATAATTGATGCAAACAGAACGCAAAAAAGGAAGCAACCACGACTTTAACTGGTAGCTGTTGGTCGGTACATTCTTAAACTGCAGCCAAACACTCGGTGTGACATATATTGCACGTAGAAAAAGGCAACAAAGATAAATCGGTGTCGTGATATTGTTGTCGCCGCCACCGTCGTCGTTCAGTTCTATGAATGTATGTGAATACAGCAAACTGGTTTCTTTTAAATGTGTATGCGATATTTTGTGCCGTCTTCGAAAGGTAATGTTTGTGGTGTGTTGCCGATTTGTGTCGTTAGTTCAGCGTTGTGTGTGCTTCTCACTTCCATTCTCTCGGTAATATTTTTGCCGCTTTGGAATGACTTTTTTTTTGCACAAACATTGGATGTCTGTAGTTGTTGTTCCTTTAACTGCATGTCTGAGTTGTGAGTTAATTCCAAACTTCTCCATTGTATCGTTGAGGTGTCGTGTGCGTTTTCATTGTACACATTTTCGATTTGAAACGTCTCGCCAAAAACACTGACATCGCATCAGACATTCGGCTGATCGTTATAGCATCTAATTGTATTTATTTCGATAATATCACATCGAATGGGTGAGCGGTGGCTTGCAAAATATCAGCTCTCTGCTGAATGATGGTTTGCTTCTTAGTAATTCATAAAATAAATAAAATTTATCGGTTTGGTCAGAGAGTTGTTCCAAGTGAATCGTCGGCAGTCGTCTGAATTTATTATTCAGATGTCGCATTTGAAGGTTCAGTTACATGCAATCATTCTGCTAGACACATGAATAGCCTCACCTTGTAGTTGAATAGATGTCGAAGAAAACGGCTTCGGGCTTTCCACTTGAATGGGCGATGAACATAAGCCTCCATTCGCTATGTGCGGCTACAAGAAATATGCGTCGCACTTGATTTATCGCATCACTTGTTCACCACTTTTGATCGATTGCATCGCCATGAAAGCGCCGTCCAACAGACAAATTTTCAGCGAAAGCGTCACCACAGTTCTGACATTTTTATCACCATGAATCGCGTTATGCATGTTCATTGTTTTATTCTTTACAACAAATCCACTATTTTTTCGACGAATCGTATTTCTTTTCATGGTCAATAGGGATATATTTGATTACAAATGGTGAACCCAAAATGACATGACTAAATAAACAGTAAACATTTCACTTGGTGCCCCAATTACATGTATTTTCAGCTGCAGCTTAACCATTCTCATTCCTCATTTATGCGACAGCGGTTTGAATTGATATTAAAATATATACAAAGTCATAGATTTTTTTATTCATCATCTGTACGGAGAAAAGAGGCAATACGAAACAGAGGCAGACAAAAAATCGAAGCGAAAGTGAGCAATAACGACTGGCCGTAAAATGCCGAGAAATTCAAAGTGAACGATGAAGGCGATATGCTGAACCATCATCATTTCAATTTCCATTTGCCCTCCCCCTAAAGTACACATAGAATAAATGGGAATTCGGTATCTATACAAAATGCTCGGCTGTCCACAGTTCTAGTCTTTACCAACAACAGCAATTTATGCACTCATTTGCGTTCCAAATCGAGCCCATTGAATGCCCGTACAAACCAAGAGCATATCAAATATCCGGTGCGGAAATTTTTTTCCCCTTTTTTACGATCACATTTATTTGAATTTTATTTGCTTTTATTTTATTATCGAAAATTTTCACTATGTTTCTGTGTGCGTGTGTATTTCAGTGAGGTGCACGTCGAGTGCAAAATTGAAAAAAAAATCAGCAAAAATACTCATTATTAGTTGAATTACGGAAAGAATTTGCGACTTTATCGCATTTATTTTATGAATGAAAGAAACTTTCATGGTTTCATTTAAATCCATTTGCGAAAACGTTTTGTATATTTGCAATAAAAATGTCGCAATTTCTACTCGACTGCTCTTTTCGGTGCTATCCAATGGATCGATTCGGATGTGCTAGAAGTGTTCTGCATGGCCGCTGTGAATGCGGTGTTGAGGAATGTGCGTAGGTTACTTGTGATTTTTCAAGTTGTGCGTGTCGCATTTCTCTCCGTGACCACGACTTCCAACGCATCATCTTCAGCTCATTATCATTTGCATTAAACAGTTGAAATGTTTTTTTCTGCTTTTCTCTCGCTCTCACCCTCTCCCACTCTCCGGGGATCTTTAAATTAACAAATAAGACCACTAAATGTTAATATTCAATAAATAAAAGCGCCCAACGGCATCGACACTTTTATATGGAATTTATAGAAAATCGGCGCCATCAAGCGTCACACAATAAATACAAGTAGATACAAAATAAACATATACAGAGAGAGAGAAAAAAAACACAACCACTGAAACGATATGAAGTGTGTAAAGCAAGCTTTTGCCCATGAAGGCAAAATAAGTCGCGCTGGTGCAATACAGTTCTCTCTCTCTCTCTCCCTCTCTTTTTATGTCTCTTCGCCTAGCCGCTTATCCTCTCTTTATAGTTCATATGTTTTAGCATTCATTTAAACCATTAAATGTACACACTCGCTCTCTCGAACACTGGCTGGCTGGCGCACAGACATTCATTCGGTTACACACAACCATAAGCATTGATGCGCATCAAAATGTACGTCGATTATGTAGAAACAGTTGTGTGTTGTTGCTGTGCTGCTCTGCTGTTCATGCCTTTTATTATTATGCTATTATGGTTTGCGATTTTGGCACGGCTTGTATTTCGCTCTCTCACTCAGTGGACGTATACGACAACAGCACTTTTAGCGTGTCGTGTCCGGATGATGTTTTTTGATATATGCAACTTTTTCCGTCGTTACAAGAAAATCGAATTACGTTTAGCAATCTGCGAATGTTTGCTTTTCTCGCAGCCAAAGCGATTAGATATTTTCGATCTATTGTTATTTATTTGTTTTTGTTTGCCTTCAATTGAACGCTGCAGACGATGGCGACGCTGTCGTTGTTGTCATCGTCGTTGCTGCAATGGAATGAGACGTTCTGCAAACATTTTAGGCAGTTCTCTTTTTTGTCCTCAACAAGCTCAATGTACAGCGGATAAATGGAAATAAGCCGAGGAGAAATATCAACACAGCTCAAAAGCAGACGATTTCAAATGGATTTTTATTAAATAATCGTGGGCTCAAAGGTATCAGCATGTCACTAAGACAAAAAGGGAAAATTTACAGGTAAACGATTGTCTTAGTGTCTCACAGATTAATGCAAACCTCTTTTCTTTGCTAATTATAATTGTGAGTGATCAATACGCCTGTGAATCCGGCCTCTCCATTCTATCGAAGTTTTTCCATTTCCAACCACCAAAAGAAAAACGTATAAAGCAAATTTTATGGGCGAACGAGCGCACATCAAAATGTTTTCATACAACTTTTATAATGTACTTAACATTTTTATATTCTCGACGTTGTGATTGCCCATAAACCGTGCGCTGTCGGTCGTTTGGTCTGTTGCTGTTAGGTTTTTGCATTTGATTCGCTCTTTGTCTTCAGATTCTTTGTTCGATTCAACACTTAATTCGTTACGACGATTTCGTTTGCTGCTACTTCTGCTGCTATTTCGCTTAGCTCGATCCGGTCTTGTTCTATCTCACACTCGCGTTCAGCAGCGCAACGCCAGCTATTGTTTGACGGCATTCAAACCGTACACGATACGTACAAATGGAAGAACGACCTAGCCGTTGACCTGTTTTCCAAGGATGAAGCAACGGTGTTATTAATTTGGATTTCTTTCTATCTACCTCTTCTTCTTCTTCGCTATTCATCATTGTTGTTGCTGTTGCTGTTGCCACTTTTTTTCCATTTATCTGTCGATTTGATTTCAACTCGTGCTGCTGGTGCTTTGGTTGTTCATTCGGTGACGTAGCGATCTTGCCTCTTGATTCCATCGAATTGGTGCTATTACATGAAAAAAAAAGAGCTGCAAAGAAAAAGATAGAATGTCACGATTACTTCATAAGCGCAAGCACTCAGCCATCAACGTCCACCACAATTTCAATCACACAAAATCTACACATATGTTCCACTTGACTAGCAATGACAATGATTTCGAACAAAATCGTGCAATTTAATCGAACTTTTGCATATTTCAATTCGCATTTCAACTGAGACAACATATTTTTCATTCTTCTATATTTCATTTGATGAAATGAAAGGAAAAAAATGAGAACACAACAATAATTCTGTGTTTTCGTTCAAAAATGGTAAAGTTTAAGCGCATGTTTCGGCTGAGCGCACGCTTTATATTCAACATTGATGGCTGATGTTTGAACGAACCCGCGAGCAATGTGTTGTGTATGTGTTAATTTGTCAAATAAACTCATTTGTCGCTAGCTGCAACACACACCGGCACAAACAATGTTAATTTAGCATATCTCGCATGGCTTCATTCAGCAGCGAATCGAGTCGTGTGTCGATTTATGTTTTTGATGCGTGTGCCATTTTCTACATCGGCACAACACACATTTTATTAATCAACTGTTAAATGATCATCGCGTTCGGTACCGCCAGACATTCCAAAAATGTAGCGCATGCGATTCGCTCAGTTTTTGATTAGCAACGGCAAAAAAAAAGACTTTTAATTTGTTAATTGACTTCATATGCACACGGAATTTGTTGGCTGGCTTCATTGATGTTTTCACTAAAACAGATCAAAACAGACCTCGAAATGTGCATTTTAACCACATTGATTTGTGACAGTTTCAAGTGTGATGGGCACACGACAAAACGTCAAACGATAAATTATTCATATATTTTTTTGCTTCAGCCATGTTTTCACATGTAGCTAGGAATGGAAAGGTCATTGTGTTGATGCATATTCCTGGTTAAAAATATATGATTTCGTTTTGAAATGCATTTCTCAGCATTACACCGATCTCGTTCGTTCCAAATTTTAAAGGGACAGTTCCAACATTCATGCAGCTTTTTCATGTTTTTACGTTTATTTTAAATGATTTTCTGATTTCGGGTATTTTCTACAGTTTAAAAAACTCAAACTGATTCAGAAAAATAACCAGAATTGTCACACAAAACACAGTCTGAAAAATGAAATGAAATTTGGCCCCTCATTTCATCGAATTTAATAACTTGCAAATCACTTGAACACCCTGAGAATCACAAGCACATATTCGTACCGCTTCGAATAAGTATTAAGTGTTTTCTGATGTATGTAATCCCAACTGCTCTGCTCAAAGTACATTGCACTTTGAACGCGAGGGCAGAAGACCAAAGATATGAACTGCATTTGTTGATAAAAAAAATGCAAAGAACGAATCGCCAATATGGTTATTGAATCTGTCGTAATGGGTGGGCTAAAATTATATTTTATGAGAATTCTGAAAAAGGTAACATTCGAATAAATCTCGAAATAAACACACCGATGAAAATGATGCACATCGTTCATTTTTCACATTAAATCGAAGTTACTCAACACCACAAGTGACAACCAGAGATATTCTCGTCCATTGTCCCGTAAACTCTGGTTTCTCTCGTGAACAATCCATATGTGACGCTCTTTTAGCGAGCAAAACAGTTTGCAGCTGGCCGGTGATAAAAAAAGCAGTCCAAAAAAGCTGGGAACAAAAATAACATAAAAAAATGTTTGTTGAGTAATCCTTGCGATATTTTTGAGCCCCGATTCGGTTAAATTTATTAATTATTCGCAACAATATGACATCTGACTCTCCTTTATTTTCGCACTACAATTTCGATGAACATATGCGAAAGAGGAAAAAATGTTGCTTTGCGACACAAAATCATTAATTTTTTTACTTTATTGAAAACATGCGATCCGAAAATTGAGTTTTGGTGCAACTTGCCCGTTTCATTTCAGAATATCGTTATTAAATTTGGCAAATATACACGTTTCACGAAGGTTTGATTGAATTTGGCCCGATAGAAGTGGCCGGAAATTAGGGTGGCAAAGCCAATAAGAGTACCGGAAATAACAATTGCATGAAGCGGACGAATTTTTTCACAGAATTCAAGGGTTAAACATTCTCGGGCATTAAACAGCGCAAAAGTTCAATACACTTCGAAAATCGGATGACTCGATCGAATGATACGATCAATGGATGGAAATTTTCGTTTGGCTCGTGTCGCAAATTGGAAGGCAAAATTCATATTTTCTCCGTCATAGTTCATTCACATATGCTTTTGTTTCGCTAAGAACCAAATACCTGAAACGAATGAAGCGCATATTGAGAGCAGCGAATGCAACTCGAAGATTAATTTTTTCGGTTTGCCAGCGATATGCAGCGAATGGAAGATACGACGGTTGACTTGATGAGACTCTTTTTGTGGCCAAACATGGTAAAATGAAAGATTGCAACAATAAATACCATGAGAGCAGCAAATTATAGGTCGCTTATTCGTGTGCAAAATTCGATGTAAATGGTTCTCAAAAAAAGATATTATTAAGTTTGGTTTTGTACAGCTCAAAGAACGGATCACCTTTCATTCGCCATTCTTTCGTTCTTTTTTTTCGTATGGGAAAAATTTGAACTGGTCTTAAGCTTCATTTACTTTACATCTCATCAAAAGCAAAGATGGTTCAAGCATGCTGAAAAAGTCAGAATTGTCAATTTCACGAAGTAATCATGATTAAGGTACTTCTTCTTAATTCAAAATCTCAACATTCAAAATATATGGTTGAAAGCATCTTTAGGTAAAGATTCAACACAAAAAGATGAATTTTCATTGATTTGATAGCATTTGATTTGTTTTTTCCGTTCAGAGGTAAAAAATAAGTCTTATCCAATATTGCAGTAAAAAACTGAATATTCGTAAATCGTCGCGTTTGTATTCGGAACAATTCTGTTGGAATTCTTAGACATCGAATTCGTGTCAAATCTTTTGTTACAGTTCGCTAGTGATGAATGTTTTATTCCTGCCTGCAGAAATAAAAAAAAAAAAATACCCACCACCTTTCAATTTTTTTAGTATACAATTGATTTTGTTTTTTTTTTTTTTGTTTTAGAGTTTTCTGCATAAATGTTAACTAATGATTCAATTAGTTGAAATGGTACAATATTTAACAACAGTATCGGTGTGATGAATTTCTGTATCAGGAATGATTTTGTTTTCTGCCTTGATTACCGAACACTGTTCAAATTCGTTGGTGAAAATTAGATCCAAATATATTCCTCTATGATTTGGAATACAATTGATTTGTCGCAAACCCATTTCATGGAGAGACTCGATGCATTTTTTGTAATAGTTTTTTTTTTGGCGTAAATTTGTAGCTCGCATGAAATTTTTTTCAGTTTGCCACTCGACCGAAGGCATATTAAAGTCGCCAAACACAAATATTGAATCAATTTCATCGTTTGCCATTTGCTTCACAGTTTCAATCGCTCGCAAATGTTTCATAAGAACGTTTTCATGACAGAACTCTCTCCTTGATTTATTATTGTCTTTGGAATCATTACGAACATATGATATGATCACATACATATTCTTCATTTCATTCAATTTAATTCTGGCAACCAGAATTTCGATCGTTTCATCGACCACGATCTGTTCATAGGGCAAATTCTTAATCGCAACTAGAACACCGCCTCTGCGACTGCTTTTATTATTGTTCAGTCCTTGTATACGGTCAGTGCGACAGATGCGATAGTCAGAGCACATGAGTTTGGAATTGTCGATTTCTTCATTTAAAGCTGTATCGACCAAAGCTATAATGTCGGCTGAACTCGAACAAGAAAATTCATGTAGTTTTTTCATTTTACCAACAATCGAATTGGTGTTTTTGAAATGAAACTCAATCAAACTCATTTTGTTTATTACCTTACTATATATACTAAAAAATGAATATTTATTTGAATGGTGCAAGAATAGGAGAGACTTTATAACGTGCTCTTCAAGGCACATCACAGTTTCGGAAACAAACATATTTCGAGTAAAAAAAAACCATAAACAATAAGCACAGTACGCTAACCACTGGTTTCGTAATAGCATTAAGCTATTAAATTCTCATTATACGAAAGCGTGATTGAATTTGGACGGTGTAAATCGTTGACTTATTTAATGGAGTCATCGGCAACCATGTTGAATGGATTCGGCGATAGGAAATTAATTGACGATATTCATCGCAACCATGCAAGCGAACTAAAATATATTTTTTCAAACTACCAGATTTAAGCCCACAACACTATCCTATACAACAACAAACATCAACATGTTTTGGGTCCGCACTGCACTCTACATGAGAACATTGTATGAAACTCTCGGAAACGAGCAATGGCAATTTCGACCGAAAGAGATTTCATATGTACATGGGAGTTTGCTATGAAATCGACCGGAGGGATATACCATTGCCTATCGAAAACCGTTTTTTACTTGATAAACCTCATTCGATTTTGATTATCCAAACAATGAATTGGTACGTATTTTTAAAATGTAGCTCGATTATAATATTCATTTCTATATCACTCATTAAATTCGGTTGATACCGTCGACGATTTTAATACAGTCATCAATTGCAATCGTCGACGAAAACAATCGTCCAACATCATGCGTCATGGCTTACGACATTGTATCTACAGATTTGTTTCAATTTCAGAAATTTCGATTGAAAAAAAAAAAAAAGGAATCACGTTGGAGGATCAAACTCGCGTCTTCAATCATTCTAATCATGACCGCTAATAATTACGCCGAAAAGACCAATAGCATTTTTACGATTAATAAACACGATATTCACAAAACGGATAGCGATCCATCAAGCCGTGTAGTGCGGCCTTATCACATTTATTTATATATATATTTAGTACTATGGTATATTTTATATGACTTGCATACTATTTATTATAAATGTTAATATTTGATTCATTTATATGTGAAATGTGTAAATAAAAAGTTGTTATCGAAATCGGATTCATGAATGTGTTCTGAATTAGCAATCAATTGACTTAATTCGTTTCACAATAACATGTCATACGGTTCTTTCTCTCGAGAATGAGTCATCATATGTTTTGCTTATATTTATAAGATTGAAAGTGTATTTATGTATTGAAAGTGGCCATAAAACTGGTTCATTCTTTTTCTACAAATTTATTGAAATGTTATACTTCTGCTAAATTTAGTGTATACGCGTGCATTTGATAAAATAAGAGTTCATCATGCGTTGATTCCCGATATTGTTTTTGCTATCATTATCAGCAACCGTATTAAACGGATTCGGTGGTTGAATTTCTTGCAAGATGCCAGCGCACTGTTGCCGTTGCTGTGTTATCTTGTGGTTTTTGTTCAACAGTAAAATAATTG
The DNA here is from genome assembly GCA_028476595.1 of Obolodiplosis robiniae. Lineage (NCBI taxonomy): Eukaryota > Metazoa > Arthropoda > Insecta > Diptera > Cecidomyiidae > Obolodiplosis > Obolodiplosis robiniae. The sequence continues at coordinate 15,822,248 of CM052015.1, read as the reverse complement.
TGAATACCGCAATCGAGAATCCAAATAATTAACGTGTACGCAACCATCCGACCACTGCAAATACTGCATTACCTAATGAGCTATCGATATTTTGCACAATTTTGTGTTTCAATTTCGCATCAATTAAGCAGATTGTTTTCATAGATTTAGCGATGATGTGTAAAAAAAGAGACACATAGAAACAAATGAAACCATGAAACTCGATATAATTTGCTGAGATTTCGATGGAACAATGCGTTTTCCGATTTATGTGCGAGATAATATATATATAAATCGCATGAGTGGTTGATGACTGGGGGAAATAATATCCCATTAGCTAGCACCGTTTAATTGTACAGCTATTGCCACATTAATCATATATTCACGAATGTGTATGAAAACCAATAATCGAAGAGAAAAAAAGAGAGCAAGCGCGCCATGGCGCACACAAAACGTATGGCGTCTGGATGGGTGTATTCATATTTCATGTAATCATAATGAATCTGTTCTTCCTTTGGCCAGTGTTGTTGTTGTGCCGCTGTTGTCATCGTCGAAGGCACGAAACGACTGAATGAACCGATGGAAGATTTCATACTTCGCAAATAACATGTACACATTTAGACAGGCGCTTTGGCGTTGGCATTCAATTTCCGTGGATACAAATATACACAGAAATTTCCATTGGACATGCACGTTGCGGTTGCCAAGTAGCAAAGCATTACGTGCAAAGTTCGGGCCCAAAAAATGCCAAGAACAGCAGAAGAACAAAAAAAGCAACTCGAAAAAATCCATAATACACACAATTCGGACTATTGATATGCAGTTGGCCCTGTTATTGCTTCAATATATAGTTATGTGAGTAGATTCTCTTCATTTTCTTCACTTGCACCACTTTTGGTCCTCATTTCATTTTATTATCGTTTCATTTTGTGTAAATGTATGTCATTTTTCTTCATTTCTGGCTAACGATTTGGTTTTTTTGTTGTTTTTGTTCAAAGCATCATTATTTTTGTGTGTGAACTTGTTATGCAAAAGAAAAAAATACGGCTTTCTAGCGAAAATCAAACGCCATCAGAAAACGATCAAAATATTTTTGCCACCGAAAATGAATTACGTAAAAACGCCGCAGGCGACTGCTCCGGAAGCCGGGGTCGGGAACGGGAACGACACATACACTGAAGCGAAGAAAACAACATAAAAATGTTAATAATTTACTAAACTCCATTGAAGGCGCTTAATAATTTACACATAACCAAGATCTTGATATTATCTCAACGACTGTTTGGACTAGTTTCCACTTTGTTTTCTTCTTTTTCCTTTTTTTTCATCATTAATTCTCGGTTCAGTTTGTATTTCGCTGATACTCGAAATATAAGCGCACATTCACTCGCTGGTGTTCCCCCCCTCTATACTTTGCTTGAGCGCCAATCGCACTGAACTCTCTCATTTTTCTCTCTGTTTGGTCGCAATATTGTGTGACTTTGTTTGACAAACAACTATATATATTTTTTGGATATTCAATTTGTTGTTGTACTGTTGAACATTTGACACGTCAAACACACATCAAACGTTGCTTTTTTTTCTCTTTTTCAAATAAATTTTTCTTTTGCTTAAGCATACGCTTCACAATGTATGAAAGTTTTGATGGATGGCGCATGATTACATCAACACGCCAAATTGATATCGATAAACCATGGCCGAAAGAAGCGGCCAACGAAATATAGAGCGTTCATGAAAACAAAACCGTTGAGTAAATAAAATTGAATGAATGTCAGAAGTTGTCGGAATACTTTCGGCGGAAGTTTTGGGAATGAAAGGTTGTGCCTATCGCGTTTTCAGACTAGATTAAGATTCATGCCAGTTTAATTGAATTAATCGAGTGGATTAATTGGTGATGAGCTTTTGCCGGCCGATTTGTGGTCGAGATGAGAGAATGGTTTTGGCATGAAAAAACAACTGAAAAAGTCATGACTTTTCAGCTGAAGCTGAGACGAGTGCAAAAATGCAACCCTTGCAAATCGAAACATTCTATGAAAAAACCGATTATTTAACATTCACTTTTGCGATAGCGAGACGAGCCAAATGCTTGACCAGGCGAGCTGCGCAAAATTTACTCTCGCATTCGCAACATTTGTCAAAAATGTTGTGCATGCACACAATAGTACCATTGTTTGTGTTCATGCGTATGGTTGTTTGGTTTTCATTCAATTTACACATAATAGCACGTATCACGTATCAACTTGGGTGTTTTTCAGCATTTGTGCATATTAAATGTTACCGTACAAATCGTCACAAGTCAATTGGAGTTCGGAAAATAATACAACAATTATATGGATCGGTGAATTGATGGATTTGAAGTATGCGGTTGGTCAGTTGTGGATTTGCCACGATTATACACGTTGGCTCATTCTTTTATTGCACTTGATGACTCCTCATTACCTTCATGAGCTGATTGTGGGTGCTTGAAATGAAAACAATCAAAAGCAAGTCCATATGAATTTCGTGCGTGTACCGTTACAGCGAACACACAACCGTAACACGTTCGTACTTACATGTATGTGCATATGTTCTGTAATCGAATATAAGGTCAGATGCCACACCGAACGAGCACAAAGCTATTCGCATTGAGAGCGGAGTGCGCCGTGAGAGAGTTTTCCTTGTACATTTCATTATTTCTACTGTGTGCTTGATTGTGGTGTTCGATCAGAGTAAGAAAAAAACCTGTTTTCAAATCGTTTGTGTTTGTGTGTGCTTTCGAAACCAAAAGCCACACAGAAAATCCACGGAATGTGTGAATGTGCAACACGTTAACAAAGTGATATTTCTGTTTAATATTTTCTTGCTGTGCACAGGAAACACACAATTTTGCGTCTTTTTTGCGCGTGTGTTCCGTTATTTTTCGTTTTTCGTGATCTCTGCCAAGTAAGTCTGAGGCGTGTAAACTGACTGGTTCCTACTTTTTTTTCTCTGAATCATTTTTTGCGAACGTATTTTTCCAAACGTCTAGCTCAAATCACTTAGTTTTCATAATGAAATACAAATTATCTTTCATTTTACATTCACTCGAATGTGGTTTATGCAACGAAAGAAGCTAGCTCAATCCACATTGATTCACTATTAGAATTCATCGTGGATTCTTGCAACCAAACGAAAGGTTCAATTAAGTTTTCGACGAGTCACGCCGAGCATGAATCCATATCAATCGGAGGCGTGATACTAATAAAGTGATTACATAAGATTGTGTGCGACTTTTTTTCCTTCATCGATGACGGCATTTGAACGTAGTGTCGACCGACACAAATGACGATGGGGAAAAATGTGTCTCGAACTCAGACAGAATTTATTTGAATGTTGATAGACGATGGTCGAACAATCAAATTCAAGCGAAAAATTTCGAGTTGCAGTCGCTGAAGCAAGAGAAATATGCGCAAATTGATAAGAGTCGACACTTGGCCATGCCCGATATTCCCTCATGTCTGTGCTGCGACCATAGTTTATGCCATTTTGTAGCCAAAGTAATTTATGTGAGCAATATTTTCTATCGGGCACGTTGGAAACATGATCGAGAATGAAAAAATGTCGAGACTTTCGAACGAGATATGACGCCTGAGTCTTCGGCAAAATGCACTGACGCCGAACGAGACGCTGCTTAAAGAGAAGCAAAAGAGAGAGAGAGAGAGAGAGAGAGAGAGAAAGAGTGAGAGAGAGTGAGTGAGAAAGAGCGTGCGCGCATTGTTTCTTTTTCTCACTTATTCACGACATTTTTTCCGGTATTTAAAGTAATGGTCGATGACCATAAGCCACTCGACTAGCGAACACTTTGAACAGCTACTTTATTGTCAGTCATTCATTTTATTTCGATGCGTTTGTTGTTGGCTGGTTGGCTTGATTTTCCCATAACGCTTTTCGTTTGGCTTTTGTTTCAGTGCGGAATATTGTCTTGCTTCAATGGTATCATTGTCGCCTGTTAAGATCGAATAATAAATATTGCTATCGAGAAGCAGAACGATAGCTGATGGCGATGATTATGGCGGTTACAATGAAATGGGACCCTTACTGCTGTCGTCGCTTGTGCTGCTGCTGGCATTTTTATTTCTTCTTGCTCTGCCATTCACAAACACCGCGCAGCGCTGTCCTGGTTCGATGGAAAAATAGGACATAATAAAATATATGCGTATCTAACGATGCTCTTTGGCTCAGCACTCATAATTTTTCGGCAGCAGGGATATGGTAGCAGGCAATGAGAAAAGGAAGGCGAATAAGATTGATGTTGAACGACTAACAAATGACATTGCGAAAAATTGAATTAAGTAGACAATCATAAATGCGGGTGTGTATGGATAAGCAAAAGCATTCACTCGCTCATTTCGCTCAATAGAGTCGAGCCCCGTGTTGTGCGCGCTCTATCGTTCCAACAATAATGTACATTTGGAGCGCTCAAGTGCACAAATCGACCTTTCACATTTACACATTCCATGCGTTTCCAACGCGCAAACACACACACGCACACTTTTCAGCACGATTTATGGGGTTTTTCAGATATTATTGATGATTCAAAGCACACAAATTGCCATTGAACACACAAACATGTGCCATGAACATTGCGAATGGCTCGTTATGCATTCGAAGTGTATTAATATTTGTACAAGGAAGCTTCAGCGATCTAGCGACACACACACACACACACAATACAATACAATGAATATTGGAAGAGAGAAATTGGGGACTGAGCGTCGTTAATATAAGCGATTACGTCAAAAAGCGAAAGTACAACGTCCATTTGCATAAAATACATTTCGTTTGAATCTTTTACGATAAATTTTCTACAGCGGAAACGATGCGAGACCGAAAAAGTTTTCCTGGCGTTACAAAATAATGATTCTTTGGCTAATAGAAGTTTATACTATAAGAATTACGCGATATTTTAAATGACATGATGTATTCTATGAGATTGAACAATATTTTCGAAGAATCGACATAAATGAAAAGGAAATATTGAAGAAAATGTACAAAATTCAATAATAAGTATAACCAAATATTGAGAACACGAAATGCGATGGATCATTTTAAAATGAAATTGCCATCGAGAAAACCGTTCAAAATCACGGCTTTTAAATTCATTTGGAAAGTTGCTTGTGGACAGAATGAAGAGATATACTGAGCGAAACGTTTTCTTTTTTCATCGTTGTTTTTTCAAAGAGATACAAAAATGGTCAATTGATTTGAATATGATTGCAGTTTGTGTTATTCAACTAGTGGATAGTTAGTAGTGGTCTGATACGAGAATTGACTGAATCCACGCTGCAAATTAATTCTTTGTAACCCTCTTTTTGTTTCGCTATTCGCTGTTTTTTGTTTCGAAGCAATAGAAAAGATCACAATTACTACTAATATCGTGGACGAGAGAGATAGAGAGAGAGCGAGAGAGAGAGAGAGAGAGAGAAAAAAAATGTAGATGGAGAAAATGTTATTTTTCCAACTGCGTATACTAGCACCACGAGTTTCGCCATTGAATTTGAGTCGCATTATCATCCATCGTAAAGCGCAAAATAAATGGAAAATACGTGGAAGAAGCACAACCAAAATGCGCTAAACGCACAGTGACAAATAAACGATGGATTGAGTAGAGTAGAGTAAAGTCTGTAGTAGATTGTGCTTATATTTCGAAACGTTAGCAACAACAGCAAAAGATGAGAATGTTCGCTTTTTCTCCCCATCCATCTTCAGTTTGTGGATGGGGCACAGAAATTTGTGAATATGAATGGTTCAGTTTGTGCTTTTTCCCATTGAAGTACATGACTAATGTGACTGATTCTAAAAGGCTCAAGTGCTGATGGTGGGCTATGGCAGCGGTGGTGACGGTGTTGGATGGAACGGTCGACGACGCATAGCGAAAATCAACATTCATTTATATTTAAGTATGCTCACATTATACGGTGGTGTGGTACAGCTACCACATTTACTTTTGCTACGCTTCATCTGAATGTATGAAGTATTTTGACTCTTCATTTTATATGCATTGATGGTTGTGAATTTTGTATACGAATTACACGTAAAGGATTACAAACTCTCTGAGTTCTTCGCTTTTCTTTGTGCATTTTTATTGACATTGGGTGCGATTGTTTTCATTTGCATTGAGCTTCTATGTTGAGCGTGTCAAAATATGCACGCTCACACAAATTCTCGAATTCTCATATTTAATAGTCGGAAAAGCGAAAGCGTTAAAGTGATGGTTAGAAAAACCATCGCATTCGGACTGCCACTAAACTCACTGGTACTCGAATCTTTTGCATTTTTTTTTTTTTTGATTTGCAAATCTCGACGCGAGCGTCGATTGAATCCAATATTTGTTGGGTGGATGTGATCTCAACGCTTCGCAAATGTCGGGAAAACATTGCCCCAGGAGAAAAGAATCGGCAAAATCCAAGACCATCGATGATTCGCTATACTGGTGGTAAATGCACCGAACAGATAGCCTCTTTGTAAAATGAGCGTCAACGAAAAGCGACGAAGAACAAATAAAATGTTCGTAATTTAATAGAAATGTATGTTGTCTTATTCCATCGCCCTTATGCATCTTACAATGGTGCTGGATCCAACAGCCAACGTAGCCATTTTTTTTTCATTTGGTTCATTCATTCTGTTGTTCGTTCTTTCATTTATCGTATTTGTCGAGCATTTTCGTTTGCCACATTTCAAATACGTTTTATCAAATTCACCAGTACAGAATATATATCTATATATATATTTACTTCTCGGTGTAGATACAAATGTACCCAAATATCCTCTTACAGAGCTCACCGTACCGACTTTTACGTCAAAGACCTACAAAATTTATATTAGATGAGTTTTATGCTTTGTCGGCTGCTTCGTTCGCTTCAATTTTCTCTTTCATTTCTTTTGTTCACTTTGCTTTGCTCTGTTGTGCTGCTGCTGCTGCTTATTACGCTTCCCATCCATTTGTTCGGCGAACTTTCATGGAAACGAACATTATATTCATCTATTTTATAGGGATGGTGCACAGCCCCATTATTGTTGTTGTTGCTGTTGTTTATATTCAACGCATGTTCATACAAATGAAATGATTTGAAAATAGGTATTCACCATAATAGTATTGTCAATACTTTTACAGACATTTTCAGCGATTGTTTCGGATGATTCCATATTTTGCCACTAAATATTTAACTCGATTCCGTCGCATTTACAAGCGCGAATAAATGTATAAAAATCCAAAATTTTCGTAGATATTATAATTCTTATTTTTTCGTCTTGTCTCGTATCGTTTCGCTCTCACTCTCTCTCTCTCTCTATCAATACAAAGTCTTTGAATCGTTCCTCTAAATTATGTTGTTTTCATTAGATTCAATGGAAGAGCGCGTGTTTAAAAGCATTCTACTATTGAATTTTAAAATTTTGGGAACGCCAAAAATGTGCGATTGTAGATTGAAAATAGACACACGGACACACAACGTCGAAATGGGGTTGAAAATGTTTGAACGTATCGCTTCTGTTTGAAAGTGTCGACGATGATGCAAGAGAGCCGTTTTCATGAGTGTGAAGAAAATAAGTAAGCGTGACACATCAAAACCGCAATACGCTAATTTGGCTACATATCTTTTTCATTTCATTTATAAATTGAAATTTATTCAGTTTCAGTGGCATGCTTAATCAACCAGCCTGTTCTGAAATACCAGCAGCACACACACATGAACGATGCCTTCCTCATTTTTATTCACCCGAGAAAAAATTAATTCATTAGGTACAATGTTGAATCATAACCAAAATAGTCGTTTCATCGAAACTCGTTCGAAACATTCTACGCTTAATTATTTATTCCCAATTGAATTGGGTCGTCATCGAAATGTTTGCGCTTATGTGGTGTACGAATTGGTTTACACTTTATTTGATGACTGAGTGTAGCCCCTTTTCAAATTTCCACTAAATTTAATCGCAATATTTCAGTATATGTGTACAATTTGCATGTGTACAACGGCAGCGCCTCTGTCTCATCACTTTTCCATATTCAATCACGTATCTCACACACGCGCTCGTCCATCAGCAATGAAATTTCTATTAGCATGAGTACAACATCGATTCAGCTAGAGAATATATACAAGGAAAGCAAACTTTTCGCACACATTGTCAATCTCTATATATGTGTATTGCCATGCACACATAGATATTTATCCATTGGCGTATGTCACAACCTACGGCATTAACCGGAAAGGCAGATTAACAGCATATCATACAGGGAAAATTAATAAGAATTTGTGTATTAAATATCATGAATTCATGCATAAACTTGTATAAACACAATAAAAATCATGTTGTACACACATCGAATGAAAGAGTAAATTTACACATCGAATTAGCGCACAACGATAATACCATCAAATGGATCTGTAGTTATTTAGCCGAAGATTAAGGAATGCATGAATATGAAGAATGTGCTTTTCAACGCCTTCCAGCCACGGATTTTCACGGAACTGGCATATTTCGGGAAAGCATTTAGTACCTCTTACGAAATTTAATTGGGACAAATATCTCGATCATAAAGTTAACAGCTTAGGTCAATTTTACGGTCCCATAATTTGCTTTTTTTCCAATAAATCACCGGTAACCAGAAGACGTTCTCCTGAAATCGAAAATGTTCGTGAGAACGTAAAAAGAACATTGTAAATAGGATAATCGCATTAAATCACATACAAAGTTATTTCATGCGAATTTCATATTTATACGGTTCGCGCGAGCACGCGCGTGTGTGTGTGTGCTTTATAATGAAAAGAGAAAATAACAGAGGTGAATGTAACCTTCTATTCACCATCCTGACTTTCCAAGGAATTTGCTTGAAAATGGAATTTATTATTATTTCACACACATATCATAGACGTCAAGAATGTTACATGTAATATTGATGACAAGAATGTTTCCTGTTTCACATCTTCCGCTGACTGTCTTGATATGAGAGACAGTGATTGTATGTTTTTGCATGAACATTGGCATTTTGGGGAGGAGGCGTTTTGAATAAGTTGCCTAATTGAAATCATATCTTCGTCTACACAATGAATTTGCAGGCCATCGCGTTCCTTTTTGTTCGGTGTCACTGCATTGAAAAGTGAGTATCCGTTCCGTAGTGCTGTAGATTGAAATGTCGAATATCACGGAACAAAGAGTTGAAAAACATATTCAAGCTCTCGGTTGTTCTTTCACGTTGGCTTGGAAGGCATTTTGTATGCAATTTGGTGCAATTTACGAATACTATAGAAAGGAGAAAACGAAAATTTTATTTATTATTAAAAATATGGTGTGTGTATGTGTTTGCCATCGCACTGAATGCGCTCAGTTCTCTCTGACTCGGGGTGAGATTGCATGCACACACAGTAATCCCCATAAGTAGCACATACATTGAATGCTAGGCACAATATGTACAAGAAACAGTGAAAGAGGGAAAGAGAGAAAACAGGTAAGAAGAAGGATCGGCACACTTCATCTAGACGATATTCATATGGTAAAGACGCAACAACGTTATACAACCGATACAATCTTTGCCAAAATTCAATTCCAACGATATGTGTGCGCTGGTTGCTTTGTCAAAATATATACGCACACATGAATATGTGGAATTCTCTTTCTCTTTTCCTCCGTGATGTGCTCGGTGAACCAACGAAAGCTGATATTAGATTCAAAAAGTAATGTTCTTTTGTTCTTGTTTGAATTTGCCCTCATCCCCAATGCATGGGCTGCCATTTGTTGGTGGTGGTGCTGCTGATTCTGCTGCTGCCGCTCATCGTCATTCATTCAGTATTCGCACTTTGGTTCTTTTGTTTTGGCATATCATACATGCGCACGTTTACGTATAATATGTTGTCATTTCATCCATTCATTGCCAAAATCAAGATTTCTCTATTTCACTTTCTCAAATGGCACATCGGTATCTCGTAACAATCGTATCAGTCAGCATTTGTGTTTGTGTGGAATAATTTGAATTTGTGCTGGCTTCTTTAGTCAATGGAGTTTGCTACGCCTTCGCCGAATGTGCCGATTTTTGTTTTTCCCTCAACCTCAACGGATAGACAACCCTTCGCCTTTCCCGTCTACCTGCTTCAACATACACATTCTTATTGAAAGAAGAAGACGAAAATGTGAATAAAAATATCGGTTGCATTGTTCTTGGCTTGGTGTTCCTTGAATTCTCGCTGAATCATACATTCGGTTATCAATTCCATTTATTTCCAAAATTTGACATGTGTTTTTGTGTACATTTTTGGGATATTCTCGTGGTTTAACTTTTCAAAATATTCTACTAAACTATTCATTGACATCAATTGAGATAAAATTTGATAGAATAAAGTACATTTCAACTCTTGTGTAATTCCCGGCAAATGTGCGAAGCTCAAGTATTGGCTTTTTTACCACCGAGAAAACCACATCGAAACACATAAATATGCAAATTTATAGCGCCTCCTGTATCTATAAAGAGAAAACGTCATGGATGGAAATGTGAAACGTGTTGCGAAGCAATCCTTCTGGAACTTACATCAAATATTTAATTCAGCAAGGAATTAAAATATGTACCGGCACGTGCAATCTACCACCACTATGATAACAACATGCTCTTCGGGGAAAATCAATATCAATAAAAATGAATGAGTTTTCTTTTGAAAGCGACGGTTGTGAGAGAGAGAAAAACAAATGAATCTGAGTCGTAAACAGTCGCTTCATTCGAATCAGTTGATTTGAAATCAGTTAGCTTGAAATCTGTTAACCTATTGTCAAAATGGGATGATATGTGAAATGCATAAGACATATCAATTTAAATTTTATGCTCAACGAAAAAAGTGAAAGCATGATGCAAACCATTTTCATATTGTTCATGAATGCTACTGATTTGCGACTTTAATTTTGGCAGTCACATTTTTAATCCTAACAAACAGCTATTCATTGTATTGACGTTGTGTGCTGTAGTCGCTCGTTTTAAATCGAGATCAAGGGCATAAATTTCACCGAAAAGAAATTGTGTTGCTTGTTTCGATTGCCATTCACAGGATATAAGCAAGATTCGCATCTGTTCACCGGTCTTAAATTTCCGATGTTTTCGTCTCGTATTATTCCCCACTTTCAGACGCACTCAAAATGTGAATTTTTATGATTGTGATGTGAGTGTGTGTGTGTGTGTTGTATCCTGGCGCTAAAAAAATAGGAGTTGTGTATTCGTTTCTTTAAGGATCGAATGAATATCGAGGCTTCGGTGTGGTTCATTCCAGCATACAATTTTTAAAAATGTGTTTGCACACGTTCTAGATTCTACGCAACCATTTTGTAGCATTTCTTCCGTTTTTCATGCATAAATAAATGCCTATGAAATAATGTATGTACGACCTTTAGAAACAATCATTTGCCAGCTTTTTCTCACTCTCATTCCTTTTTCAAGCCACCGAATGTACTCTGTGTGTGTGTGATTTTACGTTTCGTAGTTCTTCTTCATTTTGGTTTCTTTGAAGCCGTTCACGGAATATTTATTCGTTGAACATTTATGTGAAGTACGTTTGAAAATTGCTCGCAATTTTCGATATGAGAATATTTGGCGATTTCGACGGAATAGAATCGAGCTGCTGAAACATAGTTTCATCGCTTCGCTTGGGCAAACTCTTCAAATTACGACTTGCAATTCCATATATATTGGAGGAAACATGCAATATCGACTGCTGGTGGAACGATGACAGAAATGAATGAAGAAAAAATGAAAAACGAAACGGAAAAAAACTTTGCAAATTATATATTCTCAACTTGTGACATCACATTATATGGAAATAAATGTAAATAAATGCTATATCTCCGCGTATGGCAGAGCATTCAAATGGTATTTGAATTGAAGCTAACATATCATATCTTCTTATTTGCCACTTAATCGCTTTTGCGTTTTCAAGAATGAGACATGAAATGATAGAGCGTGCGCTCGACGACAACAAATCATTTCTATTTATATTCATTATTTAAAATGAGGCACCAAACCGATATTTTCCAAATTGGCCGTACGGCAAACACACTTTCTATATCTCTACCTCTTTATTCGATGGGAGTTCGAATTTGAAATGACGTTAATAAATTGATAGGCAAATGAAGACGCTGCATCAATTCCAATCGAAACGCCTTGACCAAAAAAAAAAAAAATGAATTAAGCTAATTATTGTTATTGACACATTTATACATCCAATTGTGCCTGATAAAAAAAGTGGTCATTCGCAACTCACCTACTGGCCTTGCTAATGAATATAACCATCAGGGGCTCAATCGATAGTGGATGTGCTGTAATTTGATTGAATGCGATCAATTTCCGTGCACAAATGATATTCGTCGAAATTTCTTTGCTGTTGTTTTCGTAATGAATAAAGTGAGAGATTGAGAGATAAAAAAGGCATTTGAACGATGTCATATCATCGGAAAAATACTTCTAAGAATAAAAGCTGATAGAGAATTTTTTGGGGCGATAGCATATTTAATTGATAACCCCACCATAATGACAACTAACGAATATTCAAAGAATTGTATAAAAATGGTTTAAAATTCAAGTGAAAAAGAGCCGCTAAAACGATTATATTTGAACAACGTTCGTACTTAATGTGCCACGAAAATTATCAAAGTGAAAAAAAGCGATTGCAATTCTCAAGAAAAATACATTTTTTCCAACAAATCTGAACAACAACCACGAAAAATAATTTTAAATCGCTTTCGCCACATAACGTAATAAACATACAAGCGATATATTTTAAGGCTGCCGCCGTCCATGTTTTGTGTCGAGGTGCACGAAATCGCTTGTTGGAACGTATTTATCAGCCACAATGACAAAGACTATCACACCAGTGCCACCGATATGAAATATCATCATCAGAGCGCACGGTTTCTTGTTCGCGCCACCACCGCCGTTGTCGTCATCGCTGCTGTTGCTGCTTCTGCCGCTGTCGCCGTTGCCACCGCCTGTTTTTATTCATGCTGTATTATTACTTGAAAACCTTGCACGCGGTTATTCACTTCACCAGAATTCAACGGCTACTACTTGGGCTAAATTTTATGGTTCAAATTTATACATCGAATCGTGAAGAGCATATATATTTGTTTGTTGTTTGTCGCAATTTTTTTTCTCTTTCTCTCGTTTCTTCCACATTTCTTTTGCATCGCTTTCGTTATACGGTCTTATCGTTACGTATTATTTAAAGGATAGGGAAAAAAGTCCATGAATGCTCCATAACAAAGAGTTCCAAAACAAATCGTTGTCCATCGATTACTTACTTCATCTACATAAATTTATGCGGAGACGTGTATCTCGCATATAGATCTCTCGTTGAAATGGCTCGTCTAATCCATAAACAACGAGCGACAGCGATGCATGGAACAGGTAAGCAATTAAATCTTGTAAAATGACACCACTTCGCCGAGAAGGGGTTCGAGCACAAGAAACGCAATTGTTAAACACTTATTTATTACAATATCTTAAAAATTATTATTCAGCATTATTTTCATTGTACACGCAGCAATTTCGACTGCAAAGTGTGTCCAGTGAAATTGAATCGGCAAGCGCGGCGCGAAATAGATGCGTGTGTGCGTCCATGAGAGAGTCTATTGCTCTCGCACTCTCCCGATAGCCCGCGCGGTCGCACACACTCATCGGAATCGTATCAATTTGGCTGCTCTTTTCAAGGATCATCGTACGGATTATAATTTTTTACATAATACAAAACGGTAACCACACATATGCTGGCTAGCGACAATAGGCTCAAAATGCGGACAAGACGAAAACCATTGTATCGTCAATTCTGGGTCCACATTCAATCGTTTGTCTTCTCTCTCCTCTCATTCTATCTTTTGAATTTATCTGCATTTCACGAAACAGACGCCAATTCATCCAGCCAAAAAAGAACGATTGAATGAGAAAAAAAAACAGCAACTCGCTTTGGTATTTCTTCAGACTTAAGAGGAGGCTAATGATCTTCTGTGCTATGTACACACAAAAGAGCGCAACATTTTTGATCCGGGTGATTAATTGTAGTTTTGGCTGGCATAAAACTCCAACTTTGTAGAGCATGAGCTATTTGAGATATAAACGACGAAACAGAAAGCCGCGCGCCGACAACAACACAAAAACACGAATAAATTGTGAGCTTACAATTCTCCATCACAGCCCGAATGACATACCAAATTTTTTCGTCCATATTATGAGCAAAGTTTTTAACCGATTTTCATTTGACATTTTATCAATAAATTTGCGTCTTTGCTCAAGGTCTTTTTATTTTGGATTCACTTTCGTCACCAAGTGAGAATGCGACGGCTCGGGTTAACCAAGAGAATCGAAAAAAAACCATTATTTGCCTCATCGACATGTATTTAATATCCAAATTGATTGTGTCATACGTCCGATACATCGGCTGAATGACTGATTTAAGTTATTTCCTTTCATAAAAGAGCGTTCATCGGTAATATCTGTCTAAATATACACAACCGTTTTATTTTCTTTTGTGCATCGTTTACGATCTCAATGACATCTAAAGAGTGAACGAACGCCGCAAACGGCTTCGCACCGCGCTATCAACAGCCGAAAAATCGTGCATTTTTTCCGTTCCCATACAAAAGCATTGACGCAGTAAGCGCTCATTTGAAAAATGCTTTGCGACACCAATTACTGTTATATACACAACTTATCAGTCGCTCTAGATCGGTCTTAACCTAAAACAAAGAAAAAAAATAAGTGTATAATGTTAATGTGCGTCTTATTTATTAATAACGTATGAAAAAGTTTGGTTGCAAAGTGTAGTTTAATAACGCCTTATTCTCTATCTGTCTGTCTCTGTCTCGCTTGAAATATCGATTCCATTACATTTTTTGAACCGTTCAATGATTTAAGTTATACCTGGTGTAATTTGGCATTGTCAGTGTCGTTGTGCTGCTTAAAAATGTTATCATTGGTATTGGCTTGTTTCATTGAGAAGTGACACCGATTGACATTGACCTCATTGAATTTGTCATCGATGCGGGAAAGTGTGCGATGTATGATTCTGTGTATGTGTGTGTGTGCGTGTCTGCCAGGAAAAAACGATATAAGCTATACCGCGGGCGCAATCTTTTCGACCAAATTTCGACATTTCAGCCGAAACAATTTCAAAGTTTATATCGAATAGTTCAGCCATGATTTGCACTCCCTAATTAGTTAATTAACTGTGCGCTTTCGTTAAATTCATGTTCCACCATTCTCCAATCATTTCAATTTATATTGATAAATGGCGTCGATTCGGAAAGTCTTTGCCGATATTAAATCATGCAAAGCCCATGAATTATTCGTCTCGTTCAGCTATGTAATCGAATCAGTGTGCTTCCGCATTTGGAAATTTTTCGCTGTATGCGAACGAAAACCACTTAATAAATCGGTATTGCATTAAGAGAAAGGGAGAGAGAGAGAGCATACTTTTGTTACCATTTCATGAATAAGTGAAACTTGTTTTTGATTAGTAAACCGAAAACTTGCCAGCCCGTCAACAGTGAGAGATAAAGATGCATTTGCATGGTGGAGAGTGTACATCGGTCTCTCTCTCTCTCTCTCTCCCTTTGTGTGTGTGTGTGTATTTTTGCTTGTACGTTCCTTTTGTTTTGAAATTATACAATTTACATTGCGGCATACCATTGTACCCGTCATCGCTCTCTGATATTTATGCAATCGCTGCTCCCATGCAAATCAAAACTTTGCTCACATTGAACGCGAGCACTAGATTTTCCAAATGCATTCCAACACACAATTTTTGTTTCAGCAGAAACACCAACCAGAGAGGAAAGCATCCAAATACTGTAAACGCTTTGCATTCTAAAATTAAATATGACACAAATTAATTTGAAATAAATTACGGTGTCGTTTGCAATAGTCAAGCAGGCGCGCGATTTGCCGCGCTCGCGCATTTGCCAGCAATTTAACTTATTACATGCATCATTCTTTTCGTGCTGATTTCGATTTAACAACTCTTTTCATCAGCCCATCGCATTGCCAATCTAATTTGCACGATGAATTTCGCATAATAAATTCAAAAATAAATTTTGTTTGAAGCAAAAATAGAATCACACACACACACATACACACACTGAGAGCGAGAGAGAGGAAGGGAGTGTGATGTCGGTTTGCACAGTGCCGTCAGTGCTGCCGCCGATGCTTGATCGTTGACAGCAAAGCAAACACCAAAAATAAATGCAAATAATTACAATTTACATATAAATTACACTTGAATCCTAAAGATGTCATCAATTTTCTCACATTGTTTTGTATGATGCCGAGCAAATGGCAGAGGAATTAGCCTGAGATTGATATGTTTAATCACACACATACACAAATATACTTACGGCTCAATTCTCAACGGCGCACTCGTCGGGTAGGTTGAAAGGCTAAAAAATGCTGTAAACAGAAAGCAAGCGAATTCCAAAATCGAAATACGATGTGCAAAATCGGTATAATGTACGGCGAGTACAGCGTCTATAATTAGATCGTCAAAATAAAACTGGTTTGAACATTTTTGTGCGCTTCAAGTACCAACGTCAGGCCGATTACACTTGGTGCCATTGCTGATAAACGGGTAAATATCAAATCAAAATGAACAATTGCACGTTGTATCGAATTAGCATTAAAATTAACACACAACATTCAATTTGAATCGGCTTCATAAACCGTACGATATTTTCACAACTAATTTCACAAATAAATATTCGCTCTTTTGAAGTTCCTAAATAGTCCAAAAATAGAGTGCACATCGGCCGCAATTGGCACACGGTGTATCTATTGCTGAAATGATCTTCTTGCAAATCATCAGATAATAAAACGGCGGCTATGGATTGATGCGGCCAAGTCGTTTCGCGCATTTTTCATGAAATAGAGAAAGTGATTGGGTAGCTACAAAAAAACAATTGAATTGAAATTTACGAGAAAATCATAGATTCGCAACGAAATTACCGTTCAACATATACACACAGACAAAAAATACATTGACGTTTTTATACAAAAAATTCCTTTGGCTGTTTTTACTACTCGCGTTCGATCAAACAATGTGTGAACAATAGAAAATCTATTTGACGAGATGACGCACCTAAATTTGTTGTATCTGAACCGCGCTAGTGGCTGTTGCTTTCATCTTTTCTCTTCGAATGTTCATGTACGATTTAGACTGTCGTCTCGGTCGATTTATTTGCGCTTGGGATTGTGTATAGAAGTCGAACGAATTATCTTGGCTTGACTTGATGGCTTTCATTGCTTGCAATTTTTTTCTATTTTTACCGTCCTTTCGATTCCAAAAATACATTACAACGAGACGAGATAATCAATCGCATAATTAAAATAAACGGTACTCACAACCGTCGAATTTTACGAACACCGCACACAATTCGATGCCGAATAATTCGTAAATCCACTAGAATTACACTTGAATGTGAATTGAGAATTTCTACACATTGTCGATTGTTGATTTTACTGTTTCACATAGTTTATTTCAGCTACAATAATTGTGTATGGTTGTTTTTTTCTTTCATTTCGAGAAATGTCTAAGGAAAAAAGCACTTCATAATTGCGCACCAAAGAGCGAAGTGAAGCAATAAAAACAAACATATTAAGCGCATTTTTAAGTGAAATAGACCGCAAAGAAAAAGTCACTTGGAACAGCGATAAATTAGCATTTAAGAAGCAGCAAATTTCATATGATCGCCTTCAATTCGCTGACGTGCTTTGAAAAATATGTGTCTCTCCCCCCTTTCTTTCCCTCGTGTGCATTGCCAATCAATAAGTCATTTTGATTTGGTGAACAACAAATAATGTGTACTGCATTTTTTTTCTTTCTATCATTCATCCTCTCGGTGATTTTTATTTAAAATTTCTGGGACCATTTGTTGTAGTCGGTCACAAACCTATCAGTTGCGGTGTTTCCGACACCGTAGAAGAAAAAACCTCTTTAGTCAACAAACCGAAGGGGAATTCACTTACGAATACAAAAGGCACGAAGAAACAAACGACAGCTAAAATTGCACTATAGTCGTTGAACAAGCGACCAACGAGGGACAGAGAGAGAGAGAGAGAGTGAGATCTTCAAACGACCGAATCATGACCGCTACTGATTGGGTCAAAAAGGAACAGTTGCTTATTTCGATTCGATAGACGGGCTCAAACCTTTTTATCCCTTCATTCTTTCTTCTATCCAATTTACTCTATGTAACAACATCTAATTGCAATGACAGCAAACATTTTGTTGCCGAGCAAGAATCCATATTTGGCTAAATTCTGCGCAAACAAAAGAAAAAGAGAGAAAAAGGGCAAACGAACGCACAAAAATCCATGAACACTCTACTACACACATTTTGCAAATACATGCACATTTTAATGTGTTGCTTTGATCTTACGTTTCGAATTTTGGACAAACGAAAATAACAAATATTTTTATTTAATTTTCGCTCCTTTTATCAGTTGATTATTGCTGACTTTCGGTGTTCGACAACCTATATGTTGTTTTTTTGGGTGCTGTTACTACTTAGCTACCGTCGTACGGCTTGCTAATTTTGCGTTGATATGTCTTTTCGCTCAGCCTGCAGTCTTTTTTACGTTTGCGTCGATAATGTTTGATTCCATTCGCTGTTTACAAGCTCACAACACCCAGAGAGAGAAAACACAATATTAGCCCACTCTGCTAATTGCATACGGCAAATTTGACGAGAAAAACCAACGAAAACAAGCCACGAGCGAAACCATTTTTTTCCGAAGACTCGAAAATGCTATTAGCATTATCTCGGCAATTTGTTTGAAACTGATGCTAAACACGGATCGAATTAATTTTAACAGCGGAATCTTGAGTAAAAACATATTTTTTTCATCGATTAAATCGCTATGAAATGTCAAGGGAATCGCTTAAAATAGAATGAAACTGAAGAGAATAACACCACTCGATCAATTTGCAATCGTAAAATTCGAATTATGCAAACAATTATCAGTCATTCCGAAAGTTGATATAGAATATTCAACTAGTTGATGCTATAAACTGGAAATAGAATTGTCAAAATCTAAGCACCAACCCAAAATAGGGCTTCACAATAATTGCCAGTCGCTTCAAAAACAAAAATATTCGGAAACAAAACTCTTCGCATTTGAAAATAAAGGAATATATGCACGAAATTCGTAGCAAAATCGACATAAAATGAATTCATTTCATACAGAATTTGTAAAATGTTCACGTGTTGGCTTTGAAAACAAAAATATTTTGTTCGTTGCGACAAAATTCAAGAGCTTTGTTTATAAACGTAATTATTTTTGTCATTTTGCTCGTATCCGTCGTGCAAGCGCTGTTTTTTTGCAAGAATTTCTGAGCGCTCAGCTGTTTTTACATTCACACATAAGCACGCCATTTGCCCACTCACTCAAACATTCGTCAGCACGGATTGCGAACGAATCGTAAGAGCGAACCGCTTGGCAACTTGTTTTCTACGTAAATGGTATGCGCTCATACGTCTGTGTAAAATTGTACTTCGTTATGGCAATTCCAGGGGCCACGTTATAAATCAGATCGCGAACCAGATCGCAAATCAGAGATGCGTCTTACTCGTTCACTGTATCATTTTCAACGTTCGCATGTTTTCTTTTTTTTCACAGCTTTTTAAAAATCTCATATCGTTAATGAATCGAATGTTTTATTCGTGTTCGTTTTCGTATATTTAATGAAAACGACATAAAAATGCACAGTGAGACACACGATGGTATGCCCCACTCATTGAGTTCGACATTCCAAAGCGGATCTCAACTCGACTGAACAAAAAAAAAACTGTCGTGTGATAATGCGTGAACAAATGCAATTGATTTTGTTTGCTTTTCTCGCGATATAATTTACATAAATTTCTTGATTATTAAATTTAAACATCGACTCTTTTTTCACTGCGCACTTACCCACAATGTATCGCTTCTGTTTGTATTTGTTCACCATCGCTATTATTGTAGCATGGATTTCAATGAGTTGGCCAATTTTGGTTTGAAAGCGGAAAGAAGAAACGCAAATCGACCGTTATTGAAGCCAGCCTCTTTGTTTGAACACTTTTTAGAAGAATTCCACTAATTTACATGGAATTCCGTTGTATATGCAGATAGTAGAAAATCTCTTCAATTTGAAATGTGTTATAACAATGTTTCGACAACAAGAAATGACTTGGCATTAATAATTGTATCAGTTTGGGAAAATGAAAAATGTTATGTGGTTCGTCATTTGGTCATAAAATATGGGCTGTCTAATCGAGCTCGACAACTTTGCAACTCAATAAAATTTACGATCAATGTTTATGAAGCGCGCTGCAAAACACAAGCCAAAGCAATAGCAAATCAAATTCGATTCAACCGAAAAGATCCCTTGGTTGAATGTTAAGGCGAAAGCAACAATAACTTGAAAAATAAATAATTTTAATTTATATTGTTGCACGATAAAAAAAACAGTCATTTCAAGTACACCAAAATCCCCTTCGACAAAACAGAATCGTACACACACACTCATCAAGCATAAATACAATACATTATACGTTTAGAGTTGCACAGTAATACAAGCACGAAAATTGGCTTGTACGACGTTTTTTTTATTATTTAAATTTTGTATTATGAACGTATTCCGATTACATTTATCCATATTCACTCACATTCATGCAAACTTGTACGGTCGTTCCCGTGGCTCATGCGAGCGCACATAACTTGCTTCACTCCGAAGAAACCATTCGGAAACAAGAAGCAACAACAATGCCCCAAAAAAGACCTAATGGTACACATGCAACAAAGCTACGAACGGAGTGTGTCTGTTGACTATGTACCGTGCAGAAAAGCCACAAAACTGAGAGAAAAAAAGTGAAAAAAACAGTAATAATAATAATGAAATATTAAAAAAAAACAACAAGCTGAACAGAAAAATAACGCAGCGCACACAGAATAAAATATGCGATACGATGTGAAATATATGAAGAAAATGCACATTGAAAAACACATTGATTCGCTCGGTGCCGGAGTGTTGTAAGGCGAACGAGTGAGAGACACGAATTGCGATTTGTGTGCTCAACGGACAGAAATTGTAAGCATTTGCAGAAATATACCTAGTGCACGCGAAACGAAGCGCGAGCAGAATGAAGTGCTCACAGAAAGAGAGAAAAGGCGAAAAAGGCAGCCAAAGCCAATGCAAAACCAAAATATAACAGCTTAAAACGGCAACAATGACGACAAAATACCAACAACAACAACAGCACATTTGCTCAGTTCAATGTGTGTACATTTTGCGTTTGCGATCGCATAACATCAACATCGTATTACATATTTGATAGCCTGCAAGCTATGCCAAATTGAACTGCTGAAGCAACGGACCTATTGAACGACTGAACAACAAGAGCAGCACAAAAATGCATACACCCGAGCAATATTGTTCAATATGCGATTTAACATAGCATTGGAAATAGACGGCCGGTCTACGATTTGTTCTCGGTCGAAAATCGTGTGTGGCACGATCTCCAGCATTTCATCTATAGTTTCTGCAATGGGTTTCATAATTCTCTCTTTCATCCGACCATGCGGATATCTTCTTGAAAAAGCGCGAATAAATTTCTGCATTAAGCACCCATGTTTTACAATCGCCTATAACTTATCCCTGGTTCTATTTTACCATTTTCCTCCCTCTCTCTTTCTTTACCATTCTCGTTGTTTGGGACTTCGTTTCACTGTATATATCAACAAAAAAGGCAATTTCGGCATTGGTCCATCCATGCGTTCTTTTCTGCTGTCGGTTGTGTGGGCATTTTTCCGAAGACCGACTATCATAGGATTTTCCAGTAATACCGAAAAACCACAGTCAACCCAAATGCACATCAAAATGTTTGTAGAAATATGTGTTAACTTTTTTATCATTTGGATTGAGCGAGCAAGGAATGGACGATATTTGTTCTACATACTCGTTTTTCTCTTTGTCGTGTCGTTGTTGATGTTGAATGTGCTCCGAAGTGCAATATACACAATGGAAACAGTTAACCAATACACTAAGGTGCTTGTTTTCGCTCTTTCAGCGCTTGCAAACAACGCAGACAGACAGCACATACGATCGGCACGCACATCGGTTTGCCGTTGAACAGCCGTCTGTGGGCTGTAAGCAGTAAGCAAAGTCTAAACTCTCTTCTTCTCTCTGTGTATCGAACGCCGAGAGAATATTTGCAAGTGCAGGCAAATTCAAATGAAATTTTTGTGCATGTGTGAAAACATGTCGGTTTTTTTAAGCAGCATGAGAAAAATTACAGAGAGACACAGAAAAAGATGAAGATGAGAATGAAAAAACGGGTGAATGAGAGAGACACATTCACTAAAGGACCACAGAGAAAATCCGAAAACAATACATAATCTACCGAGAGCTTCTACTCCGGCAGAGTGAGGAGAAACAATCGTTTTGGTTTGTCTCTCTAATGGTTTCACATAAATCATCAAAGAAATTATATTATTATGGGATTTTTGTTAGTCTCATTCAGTCTCTCCTTCTTTTGCATTCGCAACGATAGCATGAGCCTCATATAACATTGGACACACACCGAACATGGATAAGTTCGTTGGGCAATGTGCGTATATCATATTCTCTATTGCTTCGATTGGCTGTAGTGTTGTGTATTTTCAGCTGAAATGCGACAACGACCATCCATGAAATTGTGTGTTTTTTCATGGTCAAGGGGGTAGACGCGAATCTGAACAGTATGAATCGTAATGAATCTTATTAAATCTGAATTAATCAGAATCGTATTGAATCAATACAAATCTTAATGATTCACAATGAATCAATGCGAATTCATATGATATTTTTAAATTCCAAATTTCTTTGAATCTTAAATTCGAAGCCACCCCCTAGTGGAATCATGAACGAGAACGCGCTGCGACCGAAACTCTGTCTCTCTCTCTCTCTCTCAATTTGTTTTAAATGGATACAGTAGTACATCTAATAGAAAATCCACAAAATATACTAAATTTGATTTGCACCGCATTCTCGCTTGCAGTAAGGTTGGGTGTGCACGGACCATTTAAATATGATGCGTTTGTGTGTCGGCGTGCTCGTCTGGCATGCATGCTCCAAGTGTCTTATAAATTATTGAATATGATATGGCATTCGTGCTGTATTATTAGCACAATAACTGTCTGTGTTGGAGCCGCGTCTACATCCAATACAACATTGTCCATACGATTGATAAAGCATAGACTGACTAGCAACAGCTAGGCCTCCACCATTTCCATCCAAACAACTTCTGCTGTATTTGTGAAATTTGCGAATGATGATGTCCGAATAATATTCGATGAATATCGAACGAATTGGCTCGATTGAGAGCGCACCGAGTGCATTTGCAATGAAAAAAAAAACTGTGCATAATTAAACGATGAATTCCGAATGGAATAATGTCTGCTTTGCTCAATCTCAATTTTCCCTTTTTTCATTTCAATAGTTTTTTTAATTTGTAATTGTTATGTGTATGCCAGTAAGTTGGTTTTGTTACTTCAAAAATAAAAATAAAAAGAAAGTTGAATGACTGTGGTCACTGGTCATTACATTTTTGGATCGAATATTAATTCAATTTGAAGCGAACATACACGTACTCTGCGTATGTTCCATTGGGGCCAAATCTATGAGCTATTTTCGTGCTCGTCTATTTTTCGAAGTTTTCTCATTTCTGCCAAATGTGCTACCGTTCCAAACGATCCAGCTCTGCGATTATTACTCTTTTTTAGCTTCTTTCATTCACGCCAATTGCTTTGTTTTCTATGCACATACAATTTTCTCTTCGAAGTGCCGTTTTTTTGTCTATATTTTCGCTATTTATCGTTGTAACTTTACAACAAACCCATCGAATAGATGCGATGGTTATATAGAAAACGAGCCAGATGATATTGACGCTCCGCAAGATGTGCGACGCTTCATGTCAAAACTGAGTTACCGAGAGAGCCGCCGCAACAAAAACACTTTGCGAAAAGAGCAAACCCACACACAAGAAGAGAGAATGAGAGAGAGAAGGATTGAGTGTGCTTTTGAAAAATACAGAGCAGAGATATTGAGGTGACGAGTGGCGACGGCGGCGAATGTGTACGTGAATGACAGCAGCGCAGCCAGAGAAAGAAGAACAGATTGAAGAAATGAGCCGCAAGCTATATTTGGGTCAACGTTGTATATTACACCAATATATCGCCTTATTTAATGTCATTTATTTTAATGATTTTATAGTTTTCATTCGCACTTGCATCTGGTGCTGGTGGCTTGCATGCGCCGCTCGATATAATCAATTACTCATTTACTTGATTCGCATCTAATGATTTCATCGCTAAAATAAATAAAGCCCAGCAATATTTATGATCCAAATAAATGTCGAAACAGATATGTATGTTCAATAAGCGATTTGTAATGAATTGTTACTGAGTATGTGAATCGCCGTCATCGTCGTCGATTTTTCACCATGCAGAAATATTTCCATCTTCACGTCCGTTTTTTGCCACGAAGAAGGCGGAAGAAAGAAGATTTAGAAATGAGTATGCGATAAACAAGCTGCGATGAGGTCAAGCTCGTGTTCACTGCTCGTGTTCAACGAATTGTGAAAAATAAATATGGAAGATTAGAGCAAACAAATAACCAGTGTATTGTAAAAACAATATACACTCAAAAAAAAAAACTATACAATCTGGATCATTGTTGTAATGTCGCTCTGGCTCTTCTCGGTTCGGCTTGGTTCGATTCGGTGCTGCTTTGTGTATCTTTAGCTTGTTCTAACCGTACATGTTCATGCTTGCACACTTCTTATTAACTTGGAAAGGTTACGCTAGTAAAATCCATAAACGGATTAAATTTCCTCAGCACCTAGACAAAATCTCTTTTAAAGATTTAAAAAAAAAAAGAAACAATTTTGCTTTCAATTCTGCTTAAGGGCCATTTTCTAGGAATTTTTCGCACTTTGGAAATACGACCTCCTTCTTATCGGCTATGATTTACTGTAATTGAAGAAAAGCGATCAGCAATTGCCAACAAGAAAGCTGTGCATCCAACCGTGTTGCTTTTTTCGTCGTTATCGTCGTCGACGAAAGCAAACACGCATACAAACAGAGGCGGTGGAATAAAAAAGAGTTATATTTTTTTTTTGTGTGAAACGGACCTCGATTCGTGATCAGCATTAATAAGAAGATAATTTTATGTAATGTGCCCGAATACTTTCTCCACATACGAGCCGCACACATATTTTCACGCATAATTTTTTTCGGTATCTTGATTTTATTCCAGCTTGCTAAAACAGATAAGCGGCAGCAATCAGTATAAAGCCTATGCAACGGTTTGAAATAATCTAATGTGTGTGCGCGAAGAATGAAATTCGCATTGACTTAAAATGGAAATCGTATGTGTGGCATTAGACAAATGCACGCTGCATGAAGGAATTATTATCTAATTGATTTGTTTGATGATTTGTTTGCACCGCCAAATTGACATGCCACGTCTATTTACGCCGCAATAAGTAGCGTTGGTTCCAGCAATGCGCAACTGAACAACACACATGAGCAACGGGCGAGTGACGGAAAAGTATATACTTAAAGAGGTGTAAATGAATGACAGCAGTAAAAATGTTCGGACCAATGTAGAAAACAATGTACTGGCACGAACGCTAAATTCGAATGCATTCACGCTTCATGCCATTCACAATGCACAACAAGAGTCGACAATAATATATTCCGTTTTATTGCACGTTGAGACTTTTCTCTTTGTACGGCCGGGTCGAAACTCCAATATTATAAGTTGAATTTTTCGAGAGAAGTAGCGAGGAAATTGCTTTCTTGAGAAATGATCAACAACTCAATGAAAATAGCAGAATATCGCAATCCAATTCTCTGAAATCATAATGCAAAGCATGAAAAAAATGACTGTTTAATTATGAAAATGGTCAGAAAAAAGAAATGATTGAAAAATTATTTTTGGATCGACGAAAAATCAGAAGGGAAAAAAATGAAGAAAAAAAAATGTTCATGGACATCGTCGATCGAAGTAGATGTCTTTCTATTTTCGATTTCGTTTCAATTTCGGAATTTCGAAACACTTGAGCTGTGAACTACTGAAAATATGACACTCAAAAATCGTATCGAAGTTTATACACATTTATCGCTATTTGCTATGCATACGGCTATAATATTATTACCCAGTGTTTGCTCATATAATCAAGCCCCAGCGACACATATGCACTCACTCTCACTGTCGCATTGTGTGTTTGAGAGTTCGAGTGTGTGTGTGTGCGAATGAACGAGTGAGCCGAGCCGGTCTATTCATGTTTATAGTTCCCATACGGAAATAGTTTGGTTTGCTGCGTGTTTGAGCTGTATGTACGATACGATTTGTGTATGAGGCGATATAACGTGATATAGAATAATATGTAATAGGTTTCATATGCTCGTGGCAACTTGCACACTGCACTCACTCACTCGGTTGCTGGGTGCGATAGTGTGCTGTAGTGTGTGGAGAGAGAGAGAGAGGGAAACACAGTGAAGAGCGAAAAAGAGAGATAGTCAGACAGTTTTCATAACACATACCATTTCTTATTTGGCATTGTGAATTGAGCACTGAGCACTTTATTATTTCTATTTTAATATGAACGAGCGCATTTTCGTTGTTGTCTTATTTCTTCTCTCTATCATTCTTTCGCTGGGCTTTTGTTTCATGTTTTGTATTCGAGTTTCTTTTTTCTCTTGCTCTGTGTTCGCTGTTGTTTTTTGACTTTGGTCGGAAATTGATTTCCATTGCGTTTAAATGTGGTTTACGTTTTTGTTTCATGCTTTCATTAAATATTCGATATGAAACGGGAATCAATGCGTTTCATCAAACGGAAAATGAAATATCGTTGAACTGAAATGGTGAACCATTCGCTTGGGATCATTTCGAAATTAAAAATCATTGGACAATTCATTAATTTCTCGCAGTTTTGATGAGAAATAGCTTATTCTCCCATTGCAGTTCGACTTTTTTCGTGCATCCAGAAATCGAAAAAAACCGTTGGCAAAAGCATAATAATGAAAAAAGTTTTTTTTTTTTTTTTTGTCAAATTATAGAGATTGCAGTTAACTAGAATGTATTGATTGAACTAAACGTCGATGATTTGCGTTCATATAATTGAACTACGGCGAAACGCCGCTGGACGGATCGGGTGCGAATATTTGTCGAGAAGAAGATAAGAACGAGTGAATAACAGCTGCTTTATTATAGCCGCTCATCCAATTCAGATAAATTCGATATCTGATGGTGGATTACGTCGATTAATTGAATATATCAGCGGTGTGCACGCAAACGATGTATGATTATGTGTGTTGCTTGTGTTCGTTTACTTTTTAGCCACTTGTTGTGCTGTTGAAGAAATACAAACAATAAATTTTGCGAGAGACACACATAAGCACTCTCGCGACTCTATAAACTCAATCGCGCAGAACAAATGCCACATTTGCCTGAATCAATAAATGCGATTTAAATCGAGTTTGCTTTTCGCTAGTGCGAGCATTCGCTTGAGCGAACGTATGCATATATTTTTCATGACCTCTACATGAAATTCCACGTACAATCAATAGAAGTATTCCATTTTTTTGGTTACAGTTTGCATTGTCTTTCTCTCTTGTCTGCCTCTCTTTTGCTCTCGCTTTCGCAAATGCACGGCATCAAATCGAAAATTATGCCAAGCAGAATTATTATCAGAGTTATTTGTTCGATCTATTTTTCAATCGACAAGATTAATTCGATGGACGCTGTTCGCCGGCAATGTATTGTCGAAAAAACCTATTTGGTTAAAATAATGCCATTTATTTTGTCGGTTGATGGCTCTTGCTCTGTGTTCTCATGCAGCCGCTAATGCATATTGCGCTTTAATCCTTCTCTCTCTCTATCTCTGTGAAGAAGCATTTAGCTATTGTGTGATTTGGAGGCGTCCGGAATTCAATGAGTGGAAAAAGAAGAAAGAGAAAGAAAAAGAGAGAGAGAAATAGTTGGCGTTCTCTCAGATTTTCAACTTAATGTGTGCAAATGCATTCGACTTGATAATAATGGTGGCACAATGCCAACTGAGAAGAAACGTCTATGAAGAATATAATGTGGTGTGCTGTTGTCGCCAACATCGTCATCGTCGTCATCTTTATTCGGAATTTTCCCATTTGTTGTTGTCGTTATTAAACAAAGTTTCATTTTTTCCTCTTTTGCAGAATGCATTCCTTTATCGCTCATATTGCAATGGAGTTTGAGAGACAAAAGCACACAACACACACACGCGCATGTACACACACCAAACATGCAATCGAAATATTTTTAAATATCTTTTGTCATGATTGTTTGTTTTCTCGGTGTTTTGCTTCCGCGAGAGATTCATATGCCCCGTTATTAATGTCATCGTTTATTGTTTTATATTTCTTTGCTAGCTGTTATTATGATTGTTGTTGTTGTCGTCGTCAATGCAACTGCAATTCGATTCGTTTCGCGTTGCTGTTCTCTTTTGTTCTGTACAAACCGTTTGGTTCGGTTCAGTTCAGAACATATCGTGCTAAATATCTTCCATGCAGTCGCGTCGAATTTGCAAATAAAATTCAACCAATAAATGTGAGTGTATGTTTGTGATGTAATTGCGCATGCATTGAAAACTATATGTTTTGCTGAATAAATTGGTGACAGTAGTTGGAGTGGGTTCGAGCAATATGCAAAAATGAATGCAATTTGAGATTAAATTTTGCTACTTTATCGCCATTGAAATGAAAACCGGCTTGTTCGATGTTTATTGATTGCAGGTATAAAAAACAGTAGAATGAAGTGTTAACAAGTGACGGAGAAATATTTTATGGATGCTTTAATCTTTGTATCTAAATTTGGCCCATAACGAGGTTAGTGCATCCCAAAATTCCGCATTCATTGAATGGTCAGCAAGCAAATAACACAAGTTAATGACATTGATAGCTAAAATGCGGTTCGTTAGTACAAATAATAAACAAAATCCATACATATGAACAATGATCGACAAAACCGCTCCATACACACACACTCACCCAACCGGTGTGTACATTGGATTTTTCCTCGTCGTCTATATTGAAAAGAATCAAGATTTATTCGCACGTGACGCAACAACGTGCCAAATCTACTTTACTTTCGCTACATCGACATTTTATTTTTAAAACATAAATATTAACACGATTTATACTTTGCCACTAAAATATATTATTTTAGCTATTAAAACGATATTGGAACGACACACACGCGCGCGCACATACATACTCGCTCACATATAACAATCATGCGCTTCGATATAATAGTTTTCCAACATTTTCCACCCTCCGTCGCAGCATCGTTGGATGCTGCTTGCCGCAGACACCACCAACAACATTGAACGTAATTGAAAATTGGATGTATCGCTTTTACCATGAGCTATGAAACAAAATGCATTTTGTTCGATATGGTGAAAACTTTGTGACTATGTACACTCTGTCTCTCTCACACACACACACACGCACACACACCGACCGAACAAGCGAACAAAAGCCAACAATAATCGTAGTAATAAACAATTTATGGAGCACACAGATAATTTCGTAGTCGAAAAATCAAGTGAATGCCAAAGTTTTTTCTTTTTTTTATTCATTGTGTGTGTATTTGTTTGTTCTTTCTGGTGTGTGCTTCAATTTTGAGCTTTTCAGCTCGTGGATTCCGAATGAGTTCAGCTTGCTTTTCATAACCCTGTTCAATGTGCATTCAGTTGTTATCTCATTGGTTTAGCTTTGTTTCGTTTCGTTTTTGCGCTGTGACTCTTTTTATTGGCACACGCATAAACGCTCTTGCAAATGCATTTGCATACATAATAGCCTTTTGTCGGCACATTTTTTTTCCTGCGCCGCACTCGTTCGCATCCATCCATATTTTGTCGCGCTCAGCATTCAAAGCACGAGAGCTGTGTACATCAGTGTTTATTTTATTGTGGTGAAACTAAATGGAGAATTGATGCGATTTTTCGAAGAGCGATTTTGATGTGTTCACAACGTAGATTTGGCATATTGTTTTCGACTGATGCACACTGCTGGTGGAAAATATATGTGTGAATGTGCACAATATTTTTTCCACATCCTCAATGCTTTTCCGTGTCGCACCATTTTTTTATCGATACATTTGATCTGGCGTTCGATCTGGATTTCTCACTCCAGTTCTTCCTCACACTCTTTTTTCGCTTTCTTTGTCATGCACTCTCCAATTCTCATTCCATCATTCGTATTCTCTGTCATTCTTTCCCGTTCTCTTCCTCTGTAGTGTTCTATTCCTTCCATCAGTATTTTCCATTTTTCCGCTTTTACCCCGTCGAAATTGTTTTCTTGAAAATAAAATTACATTATTTGTATTTTCTGGTTATGTTTAGTTGATTTTTCGATCATATGTTTAACTTTTTTCCACATTTTGCTATTGTTGCTGGCCTTTTTCTGACATTCGAAGCGATTTTCCACATCAAACATTTCGTTTATGCACAAATTCTCAATGAATTCTCAATGTCTCCAAAAAATCTATATATCAAAATAAAGAAACTTAAGAGAAAATTATTATGTGTATATTTTGTTATTTGAAATACAAAATTATTGTGTCGTATGCAGTCGTTTGTAATGTCTATCTTTTCATCGCTCTCGTTTTCTCGATTGATAAGTCAAAATTCAACATAAGTTCAATCGTTTATTAAGTTGAATTCGGTTTGCTTGTTTATTTATTTTTCTGATTCTCCTTCCTCTCAGCTCTCATATTGTTTATTCAAGCGATCGATTGGTATTTATGAAGCATTCCAAAAACAAAACAATTCCATTGTATGGTATTTGGCAATGCAATTTGTATCAAAATCCATTGAACATTGAGATATTCAATAGCCACACTACTAAATGTCAAATGCGCTTTACGATTCGACATTATAGAAGCATCGAGAAAAAAACCATTTCATAGAAATGAAAATGTTTGAAAATTAACTCGTAAATATGAAGAACGGATATTTTAAACATTTAAACCACATTTTGAAACTCAAGTGTATCCTCATCACATTCTAGAGTTGCATTTAACAAAAATAAACCAAAAATAAAGCATCTGAATGTCGTCACATTGTTAATACTATATGATTAAGTTATTTGCAGGTTTAAATGGGCCATATTTCATAATGAATTTTGTTTTTATGACAATGGAGATTTCATGTATTCCGGAAACTCGACACTGACGGTGTCTCATTCTCTCTCTCTCCCTCTCCGAAATGTGTGTATTCCGATTTTCCGGTTTCTGCTGTTCATCACAATGAACATGGCGATTGCATAAATCTGCGGCTGAAATCACTGGAGAGAAATTAAACTAAATGGCATATTTTCAATGACATTGACAAATTTAAATTGAAATCAAAAATATAATCGTTAAGTGAAGACGATTAATTCCATTCACATGCACATTGAATCTGAAATGCTGTCTATAAATTGAGGAATTAGCAAGAGAAAGAGACGGAGATAGAGAAAGAGCGAGCGAACAAAACACAAAAATCTGTCATGCCGAAGAAACGATTTTACAAATTGAGGACAAAAAATGTGCCGTTGGAATGGAACAATGCAATAACACGACGAATCAGAGAAAAATGCGCAAACTTCACAACGATACCAACTTAGGCAACATAAATGCGCGCGCGTGAATGCTCACTGCTCACTGTTCGCACTTTATGTTTAAAATGGAGAGAAAAAAGTAGAAGGAATGAAAGATAAATTTTTGCATGAGAAAAAGACACATATCTTGACGATTGTTTGAGTTATTTTGAATTTTCTCTCTGGCCAATTTAAGCGAAATGAAGCGAGCGAATATTCAAATTCATTTTGGCTCTGCTAATGACATGATTGCCATCAGAACGCAAAGAGAATAACAAATATGAGTGTGAAGAAAAGAAAAATATTAACCAATGTGATTGATATGAATTGTATTGCATGCAGCCGCTTGGTGAGTTTTTCGAGTTGGGATCAGTAACATATTATGCAACACAATAAAAAGCAATTTAATTTATTGCTGCGTTGAAAAATGAATTAATTAGCGAAATCTGACACAAGTAATTCATCTTTGTTTGCTTAACTCTCGTACGCTTTTTGGTGTAAGTGTAACGATTGGGTCACCGGTATTATTTTTTTTCTCGCCTTTCGTGAAGCGAATCATTTGTTAAAACAGATAATCGATTTCATTTGACTTGACTGTGCGAGCGTTTTTTTTATTTTTTTTGCTCGTTTGACTGAATGTGCGAAGTTCATCCGGAATATGGTGGAGCCATGAAAATTTACAGTGAATGTGTTGGATGTGAGGCAAGTAGCCTTCATCGCGTCAAATTGAACAAACGCGCGCAATGACGGCCGTAAGACCGTAGCAAAAACCTTCAACTAGAGTATTTCCCCTAATATGAATTTCATTTAATCTTTATTTCATACACCATAAGCGATAAAAACGCATTAAAACGCCAAACTCAAGCGACAAACAAACAAAAAAAATTAAATGTATGAGAGAAAAAAACCATATAAACTTGTCATCATGTACAGTGTATGTGCGCTATGCCAACAAGCGAGCGAACAGAGCGAACAAAAATAAAGAGTTGTGAGACCAGCGATCGATTTGACGGGAAGACTTGACGCTATTTTTCTTGGCATTTTGTAAAAGTCAGTATTCTTGAGTTAAGTACGTACAATATCAACCGTACCACTTTAAAATCAAGCAGCCCGCTTGATTATTTGTAAGCGAATCGGAAAAAGTATCGAATGACAACCAAACGTAATTATTTCGCAAGAAGCCGTATGTGCGTGTATAAGATCTATGAAAATAATATCATTATAAAAGTTTTGCGAAAAAAAGAGCCAACGTTGAGATGGACGGATGATAAATGAAGACGGGAACAAATATACACCAAGTGAATGAAAATCGAAAGCAAAAAAACCGACGACACCGTTGTCACAAAGCCAGAGTGACAGAGAGAACGCTCGGACCAGAATACGATGCGGAATGAAATGAAAGCATAACCTCCAGTAAATTCAGTTTTTCATCGCCTATGCATAATATTGCATTGAATATTCTACACCACATTGAAGCATTCACACATACACAGCGCCGAATGCACGTAGAAATTGTAATGTTTGACAAATAAAGAGGTCTAAAAATAACGACAAGGAAAAAATCGAGACAGCAAATGAGACAGTATGAGCATACCAAACGTTTTCATACACATATTTACAGTTATTTACAGCGAATTCTCTTGAACATTTGGATATTAAGTTTTATTTTGTGTTTATTGTTTGTTTGGGAAACTTTTTTGTTTCTACAGTTCGTTTTTTTTTTTTTTTTTTTTTTTTTGTCGTTGTCGTTCAATTCTCTTGTTTAAATATTAAAATTGAAAGCGATAAATAGAGTCACTTACTACTTAGCGCAAACAGTCGTGTATTGCTTTCGGAAACAATTAATTCCATGCGGTTTTCAAAATAAAAACTCATTTGTTCACTTTTTCGGGGGCTTTCTTTTTCCAGCAATGTGTTTTGTATGCTTCTTACTCACATTTTTATTGTCTGATTCCAATTCAGTTTGTGTCTGAATTCAATTTATCTTCGACTTTCGAGGGTCTTACTATTATTTTCACTCTTTCTTTTGTTCACTTCCTTTGGACGACAAAATGTTAAATGGAAATAGAAAATCCAAAGAGAAATTCTATTTTTACAAACAGTCGTTCAGCCGATTAACCCGTTTGCTGGAGGAGAGAAGTGAAAAAAATGAAATCGACGTCGCAAGGGTTCGATGTTTATCGCCTGTGGTGCATGCTTTGCATTCATATTTTAACGTGAAATGCCTTTTTTGGCTCCCAAGTCGAATTAGAAAACGGAATACAAAGACAAATTCATTAGAAAAAATGCACCATTTTTCCCAAGCGCCGCTGAATATTACACAACAATCGCTCGACCCGCTAAGTCAATTAATAAAGTGCTGCTGGTGCTTCCATATAGCATTTTGTTAACAAGCAATTTAAGCGGGTCTTATCGATTTCAATCAAAGTTGCATCGAATCCGAGTTGCGGTTCATGCCAAAACATCACCCCAAAATTGATACAGCCGATTTGAACCGATATCAATATTTCAAGCCAAATCACGCTTTTGTTCTCGGTGACTGGGCGTTTGTGTTAGTGTTTCCGTGCACGAGGTTTGCTTTTATGTCAAAAATTAATCACGCTTTGAAGTGCTATATTAATAAATAAAGTGATTAAACATTGTAAATATTAACCGAAACACACACACATATATATGTATATATATATATACATCTAACATGCATAGAAACAAAGAGTTGACGAATTGTCCAATGCTATCACGGGTTGATCGGCACTGCTGAATACAAAGAGAGTTGTAACCTAGGGACAGATCAGTATTATGAAGTCACCAACAATATATGAAAGTCAAATGTTTCATTTCATCGCACAACTGCACCAAACGGCTACGTGAAACTCTCTCGATGCGGAGAGCAGAATGAGAGAGAGAAAAAAAGAGCACGAACCAAGGCAAAGTGAATAGCACATTTTTGCTGTTCGCGTTAAAAATATTGACCCGTCACTGTCATTCATCACTTCAAGTATGTTTATATTGATCGTTTCATAAACCGAAATTGTTCAGTATACGTGCGATGTTGTTATGCAGCAGCAGTTATGTGACGACAACGCCATCGAAATTGGCCATTCAAGTGTGTATTTGGTGTCTCACCAGATGAGTTGGTTTGCCAAGCTCAAAATCCAAATTTGAATGGAACGAGATAGTTAAAATGACGAGAGAAAACCAAATATTCATATTCAAGTTGAAAAAAGAATACTAAATAGGCTAATTGCTACGAAACATCACTGTTTTCTTGATATTTTCTTCGTTCTTATCTTTTTCTTTCTCATTTTCTGCTTCGCACGCTTCTCGCTCTATTCTTACTTCATCTCGCTTTCTCTGTGCCTCTTTGTGCCCGTTGTGCTTGCGCTTTAAAAAAAAGAACCAGCCAAGCATATTTTGTTTTCTGTTGGTGTGGAATTTGTGTTGATTCATACAAAAACGTAAAAAAGACACATGCTTGCACCGCACAGAATTCAGATCACTTTTCGAAGAGCTGAGCTGCCGACATGATTGACCTGAAAATAATTATAATAAAACACTCATGCTGAACGACGAAAAATCTTGCTTGAAAAATAAATCAGCGCATCGGAATTATGAATTTGTCTAAATATATTACAGGCACTTCTTTATGTGTTTATTTATTTGTTTAGATCATTTGATTTTCCGCTTTTGGGGACAGAGCCGGTGCCGTTCTCAGAGTGTGCAATATTGATTTGTAATGTACAACCGAAACGGTTTTCCCCCATTTAAAATGAATTCATCCAATAATGCCACTGTATATATTAACATTTAAAGAAAATTCAATTTTCGGTCTGGTTTTTTTTTTGTCTTGACACTCTGAAAACGATGAGTAAGAAAAAAATAATAGAAAAGCGATGTAAGGGCGTGTGTGAATTGCTGACGTAGATCAAAATCGGAAGCATTTTCACCCCAAAAACAACATAAACAATCCAGGCAAAACAAAAAGACACATTGAAATTTCGGAAAGAGAGAGATTTTAAGGCTCTGGTCTCTAACATAACGGTGTGAGTGAGTGCGTGTGTGTTCGTGAATGTGCAGGCGATTTGTGGGGAAAATCGAGGAATCCGGATGTCTTGGTTCGTTGAACTAAGCAAATACACAGTTCAATCCCTCTCTCATTCGGTGTCTGCTGCTTGAATCTATGCATCAGTGTTCGGTTCATGGTTCATTTCCAAGTAAAACTTACAATGATTTTTCTATCCGTACTCGTTCGCTCGCTCTCTCATGTTATTCACCATTTTCATCATCATTGATGGTGTGGCGACGTTGTTCAGAGCACTTGCGAAAGATAAAAGTTTGACTACAAAAATTTTATTGGAACAACAACTCGATGCGAATGGGCAAGAGCGCGCGTGAAGTACATACGGCGAAAATGAACCAACGACATCCGATGACAAAAAACCAACGGCAGCCAAAGCACCACCATTTACATTGCCATAAAAAAGGCCACATTATACGTTTAGCTGTTTGAGAGATGTATGAAGATCGACCTAATATATATATATACATATATGTGCGTGTAAGTCGACGCTTCGTTATAATTGTATAGTTCCGAAACGCAAAAAGAGTAACAACAACAACCGAATGGATAATGTACGATATAAACGACAAAATCGTTTGGCGAAATCATTGGAATCGCATACGTACCAATCGTCAAATCGCCCGAGAGTGGCCAGAGTGTGCGGACGAGCGAGCGCAAGAGAGGACGGACGGCAGCAACAATGAAACAGAAATATTACATGCATAATAAAAATATAGATCTACGACCCATATTGTTAACACCGCACGAACTTCCAAGCTAACACGATTTTCTTTATGCTCTCCATTATTCGGTGCGTTGCGACTCTATAATAATGCTAACCAAATGAAT
Source organism: Obolodiplosis robiniae (assembly GCA_028476595.1). Lineage (NCBI taxonomy): Eukaryota > Metazoa > Arthropoda > Insecta > Diptera > Cecidomyiidae > Obolodiplosis > Obolodiplosis robiniae. The sequence goes on along the minus strand of CM052015.1, from coordinate 15,785,691 downwards.
GTTTTAAGTGTTTAGTTTCAGTGGTACAACGTCTGCATCAAATATATACCCAGCAAACCATTGTCCATGTTTCGAACCGAAATGTGGAAAATGTATCGTGCAAACAAGCAAGTAATCCAATGAACATTGGACAGAGGAGAATGAGCAAGGCGAGTGAGCAAACGATCGAATGAATCGACGTGAAAGCGCGAGAGAGAGAGAGAGAGAGAGAGAGAGGGAGAGAAGAAGCGTGAGGTAGACCAGAAAGAACAGAACAACGGACTGAGAGCGTTTGTGTACGAGAAGTAAAGTACAAAAATACGATACAAACCAATTCGTCTGCTCAATTGATTGGTATTTCACATTCAAGTACAGCAAAAGACGACACAGCAATTCTTTTTCACTCGCTCTCTCCCTCTCTCACTTTCTGTCTGTGTCTATTACTTTGCCAGCGCGCATTTTTTCTTTGCATCCGCTACCGAAATATAAGAAAAAAAGACAACACGAAAAAATGTGTAAGAGAAAAAGAAGTGAAACGGTACTTTAGCCATTTCGATTTCATGGTTTTCTTGTTGCTGTCTTTTTTTTTGTCCTCAATGACTGTGATGTGCGTTAGCATTTTGCCATTTGCACGACATTCACAAATCTATTCGGATGAGACTGGTAATATCGTAAATTCGTTTCTACTACGATTGCGATGCTGCTTCTGCTTCTGCTGTCCAGTCCATTCGGACCCATGCACGATACAGTTTGGCACGATTGATGTGTACTCGAATGTGGATCGACTCCGATATATACATAAAAACAGTTAATCTCGAACATTTCTATGCCCTGCACTCAACGTCGTTCGTGTATTAGTCTCGATTTGCAGCACAAATAAAATGCTGCTAACTTGAAATTATGTCTTATTTATATCCACTGACTGGTCTGATGTATTTCTGCTGAGTGATTTTCACGTTAATTCACGACAATATCAGTGAAAGAGAAAAAGCGCACTCAGTGATAGCCATCCGAATGGAAGCAAGTGAAGAAAAAGTAGACAGAAAAGTAACAGAAGACGAATAACTTGAACACCCAGAACGTCAATCGCATTGACCAGACGCCCGATACGAAATCGTGTCAAATGCTCTGCAGGAACAATGTAAAGACATTAAAGCGGTGAAAATGAATGCAGCACATCGACAAATAAACAAAACGCATCGATAATTTTATTGAATGAAGCACGGGCACGAGCAAAAAGTCAATTTATATATTGGTGCCAATCGAAATAGAGGGACAGAATATGAAGACTAATTGAAATGTACGAAGAATCTATTTGGTGTGTATGTTTCGAATGGGTGATATATATATATATATATATATATATATAAATATTCGAGAGATTCACAGATCCCGATTCGTTTCTCCAGATTCGGTTGAGTTCAAGATTGTTCTCGCAACCGAATGACAAAGAGCGGTAAATACATAATTATGTCTGCTCGATGCATGACGATAATGGTAATGCGTTGGCGTTAAAATGGCAGAATGAATCGAAGAATGACAGAGTAAAACAATTTGATTAATAGAAACCGTAGAAAGGAAGGATTGGAAGAGCGTTCTCGAACAAGAGAGAGAGAGAGAGAGAGAGAGAGAGAGATGCATGTAATGGAAGTAAAAAATAATTTGTAGATGATCCATTATAAAAAATAAACACAACAATTTTGATCTAATCTGGCTTCATCTGGCGAATAGTCAACACCATTTCAAGTTATTACAACAATAAAATTGTTGGTTATCGTGTGACGAGCTGGAAATGTCGCCGCTCTCTTTCTATCATTCTATCCGCCACGACACAGTACAGCGCAGCGCACATGCTTATTAATTACCACTAAAAATATTATGCTGTTGTGTATTTGCTAGCACCATAAATTCCGCTGTGTTTCCATTTTCATTTATGGCCAGTCGAATTCCGTGGCCACTGTTGCTGCTGTTGTTGTTGTAGTTGGTTTTGGAATTATGTGTGCACTATTTTACAACGGTTGTTATAATTTCATTTCGTCGCCATTGACTCTATATACGATATATGTGCGTGTGCTGATTCAAATGAAAGAGTCTCCGACGAGAGCATTACTGTAGGTAAGTCGACCGATAGCGATTTATTCGATTCACAAATGTTATTACGTCATAGTGAGCATATTCACATATACGGTAAAGAGCAAAGGAAAGCGTCACACTCGGCTGCTACGCAAATATACACACAGACACCCAATGGAGAATGAAAAGTGAAGAAAGAAATGTAAAAAAGCGAAGCATAGAGAAAAGAAGAAAAAAAAAACACACGCATATGGAGTTTGTGTATATATAACTGAAAAAAAGAGGCCAGCAACAAAAACAGTGAATGGAGTACACACGAAAATTACTGAAAGATCGCTCATTCGTGTAGAAACGTGAACGTTTGGTGAGCTTGTTCAATCGCGCTGTGCTCTCGCGCACATGATACACAAATATATGAATATCTGTATCAATTTTATTGCTGAGAGCTGGCATTAGACGAACAACGAGTGCACTTAACTCCCCGGCCCTTCACGGCTGTGCAGCTCCAAAGTCATATACAGACGGTGTGTGTGTGTGTGTGTACCTCGGTTCGCGCTTATTCTCCGCTAGGCCAATGCAATAAAAGATGAATGCAATGGAATTCACTTCTATATGTGTATTTTTCGTTGTTTATAAGCTATTGAAATCCATTTCTCATGTGTATACATTCATTTTGCGATGATGAATTTTCAAGAAGATGATGAACGCGCATATTCGCTCAACAACATCCATTCAAATGGATAATGGAACTAATTACGAACAATTTTTTGTTCGCTCTTCTCTTGCCCCCTCGTAATAAAAATTCCTGTTATTAGACCAGCTATTTTTTTCTACAACTTGTTTTGTCTTCAATTTCATATCCGTTGCCCGTTGATTCGATAATTAAGTTTCAAATCTTCGCATTAGTTCAAATGGAATCAATGGGAATCATTTTTCAGATCATTTATTAATTTCAATCTATACATCCATAAACTGGACTCCATATTTCCATACGCCAACTCAATATTTTTACACAAACCAAATCACTACATTTTCATCTCTCTCTCTCTCTCTCCCTCTCTATATATATATCTCTCTCATTCCCATAGTTTCATTTGCATCTCCATCTTTAAACATACATTTCTATCGCTACCTAAGCGATTTAAGTTCAATCTTTCCTCGTTAATTTGTTAGCATCTAAATCTCTATCTCTCATTCGTAGTCTCAATATCTACCTCTATCACTTTCACCTGGATTATATTTTAATTAGAAGCAAATATACTTGACTTTATGTAACGATATTTAATTAAAAATACATCCGTCTTCATTTTGGCAATGTTCAGAAACTCAGAAAAATTCTATATCATTCACAATTACGTTCAAAATTGTTGTTGTTGCTGCTCCGGCTGTTCTTCGTTTTTATTCTCCAATCGTATTTGGCTTAGCAACTGTTCACGTTTGACCAGAATTTGAAAAAAAACGTCACACAAAGCGAATAAATGTAACGACGTCGAAAACGGTTTTTAGGCTAAAATGGTTACGTGTGAAATTCATTTCGTTTCACTTATTTGTAGATTTCGTTTGGTTGTATTCGGTGCGGAATAGGTTGGCATATGAAATAGTTGAGTTGAGATGAAAACTACACTTGAACCCGATATTTGATGTTTGCCTCTAACTATTCCAGTCTGGTGTCGTCGGTGTTATTCGAATGAATATGTAGATATATGATGATATTATTCATGAACGTGAATTCTACTGTAGTCCATATTCGTTTGTCTGCGTTCAAAGTAGTTCGTCATACAGGAAATATTTTTGGAGTTTTACACAAAAATATGAACCGATACTTTTCAATTACCGACGATAGCTCACACCCAATTTTGAATATTTTAACTGTTGCTACCGTCTAAAACCACTGATGCTAATTAATGCCAATTCTATGCGGATGACAGAAAGTTGTTACAAGGGAATTGGGGCAATTTTCTGCTCGAAAACCAATTTGTACAGCATTAATAATACGTTTTGTCATATTTGTGAATCGACACTTGGCTACAAATCACGTTTCGGCTGCTCAAAATATGTCATTCTTCGAATAATTCAGACGAAAAAATACAGCGATGATTTGCTATCCAATGGCATTCAGAATGCGCAGTTTATATTAGCAACAATTTATTGAATTGATGGCTGATCATTTGAATTGCTTCACTTGTCTTATTACTCATACGCTATTTCTGAGTGTCTTCCTTGTTTTTCCCAGCACCGCAACGGAAAAGTGCGAGTCACAAAACTCAAATGATTGATTTATTCTAGCAATAATTATACGAAATCTAATTCGAGTAGATGTAATCAATGCATACAAATAAACCGTTCGACGCTAATTGACTACTTGAACGGGGCGAAGATAGAAAGCGTGCAGCGGAAGAAAACAACCTGACAGCGTATTGTACCTCCATCGTCGTCGTCATCATCATCAATTTTATCTTCAATTCTGAACACATTTCGATCGGCTTTTCGTACGGTGCTCGCACTATTTGGTGCACAATAAAAAGAGTTGATCACCGCCAAGAATTCTATTTACTCGTAGCAAGAGAGTTGGCTAAAAAAAAGGCATCGGTTGGGAAAAGCTCATGCATCGTTTGCCATTTGAATTGTCTGTTCGGTGCACATCTTTCATTTAAATCACCATTTTCGCATTTTAATCTGTACGTGCAGAGCGCGCAAAAATCTCATTTCACATCTCATCCATTTGCTCATAATATTTTATTGTTATTAGTTTTTGTTAGCGCCTGAGAGTGAGCGAGTAAGTGAGTGCGTGAGAGAGAGAGAGAGATTGAGAAAGGCGGCAAACGAACTAGAGCCATTCTTGTAGTTTTTCAACTTGTGCTCAAGCCGCTGCTCATCCGAAGGGAACTTCGAAAATCTCGAAATCATGCACATATCAATCAAGAACGAAATTGAATCGGAATCGCACAAAGTACCGATAAAGTGAAGTTCTCCATGCACTGCAAAATACGAAACGACACAAGCAGAAGCAATGCGGCGGTAGCAGCAATGCCAGCGCCCAACAATAAAATAAAAATGAAGAAAAGAAGAGAAAATTAAATGCGGAATATATCGGGAATATAATACCGAATGAAACATAAAAAGCAGCCAGAGATTGAATGAGAGACCGAGCGACCGAAAGAAAAACGAAGTACAAAAATGGTTTTTACAATCAGCAGCACACCAGAACAGGGCGATATATATATTGAACGTCGAGCAAAACAAAATGTTTGAAATTTTAGGTAACAACAAAACAAAGCGAGCACAGGAGAGAAAAAAAATTCGACGAAGTGGTAACAACAAGAGAAGAAGGTAGCAAAGAGCCATCAAGCAGAGAGAAGTTTTGTATGCATTTGCCATCCGTAAGCGGATCCGATTGTTCCATTTGTACACGTACTGCTCGAACGCAGACTACAGATAGCAAATAACGAGAATTTTTCGCTAGCTGCTGCCGCTGCCTCTTTTTTCCTGCATTTGCCTGGCATATTATATAAAAATTAAAGGCAAATTCATAAAAAAAGAACACACACATACCGAGAAATATGTTGATAAACGGAATGCTAAACAAAAATAAAAGAAAAAAAAGCAAATATCAAGCACTTGAGCTATGAATTAAACAGCGCGCGATAGCTGCCGTTGCTACTTTTACATATTACTCTCTTAAACAGCAAGTGAAAATTGTACGCGAAAAATTATTTGAAAAGTGTACAAAAAAGTGCGGATCGAAAGATATCCCGAATTAAATGAAGTCAAGAGAGAAAGAAAGAGCTCAACAAAAAGAAAACAAATCCCTATAGTTTGTGCACCACAAACATTTGATGCAAATAATGAAACATCACTGCATCGTCCCCTCGAACGATGTCTCTCTTTTTCTCGCCATAAAAAAAACGTTGCAGAGGAAAATCACAGTTGATGAAGAACAAAAAACTCAATCGCAATGCAACGAGCAAGAGTGCAAGCGAAAGAGAGACGAATGATATAAAAGGAAAAAAAAGAAACCCCAGGCAAAGTATTCACACTTTGTTTGCACGCAAACGGCTCCGTTTCGTATGCACGTATTCATGAATGTTAACATATATGTGCAGTGCACTGAACACACTGGCAAAACATTGTTTTCCTGCATATGTGACAGCAAACACAGGCCAAGCCATGCCATCGACTTGATGTGCTATATGCGAAACATGCGGCCAAATTGATGTTATCAGACATGGACGCTTTTGAGCCAAAACCAATTCAAACGATAGATTTCCTACAAAATCCATTAAATTCAAACCAAAACAAAATAATAATCACAATAATAATTAGCATTTTGTTCATTGTTTAATGGAAATGTTGGGCCGATTGCTTTCCACCATCTGAATCTCTGATTTTATTTTATTGGAACCACTTAACGGAGTTCAACCAGCTACAGATATCATACGTGAGATTGTTTCTCGTTCAACCTTAATTCCATTCATATTAAAGGTGTTTAGCATGCCTTTATTCTGGCATTTTTCAATATTCTTATTTTAATATTTATAAAAAGAGAAATATGTGTGTATATCTAAATCGAACGAACGAATAACGTTTTATTCACATCAGCATTGTTAACTTCAACTATTCAACACATTTATTTCAATGCTTTTGTGCCTTTTATCCGTCATTTGTCTTCTCGGGTTTGTTTCATATTCGATTCTTTGTTGTTGTTGTTGTTGTTGTTGTTGTCCCAAAGCTATTCATATAAAAATGTTGTTGAACGAATGGGTAAAATAGTGTAGCGGCCGATACGTGAATATAAAATACATATAATGTAGTTCGAAAATCGACACCCAATCGAATGGTTTGCTGTTTTTTTTGTTGTTTTTGCTGCTGTTGCGTTAGCAATCTTGCACTACAAATCACTGAATTAAATTTCAAATCGAACAAAAATCATTTCAAATACAAATTCACTTGGATTTTTTCTTCATTCCGCTTTATTTCTGAATTGGCTATGCGGTGTGCGTGCTGGTATTTGCAATGGAATCGAATCGAATCGACATCAACATCGGCATCTTCGCTGAGGTTATTTGATTCGAATGAAAAACCTCGACATTTCCCTCATTTTGTTCATGCAAAGTGAGAGCTATTTACTCATTTAATCTAGTCTGGATGAACTATTTTCCCGAGAACAAGTACAAAAGCAACGTTGATCCTCAAATTCATTGGATTGTTTTCTTTTTTTCGGTTGATTTCAATTTAAAATCAACAGCTCTCCGTTCATCGTTGCTGCTGTTGCGGCTGCTTCGTTTTTTATTTTGTTTTCGTGCTCATATTCGATGCGCTCCATTTGCATGCACTGAGAACATGTGCCCGGCTTTGCAAATACGCAGAGAGTTTTTAATGGAATCCATCATTATACGTCATTTCCAAGTAACTATGAATAAGCATTCAACTGGTGCTGACAGTTTCAGTCAAAGTAGATTATATTTTTAGGCTCTCTCTCTCTCCACGTTCACCGTCCAACATCCTCTCCAATTTTGTAATTTTTGTTACCTCGTTTTGTTGCTCGTGTGCGCGCACAAAGCAAAATCGAACTAATGCAAATTTCAAATGTGTAACATGTGAAATTGAAAGCGCCTGTGCGTAAATTTATCCATTTTCATAGTACATTTTAATTCAGAAATCCAACATAACACTCTTTTTTTGCAGTAATTTTCGGTCGGTTTGTGAACATTCACACAGAGGAGAGAGACAGAAGGGCAGAGTGTGTGTACGTGTTTCAGAAGTTTTAATTAAACTGGCTCATGCAAACGAATTCATCCATATAATGTGCCATTATGAGTATTTATTTATTATAACACATGATAACATGATTATCTGTGTGTCTGCGAAGCAAATGAACACAACTATTCGTTTCAATACCCAATGAATAAGAGCAAAGAACACAGAGAAGAACACATCAGCAGCAAGAGCAACAACTATAAGTATACAAATACACAAAATATTATTAGATATAGAGAACAATACTTCACATTTCTGGCAAGAGTGCTATTAGCTTATTTGTTTGACTCGGCTCTGGCAATCATTTCGATCTGTCACAATACACTTCATTAGATATGTATACTACACGATATACAGTTATACGAACGCGCGATTGCTCTTACATACAAAGAGAGAGAGAGAGAGAGAGAGAGAGAGAGAAAATTGACTCGAAAAACAGCAGCAACAACATCAGTTGTGTATAGACGCGAAAGAATTTAACAATACGTTAATACACCGAATAAGAGTGAAATGTAATATTGTGCATCTCGCACCAAACGGCTGAAAAAGCAGCACACACAGCAATACACGAGCGCAGTGCGAGAGACGACAGAGTAAGTGACAACAAACATTAAATGTGACGATATCATTTTCGCTGCTGCTATTGCTGCTATGTATGTGACAATCCGCATAGAAATGTTCTCACAGGAGCTGTTGAATATGAATATGGGCAGAGAGCGATAGGCGTTCATCGATGACAGCAAAATTGTTCCGAGAAATGAGAGAATACAAAAAAAACTGTGTCATTTGAAATAAAACAATGCCAAATGAAATGTCACCCGAGAATATGAGCGTGCTCGCGTTTTCGCGGCCGATAGAACGAAAAATCGTTTCAACTTTAGCTTTGGAATTCTCGTCGCGATTTTTTGTGTTTGTCATTTCAGCTGATTTAATAACTTCTATGCTGAGAATCGCGCCGTTTGTTCAACGTCTATCAGCATTCAATATTTTATATGCATGAATTTCAAAATTTCCTAACGGTACTCTTATTTGCTTATTTTTTTTCTACGATTCGTAATTTTATCAACACTTCATTTGAAATTGATTGTGCACACTTTTTTCTACCGCTTTCGGCTTGGCATTCGGTGTGAATTTATTTGTTCGTTGATTCGTTAGTCGATTTGCACTCGAAGCCTGTTGCCATAGCAGTGTATGTCGCATTGAAATTGATCAATTCAATTTTAATAATTGGCTTTGATTAAATTCAATAAACAATTGGATTACTAGCTTAATGCATATGCCGGTTATTTTCGAAACATCAAATGAATATTTTAACTTGTTTTACTTGAAAGTTTTGGCTTTGAACTATAATGGAATTTATGGATGATAAATGGTGTGAATATATGAAATTGGTATCGATATAATGTGTGAGGTTTTTCGTGTCGAACCTCAAAAACACCATTGGCATCAAAGTTAAAAATAAAAAGTCAACCAGCAAGTCCCAACTGTAAGAGAAAAGAATCATTAGATGAATAAAATCAGAAAGAGAGAGAGAGAAAGAGAGAGAGCGAATGAGTGCGAGAATGGCACATATCAAACAGTTGTTGAAGTAAAGTCAATTTCAAGTTCAATCAAAAGTCGTTCTTTCGATTGACAGCAGATAGAACAAAATGTATAAATATTTTTCCGTAGATACAAACGCAAATATAAATTCAATGAATGACAAAAATATGTGCGGGGAGAGATACGGTTAGCCTTGACAGAGTTTGAGAGAATGAACCGTAAGCGTTCAAAGACGTTCTGATGTGCCCATCCAGAAAATATACATGTATATGAATTGTGAGAAGTAGAAAAAGTATGCGAATACAAAGCGAAGGCAATAGAGGAAAAAATCAATTCATGCACGAATTTATTTTGCCGCTGAAGTTCCACTAGCTATTGTATTGAAAGCAATTTCACCACGACACATACGTGACGGCTGACATGAAAAATCAATGTACGTCACGGAGGCGAAAACTTATTCGGGCTATATCAGCAATAAAATGGGCACTGGAGCGCTAGAGGTTTCATCGCAGCGAATGAAAAAAATAAATTTAAAATGTATACCATCGAATCTATTATATGAGAAAATGACAGCACCAAGACTCAACAAAATGACATTACACACAAACACATCAAAATCAAGCAAAAAAAAAAAAAAAAAAAATCATGTTGCAGTGAGAGCAAAAGCATACAGTACAAATATAAATCAACAGTAAGCGAAGAATAGTCACATAATAAAACATATCAATCAATCGGTGGATACCCCATAATATATATGTGTACGTATGACAGGAGCCCGAGCTTCGACTAGAACTCCCATGGAAATCAAGACGAGAGAAGAAGTGAAGAATAAAAAATTATTATGTACGAACACGCAGTGACTTACTGAGTTTTCTTCTTTCTCTCTTTTTTCTGCGGAGCCAAAGAGCCTTTTTCTATTTGTTATGCTGCAAAGAGCGCGAGCAATCGAGCGGGGGAAGCAAAGGAAACATTGGCAAAATGCGAGATTCGGTCAGCATGACGATGATGACGACGATTATTTGCGAGAGATTAAACGAAAAATGGCACCCAATGCAAGGGCAAAAAAGGTAGAGAGAAACCATTTTCACTCCAACCATCCGTTTTTGCCATCCAAAAACCAGCCAAACCGAACCAAACCAAAATTATGTTCACTTACGTTGTGATGCGTAAATACGTATTTCAGTGATTTCAGTAATAAAAGAAAAATATAATAAATAGTACACAATTTTTTTTGTTCGCCATCTTCTCGCAAATACATGTGTTCGCATACACGCGAATCATGTTTCATGTTGCATGAATGCTCTGTCTCTCTCTGTGTGTTTCTAGTGCCTTTGCCTGTTTCAATCAGCTTATACGTAATTGTTGTTTAAGAAAACATATAATCGGCAAGAGTGAGGAGGCAAAGAGAAACTACAAACCAGATAATAGTACAAGCAACCGAACAGTATTCGTAATCGTATCACACACGGGTAGAGAGAGAGACAGAAGTCTTACAAAGAGCCAACCAAACACACAAGTCGAACGAACAATAATTTGAACTAGGGAATAAATAAATATATCAGAGTGAAAACATATGTGTTTTATTAGGGGCCATAGAGATATTTTATAGCCGTGCTCAGATGCTGGCGGGCAACGGGTTCTGAGAGCAGCGCGCACGCATTACTCAAGCGCTTCGTAATAGAGATAAATTAAACACTGAAACTCACTTCGTATAGACAAATAGAGGAGATTGTGATGTTCGGCCAGCAAATCGATTTGATTCACATATTGAGCAATTTTTAATAGATTCGCCGAACAATATTGAAATGCAAATGGCAAACGCATTCTTTGATGTGTTCAGCTGTTTCTCTTTCCAGATATCGAATACTGTGTACTTTTCTCTTACTCTGCTTTTGAACTGAATTACCAAAAACAAGGCGCTGACATGTAATTCGTAGGTAATTGCTGACAGTTTCTCAGCAAACAATAATTATGATTATCAAATAAATCGACAAGAAAAAAAATATGAAAATCATTAGGTATTGTGTTGAGAGTTTGCATGCTGAATGTCGTTTAGAGCCAATACATATAATCGAGACGACAGCATCATTACGAACAACAACAACGAATGCTATGCTGGGAAGAGGCCAATATATTAAATTTAGTTCGGAACAAATAAAGCAAAGAGCAAGTCAATGAATGAGAGAGAAAAAGGTGTAAGCCCAAAGAATCTGCTTGAGCTGAGCATACACAGATATACGGGCACAAAATACAAGATACTACGCACATCGCGCACATACCAAACGATTCGAGACGATATGTGTAGAAAAGACGAGAGCGAAGCATAAAAAAAACTCATTGACAGCTGTTTTTTTGTTACCTTTCGTTGTACTTTGTTTATATGATATCGTTTGTGTGTGTTTATTTGTTGTCTTCACTTTGCCTTTGTGTCGATATTCGGTTGCTTTCTTCATCTTCACACATTTTGCTCTTTAAATGTGTTTCAAAAGAGAAGCGGAACCAACAAAAACGGCAGCAACAGCAGCGCAAAGTGAAGTCGCCTACCGAATACATGCGAACGGAACGCGCGGACCAAAGCGTACGGAATGCGTCTTGTTTGCTTGAAAAAATCGTATGGATTGAATTGCACCGCAAGTGTTATACCATGCTCGTGTTAATACGCTCTGAAATGCAAAGACCCACACAACTATCTCAAATGGAGTGTAGATACAGGGATACGAAACGATACGAGCAATCGAACGAACGAAAGAGCGCGCGCGTTCATTGTGATACACTGCCGTAGTGTTCTGCATAAAGATATAAACGTCTGTTTTAGCGCTCGGATACACTTTACTGTTAAGACCCAATATATAACTCTATATCGTACATTCGGTGTTTCGTTTACTGAAGCGCACTATAACTACAGTGTACACGTGTTTATGGCACAACCGTGAATAGTGGTCGACTTTGAATACATGCACATACCAATATATTTCAGCTGAAAAGTAAATGAAAGACAGAGAGAAAAATATTTAATTTAATGCCCATAGATTTTTTTCGATTCGAATTTGTTTTTGTTTGCTCATTATCCATTGATGTAATAATTGTTGGGTTTTTTTCTGCTTCATTGGCAAATTGTGGCTGCTGATTTGGCTGACCACTTGGTTCACACTCTCCGGTTAATTTGCCCGCTAGAAATTAATTATTTACTGATGATATTTTGCGATAAGTTGATTTTCGCCAGTTAAGAGTTGAGTTAATGCATGACAACTACAATTATTGACAAATTAAAGCTTCTCCTCTCCGTCAAGGCAATTGCACTGAATGATACACACGATTTGTCCATGAACGACATTCGCATTAAATCATTGATTAAATCAAGCGAATAAACGAATTTGCAAATATTTACGGTTTGCAAATAATCAGTGTTTTTTTTTTACTTCATTCTGATGGAATCGCAATAAATAAATGGAAAAATGTTCACGTAATTGACTTTCTACGAAAAAGTAAAATTAAAGCGAACAAAAATGACGAATTCATTGATTCAGCCAGATTTTCAGAATATCGAAGCATTTTTTTGTACTCTCTTGCGATTTCTTCTAACGCCAATACGTTAACAGCCAACGATAAAAAAATCAAACCAAATTTGCGAATGAAAAACAAATAAATAAAATTCACAAAAAAGTGGAGAGAAGATACGCAAAGAAAAGAAAGGAGCGAACAGTGGAGGAAAAAACTATGCATACATGAACAATATATTAAAGAGATTGATTCTATATTTTCATGCGATAATGGCAAGCACACCAAGTACACACACACAGGGAGAGAGAGCAACCAAAAAACCGACATGTAACTCACATAGGGAACTTATAGAGGACCGAACCGACGAAACATCGAACGAATGAACGAAAAAAATCATACATATCATCGGCTTATACACAGTGAAGCACTAACTTCAAACGGTAAAACCGCACCATAAAATCTCTCTCTTCTATTGATTGTATATGTTTATTCACCGCGCCAAATATGTGTATCAAAATAAAGAAAAATAAAATGAAAATACAGTGAAAGAGAACGAGCGTGAGCATTTGTTATACAGAGCAACGGGCAATAGATGTATACAGCAATCGTTCAATGCGATTAAACGAATCGTGCAGCGCGATATAGAGTAAGAGAAGCACACAGGCGACAGCGACAGCAGCTAAAACAGCTTGTGTATTATATGTGCTGTTCTTTATTCGAAGCATTTTGCTTCATTTCATACGTAAATACAATACGGTGACTGTGCGCGCTCCATATTCAAGCCTCCGATACACACCAAAACCATTTCCCGCATGCAACATGAAAAATTTGACGTCGATTTATTTCCCATATTTGTTTCGGATGTTCTCTCTTCGCACTTAACATGAATGCTGTGTACGCGTCGCTGTGCGATCAACGAGTCTCCCATTTTTTGTCGCTCTCTTTCGGCGCGACCATCGTCATCAGGTTGTTTATTAACGTGCTGCTGTTGATTATTTCAGTCAAACGAATCGTATGCACACACTCAGTGCCGTCAGTGCAGGAGAATCGGCCAACTCTCGATTGATATGCTCAACAAGATTTCAATTTCGTTGTCATGCTTTGTTCTTCAAACATATATCCAGTCGTTGTGCATCTATTCACTGCTGTTATATCATATCCAAGAGGAGAACAAAACGCTTTCTCCTTTCGCAACATTTGAGCGCTTCGCATCCAAGTAAACAAATTGCCCCTTTTTCAAAATGTGTGCATCAACAAAACGGAACAAATTTGGGGAAATCATGCGGCCAACGATGCAGATCGAGAGAACGCACACTGCAGGGGAAATACAGACAACAACTCTTATTTTTGGTTGCGTTTCACGTGCAAAACATAAAGTTTTGTTTTCCGAATCTCATTTTCTGATGTATCTGGTTTCACGCGCGTCCCATGCGGTTTCCCCCTCATTTCAACGAACATAAACAGTACGGTTTGAACTTGATCGAAGTGCGTGCATGAAGAAGCAATCGTGCGCTCAACGCTCCGTCATATCAAGTGTGCCTCTGTAGTACGTGTGTGCGTTTGTGTGTGTGTGTGCATGTGTGCGCGTTTGTGTTTTTACACCAAACGGAGAGGTTGTTTACGAGGCTACGGTGTCGGTGTCGAACGACCAACCGACAAACCGAATGTTTTCTCATAAAGAAAATTGGTGGCATGCATCGCACGAAACGTTCATGCAAACAGTTCAAAGCTAGCGTACCGTCACTGAACACCTATTTTGCTGTTCGCTCTCGCTATCCGAGATTTTTCACTTGAAAATCTATTTGAATCACACAGAAAACCTTCTCAATTACTCCGCTTTCATACGCTAAATGGTTCAATTGATTTGAAATTATTTACGTCAAAGTCAAACGGACTAATTTCTATCAATCTTTCACCGAATCAATTTTCTACGTTTATTTTCTGATTTTCAAACATTTTTGGAGGAAAATTAAAACTACTAAAAGTGCAATTGATACTTTCGCCCATCAACACGGAATTTCGAAGCAAATGTTTTTTTTGTGATCGATTAATTTTTTTCCGTTGAATGAAAGCAAACTTATCGATTACTTCGATATATCAATGTGGAACAGTGCAAAAGATCAAATTGTGATTAATGTTTTCCGTTTGAAATTTATGCAATTAATTTTTGATACGCAACCAACACCGTATGTATTCCAAGTGTACAATTAACGGTCAAACATAGACTGAAATCCATTTAAAGTGATACCGGTCAATTACGGTGCTGAATTGATTGATCCTGTCAACTGGTGTGCAGTGTGAAAACAACCGAGCAGAGAAAACATAAAATATTTACCGCTTGTGAGGTAAAACGAAATAATAAAAAACAAATTGAGAGTTGAAATTTTATAGTGAAATTTATTCGCACGCGATTACAAAGAAACAATTTCTCGCATTTGTCACAAACACACGAAAAGAGAAAGAAAAAACGGTTAAATCATCTGGTGGAAAAAAATTCAGACGTGAACAAAAGATAAGTGCACACGCATACGAAGTGACAAATTGCTTTTTATACAGAAACAAAAAAGTACAACATTTTAAACACAAATCGCATTAAACTGAAGAGAAAAAGAACGAATACATCAAGTGAACTGAGCGCACGCAACGAAAGAAAGGAGGAAAATAAAAGAAAAACACATCAAACAATTGTCATTGAAATGTGGTCACCTAGTTTCTGGTGAACATTTGAGAGAGAGAGAAAAACTGTTGAGCGGCAACAAATGCGAATGAGTCTGTGATCGTGTGTGTGTGTGTCGTTGTCGTCGTCGTCGAACGTTGAAAGTGATTTCGCATTTCTCATGACTGCTCTATTTTCTCTCCATATTAAACATAAATCGTTTTATTGAGCCTAAACCTGAGTGAGAGACAGAGACGAATTGAAACTGTGATTTGATTATTGTGTTGATTGCAGTGTGATTGACCAAAACGAAAATAAAAGGCGCATGCAAAAACAAAACGACACCGAAATACATTTCGAAACGGTAAACGATAGTGCGTTCCTCATGTGTGACAATTGAAACATACAACAATGAAAACGCAACGAGAAGAAGAAGAAACATAACAACAAAAAGTATAGTCGTGCAAGTGGATACAAATGTGGTACGTGTTCACGTTAACAAGCAATCAGCTACATAACAATATACAAACAACGCGCTTACACTTGAAACACAAGTAGCAAATAGATACTACGTACAGTAAGCAAGTAGCAGCTCTCTCGCACAGCTCAACGGATCTAACAGCAGCAGCAGCAAAAAACTACAAAGAGCAAACGAAGCGAGCGAAAAGCAAAAAAAAAAGTGAAACGGTTAACATATTTTTTCTTATAGTTGTGCCGTTGTGTGTGCTGTTTTTTTTTTTTATTTCTGTATTCGTTTCATTTAGTTTCATTGTGCGGCCGATCACAGGCGCACAAAAACGAAAAGAAGAAAGAAAAACACACCGAATTGCGTGATTGAATTTTCAGAGAGCCAAATATACACCATTTGTATAATAAACTCTATCCAAAAACACAGAGAAACGAATAAAAAAAAAGAAAACTCAGTTTGCAAAGTGCGTGTCTTCATGTAACATTCAATCGCCGCCAAACCGAAGGGAACACAACGAACATTGCCGAATCGCTTGTGTGTATGTGCCAAATGAAAAGACAAAACACTGAATATTACGCACAATAGTCAATGCTGTTCCGATTCGACATAAAATCGACAATCTTTTTTCAACACAGTATTGCTCTACCTTTTGTTGAATTTGATCGAGTGCACAGTGCTTTTCGTTTCGAAACATCTGATCGAATAAGTCAAGTCTGAACGGAAAATATACATTTTCGTAGTAGGCCGCGCACGGCAGTGATTGAAAGACAAAAGCAATCGAACGGACGTATCATTTTAATGCATTTTTAATTTTACAAGTGGATTTTGTTGGTGTTGGTGCGCGCGAAAACGACTCAACCGACAGCTAGCGAACGAATCGAAGCAGCGTCGATTGAAAGAAAATCCGAACAATCAAAAAGACATAATAAATAACAGTGGTCAAAAGCCTATAATTAGGTGTTCTTTCGTTGATGGGGCATTTTATTTTTGAAATACACGACAAGAGAAACACAGCTTAAGAACGCAAATTTCAAATCCATTGAAATTAGACAATCAACGCATATTGAGTTCAGTGCGAGCTAATCATCCGTAACAGCGAAACGAAACTTCAATAAAAACAACAACAAACCAAACCGAATAACGCTTAAATGAGTGAATAAAATCAGTGAAGATTGAAAAACAAACAAAAATACATTTAGAAACGAACGAAAATTTGATTTTTTCTTCCATTTATTCGAACACGAAATAAAAAAAAGGAATTAAGTCAAATATCGAAGACAATTCGAAATAAGAGAGTGAGAGGTTGAGTGGCGCTTCCTTTGAATTCCATGCACTGTGGGAATTTCCGTGCATCAGTTGTAAAGCGATAAAAAAGTCATAAATAAAGGAGCACCTTCACATTGAGCGAAGGGGAAAAGTGCTCACGAATTCCATTATATGCTTAGCCCTTAAACGAAGCTTAGAATTGAAGCCAAGGATCCAACGATAATACATATAGATAGATAGATAGATATAGATTGGTGTTCGTACAGTTAAGGCGAAAAAAAGAGAGAAAGACACAGAAAGTCAAACAATATGACACTTCCGACAACAAGCTTGAATGCCACTGACGACGATTCCGATATGTTTGGACCACCTCGCACATCACCATTACGGTATACACGGCCCCGCGTACCCATGATATCGGCGAAATTACGTTTACGCGAAGAACGCAAACGAATACTGCAGCTATGCGCCCACAAATTGGAACGTATTAAGGATTCCGAAACGAATTTACGACGAAGCGTGTGCATTAATAACACCTATTCACGTCTAACGGACGAGGTGCGCCGGGAAAAACAAAGTCGATATTTAGCCAATTTACCAAAGTAAGTACACATTTTATTTATGATTATTACGACTACTATAAAATTAAAGTCAACGTTCAGCGCCTCGGAGTATCGGCTGTTTGCATGTATATTTCGTAGCGCGGATCATTTACGAATGGCTTTGCAATTTCGGATTTGTCTCTTAATTTCCGATGAGGCTTTGAAAAAGTTGAAAATTGAATCTCAGAACCAGAGAAATATTGAGCCATTTGTCAAATGCAACGTATGCTTTTTGACAAAATACATCACACCAAGAATATTACCTCCATTTATTATCTTTAGTCTCGGCTAATCGCCATTAGATTAACTCTTTTCTTCCTTCTTCTTTCCTCCGCTTTTTTTTTCCACACTTTCATTCGTTTGCCTTTTATGAGGTCCTGATTTTGAGGTATGACATTGCAAATTGTGAACATTACGGATACATGTGCGCCAACTGAAGCAAGCATTTGATGCTAATGTTTCGATTGCTAATAGAGATAAAATGATAATTGATAGGTCGTATCTGTTTTGGCTTATGCATTTGAAATATTAATATTCTTTCATCAATGCTGTGAACGAGAAAAGGAGAAAGTGTGAGAGAGAGAATGAGGAAAAATAGAAAGAGAAACGCCTAGTTCATTCTCAATACGAATATCACTCCGCTGTGTGATAAATGATTATAATACAATCGGCACACGCTTTTTCCTTTCACCCGCAACGATATACATCCAGCACACACATTTCACCTAATAAAATAAAGAACTTCTAAATGTGCCAGGAATATCCGCGAATGTATCGCGCGCACATTAACTGAATGCTGAAATCGCAACAATAATAAAGTATCGCACTTTTTCATACATTATCTTTAGACGGCGAAGTAGCCGAGTGCTTTTTTGCTATTGACGAGACTCGGTTCTATTGATCCTTTATCTCTCTCTCTCTCTCTTTCTCACTCTTTCTGTGCTTGTATGCACATTCCGTGTGTATTGCACACACTCCCTTGTTCTCTTCAGTACACAATTCTCCAGTTTTTCGCACCAGCCGTCGGTGTTTGGCATGTGGGGATTGTATGCATAAGCTGTTCACTTGCTCATTGCCGTTCAGCACTCACTTACTCACTCAATGCAGACTGTGCTTGCGAATTAACGCGTCACAGGCGACGGTTGGTGTGTATCGTGCGACGCTTTTCCATTATTATGCCATAATGAATTTGCTGTGTTTCTTTCTTTCTTTTTTATCTTTGTACATTTCTCATTGGCCTCGAAATTCGTGTGCTTTTGAAACTTGTTACTCAATCAATATCGTCTTTTCGTATACACACACACGCACGCAAAAAGGCCTGAATCCAGCTCTTTTCAATACCGACCCCAAAATACAAAATATCAACATTACACACAGCATAATTGTATCGTTCACGTTCAATCGCGTTCATTCACAAGGAGAGCTATTCACTTTTTCACATTCATTTGTGTGAGACATTTGTGAGTAAACATTGTGCGCTCTGCGTAAAATCGTATTGCACGTAGCGCGAAATAACAGCAACAACAACTTCATTAAAAGAAATTCATATATATTCATAATATTTCCGGCATTATGTAAAAGACAATGTGGCAGAATCATTGCTGGCGTGATGCCTCATATGGGAAACGGTTCAAAAGCGGAAAGATTAAAATTTGGTGTCATCGAAACAAATTTATCATCATAGATGATTCTTGGCTTTTTGTATCGTATGTAGATTTTATCCACATCGTATATACACTCTTCTATCTTTCAATTATACATTTGTTTTCGATTCCTTATTTCGAACGAATGAAACAAAAGAGAACGAAAAAAACGATAATACTGATGCGTAAATGCGGATTCAAGGCGCTATTCTCTGTAAACACTTGTTTAACCATGTAACTGCTTCGTGCTGTCGTTTTTTCGTTTCGATTCATTTGGCATGACGTCACGGAAAGAGAGACAAAGAGAGATAGAGGAGAGAGAAAGAGAGAAAATGAAACGAATCAAGTGATATTTCTATGGCTATTCATCTGCATACATGAAAGCTACGACATTTCAAATTTAGTCAAGTATATTAAAAATTATACGTTCCGAAATGTATTGCAGCAACGTATTATTCGGTGTGTAGTAAGACAGAGTTTCAACGAGCGAGCTCAAGTGTGGCGATGTGTGTACACGCGCGCACGACAATTTTTACTGACTATGTTGACGTGACAAAATATGAAATGACTCGTTACTGCCGTCTTGATACGGGCTCGCTTTAATGTTCCAATCAACAAAATGTGCCAATTAAATATCGCGCGCGCGTACGTAAAAGCGAAATAATATGAAAGTGTATTGTTTGTTATTCAGCATCGGCTATTCTTTTTAACGGAGAACGATTTATATAATTCATTTCGAAAAAATACAATGTGGATATTTGGCAAATTGAAATTGATTCAAGAAGTGATTTACACTTGAATTGGCCGAAACTTTGCAATCACACACTTGCAACGCCACCATATTGCCCTTCTCAATGGTTTTAATCTAATATTTGCACACACACGGAACAAACGAATTATGAGAGTAACGAAAAATTGCCAACTTTATTGTGTGCATTCGGAATACCAAATGAATTTAAACTAAATATGTGTCTCATTCGGATTACCGCTTTCCCGTTCTCTGTCTCTCTCTCTCTCTCTCTCTCTCTCTCTCTCTCTCTCTCTCTCTCTCTCTCTCTCTCTGAATGTGTCTGGAGTGCATTTTTTTTCTACTTTATTATTCCATTTTAATGTATGAGTCAGTTCCAGTTTGAAGCGAATCTCACATGTTTCGCTCAGCATTTCGGGCAATTTTTCCATAATTGTATTTGACTAACTAGTTTTTGTGTGTCTGATCTGTGCTGTTCACACAGAAAGAATTTAAATGCAAGCTCGAGTCAATAGATTCATTTGAAAAAACAATACCATCTATTTAGATTGTGTGATTAGATTACTGCATCGATATGTCTGATTGCGGGCCGGACATTGATAATAGAAATATGCTCACTACGAAGAGATCACTTACCGAAATCGAGCAGCGGTCACAAAAAATGTGCACAATGCAAGTTATACGACCGCTGAATAAGTAAATGAATCGATCAGATAAGTACGGCGGCGATGATACACAAAAAGTGGTAACCAAACGAAAATGGAAGCTTTGTATAATCGAATACATAAAAAAGATTGGATAGCAATGCATTAAACCATTTGCTTGGCCGTTCATTCTGGCTACCAATTTGGTTTTTCTTTTTTTTTTGATGGCCACTGTGGTCTTTTTGTTCGTCGTTGTCGTCGTCGTCGTTGTTGCTATAAATGCAATAGCGATAGCCAATGAATATGTTATGATGCTGCGTTTTTTCCTTTTTTCCCTATCCACATATCATTTTCTTCTTCTATTCGCACATTTGCTGGGCAAATGGTACGTGCGCGGCGTCACATATTCGTTTTCGTTCGTTCATATCGACATTCGAGATGAATGTGACGGACGCAAAGGCAGCCCACACGCTCCACTCTATCTAGTCTTCACTTCATCATTGTTCAGCGCTCTTCTACACGTGTGCTATTGCATCTACATTTTGTTTTGTGCGATTTCGTTTGGTGTATACTTTGGTATGTCGTTTTTCTCTTACACACAGGCGCTCGCACACACGCGCTCATGCTCGGGCTTGATGAAAGCTATCTTTAGAGAAATGGAGATTCGGTACATTTTCAAACGTAACACGTATCGATTTTGCATTTGCTATAGCTAGCCAAAATGCTCATCTGCTGATGTGTGTGTGTGTGTGTGTGTTTCGTTATCGCACAATACCCTTCTTCCTATTCTCTTTCAATGCATTTGAATACAGAGTGAAAAAACAGCAGCATTAGAAGAAGAAATATTCGTTGTGCGATAGTGGAAGTGGCGTTGCACAGTTTTTGTTGGGAAATGAACACATTCACTGGTTCAGCGCTAAGTACATACAAACCGTTGTTGAAGAAGGAGTAAGAGAATCAAGCACATGCATAATAATTGAACCATTGCACCGTACTCACGCCGTAAATCTGCATCGAACGCACATGAACGAGGAAGATAATCAAGTTGACGAACGAATGAATACATAGCAAAATAGCGCGCGCCATGAACGAAGAAGTAAAAAAAAACAGCAACAAAAAGAGAATTGCATGTGAAACTTGCAAAAGTAGAAGACAAAGCACTCGAGAGTTATTCAATAGCGAGGCGGAGGTAGCAACAGCGTCACATCGACACTCTTCTATTCAATTCTTTTACATGCGTTCAACGCTCATTCTCATCGAGTCGTGTGTTCAAGTGGTTTCAAGCTATTGTTTTTGTTTTCGCTTTTTGATGCCATACACTGATGGTTCTCGTCTTCGCCGTTTCAGCTTCACAAAAGCAGTCGGCTGGTGAAAATCTTTGATTTTTACCGAAATGCATCGTTTGATGAGGGATGATAAACCTCAATTTATTGGCGCTCAATTTTTTTTGTGTGTGTGTGCCTAAAATGGTAGAAATTGGAGTTTCCGCATTCGTACGAATGCACTGCAAATTACTCGTTTTTCCACATCAAAGTCCGCACAGAATTCAGCCAAACATGTAATATAGTACGTCCAATCGCAAACATTTTAATTAAATGTCACAAAAAACGATAATGATCGGTTTCGTTAAACTTGCCCAAGCGATTGAATTGGAAATGATGCGATGCGCCCAAACGACAGCGTTCAACACTTTTTTCTTCATTCGATTGTTGTTGTTATTTGTTGCTTCTCTGTTTCTCACTTGAAGGCATGTGCAAATGTCATGCAATGTGGAAAATCGGGTCAAATATGTAATTTGTCATCGGGGCGCATCCTTTGAACACTTTTCGTACAAATTTTTCGTGTTGATTTCTTAACGCCGAGCTTGCACACTTTGAATGCCATCATTTTATGCTGGGCCAATGAAATTTACCGTTCATTTCTGCCGATGGATTTTTACAGTGGAAAAATATTCCATTCCGTAGATTTCCGGTTACAATGACAAGCATTTTGCGACAACAACACGAGATAATATGCTCACGATGATTTGCTGCTTCATTGCTTCTTCGCTCACGGTGCGTGTATAATATTTTGGAGATGATTGCTTCCGTATGTGTATTTCAAACCCGCATCAAAGCAAATATATATTAATATTGTAAATGGCTTTGAATCAACACCGTCAAGGTCGTTGAAAATTTAAATTTTTCCATTCAAAAGTGTAAATTCCTCTGTGTGCCTTCCAATTAAAGTGAATAACAATCTGTTTAATTTGTCGCAGACAAAATAAAAAGCGAGCGCCAAAAAAATCCATTTATCGTGAATCGTTTTATTCTAACGAAGAGCCGTGAAAACTACGCCCGACTAATACAATTGAATAAACTTGAATTGAATTGCCGAAATTTGCTATTTGTACAATTTTTTGATGGGCAATGTTTCAATTTAATAGTCGCATAAACAAATGGTATTCCTGATTTGTCGCACACAGCTTTGGGCACTAAATAGAAACAAAAATCGGATTTCACTTTATTTCACACGGAATTACAGCTGTTGTTCAAATAAGAAATACACAGAGCGCAGAAGAAGGGGGCAATAGTTTGATTCAATTATCATCATAATCATTCATTGTATTCATAAATTCTCAAAGTGTTCAAACTTATCATGACAGTCGTAGAATTTTTTTCTGAAAACAAATGTAAATACAACAAGAGCGAGGGCGCGAGCGAGCGAGAGAGCACTGAGATTGTTTGTTGATTACAATAACTATAAGCGATTTTGTTACATTAGTTCGACTTGTTGTTTTGTATGTATGGCAATTTGCTCGTGAGCGCGCTCATTACGAGTGCATAGGCAAAAATGTAAATGAAAAGGAGCGAAGTAAATAGTAAAGCAAGCCAACAAATGAACAATGTTTCAAAGTGATTTCTTTTCGTTCGTTCTTTTTTTGTTGAAGAATCCTAACTCGATTCCAATTTCAATTTTATTTTTTATATATACGCTGCCGCGTCTCTCTCTCTCTCTCTCTCTCACACAAATGAGGTAACAATACTTACATTCTGCCAATTCTTCGCCCGTGCTCAAATAAATGAAATTGACAGAAGAATGAAGAAGAGAGAGCGTCTGTACGTCGAACGCGCCAAATAGCTTATTTGAATGATCGCGTTTCAGTGCGACGCGATTGAATGACGTAGATATGAATTGTCAAGCATTAACAAGCCAGCACAAACAACCTTTTCGGACCAACAAAAAGCAAAAATACAAACAAAAACATCAACAGCAGCGAATACAAACACACGACAGCAGTCACACACATCGAACCGCTTGTGTATTGCCACCATCAAATGACGATTATTTGCTGAATTTGTTTCTTTTTGTTCACATTTTTTTGTTTATGGTGCGCTTTTCTGTTTACAAATTAGCTGAAGCAAACACAACTTATTGATATTGCTCAATTAAATAAATAGTTAACGTTCTTTTGGCCTCATGGAAGAGAGCGAGAGCGAGAGGAAGAGAGCGAGAGAAAGCGACAATAGAAAAATTCCCCAAAAATTTATCATCATGTCAATCGACATTGTGTAGAATAATGTGTTCGATGCAGGCTTCGTAGCTCATTGTAATTGTTGTTGTTTAAACGTATGCGAATGCCACCCAATTAACACGAAACATACTCTATCTCCAAATGAGTCAAGGGAACAGACAAGCGAGCGAGGAAGCGAAAACAGATTGTTTTTATCTTTGCATGTTAAAAATGGATTTATCTTCGATTCGTATTTACGACTCATCAGCTTTGTGCGCGGATCAAAGATGCGATGATTTCAATAAAAAGAGATCCAATCCAATTCATGAAAAGGATGAAAAATACAACAGCAGTAGCAGCAAAACAAAAGGGCCCTCGTTACCACCAATTTGAAATCAAAAAAAATATCGAAAACCCACAAGAAAAATTATTGTCGTACGATTCAATTTTAATATGTTGATTTGTCGTAGCACATTATCATATTTCAAGTCGTAAAATGAAATAAATATTGGCTTTGAGCAGACATATGGCGATAATTCACGCAATCCGCTTTTCGATATGCAGCGACGAGTTGAAATTAAGAGCTTGTGTAATTAAGAGCATTTGGTTGAGGGTTAAAAGCATAAAATTAGAATATAAAATTCCATCTAAAGCAAATATCAAAATCCATTCAACCAAAGCTCAATGGTTGAAGTGGTACTGTGTGAAAAACGATGTAAATTGGGCGACCGGGAAATTAACTAAAGTGGTAGAAAGGTTGTTTCGAATAGCTCGCACAGTCGCATTTGAAAGTATTTTTTTCGGTTTATGTGTGATAGTTCCGTTCTACAGTATTCATTTAAAGATGTCAACGTAAAGCTGTTTCACCTTTGTGTAATATATTCGAATACCGTTCGTTTGCTCTTGTGTGTGGCGTCCATTTTATATTCCAACATGATAGGACAAATGATCTTTTTCGTTTGCTTATTTTCTGTGTTCTCGGCTACTTCACTAGCATTCGAAATAGCTTCTCGTTGCATTTCGATCTTGTTTTCACTCTTTGGCGCACACATTATGGCTACTGATCTCATCTTAGTTTGGACATGGATTTACTGTTTGATCACAAATTGATGATTGGCATTCATGAGATTACCATTCTACAACCATTTGTGCGATGGGCGCATGCGGTCGGCTCGTGATTCCTTATCAACATGCTATCGTTTCTCTTTTTGTATCGAAAATGTGGACGATTCGAGGAGGAATTTACATGAATTCCAGTTTGTTTCACATCGAGCGACTTTGCTTTTTAGTTATAAGGAAAACAAAAAAAAAAAAAAAACATAATCGTTTCGTTGTCGCTAGCAAACATTCAGTGACATTGAAAAAATACAAATAAAAACGCTAATAAAACATACAAGCAGCATGACCATTAAACAAACAAATTATAACAAATAATTTATAAATAGCAAAAGGGAGCACAGATCGCAATACTGATCTAGCATCGGTTTCTGTATTAAAATGTTACACAATAACCATAAACTTGTTCATTTATGATAAGACGATAAGATTGTTGATTGCTTCAACACTTCACCCGATTCTCAGCTACTAATGATATGCGTCGCACGCATGCGATCTATTGCGTATCTAAATGGTTTATTATATTATTCCAATTCACAGTATATTGTGAACATACAACCTTTAGGTTTTATAACGATGCTAATAAATTTGTTTACAGCGAAAATCCACGCGTGTAAGAATGTTTTGAATTGCACATGGGATGGCACCTGTGCAGTATGCACACGTCAAACTAAGATACATTGCCATATTTTTGCGCAATGCAATCGTCGACCGACCGACCGCCTGCCAGGTTAACGGAAATACAAAAACTCTCAACGAATCATTTCATTACGTAAAATAAATAAAATGGGAGAGAGATAGAGAGAACGGTGCATATGTGACAACAGCAGAAGAAGACAACGCTGATGCATTGGATTGCTTACTTGAAAATCCATTTATTCGATTCAATTTATGGCCAAATATTTCTGTCAAGGTCCATTTTACATAACATCATAGTGCTTGCATGCACACACATACGCGTTTTCTAGTTTCATAACATTTGTTTTATTCGACCTATAAAAAGAAGAATTCGCAATCGAAGTTACGCATATTTTCAATTGAAACTAATCGAAACAGCGCGAGAGAACATTTAAACTGAAATCCATGGGCTGCATGGCATTAACTAATGCGTTATAAGTAGCAGTCCTTCGCTAAAGATACCCACCGCCGCGAAAAATGACAATGGAAAATGTTCGTGCCACTCCATTGTCTGCCTTTTGAAACACAACATTGTCATATTTTGCACAGTTGTGTGTATTTTGATTTGCAGTGTGAAAATGCAGGCACGTGGTGCTGTGTGTGGTTGGTCGGTTGTTTCAATGGATTTTGCGTCTATAATTAGTGGTTGATTCATTCGATTGTTTTATTTATTCATTTTTGTGTGCGCACACTCTAGTCTTTGCTCTCCTCGATTCTCTTTAGTTTATAGTGCATTCCCAAACCAAATCCGCCATACACGCGCGTTTTTGGTTGCATATCTTTCGTTTATTGTGCGAGCGAGCGGTCGCTCATTTAAAGCACTTTTATTATTAGTTGGTTGTATTTAATTTGTATGTAAACCGTTTTTGTTTGTCGATTATATTTCATGATCACTCTTGGCTTTTCATTTTCGATTATTGTACGCTTCGACAGGCACGCCATATCTGTGTGTATATTTTTGTTTCTATCGTCGTGCCGTCACCGCTGCTGCTGTTGATTTATCGAAATTGGACTCATAATAAAGCGTATTGTGCAGTTCGTTTCGATGATCTGAAAATAAATTGTCGTGCACACATTCATTAAATATGGGTTCTGCGGTTAAATAGTGCCACTGTTATCTTCGTAGCTTTGTCAGAACGAGCATTCGAACAGCAGTTTCATTGCTTCAGAAAGTACAAACGATATACACAAAAATTCCCTTACAGCAATAATCAAATTTGATATCAGCTCATAATAATGGGTATAAATGCATTTGGGCGACATTTTGCGTACATGCACACATCATGTCGAACGAAGCAGTACCAAGAGAGAGAGAGAGAATAACAACAACAGCAGCAGCATTCGTAAAATATCGTTTAAATTTTGCTTGAGTTTCACTATAGCGAATTGTTGTTATTGTGTAATTTTTTGGTGTTTATTTCTTTAACGTGTGCCAATTTTTGCCCACTTTGGCCTTGTGGCTCATGCAAAATACGACGCTGAGTACATGATGAGCGTCAACAACTCTCCTGTGCACTCAGGTTTTGCCAGCGCACATATGTTAGAAACGGTTCAAATTTCCCATTCACCACAAAGCTAATTTATTCCATTCGAATCCGCGGCATCATTTCCATGAGCAGTTCAATTAACAGCGGGCGGAGAGAAAAAAAATATGTAATGATTACGTAAAATTGTAATGAGTCGCAGTTTAAAAACTGTATCAAGTACTCTTCAATTGCGTCATGTCGCCCAGCTGAATAAACTTGCGTCGATTCTATTTTCTCCGTCATTTACGCTCTTGTTAAAATTTACCAATGATAAATTCATGATAATGGAACGAATGAAACATACACACAAAAAAGAACAACTACGCAGCCCGATGAAAAACGATAACGGCTCTCTCATCATACATCGCACTTTCGCAATCGGCTACAATTTCAATTCGTTTTGAAGTGATGATGATTAATGTCAAAATAAAAGAGAAAATACACACAAACACTTTTTTTCAATTCAAATTTTGTGAGCCATTTAAAACGCTGCTCAATAATTTTTCCCGAATGAAGATGAATGGAATTGAAAATCTCACTGGCAATTGTTTATACAAAGTTTGTTTTTTTTTCTCGTACTCAATTGAACACGAGCCAAAAGCAAATGAATTTTTCATTTACGTAACGATCGTATTGGCTCGACCAACAGCGACGGATTCGCACGGGATACTCTCTTAAAAACGGTCAAATTCACAGAAATGCCATTAACCAGTTGCAATCGTGATTTGGACAAATACATTGCCTCATTCAAGCTATTTCAAAGGAAATGAATTGGCGAAATGGAGAGATCCGCTGTTGAAAGCTTAAATATGAAAAATTTGAGGGGATTCAAATGGCTCAGGTGCACAACTTCGCAATAAATAACGACTTTACTCTGCTATGTAGCTCAGTGTCGGGGCCATTTCTCGTTTGATTCGTTCATTTGTTTTTTTTTTTTTATATTGAGACAGATTTCATTGCAATTCAAAGTATTCAAATGCGAAACGACATTTTTTTTCGCAAATGCAAACTTTTTTCGATTCTTCGAATGGAAAAACTTTGATCCCCGAAACTATTGAAAACCTTTCGATCGCCCTTAATTCTATGCATCATTTCTGACCGACTCAACCCTTCTTGTTCCGCACACCCAGCATATCATGTTTTAGGGCATCGCAATTTCTCTTTCTCTCTCTGATTCTATTAATGTATTGAAGTGCAGATATTTCTCGTCCAGTCAATTCGCTGCACAAGAACTACTCATGACTTTCAAGTGGATAAAAATGTTGTCTTGCGAATTTATCGTTTTCACATATTCCCATGTATATAACGTATTCTTCGTCCATTTTCTTCCAATATTATGAGCACACATACAAAAGTGAATTCATCGAACGAATGGCCGAATAGATGTTACAGTCAATGCTCGCCTATTCAATATATAGCCTAATAAAATTTCCTGTTGTCTGTCCGCTTAACTGAAGCGAAGGGTCAATAAAGTTTACACTTCACCTAATCCGATGCGAACATCTTGTGGCACTGCCTGTATGTGTGTAGGCACGTTTACTGGCTTGAAAAATGGTTCTGTGTGGTTGGTGCAGCCGCCCAAAATGTGCAAAAAATTAAATCGAAATTATGACGTGCATCACATTAGTCATGATTCCATCAGCCTTTAAATATATCAGAGCATTGGCAAATTTAGCAGTCAATGGAATCGCATATTCAACGAATGAATGAATTAATGAATGAATAATCAAGAAGCACTGCGAGTGGGTGTCGAAAAACACTGTCGGCATCATGTTTTGGTTGTGCGTAACTCACTCAATTTCGTTGTTGAATCACCATATTTTCGATGCGGTTAGACTTTCTGCTTCAATTACGGTAACAATCTTCATTCCGTACAATTATTATCAACACAATCGCAAGATAAATTCGAAGGAAGTCCGTTGCTTGACTTATTTCGGCATAAACACCAAATGATCAATCTACTTCTTTCGCTGTCACCATGAATGTTGTGGGGGAAAAAGGAGCTTTAAAATTGATTTGCCTAGCGCGATAAGAATTTGCAAAATTAGTATATGTCATGTTTAGTTTCCAATCGTTAGTTCATGATTAGACTCCATGCGATAGCTGTTTTAAACCAGCATGTGTGAGTTCTCCCTCTCTCTCATCTCACTCTCTGCATTCCATTGTTCATTATAGAAAAGTTAATAAGATTAAGTTTCAGTTTACGCGATAATGTGCATTCAACAAGCCAATTTTATCTTATCTTATCTAAAATTCTGGATAGAGACAGCGTTGCAAGGAAATGATAAAACTACATTTGGTTTGCCGTTGGTTCAATTGGCATATGAATAATGAAACTATTTGTTGACTATCAATTCGAATTAGCGACTCGATTGCACACACTATGCTTGCGCTTTGGTGCTGTCACCTGTTTTTGCTGTTTTTTTGTGTCCTTTTGCTTTCTGCTGTATTTCAATTTTTTTTTGTCACACGTTCTGCAATTGACACCAGCCAACCGATACAACTTTGGATTGTCTACTTATTGTTCTTTTTTTCGTTTCCAGTTTAATTGAACGCGTCCTAATTTTCGATATCTACTGACAGCAATTAACACTGTAAATTGGAAAAAGTAATTGGCTACGCGCACGCTTTCCTCAAATCATTGATAACAATGTCAACACGTTTGTGTGCTTCCCCCCCTCTCTCTCTCTCTCTCTCTCTCCATGAGTTTCAGTTGTGCCAATCTAATTGAGGGCAAAAGATTAACAACAACATACAAAGCAAAGGTGCTGCTGTTGAAAAAGTCAAGCGAAGCAAATAATTCAATCGAATAAGTTAAATTCTCGGCAACTTCCATTCATAGCATAATTGCCTTGTAATTTTACATAAAATATTGTGTTGGTGTTTGCGACCGTACTGTTACTAGTTTTATAGTTCGAATGCTTGCGTTCTATGTTTTTGGTTTATTCGTCGATGTTTTCTCTCTGTGTGTCTCTCTTCGCAATACTTCGATTTAAATTAATTGACTTGTAGCCGTTTATGTCACTTCACAGTTCGCTCGGTTGACACACAAGTAACATTAGAGCGAGCGCAGTTCTTGATTGCGCCACCATAAAAATCGTAGGCTTACATCAAAAATACACGGACATTCATAGTAATGAATAAATAAATAAAACAGCACCGAATCGACGCAGACGAGGATGAGCACACAGAGAAAATGACGACGGCGAACAAAATAAAAAATGCTCAAATGCCACAATGTGGCGACGACAGCAGCAGTGGCGGCAACGGATACAAGTATTACAAAGAAAAAAACACATTTTTCAAGTCAATTTTCAAGCGATGGACATAATAAACAACAAGAGAGAAAAAAAGAAATCACTTGCTTTTTAGTTTATAAATCGTTTGAACGTTCGAAGTGTCGTTAGAGGTTGTCACGACCAACGCTCGAACCTTATAGGCCTGCACTGGTCATAATACACACAATAATCAGCGTAAACAATAGAAATGATCTAAAAAAAGAAGCACATAAAAATGAATGTGAAGTTGAAAACGGCGAACGCCAAAACGAACCACAATTATTTAATGTGAAAACTGATTATTTCAATTTAAACCAGTTTGAATGCTGTTCGTATCTGCCTTTTTTGCCAC
The DNA here is from genome assembly GCA_028476595.1 of Obolodiplosis robiniae. Classification (NCBI taxonomy): domain Eukaryota; kingdom Metazoa; phylum Arthropoda; class Insecta; order Diptera; family Cecidomyiidae; genus Obolodiplosis; species Obolodiplosis robiniae. Next base: position 15,754,368 of record CM052015.1, on the reverse strand, counting down.
AAACCCAGTGCGTATGTGCATATGCGTTTTACGGGTCTCCATGCAGCGATTAATTTATTGACTGTGAACGATGCGAATGATTTTTTCGTTGTCACCGCCGCCGCTGCCGCCGCTGCCGCCGCTGCCGCCGTCGTCGTCAAATATTGTTAGTTTTAGTTTGGCCCTTGCACTTTTTTTTATCTACTTGCACGCTCAAAAGTAACTTTAAAGTACCTACTTTTTCACACACACACACACAAACACAAACACACAATTTATATCAGTTAATTTTATTGTTGTTGTTTGTTCCGCTCGTTTTCAACTTCTCTCTTATGCGCGTGGTGCCTTTTAATTATCCGCACAATGAACTTTTGCAACAACAGCACTCGTGTGTTCTTTTTATTCAATCATTCAAACTGTTAGAAAAAATACTTACGAAATCACAAGTGTTTCCATCAACTATATTCAATTCGAATTGTAGTTTTATTTAATTATATACGGTTGGCATTTATTTAATGCGCGACATGTTTAGTATATAAATGAATCTAAAAATTATACTGAGCGGAATTTCATATCAAAGCAAGGAATGCACACAAATACAATAACTAATGGAGAATCATGGCGAGAGTTTATGATAAACGCCACACACCATCGTCCAGCTATTTCAAAAGACGCGATTAAAATCCTTAAGTCGGAATTGTAAAAACTCTAAATTGATAATTATAAGAAGTCAACTAAAAACCAAAATCTCTGCTATCAAAAGCGATAAAAAACATGTGTTATAACTTCATCAAGCAGTTAAATGGACTACACACAGATAAAGTGAGTGAAACAAACTCCGAAATGTTTTCGACCGCTTTCATCTCATCTCGCTTCAACCTCTTTATCGAAGGGTTTTGTTTGTCGAAGTTTATCCACCAGTTGTTTCCTTCTCAATTTCGTGCTATCGCTCTGCTGCATCAGTTCTCGATTTTAGCCCGAACAATTTACAAATATTGATGTGAATCGAGTAGTGAAAAAGATATACCGATTCTGTGTGTGTTTTGTATGCTCAAGAGATCTGTGTGATTCAGATTGTTGCGCTCACTCATGTTCATCACTTTTTTCATACGTTTTATGTCCTTTGCCGATTTGTTTTTCCCTCTCTTCGCTCCGTTTGTGGCATCTACTTGAATTATATTGATTCGCTGTCTTTTCACTACATATTATCGCATTTTCTCTTTTTCGGTATTCCGAACTTGTTTCGTTCCATGGAATTGTAGTGTGAGTTTGTGTGATTCCCATTCGTGTACATTCCCCGATAGGCTTGACCAATGTAACGGACGATGAATGAGAGACTTAAGAAACAATATCGTACACACCGCAGTCAAATAAAATCGCAGCAAAACCATTTTCAAACAAAGAAAAACGGTGCACCACCATCAAGGTGGTCTCTTCACTTAACGTTTAATCGTATCGAGTGTCTGTGTGTCGAACGGTCGTTGTCTTCTTCTTTGTGAATCTCGTTCCTTGTTTACTCGTTTTTGGCTCGTTTTCTACAATTCTCCTCGTTTTTATTTCGTGTTTTAAATTGTATTCTCAGTTTCTCGCATCTCTTTGTGTATTAATGTGCTGCTTGTTTGTGCACTTCGCTTTTTTCCCTCTACAGATTGCGTTTTTGTTTCTTTTCAACGCTTTGGTCTTGATTTCGTTTCGGTGGAAACAGAGGGAAAAAAATAAATAGTTTATTATTTTAGTTGTTATTGTTATATCGTATAATTGCCGGTGTGCCACAAAGCATCAATCGCGCTCACACAACGCTGATTCGGATGGAAATGGTTTGTGGAACTGTTTGCCTTTTATTTAGTGTTGATTGCTGTGCGCACACACATCAAAACTGTCCCGCATTCCGTTTCAGATATGGGAAAAACCGATTATTTCTCAAACAAATTACTGAGAGCGGCACAATGCTCTTTATTCATTGCTTGTTGTTCTGTTGAAAGAACGCTGATTCAATCAAAACTTTCCGTTTTAAATAATTAATCTTATCAAAAATTCAAGCGAAAGCCATATTAAAGCCAAATGATAGCCGATGCATTTATTTATTATTTATTTACATTAATTATTTTCATTTTAAACCAATTAACAATCAATTTAACTGATTTCCTTTTCTCTTTCGTTGCAGATCTGAAATCACAAATAACCAAAATGACTTCTTTAGTTCGTACAGTACACATAATGAATCTCTTTTGGACAACCAATCGCTATCGAATCAACCGTTTTCATCACATAATCACAATATGATGCATCCGATGGCGCAAAACCATAGCCAACAATCAAATTCAATGTCCGATCCACTCTCAACGAATTTCACATCGCACACAACATCGAACAGTTCATGTTCGCGTTCATCACGTTGCGTGGACACCGATCTCGAGACATTGGATCGCGAATTGAATGCGTTGGATGCATCAATGCCGTTGGTTGACCCAGAAATCACACAAGGTGCTGAACAATTAGAAAAGGCCATTTCACGCAAACGATCACGATCCGAAGAGGATAACGATCGATTGGTACGTGAAGCACTATCAACATTTTCACATTACCTGCCATCGCCGCGATTGCTCTCCGGCATCGATGATTGTCCACTTCTAATGGCCAACGACTCAAAGCGCTACAAAACCGATTCAACGTCCACCAGCTCATCGACCAGTCTACTCACCAGCAACGATCATCTACTTGACTTTGAATTCGATCACAATCACAATCAAAGCCAAAAAGAATTCGAGGTGATTATGGATGCGCTACGTCTAGGTGGTACATCGCAATCAAACAACGATTCGTGCGGTCAAGCTGCTATGATGAGTGAAAATGGTGGTGTTTTTCACAATTTAGTCGCATCATTAGAAACATGAAACCCGGAGTATGATCACAGATCACAACGCAACCAAACCGGCAAAACAATTTCACATATTTTTTATGCTTAATTCTCCCATGCACGCGAATGTTTCATATTATTTCTAAATGATTCAGATGAAACACAACCATTGGTGATCTATTCATGCATGGCAGAGGATAGAAGATAAATAGAGAAAAAAAACACACAAAGAACATACGGATCAGATGAAATTATATTTACCTAATTTATATACAACGTATTTAAGTCAAAAAATGTGCATAGCGTACGTAAATGTAAGACAGAGAAACAGTTAACTTTCAACCGCATAACATTTACACAATATATATATTAATATATATATATATTTAAATTGAACAAAGAAGAAAAATGGAAAAAAATTTATTATTACAAAAATCAACTTGGCAAAATTCGTTTTAAATGGAAATTTTTAGAGTTTTTACGCCTAAGACCATGCATTGGAATTTAATTTTTGTACAGTGAAATAAATGATATGACGAGTCGGTTGAAAGTCCATATAAATACAAAAGCAAAAAAAAAAAAAAAAAACAAAGAAACAGAACGGTATTCATAAATGAGTTTAACGAAAAAGATTCACACAAATAAATCTCAGAGCAAGAGAAATAGACAGACAGAGCAAGAAATTGGACAGCATCAACCAAGTTACTCAAAACATAGTAAATAGAGAGTTTTTACTAAATTTATAGGCAATTATTATGTTATAACAAGAAAAGATGAAGAGAAATACACAAACACACACAATGAAAAAGTGAAACAAAAACGAGGTGTTATAAATTAGAGATATTCGTTTTTAAAAATAATCATTTCTATTTACCCCAGAAAAAAAAAAACAAAACGAAGAAAAAAACACAAACACACGCAACTCAATTGAATATATTAAAAAGAATGATTTCAATAAATCGATAGGTTTAACTAGCAAGAAGATATGTATCGCAATGCAAACGGCAATTATCCAAAGTGCTTACAAAAACGTGAAAAGTAAAACTAAAAAAATGGCAAGATGAATAAATATGAAAATGTAATATTAATCCAATAGCTGTTTACCGATTTCAAAATATTCTCTATATTTTTCATTCTGTTCATTCGTCATTGTCCAATCGAAAACAACCCGTATAATTTATGCTCATAAATGCTTTGCATTTTAACTCTCTGAATCGAAACAAAAACCACGCAAATTACATAATAAACCGAATCGAATTATCGCAATCATTTCCATGACCATTGAACATTCAGATATTTAAAAATATATCCGTATATATTATTCCGTCTCAAACAAACACACAACAATTGCAATTTATACGGTTTCGCAACTCAATAACAAATCATACTGAAGAAGAAACAATTCAATCCATTGAAAATTGTTCCACAACAAATCTTCTGAATATGCAGAGCATATAAACATTATCGGACTCAAACTTCCAACGAATTCGCTTTTCCAATAACTTGTGAAAATTTATTCGATAACTTATTTGCCAAACGATCATTTATTTGTCGAATTTTAGCAAAATTATTTTCATTATTTTTCTTTTTAATTTTCGTTTCGAAATTCTTGTTTGTTTTTTAAATTCATTTGTTTTTTTTTTAAAGAAAAGAATGCATAAAGTCTGTTAGTCAAATTCATTGAACATGGTTTTTCTTTATTGAGAAGACTTCTAATTTAATAATTTATCAACACACACACACAAACAAACACCATATTTCATTGAAACTATTAATAATAAACATGGAAAAATGAAGTGAGAATGAATCAAACCACCTCTGAATGGAATACAAATTATAACACATGAATATGCATAAATTCTAATATGTAATTTATTATTTAATGAATGTTTCCATTTTCTCTCTTTTTTTTTGTTCCTTTAATTATTATCAATCTATTGAAATGTGTGTTACACGCGCAAAATGAGCCCATTGCGAAATAGTGAGAATAGAATGTGTGCATAGAGACATATTGCATGAACTAGAGAGATGAATGAAAGAAAACGGTTGTGGATGAAGGTTGAATAATAGCAAGCAACAACACCAAATTGAGAGGTAGACAAAATTTCAAGAGCAAATCACCTTCGATGCTGACAACACATAGCTTAGATACCATCACACTGACAAATGCAAAGCGAGGAAATGCGCTCAAACATTTGTGTTGTCGTGTAGCAATAATGAGCAAGATGAAAATGGAGAAAAAATGCTAAAATTCATTTCAACAAACAAAAACACACTCACACACACAAAATCTGTATTATATTAGTTCTATACGATAAACTATTACTATTAATGAATCTTTAATCTGGAAAATTACCTTATGTGAAATATGAAGAAATCAAATAAACACAAATGCATAATAAATCAAATATTTAATTATTAAAGCCAATGGATTGCATACCAAAAAGCACACACACAAACTGAAAAAAGCGGCATGAAATGGATAAACAACGGGATGATTTATTTAGAATGAAAAATGGTTTGATAAAATCGGAGCTCCGTTGTGTGTGTGTGTCCGTGATACAGCCACTCTTTTTCACAGCTCCACAAACCACCGGCTCAACGTACAAAGCACACCAATTTCTGACAACTGTTTACGTACCGATATCCAAGAACGGAACATAAACCAAAAAAAAAAACAACAAAAATAACGCCAAAATTGGTTGGCATTCGTTCTGCGAACAAGTGCTCATTTAGCTGTTACTGTGATAATCTTCTCGTTTATACGAACTCTTTTTCCTTCTCGTCAGCATGGTATATTCTCTAGAAAATCTGGAACGAAGTCAAACAATTGCACGCTTGCAATTTCAAACATCTGTCTCCCTGGCTCGAGTGCTCGCTGTGAGGCTCGTGTTCCATTTGCTGGAAACGCGTGCACCTTCAAAACGTATTTGCACATCTTTACGCGAACGAGCGAGCGCGCACACGCACACCTGATTACTTGTCGTGTGCACGATTCAAGTCATGTTTCGACCGAGGCGAAATCTCCGAATGGATGAGTCTCAAGCTTTTCACATGTGCGAATTTGTGCGGTAGACAGTTGAACAATAACAAAGCGAACAACAAAACATTAACACAGCAACAACAGAATATTGCAAACGCATTTATACGCTGTTTTATTTGTTATTGCACATTTTCCTTGTTTAAAATGCCCGTTTGAACGGTTGCCTCGTGCAAAACGTGGCTTTTCCTTCTCAATCATTCGCAGCAGCAACGCACCTGTATGAAGCATTCACATTGGAATGTAGCGAGCAAGCAAGAAAGAGACATGTGAACGTAATTGAATGTGCCACTACTAATCGAGTAATATAATAAAATGAATAAACAACTCTACTAACGGCATGAGCATACTGCGGCAAGAGCACACACACAGGCCCATGCACATCTAACGAAGATGTCAAAAGAAGAAAAACATTGTGGTAGAGCGCAAAGAGACAAAAACTACATCAAGAAAAAAAAACTTTCTATTTTTTAAAGGCTTTTGGCTTAAACACTTTTCGTTCCCATGTTCATTCATTCATTCACAACGAGCGTTTCTTTCGTTGCTCATTTGACTTTTATTCTTGAGCGTTATACTGTGCGAGATGTGTGTCTGAGTTATGAATTTTGCTGAGAAAATATCAAACGAATACGTTGCAATGGAATACAATAGATGGAAAAGATGCAACGTTTTCATGATGTTCGTGCATTGACATCCGGATTCGTTGTGTTCGTAACAGTTTGCCTGCAATCGCACTGCATCACACATTCGGCTTATGCCATTTTCCATTAGACTGCTTGGTAATGCTGCCCACCCGACATTCACGACATCACTCTCTTTTCTCTTAATCAAGGAAAACCACAAATATTTTGGGGAAAAACCGTTTCATCCATTCTCGATGCGCTCTTGCACTTGCAAAACAAACAGAAGAATTGGATGAATAAGAACAAACCAAACTTTAGATTAAACTTTAAAGCTGGTTATAGCTTCTTTCTGCGAATGACTGCGATTTCGCAAGGCATGTGAAAAAAAAATCGATTTTTTCGATGCATATCTGATTTTATGATAGAAATTCAGTAATAAACGAGTAAATCATTTGGCAATAAATATCACATAAAGTTACCATATTTAGTATTCTTAAAAATGAAAGTGCGAAAGCGATTTTATAAATTATGAATAAAGAAAGGCCTGATGAAGTGGCACACATCTTTTTGATTCAATCAAATGGACCGGAAAGGCTTTGTTTCTCATTCTGTTTGTTTTTAAAAGGCCGTGATGCGTAATTTTCTATGCAAAATTATTCAATTCCAAAAGTAATTGCCCATGCTCAATTTCAGAGTGTATTTGTGTATGCGCGCAAATAAACGGATCAGTGTTTGATTGGTCCGAAACTATGAGCACACTTTCACTCGAGCGCGATACATCGGCTCGCTGGTATGCTTGAGTGATGCTCTCGTCTCTTAAATTTATTTATTTTCAAATGAAAACAAAACTCATAAGTAAATTAGCTTCTCGATTGATTGAACTTGATTTCAGTGCGCATCTCCACAAATCATTTGAGAAAAAAAAGCAGATTTCGCTAAGCCGAACACAGCAAATATCGAAATGGAAATTCAACTTTAAAATCAATCAATCATCATTTTATTCGCAAAAAGTACAGCAGAACAAAGCGAATTAAGAAATGAAATGAAATCAAGACACATGTAAACAATCAAACCACCTTCGCTTTTGCAAGCGCAAAACTCAACGTGTGCGATGCAAACAATCTAATATCCGACGAGAGTTAACAACGAACAAAAATTATTCATTAGATTTCAGTGTACGGCAAGCGTTCACAAGATACAAACAGACAAAATAAAAATGCAATAAATTTGCAAAGACAATAACATAACTGAAATCAATAAGGAAGAAAGTGTCTGAGTTGATTGTTACATAATAATTAGTCGGTGGCTGGCTGGATAAATGAGTGGTTAAGTATAAGTGTGAAGGAATAAAAAAATCGAAATTGATGAAATGAAAGGCAAACTTTCGATAGATCGATCTTTTGCAGAACTTCCCTTAGCATGACATTGCAATCACACGCCTTGATTTCACACCACACCATCGGTTCGTCAGTGAATCAACAAGCAACACTCCAATCGAGCAACTAATTGCTTAAAAACAGCAATTTATTTTATACACAAAATTAAATATTTAAATATACTTATCGATAAATAAATAATTAGCATACGATTTACATGAATCGCATAACACGAAACAAACTAATGTTTCAATTGTGCGCCATGTGATGAAAAAATACGAAAAATTCAACCGTTTTTTTTCGAAATGGTTTCAATAGGAGCATTTGTTTTATTCACCTAGTTGTTATTTGTCTTTTGTTTGAACAAACATGTCTTCTTCACGTAAAACAGTAAAAATGAAATTACAACAAGAAACGAATTCACCTCCTGTGACTTAAAACAAAAGTAGATGTATTAAAAAAACATAGTGAGAGAGCGAGAGCGGAAGATAGAGAGAGAGAAAGAGAAAGAGAGAGAGAAAGAGAGAGAGAGAGAGAGAGAGAGAGAGAAAGAGTGAAAGTGAGAGAGAAAAAATGTAAGATCGAGAAACAGAAATGCATATAGCCACTCGATAATAACCGGTTATTAGTTAAATGAGACGATCACTTGATATTATTCAATAGATTTTAATGTTACACGTACGCATATGAAGTAGCTCAAAATGTGATGTGTTGAAACAATGATATCCGCTTTATAAATGCAGCGCCCGTTGTTAGTCTGCACGTGTGTTTCGATATGTATCAGACAATTATTTGCACCAAATCTCCATCATATTTCATCACTCACACACATACCAAATATATTAAGTTATTACCAATAGAAGTGTACGATTTTGAAAACTGCTTTTGGTGTTAGGCTTATTCAATTTTCCATTGAGATTGTTACAAACCAAACATAAGACACTAAGGCGATAATTATGACAATTTTGTTTATCTGCTGTGTCTTTCTAATTTTCACTGTAGTGTTTTGCTAACACGGTTGTCGCAGATTATGAATATTGATGTATATATACATAGAGTAACATTAAAACCAAATTGAACCAAAAAAACATCTATTTTTGAAATGGAAATAATTGAGCAAAACTCACCTGTACAATCACTTGTAGGATTGATTCTAAATTAGATTAGATTGCTTTGGCGCACCATTTATTCCCCATGAATTCCACTCATCCTGCACATTCATCATCTAGCTTGCTCATGAATGGATTTTCACATTAAAAGTGTGTGGCTTTACAATAAAAGACACTTTTCGTGCAGTCAGCCATTCGTCAAATTAAACGAACTGGGCCAAGCAAACAAATTTATCGCTTTTGCTTCGAAACCAATTGCATAAATTAAGCGCCAGTATAACATTAAAAGCAGCGCTCACACGCATGCACACATTCACAAACCGCATCGCATTTACATAGAATCAAGATAATTTCTAAAGTATTTGTCGCATTGATACCTAAAGTGCTTGTGTAGTCAATATAAAAGTGATTTGTCCTTTCCCTCTAATTTGCAATACTTCAACGCATCAAAATTTGTAAATGTCTATCTATTCTGATTAAAGCAGTTCTTCTCTAAATAGAATTTAAGCGATGACTTCTATGGTTGCGTGAGAGCTATTTGAATATGGTGCAAAATGTATATAGAATTCGCCAAAATCGACGTCATCACAAACAATCTCAAATATAATTTAATGTCTTACCTATTCGAATTAATGCACTTTACGAATGATCGATAAGAATGTAATCTATAAGAACAAGAAGAATAATAACAAAACAAACAAAAAATGATGTGTAGAAATGAAAATGCCCGCCTCCTTACTAAATGTCTAAATAATCTTATTCTAATAACATATATTTTTCTCCAGTTTTGAAGTATCTTACGTAGATGTGTGACGATAGACATTTGTAATGTGCTTAAACAAATGAGTCGTTCTGTGAATGCGCTTGAGCTCGTTCGTGAATTTGTAGCTTTGGTAAATGCGGCGCTTCAGCCACACATGTAAAACATACAATCGATTAGGTTGAAAAAACAACTCGTCGTACTTGTAGATTATCTCTAGCAATTTGCTGCGACCAGCTAAACCAAACGGAGCTAAATTGAAAACGAACGAGCAAACAAAGGCGTATTTCGAAAGGAACATAAGAAACCTTTGAAATGGTCAACGACAATTTTTGATTTCGTATCCATTTCAAATTGTATGCCATTTAATATGTACGCATTCGAGTACATCTAAGTGTCGTATCGTTCCAAATTTGCACACAAACCGAAACACAAAGTTCGTATGTGCATCTGTGCATGAGCCAATATTCCGGTCAATAACAGAGCAATAAAAAGCAAGAACCAAAATGAATTACATCCCAATTGTAAAATAATATGGCCAACATACAAGTTTGGAATGCATATGCCAAAACATGCACACTCACTCAATAACATGCATACTGCTGGTTGGTTCTGCACAATTTGTGCGTTATATAAAAATTTACAAACGTACATATTTATTATCATTCCAAGTAGCGAATGAAAGCCAAAAATACAAACAAAAATGTGAGGGAAATTGAATTAAAATTTAACAACAACAAAGCAACACACACAATGTAAAAGGCAGATAGAGAATGGCAAACCAAAATACTAACAAAAGTAAACCATTAACACTTACTTAGTGGATAGTGATATTGTACGTAAAACTACAGTAGATAAGGAATTAGAATTAAAGAAGAATATATTGAAATAAACTTATTAAATGTGTTTTTTTTTATTTGTCGTGATCCCTTTTTTTCTTCTGTAGAATGATTCAGCGTGCGTCAATGATGATATCGTTTCGCGGAATCAGCTATCTGACGTGATGATGATTTTCACTGCCGAAATAATATAAAATTTAGCCCAATTATTTAAATTACGAAATGCATAGATCGTCCCTCATGGGCTACATAAACTAGACTATAGAGTTTCTATCAAATCTGTTGCTCGCAATGACTTCAAAGAGCCACTTTCAGGTAAAGTAGAAGAACGCGAATTTTATACAAGAAATTATATACAAATTAGTTCCAGGCGATTGTAGCTGTTTTTGGTGCATCCGCAATTGGTGTCTTCCTTCCGCGTTTAACACATTCCGTGTTGTTCACTCTCTTAATTCTCATGAGATTACCGAAATGATTGATTCACTCATGACATTACGGCGCTCAAATTAAATAACGTTCGAAATAATATACTGTCGTCAGCTGAAAATGAACTCAAATGTAATGCTCATTCGTGAATTCACTCAAACTTCAAAATACTCTTTGAGAAAGGAGATGAGGTGTTCGAACTTTGGTCAGAAAAATGCTCAAATAACGAGGCGTCTCCATTCACGAAGCCGGTAAGTTTTGGAACGGTAAGATTCGAACTTTTCACTGGAATTCGAAAACGATTTCTTTAAATCTTAACAGAGAATCATACGAAATTTCGTCGAAACACGAGTTATCTGTAATTTTATTGTTCAATGAGCTGACAAATGTCGAGATTTTCACACAAAATTCGTTTTCTTCCGGGGACACCACAACCAAATATATGCCTTCCAATGGCCATTCCAGTATTATTTTTTCAAAAATTGCGCATAATTTTCGCTTGCGTTAGTCGTGGCATCGGGCAATACTGACGTGGAAACAGTGAATGTACAATTCATACGTGGTCCAATAACATTGGAATACTTGTCAAAATCGGTGTAGAAAGAGATCGACAAGCAGTGCAAATTATAATAAAGATTGAAGTGCGGCATGACAGTCTTATAAATAGTCATCCTTCTCGTACTGAACCGTACACGTCAGACGAAATATTGTTTCACTAGAATAAATACAGAAGAATAAATAGTTTTGTTTTTCTAAAATAAACGTTGGATTGATATTGCGTGTAAATTAAAATCCATCGTCGCTTGAATTTGCTTTAATTTCGCAGTTTGCATTACATTCTTCTGCAATCAAGCAGGTGAGTGGATAAATCGCGAATATTCTATGGAATTGGTGCTTTCCCTTATGTTGAGACCATCTAATCTATAACCTCAATTGAGCAATTCATTCGTTCACGATTTGTGAATAAATGCAAACCGTGTGTGATTTTATTGTTTTAGGAATAACAAAACGTAAGCAGAATGAAGCAGCACAAAGTGATTGCGGCAATAGTTTGTACATTAGGTTTAATAGGTAGTATACAATATGTATCTGGAGCGGCTGTGATGTCTGTCGATTTTGGCAGTATGTGGATGAAAGTAAGTCACTTTTATAGCATATATAAAAATCAAATAAAATTGGACATTAATGGAATTTGCATGTTTTCCAATAGGTTGGTATTGTGTATCCGGGCGTTCCAATGGATATTGCATTGAATAAAGAGTCTAAACGAAAAACACCGGCCATCATTGCCTATCGTAATGGCCAGCGCTCTTTTGGAGATGATGCCGCAACGATTGGACTTCGATTTCCAGCAAACAGTTTCCAATATCTCTTAGATTTGCTCGGCAAAAGTGTCGACAATCCAATTGTCAAACTTCATCAAACACGTTTTCCGTATTACAACATTGAGGCTGACCCAGAACGCAATACAGTTGTTTTCAAAATTGATGACGACACCAAATACAGCGTTGAAGAGCTGGTCGCGCAAATGCTGCAGAAAGCACGAGATTTTGCAGAGAGTTCCACCGGTACGGCATTTCTAAACTAAAAATTTAATGAACTTAGTCCACATTTTCATTTCATAAATTTTTTTGAACGACATTAATCATAACCGTTAATCGTCAATATTTAATTTTTTGGTACATTTTTCGATCAAATCAGGTCAACCAATATCAGAGTGCGTAATTACCGTACCCGGTTTTTTCGGTCAAGCCGAAAGAACGGCAATGCTAACTGCTGCAAATCTCGCTAACCTCAAAGTTCTTCAATTGATCAACGACTACACCGCTGTGGCTTTGAATTACGGCGTTTTCCAGCGCAAAGAAATCAATGAAAGTGCAAAATACTTCATTTTCTACGACATGGGAGCCTATCACACAACATCTAGCGTCGTTAGCTATCAAATGGTCAAAGACAAAGTAACACGTGAAACGAATCCAGTGGTCACAGTGCTTGGCGTTGGCTACGACCGAAACTTGGGTGGATTGGAAATGCAATTGCGCCTTCGTGACTATTTGGGCAAAGAATTCAATAAAATGAAAAAAACAAAGACCGACGTTTTCACCAATGCTCGTGCCATGGCCAAGTTATTCAAAGAAGCCGGTCGTGTTAAGGACGTTCTCTCCGCCAATACCGATCATTTTGCTCAAATCGAAGGTTTGCTAGATGAAAAAGACTTCCGTTTCCAAGTAACTCGGGATAAATTCGAGGAATTATGTCAAGATCTTTTCGATCGTGCCGCTGCCCCATTGAAACAAGCGTTGGCTAGCGCAAATCTTGATTTGAGCGTTATCAGTCAGGTGACTTTGTTCGGCGGCAGCTCACGTGAGTAAACACAGATTGCAGAACAATTCAATACACATCGATTTTGTATTGATTTATTTGTAAATTTGAACAGGTGTTCCAAAAGTACAAGATGCTCTTAGGTCTGCACTCAAGGGCTCTGGCGTCGAATTGGGCAAAAATATCAATACTGATGAAGCCGCCGCTTTGGGAGCTGTTTACAAAGCCGCCGATCTTACAACTGGCTTTAGAGTACAGAAATTCATTGTGAAGGAAGCCGTTTTGTTCCCAATTCAAGTGACATTCGAACGTGAAGGAAACAGCGGAAATACGAAATTGGTGAAACGCAATCTCTTCACTGCCTTCGGATTGTATCCACAAAAGAAGGTAAAATTATATTTTTTTGTTAATTTTTTTCAATTATTTTTGTTGATTTTCAATATTCCACTTCAAATCTTGAAAAGGTTATAACGTTCAGCAAAAACACTGATGACTTCACCTTTGACGTTAAGTACGCTGAATTGGAGCACTTGTCAAAGGACGAAATCAAAAACCTTGGTTCATTGCATTTGATGAAGATCAAATTGAATGATGTGGCCAAAGTGATTTCAGACAATGCCGCTGAAAATATTGAATCGAAGGGAATTAAGGCCCATTTTGCTTTGGATGACTCTGGTTTATTCTCATTGTCTGGAGTGGAATTCGTTGCCGATAAGAATGTCACCGAGCAGGAAGAAGAGAGCTCATTCGCTAAACTTGGCAATAGAATCACGAAATTGTTCAGCAGCAGCGACGACGAGAATAAGGAGACGGAAGAAAAAGCGCCAAAAGAAGGTGAGCAAGCGGCTGAAGAAGGTGGACAGGCGACTGAAGAGGCTAAGCCAACCGAAGCCGCCAATGCAACTGCAACGAATGCAACTGACTCAGCAGATGCTGCCGAGAAGAAGCCGAAATCAAGAATTATCAATATCAAAGAACCAATTCCATATAATGTTGACATTTTGTACACAGTTCATTTAAAAGGTGACAAATATGAGGAGGCACGCAAGAAGGTCGACCAACTCAATGAATTGGAACGTCAAATAGTTCGCCGTGAATCGGCTTTGAATGCTTTGGAAAGCTTTGTCATTGAAGCCAATCAAAGGCTCGATGAAGAAGAATATGCAAGCTGCGCAACTCCAGAGGAGATTGATGCAGTGCGCAAAGCATGCGCTGAAGTGTCTGATTGGATTTACGAGGATGGCGAAAGCGCCGACGCTGAGACATATGAAAAGAAATTGGTCGAATTGCAACGATTAACCAATCCAATCTACAGTCGCCATTGGGAACACAACGAACGCCCCGAGGCACTTGATTCAATCAATAAAATGATTGACAGCGCCAAGACTTTCCTCACAAACACCAAGAATATGACCAAAGAAGCCGATGCAGAAAAAGATATTTTCACTCAGGTTGAACTTGAGACTCTTAAAAAAGCAATTAATGATGCTGAAAAATGGATTGCTGACGAAACAAAAGCACAAAATAAACTGAAGAAATACGAACCAGTGAAAATGACGGTTAAGTTGATTGCAGACCGTATGACACTTTTGGATCGCGAAGTAAAATACTTGATTAACAAACTGAAAATCTGGAAACCAAAGATCAAGGACACGCCGAAGAAAACGAAGAAAGCAACTAACGAAACTGAAACGACGGAAAGTGAAACAGTTACACCGGAATCAACGGCAGACCAACCCGAAACAGTCAAAGAAGAAGCGGTTAAAGAAGAAACACCGAAGAAAGAATCGGTTGAAGACAAAAAAACCGAAAAAGACGATCCACCAAATGGAGCAAAAGAAAACGAAGATACACACAATGAGTTGTAGAAACAGGCACAAACATATTCAGCATATAAATCATTATTTTACCATCGATTGAAGAGCAAATAAGCGGGGACATATTCAGGCGCATCTCTCTACTCTCCTAATCAAAAGATTTTTCATTCATTTAGAGGCAAAAAAGAATTGGGATTTGATGACCAAGTTACCTTGTCATGCAGCCGTGTTGTTGTCCATATTCATATTTTAAAACTTGCATGTCGCCTAATTTATGATAATATTTTTTTTGATGTTTAGACCTAAAACCGAAACACATGGATGTTGCGCATTTTTGGCGATGAGCGAAAGCCAAAAGCACTCCAGAACCTTTGCAATTATAAGTGTGTGTAAATTTTCTAATTTGATAAAAAGAATCATCGGCACCATCCATTCCATCGATCTATTACTCTTTCTTTAGAAAAAAAAGCTTTTTATTTAATCCGATGAAAAAAGGTAACGACTTTTCCATCGTTTTATTTGAAGCAAGAATGAACTTATCCACAACAAAATAAGAAGAATTTTCTTTAATTTAAATTATTTAAAATAATGTAAGTGTATAAAACGAGGTGACAATGTGTCGAAATAAGTGGACATTAAGAAAAAATAAGAAAGAGTAAGAATAAAATGAATAAATGAAAAAAATGAAGCGTGTCTTTTGATTTATCTAAATGAAAATTTAACTTGTTATTTTATGATATGTATTGATAGACAAAGCATTTGAGCAAGACCTGTTTGATTCGGTCTTGGCTTTTGCTAGGTACTTGTTGCAGCCCGTACCAAGCTTTTTCCATCGGAACAATGAAAGACTGGAGAAATATTATTGATATACAGTTGTTTCACTCGCTATGTCCAACTTCCAACTGTATTGCGCCTGATAATGGAAAATTGCTGACTTCTCCTGCGAAAGCTTTCGTTCCAATTTGCTTCGGTTCACTCGCACCAAACGTGTCGACTGGAATGATAAGACATCGGCATCGAATATCTACGAAGTCTTATCAGTAGCGCTTTGCGTTTCAATGGCAAAGTATTAGTATGAAGCAAACTCCACGCAAATTTATCGAGCCATTTCGCTTGATAATTCAATATTTCATCGGACTATTATTCCATTTATTATTGATTTTTTCAACCGCATTTCAAAACAATTCCTCCAATGATATTTACGTTAATCGAAGTTTTCCATTTCACCAATAACTTAATTAGGAAAAATGTTAGGACGTCCACGGTTTCAATTTTTAATGGGAATGAAATTTCTGTATATGGACAGAAACAATCAATAAACTATTGATAATCAATTAATCTGTTTGCATGCCATTTTATCAACGATAGATTAAAACACCTCAAAGTATTACAGTCCTTTAGTTATAGTTTTGCTACTATTCAATAAATATTTATAATTATAGCCTAATAAGAAATAATCATTTTGATTAATATCATTATTGGTATCCGAAAGACGCCATTTGGGATACAAATGAACAATTTCAAATTGCTCTGAATGAAAAACACATTCACATAAGAGGTCTTCGCGGTTTTAATCATATTTCGGTTATACCACATCCGAACCGTATCCGAACCGTTTTTACGGCTACGTATCGGATACAGGCTAAAGCTAATAAGCAAAAAATAATAAAAAAAATCTAATAACTACTAAACAAATTTAATAGTTATTTATTATTATTTGGCAAGTTTAATAAAGAGTTTGAACAGCTTTTAGTTAATAGTTAATGGAAATAAGGTAGAAGCACAACTTAGATCAAAAGCGTTCAATAAACGTTGAGTACAGGAACAAAGATGTTGATTCACGAGTCAATCTTCAGACCAACTATTCTATATGGTAGCGAGAGCTGGTTTGATTCTGAGAATTTGATTCATGATTTGGAAGTGTCTGATATGAAAGTGTTGAGAATGGTTTTGGGAGTCTCGCGCCGCGATCAGTGGGAAAACAGAATCCGAAATGAGACGATTCGGGGGGATTTAAACATCGATTCGGTAGGAGAGGAAACAAAAAAATCCCGACTGAGATGGTTTAGTCATGTAAAACGCATGGGAGAGGAGCAATTACCGAAACGGATTCTGTTCGCCGAAGCTGATGGGCCGAGAGGAAGGAGTAGACCACATCGATGTTATTTAGATTCGGTTAAATGTGATTTGAATGCGAGGAGATTTGAATGTTGTGATGAAACTTAAAACTTGGCTCTCGATCCGGGTTTGTGGAGAGGTATTGTTAGGGGTATATGAGGCTTTTTGTTTCGTAAAACAGACCAGACGCTGAAAGGCAATAACGGTCTATAAATGTTTGTTGTTGTTATTGTTTGTTATATTATTATATTTGATAAAGTTACACCAATGATTTGCATAGTTGACATTTTAAAAGAAATACTAAGTGAAAAAATGCTGTTAAAAAAATCAAAAAATGACATTTACATGTCCAGGGTGTTTGATAACAATTTTATTTATTCATTTGATTACATTAACAACATTTAGTAGCAAAGTTCCACCGTCGACTGGTAGCAAAATTCCTGTTAAAAATGAGGCAACATTTTCGTCAGCCAAAAAAGCAATCGCCGCACTTGTGTCCAACACTTTGCCAACTCGACCAGATGGTAAATGATTTTTACATTTCTCATAGAATTGTTCGACCTTTTCTGGTGTTAAACCGGAGTTGCAAAAGATTGGTGTTTTAATTACGCTTGGATTAATGGCATTCACGCGTATCCCTTTTGGTGCCAAATCCAACGCTGTACATTTTGTAAACTGATCCAATGCAGACTTGGACATACTGTATGACATTCTATTACTGTATACTTTTAAACTAACAATACTTGAAACATTTATAATGTTCCCTTTTGTTTTCTCAAGATGTGGCACACAGAGTTTCGTAATAGTGATAACACTGCGGACATTCGTATCGAATAAGCGATCAAATTCGGACAAATTCGCATCGGCAACATTATCTCTGAGTCCAATTCCGGCATTATTTACCAAAATATTTAATTTTCCAAAGTGTTTGATCGTTTCGTCAACAATACGCGTGGCATCCTTCGTCACATCGGCCACAATTACTAATGGAGTCGGTGCACCGGCACTTTTAATTTGTTCACTAACGTCATTCAATCGCTTTGCATTACGACCAACCAATGCAATGCTCCCGCCTTTCTTCGCCAAATGCTGAGCGGCATGGGCTCCAATTCCACTACTTGCACCCGTAATCAAAATAACTTTTCCGTCGAAGCTCATGTTTGAAATGTGGACACTGGACTTGCTTAAGCAATCACTTTTCAACTCATTTATCGAAAAAACATCGCTATATAAATGATTCGTTAGATCGTAAAAATTTAAAAATCGTGAAAATTTTATTTCTTGTACTCGAAGTGTGATTTTTTTAAAGTGCGCTAAAATAAACTTATTTCACGAATTGGACCAAACTTTACTATCATTTTGAAATTATATAAAAATGATATTTAATGGAAAAAAATATATTTTCTTCCAATCGCAAAGCTTTAGCATAGCAACTGACGCCTTTTTACTTTTCCGGCTCTTTCAAATTTCTGTTCAAAAGTGCCGTACCGGTGCAGCTCTCATTGGATCGCAAATCACGCATATTCCATTACTGCCCACTTTTATTACATTACAATATGTAGATAATAAAATTTAAATGCGTTCGCATTGGTCCCTAGAGAGTTTTTAGGTTATTATCTATTAAATCCATTCTTAAAAGAAATAAAACGTCACTTGATGTGTCAAAACTTCGCGATTGTAAGAAAATATATCTTATTCCATTGAATATAATTTTTTATTTCATTTCGAATAAAAGCGCACTTCGAAGAAATCACGATACGAGAGCAAGAAACAGAATTTTCACGATTTTTAAATTTTTACGACCTAATAACATATCGTTTATTATAGCGATATTTTTTTTTACCAGAGAGCGAAACCAAATATTCGGTTCGGTTTGATTTAAATCTTTGTTTTAGGTGTGTAATACCTACTCACTGGGCATTTTCGATGTTTTCTTTTGTATTCGAACATAAATTCTCTACGGAAGAAAAAATCCTTGCACTATTTTGAATAAAAATTAAGTTTCATTTTCGATTTCACTACAACAAATGTATCGTTGCATTGCGATATGCGGCCGGAGGGATTCCTCTTTGTATGATTTAATTTTAAAATGTCGAGCCAAATTTGGGTTGTCCAGCAAGGTTCTTTTATGATAATGCAATCAATTCCATCCGGAATAATTTTCGAGTTCAAAGTGTCCCGATTTATGCACACAATGTTAGTTTATTGCGTCCAAACAAAATTACTGAATACGGAACGGCAAAAATGCTACAAACCAAATCGATTTCGTATTCGAAAACAACGACGCGGCTATAGGATTAAGGCAAATAGTTGCACACAACCGAATAGATTACGTTTGATTTTTTATCTAGCCAAAATGCTGCGTTTGCAGACGAATACCTTACGATTTTCGATGTTAGAGAACTTTTCTATAGATTAACAAATAACTCAAAACGGAAATATTTTTAATAATAAAAAAGATTGTAGTCGAATTTCAAACAAATTCAGTTTAATTTGTTGCAGCTTCAGTTTCTCTCTTTCTCTCTATATTTCTCTCTTTTTCTCTTTCTCTCTCTCTCGCTCTATCTCTCTGTCTCTCTCGCAAAAAACTGTACAATTTACTTGAGTTCAGAATATGACAACAAAATGCAATATCTCTGGAATGATGAACTGTGCTATGATGAAACTTTTTCTCGTGAAATGAATTGTTTGCGAGCATAAAATCCATGATGTTATTATAAACTTCAAGTTGAACACAAATTTAATCATAAATAACATCCATTGGAATGCATTGATGCATTCATTTCAAATAAGACAACTTTTCCGGCTCAGTGTCTTACTGGTTGGATGTGATTCCAAGTAAAAAATTTAACCAAAAAATGTCATCGCATGCATTCGCATAACATAAAATATCGGATCTCTCAGCCCCGGAGAATGCAAATTGTTGCATAATTGGATGATTTTTGAATATGAATTCCGAATAATATTAAATGCACATTTGCTTATCAGCAAAAGTAGAACTAACGGCCATAACGTCAGAATAGTACTGCCGAACACTGCCGAACCCTGCATGCAGGGTTTTTTGTGAAGGTTTCGCTCACGGTATCAATTCGCTGTGAGATCTTATTGCCTGTGCGTTGCGAAGTGGCATAGAAATGCAGCAAATTCTCGGCACAAGTCAATTATCGACAAGAAACCGGATGCCATTCCCTTCTTACAAAACTTCAACAAAAGAAATATAAAAAACAATGGCACAGCACTGTACGCCTCCCTTGGAAAGCGGCAGGGATGGGTACGAAATTTTTTTGTTTCTGAGCACTTTTTGTTTGTTTATTCTGGATTTCGGTTTATATTTTCTTTCTCTCTTGAAGAAGCATTGAGGCTCGGAGCCGGAATCCCCACAGCTGAATTGCGTTTTCGACGAATGATAAATGATCTTCCATACATAAAACTAACTTTTCTGCACATTTTCCAAAAATCTACGGGTTCGGGATTTTCTTTGATTATTATAAATTTGTATTGGGTCGTGGTTTATTTCATTTCGTGTCATTATGTTTACTTTGGGAATCTCATTTTTTAATAAAAAAAGGGTCACACAAAATCTCAAGTCAATACAATCGGATGCGAAGTTTGGCTATGTTATTTCACATGTAATAAAATATTAGTGCATATATTTTGGGTTCGAACTGTATTCTACCATGGGAAAACGCTATTTCGACCGAATGTTAATTTATGTGTGTTTACATGAGAGTTTACTATGAAACTGACCGGGGAGACAAACCATTGCCTAGTGAAAACCAAAATAAAAACAAATCCACTGGCGTCCCTGGAGGCATTCATTGCTTAAAAGAGAAAAATCAAATCATTTTTGAAAAGAACTTACCATTTTGAAACAAAATCTGTTCGTTTTTGAAAAAATAAATAAACTTAATGTCTTTTAATTACATTGATTTTCTTTGCATAATTTCTACAAATTTGGTACGATATGCAAAATTTTGAAGGTGCATGACTTTTACGCGGGATAGAAGGTATTTATTATTCATCACAAAATTCACTGCGTTTGTGAATTTTGAGATAAAGTTGCGCTTAAAAATAATACGCTGAGTTCCA
The DNA here is from genome assembly GCA_028476595.1 of Obolodiplosis robiniae. Classification (NCBI taxonomy): domain Eukaryota; kingdom Metazoa; phylum Arthropoda; class Insecta; order Diptera; family Cecidomyiidae; genus Obolodiplosis; species Obolodiplosis robiniae. Next base: position 15,733,013 of record CM052015.1, on the reverse strand, counting down.
TATTTTATCATTTAAACTATCTAATTTAAAAGTTCTCTTCTGGATATGTGACATGTCATACAAAATGAGGAGAGATTCCTATTGCATTCTAGCAATATCATTGGAACTATTGAGCGAAAATGACATAGAAATATTAAGTTGAGCTCATACAAATTCATTTGAGCAAGTATTAAGAAAGGAAATATCTTCTTAATTCCTTCTACATGGCCGCCCACATGAGCTATTTTGCGTTCTATTAAGTTTTTATTCATTCTTTAAGAAGACATGCACTCCTGTTTATGCCTTCTTATCTCCAGTTTTAAGTACTGATTATGACTTTTTGTGCTACTTGTGCAGTGTATCGAAACGTGATTTGTATAAAAATTGATGTGCTCTTCCGAATTCCAATAATTGCAGCGTAATGAAAAACGTATTTTTCTACGTTAACCTTATTCTTCTGATGTAATCGTTTCATGTTTGCTTGAAAAAACTGGCTTCAATATAGGGAATCAGCGTTCATTCAATGCATTATGCTAGAATAAAAATCCGAATAAATGTCGAACATTCATACATTTTGGTTATCGTCTTTCATACCAGTTATAAAGGTTTAAGCTTCAGTGAATTCGATTTCTCTTATTGCTAGCTCGAAACAAACCGACCCTTTTATTATATAATAGCTCTTCTCATATGAATGCCATAGAATAAAATTAAATCTTCATTCTGCTGCTAGTAAAAGCGAAGCTCAAAAAGAAATCTCATCGAAGCGCCACAAAATTTTAATTATTTTTCAATGTGAAACATATAAAAATTGTACACAGATTTCTAATTCGGGATTACAACAACAATTTGCACCGCTTTCACGCAGTACCCAAATTTTGTTTCGCTTCTAAAAGCAACGCGTCTGAGTGTCGCTAATATTGTGTAACAAAATAAAGATGTACTTTTATTCTGGGGCATTCATATAAATATTATAATGCATATATTTATGGTGTTGATATATTTCCATGGGAATGGGCAAATTAAAAAGAAACGAGAGGGCGCAAAACTTCCGTAACAACAGAACAAGCCAGCCGAGAAAAATGAAAGAAAATATCGAGTAAATGATTGACTGAGGATATTTGCGTTATTGAAATTGACGATGCAATATATTCATTGCTGATTTTAGCGCTGCGGCGTTGAATAATGTGCAAATTGATTATAATGACTAAGAGCGATATTAACTATAGACAGCCACCATTTAAACGAATCGTTTCAAACGATCCGCGATTTGTTCTGCTTGTCGCGTCACAAAATATTCGAAATTACTAATTCGTGTTCACGGTTTTTCGTCGCAAAAAAACGCCCAAACCCACAACTGTCGTTCAATCGATTCCATAATGGTTGCATAAAATATTTATGATAAAATCGATAAAAAGCCAATTGGATTTTATAAATTATGTCCAGGAGATTCATTGGGACGAATCAAAGCGGCCAAATTGGAATTAATCGAAAACATATGCCTATAAAGCTTATTTTAATTATGAGGCAATATCAATAGATGTGAAAAAAAAAATGGCTGGCAATGAAATTGAAATAAATTTGATGAACTGCAAGAAAATTTTCATGAGAAAAATATTCACGTAAAAAATATTGATGAAAATATTGAGCTAAATGTGAATATTTTTGATTTTGGATGTTCCGCCTTCGAAATATACACAACTTGATGTATTGCTAATTTATGTGCATTTAAATAAAATATTTTTAATGGGTGAGATGATAGAACATCACAGATTTAATATGGGAACGTCCCCTTCATATTATTGCAGTTGAATTTCATTATTTGTATTATTATATGCAAATGCAAACCAACTTCACTTCATAAGGACAATTCTGTGATAACGTCTATTTAAATCACACGCACCCCATTGAACGCGTGACGCAGGATTGATCTACCGTGTCCTTGAAACGTATCAAATATTGGTCATTGTTTCGATGAATAACTAATTCAATTAGATGGCAATTATGGGAAATCAATTTGGTTTATTTATCAAATAAACGGTCAACGGTGTGAAATATTGGATCGAATGCTTACCTTGATGCATGTATTATTGTTTTCAGGCAAATTAATTATTATTGAACCTACAAATGGATCGTGAACTCAAATACATTATGTGTAAGGTTTTGTAACGTTGACGCATTTTGCACGATTGGTGGGCCCACCCTTCCTCCGAGTCAACGGTCTGATTTATATAACTCAAGATATTACTACATATTGCACTTCGTGTGTGATTATAACATATTTTCTACTTAACAATGCACATAATTGCCAGCTTCATATACAAACAGAGCATCAATTCACTCAAACATTTTCGCTGCATATGTATACAATCGAAGAAAGAAAACGTGTCAACAGCCTGCAGTTTGTATATTTACACATAAATCATTAATACAATGTAAATATTAAGACAAGAGCAGGGCTTTTTACATGGAATATACATTTTCTCTGTCGTTCTCCCGCTTTCTCTCCCTCTCCATCTCTCTCTACTCCTTCGGTTGCCTTTTCTTTTCGTTGCTTGTTCATTTTGTGTTTCGTGATATTTGTGGATCTGAACCAATAAAAAAATATCACATTGTCTGTCTGCAAAGAAAACGTTATGTAGACGGCCGACGACAAATGTAAATAATTTATTGGTCTGTTTTGGCTTCGTTCATACAGCAGATTTGTGTGCGTAAATTTCCAAGTAAAAATGCTATGAATTTTTGCGCCGGTTTTCTATCTTCAAAGGGACGCCCGAAATATTCAAATCTGCCGTAATAAAATATGCACTTTGGGTATTATTCGTTTCCTTCAATTCCAAATCCGTAAATTCATTCGTTTATTCACAGCTTTCCACATTTGAGTAAAATGGTTGTATAATGGCTCGATCAACACAATAATATGAACCATGGAGAAGCGTTGGAGTGTCGAGCTGCTTAGCTCTTAGCCAAAAATTCGCACCAAGCAATAAGAGTATAGATTTGAGCCCAACAGCGATTGACGCTTTCAAATTGGTTTTGACTGCAAAAACAATTTGCACGACGATAATTTTTTGTTTGTTCGCTCGAACTGTACATGCTTTGGGCAATGCTACAGCAAAACTAATTTCAATTTCGCACGACGGACATCGCACAATATATAAAGTGCCACTTGATAAGATGCAGTATTAAAATACAACGCATTATCACAGACAATCGACAATTTTTTTTGCGTTTGCATGTTTTGTTCAACTTAAACAGTAAATACAAACCATGACATGGGTTCTGTGGTGGACGCGAAATGTATACATTTGATCTAAACGCAACAAATTCGAGAGCAATAAACAAAACAAAAAAAAATATTTTTTTTTATTCAAAAAGCCCCTCCATTTGGAATTCTGTTCAGTGCGTCGTCATCGAAATATGTTTACCTGTCGCTAGATTCACCGCACCAAAACGGCAGCTTTTGTAATTTGATAACGAACGGTCACCGTAGCTCAGACAAGTCCTCGCTAGAACAGTGATACGATGTGAACATTTTCACATTTTCATGCCAAAAAAGCACAAGGTTTACCAAATCGAAATGTAATTACCTCGAAGTGCGATGACATTAAATCGATTCGACCAGGCTCTCGATTTGCACAAACATTTGCACACAGCTTTGCCAAATGTTTTACCGTTGTCTGGTTGGTGATAAAATGGTTCTGGCACAGTTTTAGAGCATCAATGTTTGCTCTGCTCATTATTAAAGTTTGATTTGAAATCAAATATGATTTTCGATGCATACCTTCAACCGTGCAATTCAAAATCAACTTGACGAAATGCTCATCGTTCATTAACTGGCATGTAATGAGCTGAAGCAAATTTCATACACTTTGTCTGTAATTGAAATACACGTTCAATCGTGCAACGCTCAACGAACAGATTAGACAACTATCCGGAATGTTGGAAAATACTTATTCCAATAATTCGATCCTAACAGCATCATGTTTCAAGGGTCAAATTCTACTTAACATTTGAACAAACACCTTTTCCATTGATTTCTAGCATTATCGCACCTGCCACGCATTTACCCACAGAAAATTGTAGATTGCTCAAACCCTGTGGATGTGCATGGATTTTTTTCAGACGCCCGTTGCCTGCAAATTAGCTCGAATATTGATTGGCACAAACACATATCAGAGCATATCAAAGCAATAAACCACTCGAAAACCACTGTGAAAACCCAAAAAAGGTTGATGTCAGCCGTATTTAATGAATGAATGGCATTAAATGAGCATCGAAGCATCGATTTACAATAAATTATGTATTCAAATATTGTCTGAAAACAATCGCACCACCACCATGTAAATCGAATTTCACCATAGTTTAATCAATAAATTTTGTACGGTTTGCATTAATTGAGTGACATCATATCTCGGTTTGAATGTCGGTCAGCAAAACAATCAAAATTCACAAAAAATTAAAAAGAATTGCACATTTAATTCCAGTGCGGTTGACTTTTTATTTTTATTGAAAATAAAATAGCATGACGATTTCCGTAATGTTCCATTTTCTGTGAGAGAGCAAAGCGTAAGTCATACTGCTTGGCCAATTACAGTTCCTTAAGCGGAAACCGTATGGATGCGGTCAAGTACTAACGCACGAGACACAGTCGTCACATACATTTTACGGGAGAGCTTAAGCGCTTTGTAATGAATTATATACAATTATGAAGCACATTTTGGCCACTTTTTCTCGTTGAAACGAAACCACAACTCAAAAAGATGCGGAATTACTCGCACCGACTTCTCCATAAAATGTATTGCTTCAAAATGCTATGTATTTTTTGTTTGTTTTTCGAATGGGACGTGCACCGAATTTGTGTAACGTGACTTGCGTTTTCCATAGTAATGTGTGTATTTTTATTCGTAGACGTTGATTCTTCGTTCAGCTGCTGGATTATTCGAGAGGGTATTTGAACCTTACACGACATCGCTGTTTAAAACTTTGCAACGGCAGGAAGATCGATATTCCCAACTGAGCGAATGTGCGTACATCCCAATCGATTATATACGCCTCTCTCTCATTTTCTCGTTCTCTTTTTCTAAAGAGACAAATAAAAACCATTTTTTTGCTAACATTTTCTTTCGCTCACTGAAAAATTGCTTGGGCCAACATTCTAGTATGAGATTCCTTTTTTTCATTCCTTCGAGTATATTTTAACCGAAAAAAAGACATGTGAACCATGTGAAACGTCCAAACTATAAAACCATTATTTACAATAGCCGCTAGACTCTATAAGATTGTATCATGGCTTTATTCGGAATAGTAATACCATATACGTTTTATGCGAAGTGAAATCTCATGCTTGAGTTTGTTTGATGAAAATAGATTTGAATATGACTTTTGAAATTGAATTGCAATATAGAATTTGATTGTAGCCTCGGAATTTTTTGAAAGATACGGATTTAGATTTTCAACAAGGAAATTCTCTCTTTTCAAACGCATCAATAAAAACATAGGTATATAAATCCAATACACTCTTTATGGAAAAACAGAAAACATATCGCATTTGTTGAGCCGAGAATTTTCATTGAACAAATCATTGTGACAGGATCCTCTCGACATTTTTAATGCAAGGGAACTGTTGAAAAACCATGAAATTTGAACATTCAATTTTGCTCATCCGTTACTTTAAGTACAGACATTTTTCAATATATTCAATTTCCTACTTCTATTTTGCGCAAGAGTAAAAACTCGTTTCCACTTTTCATCAAAGAAAAGCTTTTCAATTTTCCTGCCATATTTCAATAATCCTACATAAACTTTTTGCGGTCAATTCACATAACAATGCCGTTCAAGTGATGAATTGGATTGGGGGTAATAATATTTTTCGAAGTAAATATTTGGCGAAGGGTATTTATAGCGCACACAAACTGAGTGATGCATTGAAACTTATCAATGTTCCACATTGACTAATGCCATTTGGATACGTTTATTGGATTCAGTTTTTCCAACGTGTGATGAACGTGTGAATTGCGCAAGAATATCGCAAAATTCAATTTGTTACCATTTTGAAGAGATGAACTCTTTTTTCTGTACAAATGTTAACAAGTGGCAAAAGGGGTAGGTGCTGGAGCAGGAAAATTCTGAAATGGATTACATTCAAACATGATAATTTAATATTCTAGCATATCCGAAAATAAAATCCAGGGATAAGCACCTCGTTATGACTCTATAAGAAACATGGCGCAAATGTGTCGAAATGCTTTTTACGTGAGTTTATTGGAAAATATTTTTTCTTCGTAAGCACCTTCACCTTCGCCTTCGCCTTCACCAATTTCCATGCCAAAATATTTTTCCCATAAAATCAGATAGAAAATGCATTGATTGCGACAAATGGAATTTCTTCACTTTACATTCGAGTAAATTGTGTTGGGATTTCGTGATGTATTTGTGAGTATATGCTTTTGAATCAACTCGCATGAAATATTGCAGCCCTTGAACATTAGTTCAAGTTGTATTTATGCATATTCTTCACAAGTATTTGACTCGCTTTTTCATTAAATATCCAAAATTTAAAAAGCTAAAAGTGAACCATTTGCTTGGAAGATGTATGCAAATGCACAAATTGGGCCAATAAATATTATTTAAACGTTTGTACCATGCTCATCGATGTTGACGTCAAGATGTTTCTTTATTTCGGCATTCCAATATATTCATAAATTTTCAGGAAGTAAAATTTAAAACAGCCTGTTTTCATAATTGCAAAACTTTTGACATTCAAATCGAACCAACGAATGCGCCAACTTTATCGAACCAATGAAGGAGGTCTGCTCGCATTGTGAATGGATCGTCCTCGTTTTAATATAAAACAAAATTGACATTGGATCAATCAAAAATCAACTAAAATAAATGAAAATCAATGAATGGTATGGCAGTAAATCGATGCGAGTATATGTCAAATTAAAAATAATGAACATTGGATTTGCTCGACATGATTTCCGCATGGCAAAAGTCAATCACATTTAGTTGTTTTCACGAAATCAAAAAAATTACTGATCAAATGCTCAACATTGAATCCAATCATTGGGCGGTAATGTCATCAAAATATCATGCGTTAGTTCCGAATTGAATAGTTTGGATTGCATTGATTTGCCCATTGAAATGAGAATGATTTGTATTTCATTCTTCTTTTCATTTTAACGAAGGATTCGAATATCGAACTTTTGCCATCTGTTGCATACATATTCCAAAGCGTACAGTCACCGACAGTATTTCATTATTTTTTCAGCCGTTGGCTTTTCAATTTTCTGAATTTGGTTCAGTGTATATTTCGAATCAGATTTGTTGGTTCAATATAATTTCAAGAAACTATTCAGAGAATTTAAATTGGATCTCAAAGCATGGAAATAAAATGTTGGTATTTTTTTGAACAGGTATCGGTGGCTGTATTCCGATGAGCATTTCCCCATTTTGTATTTCAACGCAATTGGTTCGTATCGATGGTGTTCTTCTATTTATTTTTTTGTTCAAAGAAAGTTGGACAGACAGGTCGATAACGATGATTTCAATTCAATCGCAACAAGATAAGAAGGTATAAACTCACCGGTGCTTGACTACTGCTCGAATGAATCGCTTCGATTCGCCTGTGCAATTGATTCGTGGGATAAGAGAGAATTTATTGCCCGCAATGAATTTATGGAGCAGTAAATTTTCAAATGTATACGAAAGATAACGGGACTCATATGTTTGGTGTACATTTTCGAGAAAGAGAAGAAGAGAGAGAATCTAGATCAAATTTATTAGGTGAATAACAAATTGATGATGAGAACTTGATTAAATACCATGTTTTTCTATAGTTGCCAACAACAACGAGCAATTACACGAATTGACAAGCGTCCATGTCGAACCAAGGAGCCACTCGAAAGCAATTTACAAACACAAATGTGCGACGATCTTTCGATAACTTAGGTGTTGCGTGTGTTGGAGAAAATGAGACTGTGTCCTTTGCATCAGAAACACGATTTACAAATTATTTATTTATTGCTATTTGTAGTGAATTTATTGCACAACTTCAATATTGAATGACCCAGAAAAAGATAAAATCAGATACGATCGTCGTTATTAAGTTGTGGATAATGTGTTCATCTAGAGTCCACTGATGCCTTTGATGTTAACATATTGCATCGGAAAACTGTGCACTGCGAGTGTGGCATTATTTCCAGGAAGTCTCCATTTTCCATCATAAATATTAACAAATTTCGGATGGAATATTAAAATCCGGACACGTTTCGAAGCTTGCTTTGCGATACACATTCGGTTGGCATCAAAGCTTTTCAGGTCATTTAACACACCGAATGAAATGGGAAATGCCTTAGAAAATCGACATTTTTTTCATTATCAAGATGTTCTTTTCTTTTGTGCCAGCGGGTGTAACAATAGTATAATTTCTTCACTTATTTCATATAATTTTGTTTCAGGTCCCACAGGATTCGATAGTATTTGTCGATATGGAAATTTCCCTTTTCCCAAAAAAGCCACGCAATCATTTTCATTCTAATAAAAAGCGCACGGAATATTAACTTCAATTTTTCGTACATTTAGACATGTGTTACATCTAGCCTAGATCCAGTCAGTCAGACGCTTCAAAAATTCTATCGTTCGCGCGAATTCCCATTATGGTGGTTTATTTTCAACGCTCACATGCTGCGCAAACATTCAATGCTCTTTTTTCATAATGTTCGTTTCCATTGCGCTGCTCAACTCCCGCACGACGTTCTAACTTCAAAATGTTATTTTCATTCGTTTTTGTTTTATTTTCTCATCTTATTTTCGAAGCAATTTCACATTCGCTATGTCTTTTGCTACATTTATGCTTCTAAATATACACCAGCATTCGTCTATTAATCGAATGATTATGCATAGCTGGAGCAATTCAAAAATATGGAATATATAAATTGTCTTTAAAAAGTCATATATCTTGAGCAGATCTTTTTATTCGTATAAAAAAAGTCAAAGGTGAGGAGCGAGAGGGAGCGAGAGGGAGCGGGAGAGAGAATATTGTTGATGAAATGAAATTGGTTAAATGGGCTGAACGAAAGCTTTGTTAGGTGTTGAGTTCAGCGTATTCATCGGGCTGAAGCCAGATGTGCCATCGATTATGTGACATTCAGCCATTTTCGTTGTCGGCTGATGCAAAATTGAGCCAGGCCTGTATTTCAAAACGTAAAATTATTTGAATATGACATCAAATATGAATATATTATAAAATGGAGCATTACAGAGCTCTTGCAAGCCGCTGCGATAGCAAAAGCCTTTGAATTCAACGTCAAAATGTGATACGGCAAACATTCACACGAAACACATTCGATTTAAGGGGTTATAGAGTGTTGAATTCCGCAGAAAGACTTCCATTTTGGCTTAGCTTTGTTCTTGTCACTGCTTTAGTTGATGTTATTGAAATCGAACGGTGAATTTGATTATTTTCGATTTTTCCATTTCGTTTGCATCACATGAAAAAAGCTTGATATGGTGCGATAAATTTCATGTTTACTGATTTGCTCTTTCGTTTCGCCATGAAAATCACATAAATATCATTTGCACGTTAACTTTTTTATCCTGTGCCAGTAAAATTGATTGATAAATCCTTTTGCATTCATCGCACGTATCTTAGCATCGATTGCAAGAGTGTCGATTTTTATTTATCTTCAGTCGCCGTCGGCCCAATACACGTAAAGAAAGTAATCATAAAAAACAAATACTTTTTTACCCAGAACGATTTCGTGTTGCTGCAACAAAGAGGGGATCAGAAGTACATTTAGGTCACGCAAAGAAGCAAACTCATCGATCGTCCAGCTTAAGTGAATTAAAGCAAATGAATTATAACAAAGTGTACACATTGATTGAACAGTACTTCGTGATGAAAACAGCGACGATGGATTCAAATTGAACGTTGACATTTCATGTTTTTCTATTGATTTATTTGAAAAACAAGTAATATGAAATGAGATGTGGGAGATGCGCACTTTAGAGACAAAAAAATGACATGAAAAATGTGGAATCAAAGAATAGCAAAATATCACAACAAAAACGAAATGAAAAAGATAAATACAAGAGAGGAAGACAAACTTGGGAAATGCCAAAAAAGCTTTGTTATTTCTTGCAAACGCAAGTTTGGCAAATCAATCGAGAAAAACATTGAAATGCTTGACAAAATTGCGGACACAATGAAGACTCAAGCTATTTTTACATGTTCCTTGAAATGAGCAATTTGTCAAAGTACCGAAGCAAAATCAATATAATCCTAGACACAATGTAACTATAAAAACGTTGCCCTGCGGGCATCGCATCTCAAGATGCTTACCATCAAGTCGTTACACGCACACATGAAGCCATTGTCAAGATTGGAGAGTGTGGACATTGTGGAAGAGTGCAAACAATGGCTCTATCTGCACTGAAATGGGATTGGCTAAAAAAAAACATAAGTAAAAGATGGCGAATTACTTTGGTATTGATGGCTGTTTTTGAAATATTGTTTTATCTAATGTCAGAATAAACTTTGTGAAAAAAATCAAACAAACCACCACACTCGTTGCGTCGCACACTGTTTCGCTGATATCCGACTGAAAATTCAAATGTTCCGTGCAGAAACGGAAGGAGCTGAAGGTTCTAATCCAGCTAATAATAAATGGACATTGTATTCGTTTGTATGTCAACATTATTTTCATTATCGTAGTGAAAAGACAAAATGGTTGCTCTTTTTGATGTGCTACGTAGTAACAGCTACTTAGCTATCATTCTTGAATTTGTTTCTATAATGTTCATTGGAATGTGCCGTGTTTTGCTCTGGATTTTGCGGAATTACTCGTATGTTCTGAAATAAAATCAAAATAGCATCACGGCGAGATCTCGTTGGTTTCGCGTTCAATTCGCGTATTTGTGTCTGTATTTGAATGACGAGTTTTTCCCTTCATTATTTCATTAGACTGAAAGTATTTCTTTGATATGTCGACCATATTTCAAAATTGTTTTTTATAAATATGTACGATATTGTGCGCCTTCTAAAAATTCATTGCGCAAAGAATATATGAATACTAGAACGATGTGGAGCGTATAATATTTTGCAACTTCAGACGCTGTCTTCTTTCTCAAGACGCAAAATTGCTCCTTAATGTGAACGATTTTATAAAAAAAAAAATATTCGACGAGGCATTGAAAATGCGACACACAACTGAGAGTGAATTGAAAACAATTATCCGACCATCTTTTGCACCCGTAATATTTTGCTACTCATTCTTCATTTTATTTTCAACAAAAATGGGGTAAACGTGAAACGTTTAAACCAAAAATGCCACTTTTTTCACTCTCAACATTCTTCTTTTTCATAATTATTATTTGAGTTGAACGAGCGAACACGCCCACACACACACACACACACACACACACACACACACACACACACACACACACACACACACACACACATTATTCTACTTCATTAAAAGTTGTAACAATTTGCAAACAACCGCAAACCAAATCTCATTAAATTCCCGTGCAAATCCAAATTTGAAGAGAATGCCCTCGAAATTCATTGTATCGGTTGTTTGTGAAAATATTGCTATATTTTGAAATGAGCGCAGCTTTTTGCCTGTTTGTGCGAAGCATCATTCGTAGTTGAAAGAAATGTTTCAGCTGATCCAAAATAACAATTTCCAAATAAATGAGGTGGTGATGCAATGAATGCTTCGGCACCACCATTGAATTTGGAGAGTAAATGAAGAAGCCGAAGGCTATTTCATTTTTATCGAATCAACTGTTTTGTGAGAGCTTCTTTGGTGTTTTTCAATAATTCAAGCTGTTGTCACCTTTTTTTCAGCACGAAGCCGACAAGAGTCAGATTGAATTGCTACGCGCACTCAACATATCAGTTAAATGACGGCAAAACTTTTCGGATTACTTGGAGTTTGCTTAATTGTAAAATATGTTGAGCAGATTTGCTAATTCTGTAATTTGATGGTTGGTATGAAAAACAGAGACCTTTTACAACATTGCAACAAGCTTAAATGGAAGATGCAAATCCTAATTATCTAACATCATGATTCAGTTAGATCTTAATTTTGGTAAATGAAGTTGTGCGGCTGAAATGTTAACATTGTAAATAGCATACAGTTCAAAATGATAATGGACAATATTAAAAGTTATTAAATTGTGTTACCAATTAAATCATTTAAATTCTGGTGAACATGACATGATAATAGAAAGTAATGAATATTGAAATGCCATTTCCAGTCTCTGGTTGCGAACTGGAGGGATTGCGTACGAGCCACATTTCAAATGCATGCAGGCGGTCATGGAATTATTGCAGATGAAAAATTGCGCTCGTTACGAACGGGAAGCCAGTTAATGTATAATAAATTCATCATGCCTTGTGAGCAGCGTGCCATAATTGCATGCGAATATTAAACTTTTTTATTGGTTTATTTGCTCTTGCAATCTGTCGTCGACATTTATTTCTGTGATTCAATAAAATTACACTGTAATATTCCAACGAACATTGACACACAAAGAGAAAAAAGGCAACTCTGTTTCTCTCATCATATTTCGATTTTGCTTTTAATATCTGTGCGCTGAAAAAAAAACTCAATTCATATTGGCTGACGACGAATAAAGCGATTATGTTCTGTACAATTTATGGACTTTAAAAGAATATTTAACGACAACGTCGAGCTTATGCTTTACGATCAAATTTTCAGTGTTTACCCGTCATATGTACAAACCGTTTTTCATATTCCGATGAGTGTTTGGCCGCCTTTTTCCCGTTCCATTTCTTTCACGAAGATTAAAACACTGGAAAAAGCTTGGAGCTTGTGGGAAAACCACATCATGTCGCCGCCGTGCGCCGTCTCTAAGTGCAGTGCTCTCTTCCGCTTCTTTTTCAGACCGATGCAATGGAATTTTGCACACACACAATACAGATTCGCGCTTGCTGCACTCAATTTGTAACAAACGGACGTTCATATGAAAAATGAATAGGGGAATGGTGAATGAGATACATCGGCCATATTTCCAGTTAAATATCACTTTTTGCGTCATCCGCTTACATTTTTTTGAACAGTGCATTCTGGTACGCACCTCAGACAGCAATTTGCATTTAAAATGTCTGGTGCTTCGATGTTTTGCTGTTGCTTCTTTTGTGTGTATTTTGTAAAGTTGGAGAAATTCCAAGAGAAACGATTTGGTCGTGTAGAAATCAACATGATTTTCCAAATGAATTGGTTGAACGGTGAACATGACGCTCGGTGTGAGTATTTGGCTAATTGATTTCTCTTTTCGGGTTCATTGTACGAAGTCCAACACGAACCGACGGCAAGAGATGGACAGTGAGAACAACATTTTGGCAACAATAAAAACATGGAAAGAAAAAGTTACAATGAATTGCGTAAAGGTTTTGTAGTGGTCAGCATAAGTACGTCATTTCCAAGATTCCAATTAGTTCGGAAATATTTGTGATACTTTATCGATTCATTAAAAACTTTAACGCTCACAATTTTTTGCCGACGAGCTCCTCAAATATTTCCATTTATTTGAGTTACAAAAACAGTGGCGAGTAATTTTTGGTGTTAAATTCATAATGTGTTAAGTTAATGTGTTTCAATTCAACAGTATGCGATGTGTTATCTTTTTTCGAACCCAATTTCATTCGGCATTCAAATAGTGATCAAGTTCCGTTTTGATTGGTGAAAATATAAGGCTACATTCAGTGAATGAAGTATTGAATATTTAATACGATTAACTATAGAAAAAAACTCTATGATTATTGAGATTGAATTTGTGTGTACCGTTCGATTCAATTACGATAAAAACCCGTTTTAGTACAGCGAGTTGATTAAACAAATTTCCCCGTTGACGGACAACAAAATCAATATCGTTACTTCAGGTATGTGTCTTCTACCCTCTTTTTAGTAGTTTGAAGCTAATTGCTAAGTTCCAACTGTTTTGGTTAATGCCTTCATCAATCACCGATGTAACTAATTGCTTTGAAGTCAGCGCATCAAATTCCATTTAGTGTAGAATATGGATCGAATCGGGTGCCGAATGTGAAATGAAATCACGAAACGGCAGCTCATGAACGAACAAGTGGACATCAAAATACGATCTTAGATTGTTTTTCTATCGTGGCCAAAATATGATATTTCTCCCGGCATTGTACCGATTGGTTATGGATTCAAATGTCCATTATAGAATGATCGAATTTGATAGAAAAATTCTCAGAAAATTGGAGATAAAAGGCGTGATTGTTCTCCGGTAAAAGTTTTGCCTGCATGTAAAAAAGGGATGAACTCCAAAAATATTGTCTATTTTATAAATTGTGTTTCGTACAGCTCGAATCAAAGTGGAAAATTTCATCAAATTCAATTGAATTTCCGCAAACCCTCGTTGGAAGTACCGAAGAAGTAAAGGCCAAACGAGACGCTGTCGTTGTGTGAGTGTTCCAATAAAAAGTGCGCCAATATAAACAATCAGCGTAAACCGATTTTGCCGGATTTCCTGTCGTTTTATGAAAGTTTACTTGCATAACAAGCAATTGTTTTCGCTGGTTTCGGGTACGAAATCATATATCGCTGGTGAATCCAATATGGATTTTCACATGTCATTCATTTTGAATGAATTGTTTCCATATTCTGTCGGTGTATTGTGACAAAATTAATTTAATTCTCGGCTTGTCATTTCCATGTCTGCTCTTGAGCAGCACATTTCGGGCGCTGTTCTGATTCAATCGAATTCCGAATCGAAAGGCTGTGTTTTTTCACCCTCTCTCTCTGTATCTGAAATATTTGATCACATGAATATGTGTTGTTGTGAATTCCGTGCCGATGGTACCAAAATGTACATATTTTCACATTATATAAGATTTATTAGAAGGATAATTGTGTCACAGAGGTGCGAGCATATAAAAGAAAAAAAGCGCTCAAGTTTAATAACCTATTCGGCAGGAGGCATGGCAAGGTACACAATTGAATAAGTTATTAGCGTCGAATAGTAACACAATGTTATCAACATTCTTTTGTATTTTGTTTGCTTTTCATTCCGCAATGGATTGGTGTTTGCGATATGTGATTTCGAGAGAGAGAGAGAGAAACATGCCAGTCTCGTTTCTATGATAATTTATTGACATATAAATATAAGTGTTATGAGCTCACGTCAATGAGACCAAGCTATAATAATCAGAGCCATTTTATAACAGCACAGCATATAAATGACGTCAACAGCCAACCACAAATTGTGATAAGGAAATATATTATTATTTTATAAAAGAAAATTTTATGCCGCCTCGACCGAGACTCGATTGTGAGTGAAGCAGATGTGTGAGTGTGTTGCGGAACGGGTTGAAGAACACACATACAAGAAGTAAACTAGAAAGATAGGAAAAATGGCAGCCGATACGCACGAAGCAAATATTTAATTATGATTATTGAATGGAATTTCTCGCATAATTTGTCAATACATCAATAACACATATTTTCAGCTGAGATTTAATAGCAATTATAATGCATCGAAATAGCAAAAATAAAATAAATAATAATAGAAAAAACACCTGAATAACCAAATGAAAGGGAAAAAACAACCCAGGACTATGCGTTCACATGCAATCTGACTCAAATGGAAATCCGGCCTTTTCACTTTTTGAATAGATTCCATGCTGTTCGTCGACCTTATTTTTGCGAATATCCGCTCATTTTAATCACGCAGATTGCTTAATATAAAAATAGATTTAGTAAGGGTAGCAACGATTTCGACGCCAACCTTACACTCGATGCCATATAACGTGATTTTACTTCATTTTTCCAACACTTGCTACTCAAATACAGACATATTGATTTAAGACGTCAGTGTCAGAAGTGTTTCGTTTTCAAGGTAAACATTGAAGCAAAAATTGATTAGAGCTACTTATAAAGTTGGCAATAAATCGGATCCGTAATTAAGGCCTCTCCTTCTCTCTCTCATTCTATATCCAAACATACACGAACCCAAAGCAAACGGTGAGACAAGAGGATATTATCCATCTGAAAAATGATCTTAATTTCTTTTCGTCTGGTTTTTCGTAGCATGGTGAACGCAATTATGGACCGTCTACCGTGGCAAAATGTTAAGCGAGAAAACCTCTCAGACTAATTTCAGTAGAAGTAATTAAGGTTACCTCAATCAATCGATGCTATTGGTTTGATCCACGATGAAATAATTCGCATATCTCGCCGCCTCAGCAATAGCATCCAACTGTCTTGTTAAGCAAAAATTAGTTCCATGGAAAGTGCACACTGAAATTGGATGTACGGCAATAAAAATTCTATAAAATAACTTTACATGATGAATCATTTTTCGAACACAAATATTTTAAAATGAAGTGCGGAAATAGTTACTCCTAGCCAATATTTTCTCTATTTTAAGTTCAAAAATCTATTTTTTTCATCGAATATCCTGATCACTATGGCATGATTTTTTTCCCTTCAGTTGACCACCCAAATTAGCAATTAAAATGACTATTTAAAATGCGAAGAAAAAATCCAAAACTTTTCTAAACGCTGCTGCATCAGTTCGTGTGCTCATTAAGCTTTGTTGACGGAATCAACTCAATTATCGCTTGGATCGAAACGGAGAAACGAAACACAAACAAATCATTATCTAACAATGTCAGCATTTTGCAAGAACAAAAATGCAAACGAAAATTGCGATGTACAAAAACACTGTTTATCTTGGCAACTATTTCATTCGTCTGCGATTCTCATACTTTAACACACCACCTTTGTCTATTTCTGTCTGTTTCTTTCAATCTTGTTCGGCCTCTCTCTCTCTCTCTTTCTTGCTGTGCCTTCTCCCCATTCCATTGTTGTTTTGTGCTTTGATTCATCTCTTCATTTTCACTCAATTTAAAGTTTTCGCATACAAAAATGATTACTGGATTTCTTTTGACATATAAAGCACAATGTTTGTGATCATCGAAACGAAGGTAGAATTCCTAGCATAACATGCCAAAGCAGACGCTTAGCTGAAAAGGCATGCGGAAAAAAATTTGAAATCAAAAGACAAGGTGAAAAAAAGAACAAAGTGAGCAAATAACGACGTTGCCATGATAAAAATGACGCGCGCGAAAAAAGACGTTGTATTCCATTTTTCCGATTGGTTTTGCACAGAAATGCCATGGCGAAAAACACAGAGAAAAGAAGAATGAGTCTAGGAATTTTTTCTGTTGTGCTCGATTTATGTTTGAACTGCCGCCTGCAAAATAACAAACTTCATTTTAACGACATATAAAATGAGCAAACGCATCGATTTTTTTTTTAATATAAATTCATGGAAAACAAACTGAATTTGTTCAAAACCTGTCAATTTTATTTATTTCAAATATTTTATTCACTGCACCGTCGCATGCAGAATATGCAATAAATTTTTGGACGTTTAAAATGAATCTCTAACGATGTATCAGCTTAGTTTTATGTACATAAATCTAAGTTTCGTGTAAGTTTGCTTAGGGTATTTACCTGATATTATGTTTGCCATTCTGCCAATATGTCGTCGCAAAGAAATGATTTCATCAGAAACACAGAAAATGTTTTAAGAGAAGAGCAGACAAAATAGAAGGGGGAAGAAAAAAGGAGAAGCCTCATTTCACGGAGCCAGAAAAAAGTGTAGTTATGGTTCTTGGAACATTTTCAGAACCTTTTTCCATGAAATATGAATAAAGTGGTCGAAAGGATCATTTGTCCCACTCAAGTAGCCAATTTCCAACGTTTCGCCCACATTACCGTCAATAGCAACAGCAGCTAGGGCAAATTTGATTTGTGAATGTAGCAACAGGTTTCTCATCGCATAAAACTCCAAATCATACTGAGTTCACTTTTCTATTTTAAGCACACAGTAACGCAAGACCCCTCCAATCCAATCAACCAATTAAATGAAATGTTGTTTTTCCAGGTCTTCCCTTTGTCCTTGCAGTATCATTCATATCTCTCTATCTTTTATGTTCCCATTTGCCTGAATCTGTGTGCTACTGGCAACGTTCAGAATGCCAGCATGTGTGTTGTGTATCCACTTTGCAAAAATTGATTTTCAATCAAATGACAGAGCAAAAAAGTGATTATGTTTGCAAATATTGAGTCAATTCCATCAGAAAACTCAAACATCAAATACAAAATAATGAAAACAGTGAATAAACGAGAATGGGGCTGTTGACTTTATGGAAATGTTGACGAAGAATAACAAAATAAGACAGTCAAAGCTTTAAAATGTAGCTGAATGCTTTCGTTTAATTGAAAATGTGTGTGTTTGTCGGATAAATGATGTCGAATGATAGAGGCGAAATTAAAAATTCCTTTGGCTTTGTGGCTTACCGCATCGAATTGTGGCCAACACGGAATAGCCATATATTTGAAATTCTCGCAATGTGACGCATCATTTTATTGAGCTGCATATTTTGTTAAAAACCGAATTAGGACCATTTTAGTTGAAACGACCGTCTTTCCTTTGCCAAAGACGAAAAAGAATTCGAATTGTTGGCCATTTCCATAAACAAAATTGCATAAGCAGAATGTGATGTGCGTTTTAAATAAACGTATATAATTTCGTTTCGGATGGAATGGTGAGCCAAAGCTAGCTTTTATTATTCGCTCTGTTAGAAATGAATAGGGGAAATGCGTGTCGAACACCGTATCTCAATTTTGCTCGAACATTTAATTTCCTGTTTATAGAGGCTGGCAATCCAAAGCAAACCATTACATTGAACATGTTTCGAAACTGTTTTTTTTTTTTTTTCAACAGTAAAAGTCACAAGCTCCGTCATCAAGCATACCAAATTGAGCGCTTGATGGAAAACAGAAAATATAAACTTTATTATGATGGTGAATGAGATGATAACAGGTTCCACAAGCGAAAGCAAATGCAAAATACTTAGTCCGGAAAATGCTGCCGATATGCGGTTGAAATATGAAATGATTGTGGCAAGATAAAGGCGCGTTGAATACGAAACAGTAGAAAAATAACTGTCACTCGATTTTCATCTGTCGATTTCCATACGGATCGAAATCGTCGGGAATGCAGAACGACCGGAAAATCATAAAGACGGTATTGTGTTGAAACGGTGCTTAGGATTATGCAAGTCAAGCATCAAATCTGAACTGAACACAGATATGAATGAAGCATCCAATATCAATCAATGTTGTGTTTTTATTTCTGTTGCATGAGCGGTAAATAAATAGGTTTACGTTGATGCAAACTGCACAAGTTTATTATTCCAATAGAATGGAAAAACATAAAAGAGGTGGTTGTCGAAGAGCGAACAGTTAACGTTTATTGATGTGTCTGTCGAACGCAGTGCAGCACCAACTCACACCTTAACCTGTCGATGTGTCAGAGTTTAGCTTAAACTCGGCCAAACATGTTAATCAATATGTTTGTTGACGCCATTTGACTCTTGGCTTCACTCAATAAACAGCTTGATGAGTGCAGAGCAAGTAAGCGAGTTTGCTTTAAATAAAATTAATTTTGATTATCTTGCCCGAGAAATCATCGAATCGAAAAAGTTCAAAGGTGGTTACGGTTGATTTTTTATTTATCTTTTACTCCGTCATGGACTACAGTGCATCAATTTTGAAGAGAATTAATTTTCATTTACTGTTGAAATGAAATTCATTGTGTTTAATCATTATTTTGCCCTCGCAGAGCGCCTAGACACACAAATATATCCTCATCTCGACGCTAATCAATGATGAAATCGGGCGCACGGCCAACGGAATGTTTCTGCACAATGGAATGCATGCCTGTGAAATGTAATTTGCCAGAGAAAAGAAAGAACAAGAGAAAATAAGAAAATTCCGACAAAATGACGAACACTGAAAATGATTTGCCGGAGATGTTGATGTTGGCCCTCGCAACGCCTAATAAGGCTCAGCGCTTCCACAAAGTTGGTGTTCGATATTCAATTACCGATGGTATTATTGTTGAGCAAGCCTGCGGTCGGTGCTTACATTCCTTGGAATTAGCTCATCAAATAATATATGTACTGTGCTAGCCATCGA
The DNA here is from genome assembly GCA_028476595.1 of Obolodiplosis robiniae. Taxonomy (NCBI): domain Eukaryota; kingdom Metazoa; phylum Arthropoda; class Insecta; order Diptera; family Cecidomyiidae; genus Obolodiplosis; species Obolodiplosis robiniae. The sequence goes on along the minus strand of CM052015.1, from coordinate 15,712,986 downwards.
TAAATCATCTAGCATCTCCGCATGCCGATGTGCGCAATCAATCAATTATGGCAATAAATGACCGCTCGCAACGATAGAAGCCAGCCGAATGTGGATTCATTTCAAATTATGAGTACAGAAAATTGATGATTTGCGTTGAATAATAACATTGATGATTGAAAAGTCTGTCTAATTGTTGACGTTTATTATGCGCTCAATATTCCTTTTCTCAGCTAATGCTTCAGAAATGTTGTATCGATTATAATTAGTGAGGATTCGTTGTTCAAGAACGTGATAATTTTTCATGATGTTATGTTTTATGCTCATTTTATATCCATCAATGGGAATGCTTAATGCACATTAGTTTAACATAACAATTTACACGAAGATCAACTCGTCACGGAAACTTATTCTTTTGATTAGACGTAAGCCATAACAAATAGTTGGACAGCCATGACGGTTTTGTTTTTATTTGTATCCTTTTTTCTGTATTCAATTCGCATGACCGGTGCTGCATCTATCTGTCGAGATCTTTCGTAATGCTGTCACTATGACAACTAAGCCACAGTCACCATGGATGAAACCATTCAGAGCTCTCAAATTCACAGTAAATTGTACTGTGTGCATTGAAATGCACCCACCCGCTTCAGACGATGAATTAATTTACATACACAAGAAAATCTGTCTCCAAGCAAGATAGAGAAGTTCGTTTCGATTCTAATTAAATGGCTAATAACCGCTGAGCCACATCATTTGTTGCAAAATTTTCGAATCACAGATTGAAGGCCCATATGGCAAACGGTTGCACTCATTCATTAACAACAAAATCATAGCAAAGCTCGTGAAATGTACACACATGCCAAAATCACCACTAAAACCTCATGCATTTTCGACAGTAAACAATGGATTTTCATGGGACATTTTACTGGTCAACAATGCTGGAATCACGTGAAGCGAAACAGAAAACATGCGGTTTTTAGCATAAAATGCAATTAAAATGGTGTAGCATCTATCTAAATCTATAACATTACGGATAAAAGCATTTAATTACCACATGTTGATTCCCAGCGTTCCGGCTGATGTTCATTTTCCGGAAATTATGCTCAAACTGAATTGGTGAGGATAATCACATATATGAATTTGCAACCGAATCATTTGCACTTGTACAGCGTTGACGACAACGCATGCATCCCATTTTTTATGACAAGCCGTAAAATTATGCTAATCAAATCACGATCCAATTCCCATTATTCGCATTTCATTAGACCAATGTGAGTGAACATCAAATTCAACCAATTATACAGTTATTCCGCACAATTATTTCAAAGCTTTGTTGCGATTTTTCGCAAAATTCTATATTATTCGCATCAATCTGATTTCCCGGAGAAATATTTTATCCGTGTGTGGCACGTTGAACGTTCTGCGCAAAAATGTGCAAGTCATCGATTTTGAATACTATGATGTCTGAATGGTATTTTGAATCAAATTCCTCGGCTTTGTGGTGAACACTCTGAAAGTGGGTTCCTGGCTTGGCAAAAATGAGAATGCGGAATATTTGCAGCAGCATATGCTACAGCTACTATTTTGGGGCAAAACCTACATATCAATTGAAACTGGGAACAGCACGCAATCCGCTCAACCGAGCTGTTATAAATGACCTGCGATTCCATTTAGCTGATATAATCACAAATGATCAGCTCACTCTATCCCCTACTTTGTGAAATTCTCATTGATATTTTTGCAAAACTCTATGACTCAAATTTTCAATTATTCTTAAGGGATGCATCGTGGATAAAAGTGCGAAAAAGTTCATCTTACGCATGTAAGAAATTTTATCTTAATTCATTATCATATTGTGATCGAATGGAATGTTCAAGTTTGCGACGCAAATGTGAATATTATTTATTCATTTATTAATTCATAAAATCAACTCGTGGCCATTAACGTTTCAAGAATGTCGAAGCTCTAATTTCATGATGTTTCCAAACACTATAAATTTCAAATAAATTGATAAGTTCACTCAGTCATTTTCAACTAACGAAGAAGATGAAGTCATTCGTTCGAGCACTATTTTGGACCTTAATCATTTCATGTTTTGTAAGTCAGAAAATTTTACTGCACTTTGAAAAGCTCGGATTAAATTGAACTTATTATAGCAAAAATTCATTCAATTATAAATGATTTAAAGACGTTTTTCTCTAAAAATAGAATCATGCAGTTTTTGGTTGTCAACAACATCGTCAAAAAAACAACATTAAATCTCAATTCAAACCTTTTGAGCCACCTAAAGAAGATGTTGGGTTGAAAAAATGGAGTGATTCAACTTACACCGTCGATTTGGAAGGTTTGTTTCGCGCCTCAAAAGTCTTACATAAAAGATTGCAGGGAAGCGAATTCTTTGAACGGATTCAAAACCTAAATTGTGGTAAATTCCACAATGCGCAATTCAAGCAGAGCTTTCTCGATTCTTTCGATAGTATTTTTAGTAATAAAGGAAAACTAAATGTATTATGGAAAAGTCTGCTGGATTTTAATAGACAGAATCGTGAAAATGTGTCTAAAATTGGTGAGTTCGAAAAGAGTTATTCCGAAAAATTGAAAATATTTACATCGTTTCGAAAGGAACAAACAAAATTGCTTAAAATTGCCCTGGAACGTCCCAAAAAAGCTCGTGAAATCGTCACCCTTCTTACCGAAGAAGTCAATTGGTTTGAAGCATACATTTCGAGATTCTGGAATGTTTTAACCAGTCCAGATTGCGACGCCAAGACACAACAACTGGATAAATTGTATGAAGAGGGAACAGAGGCCTTTACATCCAAAAATATCATTGCTCTTCAAACACTTTTCGCGGAATTCGAACAACAGACCAATCAAGCAAAAACATCGATTCAAAATTGGATGGACGACGTGCAAAAGCAAAAAACTTTTACATGAAAGTCTGAGAAAAGTGAGCTCATCAACAAGTCATGAGTCTTCATAAAGTGAATATTCGCTATTGGCATTAAAAAACATCATATCATTGAAAATGAAATACCTCTGTAAATGTTATCATGTGATTACATCAAACAATAAATGTTCAATACTGAAAGTACAAGGAAATATTTGATTTTTATTTAATTTATAATATCGATTGCCGATAAAATTCAATCTTTCGTATTTTTCTCGCTTTTTCTTGTTCTAACCCGATTTATTTCCACAAAAAACATAATATGTTATCTGAACGATTTGCATTTCTGAATATATTATAAAATTTTTACGAAAATTGTCTGTTTTACATTTTGAAATATTTTAAATTACACAGCTAGGTATTCGGAATGTGAATCTATAGAAGGTCACCATCAATGAGTTCTTTACTGGAACGTATTGAATCCTGTGGCAAATGTGTTTTATATTTTAAAATTGTTTCAATGTAAACTACCGAATCGAGTAATGGCAACGTATTTCATCTTCACTGAATTGTTCAATGAATTCACTCATTTCAAAATCAGCGATAAATTCATAAAATGATCGAAAAAGCACACTTCTCATCTCAGATATAAAATGAGACCAAATACGCATTGATTTGAAAAAAAATTGGTGTTGTAATTTTTTCTTTTGGTGCATCAGATTGATTGATACTTTTCCACACACACCACTGTGTGTGGTAAAAGTATTGCGATCGGTCGAGAAACAGGCATTTTTCATGTATTTCCTTCTTTATTTTTTAATTCATTATCATATTGTTTTGATCGAATGGAATGTTCAAGTGTATGACGCAAATGTGAATATTATGGCAGACACGGATGTTTGTTCCTCCATGTCAATTAATCATGCATAAAAACAAGAAAGAATGCATGATTCTCTATTTCATTTGAAATTCATTTCGAACCATATCACCATAACATCCATCACACAGAGAAAATTGAAAGTTTTAAATATGTTGCAATTTTTTTTGAGCTGGAATTCAGTTCTCCTTTCTCAAAATTAGAATATGAAAAACATAAACTGTATGTGATTCACACAAATTTACCGTTTATGTCATTGAAGTTTTGCTTTTAATTTTTTGGACGAATCGAATTGAATATTGTATTTATAATAAACAGTATCGAATAAGCCGATTCCCCGACCTTCCCCCAGGTTTTATTTAGCAAAAAAATGTTCTTTACTTCCAGCTCAGCTACATATTTTTCTCATTTCGAATACATTTGGCACAACCTGAATAGCAATTTTAAATTGTAAAACAGACAATTATGACAAGAATCGATGGAATGTTGTCGATGAATCATTCATAAAATTCAACTCGTGGCCCTTAATTTTTCAAATATGTCGAATATTTAATTCCATGGTGTTTCCAAACACTATAAATTTCAAATAAATTGATAAGTTCACTCAGTCATTTTTAACTAATGAAGAAGATGAAGTCATTCGTTCGAGCACTATTTTGGACCATAATCATTTCATATTTTGTAAGTCAGAACATTTTATTGTACTGTGAAAAGTCCGGATTAAATTGTATATTTTATAGCAAGTGGGAAAAAATCTTAACTTCAGATTAGTTTGAAAATATACTGAAACTGGATATATTTGAGCGAAAACGTGAAACAAGACGTTTATTCGGAATAATTATTGTGAAACATGGAATATATGGAAATCATGTTTCACTATTATTCCGATCAAACTCTTGTTTCACGATTTTGCTCAAACATACCCATTTTTAGTATTTTTCCAGTCTAATCTTAAGGTTAGTTTTCTTCCCACCGATTCAATTATAAATGATTGAAACACGTTTTTTTTTAATAGGATCATGCAGTTTTTGGTTGTCAACGAAATCGCCAAAAAAGCAACATTAAAGCTCAATTCGAACTCTTTGTGCAACCTGAGGAGAATAAAGCGTTGGAAAGATGGGGTGATTCAACTTACACCGTCGATTTGGAAGGTTTGTTCCGCGCCTCAAAAGACTTACATAAAAGATTGCAGGGAAGCGAATTCTTTGAACGGATTCAAAACCTAAATTGTGGTAAATTCCACAATGCACAATTCAAGCAGAGTTTTCTTGATACTTTCGAAAGTATTTTTAGTAATACAGGAAAACTAAGTGTATTATGGAAAAGTCTGCTGAAATTTAATAGACAGAATCATGAAAATGGTAACAATCTTATAATATATGGATCGACTCATTCAAAACAAATGAGAATATATGAATCTTTTCGATTGGGACATCAAAAAATCCTCGAACTTGCTTTGGAGCACCGCAATAACGCTCATGAAATCGTCACTCTTCTCACCATAGAAGTCAATTGGTTTAGAGCATACATTACGAGATTCTGGAATGTTTTAACCAGTCCAGATTGCGACGCCAAGACACAACAACTGGATAAATTGTATGAAGAGGGAACAGAGGCCTTTACATCCGAAAATATTATGAACATTCAAACGCGCTATGAAAAATTCGTACAGCAGGGCAAAGAAATAAAAAACAAGTGGATTGATTGGTCACTGCGCATCACAATTAAATGAGGTTCTTCCCAAGCAAGTTTTTTGAAAAGAAATAAGCCTTCATAAAGCGAATATTCGATGTTGACATTCTAATACCTCTGTAAATGCTTTCATGTGATTACATTAAACGATAAATATTCAATACCGAAAACACAAGGAACAATTTGATTTTTATTTATTGTAATTTATCGATTGCCATGCAAACCTCTTGAGCTCTTGACACTATTTGCCAAAAATGTCACCTTTCACACTCAATATTGGAAATTCTTAGACTTTCATGCCGATTCCAAAATTGATTTAAACCGTCGATTTGAAAAGTTTTCTCCGCGCAACAGCTTAATTCATTTGACTAGATCGAGAGGATAGTTTGTACATTTTAAATAACACATACCTACTCTCTTCCTAATCTAATCAACAGATAGTCTTAAGCATTGTCATTGGAGGCAAACGATTTTTTTGGAGCAATGAAAAAACTAAATTCCGGAAAATTGTTCCACGATGCAAAATAAGTTTCTCATGGGCATATCGGCTGAACTCCAATAAAGTTTGTGAAAAGAATGAGATATTCATTGAACAGTTTTATGAGTGAGTTCATTCGGTTTGCCCGGTCCAGTTGTGCCGTCGTTAAAGTATCATTCAAAGCCAGGAATTTTTGTTTAACCACTTACATTTGAATGATTTACAGCTTTTATTCTCGGCACAACATTCGGAAAAAGGGTAGAAATTCCAAATGTTTTTCAATTGGAAAAATTGAGCTTTTGTACCGAATTTCGAATATGTTTCAAAAAATAAATAATGTTTCTCGGGGTTGAAACGAAAAATTTGTATGAAAACTATGTTTATTTTACGCCGTGTCCGCCAATTTATCATTAAATTGGGAGAATTTTTTGAAGTTTTCGACATTTTGTGGATTTTTTCATGACAATCAATTTTTGCGTACTACGGACAAAGGACAACGTACCACAAATGGACAAAGAATTGCTCCGGGAATGGTTGCAATCGTTTTTTCTAGGTTCAAAACGCATAGAAAACTTATTCCGAGCGTTTTGCATTTTTTGGACCGATCACAATACTTTTACTACACACAGTAAAAATCGGCTGCTTGGTTTTCGAAACTGTGGTTTCAGTAAGTTAAGCAGTGTTGTGCCTTTTAATGTTAACTTGCCGCGAATACAACACTCTTTATACATTCAGTCAACATGCATAAAGTGCATGTTTCGATAATCTTTTGTAAATAAATAGAGGAATAAAATTGCAAACTGACTGTCATTTGGGAGGGGATAAGGGACGAAAACGAAGAAGAAAGAGAACGGGGAAGGGAAGGGAAGAAAAATGAAAGAGACGTGGCAAAAGTCGATGAATTGAGAGCATATTAATGTCAGTCAAAACACTAAAATCGCCACCTATTTTTGTTGCTTTCGATACAAGCATTAAGAAGGTTAAACTATCATTTATCATGAGTTTTTATTTGATACAAGTAAGACATTTCTTCCGAAATCAATCGATGAATTGAATCAATCCGTTGTGAAATGCCAATAAAAATTATCGCAAAATCAGATAGCGAACGGATTGCAATGAAGGATCATTTTCAGTGTTTGAGCAAACAATAAATAAATTGTTAAATGAGAAGAGAAAAAGCAAGATAATGGCAACCGGAACATACTAGCCTGTTTTGACATTGAGCTCAACTCGAGCGCCATCTGAATTTCACTACGTATTTTCGATTTAGTTTTTGTTTCTGATACAAATAATTCAAATAAACAATCAAAATCATTATTTTTCAGATTCAATAATTGGAATATACACAATATATTCGAAAAATTGAAAAGATTCTTGCAAATTGATTCACAAAAGACAAAGTATTTCATTTGAATTGATTTGAAATGAGTTCTCTCATTACGTTTCGACAATTTCATAAAATAAGGTTATGTTCTTTAAAATTATACGCACATTCAGCAAAGGAATTTGAAATACATATCTTGCTGTCGAAACGAACTACAAAGCACTTTAAAGTGTTCTTCTTATCAATCTCAAACAAACACATTAATATATTCCGATTGGCGAACCGATGCTCAAAGAAAACGATTCAGCTTGATCTCTTAAGAAAGAAGGAGCCTCTATCAGATAAGAGCTGCTGCAGCGTTAAATAAAAGTTTGTAACATCTGTATTTTCAATCTTTGCAGCTCAAAACATCAATATCGACACTTTGAAAACACGTAACAAACATAGATATTCGATTCGAACTAGTTCTGCGTCGCGTTTGAAAATAAAATTGCTCTCACTTTTGCACTCACTGTGTGTACACAAATAACGAAGCAATTTCAAAGTTTAACATAATGGATTCTCTGCGCGAACAGCACAAGTAGCTTAGTTTCTGCATTGACGTAATTTGTTCAGTCGTCTCCATCTAATTTAAGAAAAATCTTAAAATTTAAAGATTTTATATCTCTTTTGTGTTACATAGTTGATCTGCCTAAGGAGCGAATGAGGGTACGAAAAATCATTACTAGCACAAAAATTGGAAATGTCCATTTAACTTCGGGCGCATCACCATTACAAATTGCATTGTTTACCTCATGACACGCATTCACAATGGATTTGTAGTAATCTGTTGCTCAGCTGAATGTAATGCGCCAGCAACCGCAAAAGCCGTGTTAATTTATAACTCATTTAAGCGCAAATATCCGCTTGTTTAAGTTAACATTTCATTGTAAATATATTGTTTTTCTTAACTTTTTCGCCCTTTTTAAATCGGATTTTTGCTCTCGTCCGTATGACTTGAGTCGCAAACCTTTAAACTGGATAAGAATATATGAAACACACAGCAAAACACTAGTACTTCATTATTCCGGAAATCTAATTGTACATTGACATATCAGTGGAGCCGGAAAAAGTCTCTTCCACATAATTTTTTGGCATTGCTCACATGAAATGACATATTGTAGTCAAAGCCTCGAATTTTTTTTATATGTGAACAATGCTCAAAATCGCATGTAAAAGTAATTTTAATCTGCACCGTACGTCAACTTCGTTGAGATTTTCAGCGCAGTTGAGTGCTAAAGTTTTGCTGTGTGTATATGAAAGCATATTTCATTCTATTATAGTCAACTTCCTACGAAACAGTGATCGAGAAAGACAGTGTTTTACTTCTATTTTTATGAAGTTCCAAACATAAAAATAAAATATTTTCGAAGTATTTGCCATACGTATTTGACAACTCGCAAAAGGCGCATACAACTTCTCCGTTCCCCTACGTGCTTGTCGTCTATCCCGTTCCATCAACGGCTGCAGCAACAGATATTGCAATGAAATATCGTGTCTGCTTTATTTTATATATTGTATATAAATGCGAAACCACAGTAACTGGAAAAAAGCTGATATATACGAGCGTTCCGTTTTGACACACACGAACGACTGAGAGACTCTTAAAAACTCTCAGGTAAAATATGGAATCCATGTGCGTTGAGTAATGATGCTATTCAATTCAATAAATGCGAAGAGAATTCGTTTTATTATTTTAATTTCAGTGGGATGTCTTCTTCGGTTTTGATATTATTGAGCGATTTTTTGATGCGAAATCTCCGATCTTACGGAAATTTACGCTCTCCATTTAATAAGTAAAATTGAAAAACTTTTTATTCAATTATCACATAAATATTGATGAAGTATTTCCAATTTGAAAGTAAATTTGAAAAAAAAAAAAACGAAACTTGAGTAAACTAATTATACTGACCGAATATAAGGTCGTACGATGAAAGAGAATACGAGTCCGTTCACTACCGTCAGTTGCGTTCATATATCAATTATATTTCCTCTTGAGTTGAGAGCATAATGGGGATAGCGATAGGAAAGTCTTGACCAAGTTTTTGAAAGAGCGCGTCATTCAGCACTTCAGAGCATCATCATTACCAGTTTAATTGTGTTCGTTGTTTTACACAGCAACAAAAAAGAGAAATTCTCTTCATTTCAGATATTTAGATAGAAACCGGATTGTATTTTGTTTCGTCTTTGTTGATGATGGAAAATTGAGAAGATTTCTTTGCCTCGATACAATTTTGTCTCCCTTTCGATACGAATCATCCAATCAATTTTTGTTCCAGTAGGAAACACATGATGAACGAGCCAAACCAAATCCGAAAATTCGCTTGATGAAATACAATAAAACAATGTGCGTGTTTGAGGTAATAAAACATTCACGTATCGCGTTTGCAATTGAGGAATGCTATCAAATGTTTATGAATCACGACGAAATAAAGCAATAACAATAATCGCCTAAACTCTCATAAAATGCAATTTCCTTTCATAAAAGAGCGAACATACCGAATACGTACGTTTTGTGTTTGTTATATTCGCAATTTGCGGGTTGGGATTGGGCGCCGTTGCAACACTCTGTACGCCGTTACTAGGCTACAGGACCAGACACGATTTAACGATTTTTCACTTTCCATAAGCGCGCGCGCTCGCACAAAATAAAACACATTCCTCATTGTGCCATAGAATGAATAAAAAAGATGAAGCGGCAGCACGAAATTTTTTCTTTTCATTAAATTGTTCCCCATTTGGTTGCGTGTTGTTTGCAGGTTTGTTTGTTCATTTTCATGCTGAATAGTGTTTGTTTGCGATTCGTTTTTCATTTAAAAATATCTTATTTTTTCGTTGTCGCTCTGCTCTGTAAAACTTGCTCGTGATGCTCGTGTTTGTTGGTTGTGTGCGTTCCATGTAAATAAATGAAAGAATCACAACGAAAGAGAGAGAGAGAGAGAGAGAAAGAAAAAGAAAAACGGCTCTTGTCTTTAGTTTGACGTGTCGATAAAATTGAAAATGGCGAAAGCATCATGTAACAGACATCAAGTGTTGTTTTACATTGGATGAAAGAAAAACCAACCAGCTTTTCATGTCGAATATAACCCTGCGAGAGAGGGAATCTGTAAACGTAAACATGGCTCTGGCATTCAAATTGTAGGCAACCAACACATGCAGCGATTTCGATGATGGCCGAACAAGAGCATTATTATGTGTTAACATTGTCAGTTAAATACAGCCATTAACCGATGTGTAACCGACGTTAAATGTTCAGCAACCTCTTCGTTTAGAACGTCGTAACATTTCACTTGGAACAAAGCGTTGATCTCGTCAAGGTAGAAAGGCGACGTAATTAAGTTGCATACAAATCGCAATGGTCGAATAAAAAATTCAATTAACGACAAACGCGTCTTAAAGAAAAAGAGCCGTTGTCCCTATCGAGCCGACAAATTACACACGAAATCACTTAGCAGCATTTTGAATAAAGTGTACAGTTTCGACCGCATGCAATTTGCGGCTAAATGCAGGACTAGCACGTAACATCACTCGTGACCACCGAAACGGTAATAAAATGGAACTTTTTATTGGAGAGTTCGTTGCGTTAAGAGCTTTTCAGTAAATATCGAATCAATATGAAAGTATTCCAGCGGTGAAAAGAACTGGGCATCTTTGCTAACCATGATCAAATGCTTCAAATTGATTACAACCTTGGAATTACTGCACAGAATAAAGAGGAGAAAACCTTTTTTTATTATGCCGCACGCAATGATTTTGCTTAATACATTTTATTCCGAACCAAAAGTACTACATCAAAACCAATGTTAATTGCGCCAACACCATCGCTTGTTGAGCACAATTCTTGTATTCTTTAGCTTTAACTGCGTGTATACACACACACACACTCACAAATCTGTGAGTGAATATTGGATATATTATTCCATATATGTATAAATTTATCAGAACACTCCGAAATGGAATAAACAAGTATTGGTCCAGCTCGGCATAAACGTCAAACTAAGTTGCTGCACAAAAGTTCCGGTGTATTGGTTGATAAAGTTTGATATTTGAACCAATTTGAGATAAACCAATACATATTTATTCCATTTCGGAGTGTTCCGAAAATTTATATATAGATGGAATAATACATCCAATATTTACTCACATATTTGTATGTGTGTATCAAATGACGTGGTACGTTGAAAGGGCTCCACGATTTGCCGTGCGAAAACGTTATGGAAATGAAGGATTAACAAGTTTGTGGCTGCAACTTGCCACAGAATGCTCATTTATTGAATCAAACTAATATTAATTTGGATACTTTAATTTGTATGCAATCACAATGATAACGCAATAAGCTTATTAAATGTTTCTTGCGACAGCCGCACTTTCTTTTCCAATGAAACGTGAAAATGGATTATAATCTATAATTGTTTGGTATACATTGAAACGTGAGTGTTGAACATCGAACATATTGAGCGCAGACCAATTGTTTTATGTGAGTCTTGAAATAGCAAAGACTAGACTCAAAATGGTCGGAGAATCGATCCGAGAACAAGCATAGAAAACTTGTTGGACACCTTGCACCGTTTGATTGATAATAATTGTCTGATTTGAATTCAATGTGATTTTGACATGATTCGTGATAAGCATTTGATTCGATTCGATTCTCACTTTTATGTCATTGATTCCGCATTCTGACATAAACACAAGCAATTTGTGTATTATAACGAAATCATATGATTTGTGTGCCGCATGAACAAATAAACTCCTTGATTAGGTTAGAAAATGTGCTTCAAATACGCAGCGGGTAGATATTTACTTCGCTTTTATCGTTAACATGAATAATGTTTGAAATTAATGTCCAAGTATATGACCTCTGAATTCCTTTTTGATTGAAGCATTGAAACATTTACATCTGACCTATGGCCAATAAATTAGCCCCCCCATTGCGATTTTCAAACACGCGTTTGTGGAACACGTGCACTTCAAAATGAATCCATCTTATTCAATCCTTTCTAAGAAATCATTTAAAGATAACTCGCAACTAACATGGGGAGAATTCCTCGCCGAGGAACTGACGTCAATTGGTAAGCGCAAAAAAATGTGATTTATACAAATCCTACTGTCAACACGGTCAAAAACACAGAGTGTGAATAGCCATCAAATTGTAGATGGCGCTCTTACGCTTGCGGATCAACACATTTACATATCTTTTATATGAAGAAATGACGTTGATTCCTACACATGGATTGTATTTACAAAAAAAAGTGCACAAATGAGGACAATTTATTTCAAATAATTAAAATTTTCTTCAAAAATGTGCATCCGTTGTACTCGATCATGCCTTCATTTGAACAATGAAAATCATTTTCTTGTGAAAAATATAAATAAAATCGTTGCTTTATATTTAAGAGACAAACAAGACGAAATTTCTTTGCAAATCATTCTCTTGATCATCCTATTTAATTCTTACATTCTCTATTGTCCAAATTATCTTGTGAACGACATCGCTGAAATTTCGAAACGGTTGGGATTTAGAAAATGACAAGCTTCCTCGTGATACGCTGGCAACAGCGTCTAATTTACATTTAGCTTCGTTTCAATAGGAAAAGGTTTCGGTCATTCTATACATATCAAGAGAAATGAATGGTTGCCAATGCCAACTGAATCCCACCGAATCCATTGACTGAGTTTGAGGATTTTCGTGTGATCTACGTTTGATAGGGACACTAGGTTTTGATAGCTTTAAGTTATACGCTCGGGTTGAAATTTGCATTTATTTTGAGCGCATTGCATAAAGAGGGTGTTTTGTGGTGAGCATTTCTATTATATATAAAACTAAATTAGAGCATGTGTAAAACCAGAAAACCCCATTAATTCGCAACGATATCTACTTTTCCAAATGGTTACCTGTTCAAGAGGTAGAAATAGATATGATGCACCCACAAAAATATAAATATCAAATTGAATTTATCGGTACGAGCTGGCAATTTGGAAGAATACAATTTGCATGCTCACCTCTTCCTAGGAATGTCGATGAATAAATTCTAAAAATTGGTCGGTTTGGGAGATTTTCTCACAAATTGATCATTAAGTTTTAGAGAAATTGATGAGCTTTTCTCTTTTTAGCATTATAATGAGCTGTCGAACGGACCAATTTTTTACAGAAAATGTCTTATCAGTTGAATAAAATGTGTTCAATCATCACACGAAGGAACGTAATTTTATGAAAATCTCTGAAAATCCCCAAACTCGTATTCAACAAGTAGGTTTTGGATCCAAAAATGGTTGATTCAGTGATTACGCCCAAGTGCCATTTATATTAGTGGTTTTGTAATGTATTATTAAAAGCCCATAAATTATACTCGGAATTAGCAGAATTTAAAAATTCAAAGGATAACATAATTCTATCGACCACATAACACAATGTAAAGCGTTATACATTTGAAATTATATTGCAAGTTACGAATGGTCCGTATCAATCGATGTGAAAGGATAAATTGAAAAGCATTTTGTTAAATGATTGAACGCTTCATTTGTAATTAATTCGATTAGATAGGATCAAGTTGATGTGACTAGCTTTTAATCCAGTCGAAAGGAGGTTCCGCACAACGCAATCATTAGATTCAATTAAATTAAGTTTATTTTAGGTGATAAATAATCACTAATTTCGGTATCATTAAGGTTAATTAATAATTCCAAATTGGTTTCATGTAAGTTACTTTTAAGCTTATTGTTAGCTTTAACTATGTTTTGCCCAAGGGGACCGTGCTATTTGAGACATTTTATTCATATCTATTCTCCAGCGCCATCTATTGGGCAGTAGTATTGATGTGATATTTCAATCGTTTCAATGACTCATTTGTTTTTATTATTTGTGTCAATAAAAATTTTGTTCGTATTACAATGGATCTAAATTGAGTTCACCCATGTTAAATAAGATGGCGCGGTCAATTGGCATACTCTCCAATCCCATACAAGCACGGTCCGCTTGGTTTTGCCATTATTTTTATGGTGGATTTAAAATGCCAGCACGACTATTTTTTGAGTTACTGTTCGAATTGAGTTTTGCGTGCAATGAATTAGTACTTATTCAAAGCATATACTATCAATCGAGTCGAGACATGACGAATATTTGAGGTGAGAATGATTTTTATAGCTACAACGCAGCAATATCCCATTATTTCAATTTCAATTATTCTTTCATATGCAACATCATTCAGACAAAAGCCTTTAATGTAATGAATGGCTTATCAAGCAATGTGAAAACAATTATGGTGGTTTTACATGGATTTAACCGGATTCCTTCTTGCTATCGGGCACAATTTTTAAATCAACAACCTCCCGATTTTTTACATCATTCGGATTGATCAACAAAACATTTCAAATCGTACATTGAATTTATCGATTCAATTAAATAATCAAAGAAAGAAATAGAGAGAGAGAGAGAGAAAGAAAATGTTTGAAGCTTCTTTCAAAATATCGACTTGAATAACTTTGACAAATGCCAATTTTCTGACAAATGATACACAAACACCATAAAAAATACAGCAAAACAAAAACACCAAAAACAAGTACCGATAGAGTTTGTAGCGTTTATGTGCTATGTGTCTCGCTAGTAACTTCTTTTCCGATTATCGAAAGTTAGCTCTCGTTGCGTGAGTTAGCACAGCAAAAACGAATCAACTTAAATGGATTGAAGCCTCAAAATGACAATGAAAAAAATAAAGTGTGTATCGCTGCTAAATAAATACAATCGAAAACTTCGTATTTCACAATGATTATTGGCAAAATCGAAATTCTTTGCTGAGATATGAGTTAATGGTACATCAGATTTCCATTTTTGGACTTCACCCGCATGCCATTCACCCAAACTAAAGCCGATGCCAATTGAGAGATATACTACAAATCCATTGAACGTGGTTTCTTTTAATAGGATTTGTTTTTCTTCGCATTGTGTTCAAGATTCTTGAAATGCTCAGTCTGCATTGCACGCATATCTATCCAACGATTTTCTTTCAGCTGTTTCTTCGAATCTCGTCAATCGGACGAGTCACTGGTAATTTTGCTATGGATTTCTTGACACTGGTTTCGATTTTTAGTTGATTTGTACATACTAAGGATGGTCTATAGGATATTTATTCAAATTACGAGATTCATTGGTAGGCATAACATGTACCGTCTGTAAAGCTAGCCGTTGATGAATTTTGGTCATTAAATTTTTTTCGTGTTTCGAATTTAGACAGCATTTGCTGAGTATGGCGCTCCGCTGCTTTTGATTAAATAGGAGATTTACAGCCCAAAAATGGAATGGCTCTCAAATAATTGAATCGCACGAACCACGAGTTATTTCTTTCTCTCCATTTTATAAATAATTTCGGCTGTAAGTTCGGCCACAATCTTTGTGCAGAAGTGGCTATTTTATCTGCTTTTTACTCAGAAAAATTTTAAATTGAATTGATTTTTTTCCTTTGAATAAATCGATTCGATGGACTCCAACAAATTCCAATAATTGCCTCAATATTTTCCTCTTTCGAGCGAGTTTTGATAAAGTTTTGAGATAAAAATAAATGTGGCCTGAGAGTGGTGAATAGCCTCAAAGAATCTGACGAAGACAGGTCGTCAATCATTTTGTTGAATTATTCCAACACCATATTTTATTGCTTGACCGAAAAAAGTGATTCAAAAGATTTTGTTGAATTATCGAGTTGAAAATCCGACTTTCATTGGGTGGAAAAGCGCAAGATTGGCATTTTATAAGGTCTGGGCATATAGTTGATGGATAATAGAAGAAAATGATGGAAAAAAGAAATCCAATTGACAAAAGAACGTTCGTACAAAAATGCAAAAACGACGATGAAACTGGCGACGAAGAGCATGAATCAAATAGAAAGTGCTCTGTCATGAACGGATTCTCTTCATCGCCGACAGTCATAGCTTATCACTTGTATATGATGAACAGATGATATTTTTTCTACTTCATTCAGACATAACAAGTTCTTTGTGCATGCCTCGAAAACATACACTTGACTGAATGCATGCATATTCCGTCACATGGCCAGTGAATATGAAGCGCGGTGATGCCAAGTTTAATGTTTCTTATAGCGTTCAACTACGAGTATTTCTCTGTCTCCGTCCCAAACTTGTGACGAACAAAACTTTGCTTTGGACAAAGCTATAGCTCGAACTGAACATAACCGTCAAACTCTTCATCTTGTTTTTATCTAGTTTTTTTTTTCTGGTCGTTTGATATTTGTTAATGGTCTGTATTTTTCTGTGCAATATTTGTGTTATTCTTTCTATCATTACGTTCACAGCACATTTGAGTAGCGCAGTCATTTATTTTCTTGTGTGATTTTCTCCGTGCAAACGTATGGAAAGTTGTCAGGAGCAACTAGTCTGTACTGCAAATGCAATAAATATGCGGCAAATAAGCGGCGTGTCGAGATCTACACATGTGTAGCAAATTGAGGGTTGATGATCCACAAACTCAAATGAATGGAACCAATCTATTTCCATCAACGCCCGTTTATACACTCTGATGATACACAATAAATCTGGTTGCAAACATTGTCACATTTGATGGCAACACATTACTTTCCCTGTTCGCAAGTTGGTTTCCTATATATATTGGACAAAATTCGTTTGCAACTAGAGACAATCTTGAATATTTGAACGGAATAACAAAGAAAATAACGAGCAAAAGTTTTGCTCTCGAGATGCATATACCGATTAGGTATAAACAGAGGCAAACCAGATAGAAAGGAAAAAGCACTAAGAAGAACATAAAGTTGGTTGACAAACAGAAAATGAAGCGACATACAATAAATGTCAACGATGTATTGAAACAAGGATAAAATGCGTTCACATTTGCAACGCAATTAGGATGGTTTTATCGCATACAGGTACCTGTAAGTTTTGAAAACGGCTCTATCTTACTCTTTCTTTCACTTTCTCTCTTGTTCTGCCCTTTCTCCTGTCCTCCATCGCCAACTTTTTCTTGCACCATTATTCACATTTTCCCAAACTTCCTTTCGTTGTCGCTCGTTTTAAATCAACTTTCGACACGCGTAGATCCAACAATATTTTCAGCAAAATCATAATTTTTTTTAGCATCCATATTTTTTTGTCTGGTTATTGATGTTGGTGTTACGCTTTTTTCATGCATCTTCATGTCACCTAAATTTCACTGTTGGGTGCTACAAGGCTAATACATTCGAAAATCATTGTCTGTCTCCAAGATTTTCTGATTTGTAACGAATGTTTTTTCTGCTGCTATCGTTCGATTTTCATGCAACAATATGAAATATGCACAGCAGACAGTTAAAAATGTTTAGCTAAGGCGTGACTAAGCGCGAGAAGAGAGAGAAAAAGATGTTACACTCTCGAATCCACTTGAAAATCGTATGCTACGTATAAACCAATGAAACCGATGATGAATCGTGCGAAGTTGCGACAGTAACAAATGAAAAATGAATAACAATCTGGAGACGGGAAAAACATTGCATATTTTCAAAATAAGATTTTTAAAAATTCAAATCATCATTATTTTTACAATGACTCGAAATAATGAAAACTGATTTACATACTCCATTATTTCAACGTTTATGATCAACGTCTTTTTCCGAAATCATCAAATTCATTGCGAGTACTTAAATAATAACGCACATACTCAGTACAATTTGACGACTTTGTCATTTACCCGCGCTGTTGCGCTCATTTATGTTCATTACAGATACTAGCCCACGCTCCAATGGAACTTCTTGATACAATTTTATTTCATTCGAATTTAGCGATTTCATTAGGCAGATACAATATATTTGAGTCCATTCATAAAATGTGTCTCATGATTTCGGTTAGACATTGATTTATTCTTCCTATTTGGGGGAATTCATTTAGCGTTTCAAACAACAAAATAACTCTATGGATGGTGAAAATGGAAATGATTTCAAGAAAATCAGGCTTCAAATGAACAATGTTGATGAAAAATTCACTGTTCATTTGATTTTCTGCTTCAGTTCTATTTCGAAATGTTTTTGTATTCAATGTGATTGAATCAAATAAAAGCTTTCTTATTCAGCGAAGCGAACAAAATGCTATTAATCACAAATCCAAATTGATCGCGTTCAAAAATGCCATTCAAAATCATTCTTTGAATTTTATGCGATTCCGGGAATATCTGCGTCGATTTTTTCGCCGTGCCAATATTTGGCATTCAATCTTTGGCTGAAAAGAGGCTGTTTCGTGCGTGTTTTGCTGTTTTAATGCCATTTTGCATTAAATGTGTGTCGTCATAGATAAATGTTGTTCTTTTATCGTTTTTAAACGTGATGATGCGTACATATTTTTCTTCCACTAGTTTTCCCCCCACTTAGATCGGGCTCGAGACAATCGTACTTGTTCGTGTGCGCACAAACTTTATTCATTATCCCAAAGAGAGAAAGAGAGAACTTTGCGAAAATGAAATTGAAAATAGCAACATCTATACGAAATTCACGATGCGTGAAAACTAATTTAAATTGAAAGCATCTTAGTTTTTGTTTATATCATGACCCTCTCTCTCATTGTCACATCTTGTCGAAGGCATACTGAATGAAACTTGGTCAGAATAGTTCTCGACAAACATTTGAAATCGTTTGAAGTTTTTTTCTTCGGGGATGCGGCTGTTTGCAACTTCAAGTCGAAGGCATTTTTGACTCGGTTAAACAGCAGGGATAGTTACTGATGCATAAGTGCTGCTCTCAGGTATGATGCAGCGCATATAGGTCTCCAATACAAACATTGTCTCTCATGGGAAGTGACTGTCCTTCGGTTAAACATGTCCCTAGAATCCAAGTTGCACCGATTTGGCAACAGTGAATTTGAAGTTAATTTTGTTTTTCAGCAGCACAACAGGAAAAAAAAAAACATTGAGAATACGTTTTTCATCAACTTTTGACTCTCTCACAAATGTCATGCACTATCATCTATTAGCTCACATGTGCTACTAAAGTTGCCAACAAACCAGTCTATCTAGCTTGAAATGAAGACTAATACCACCGAAACTATGATAAAAAAAAATAATAAGAGAAGAAAAAGAATAGGAGGATGGAAAAATACAACGAAAATAAAGTATCGAGCGCTTTTCCGTGGATTTGTACACCATATGGATTGCGTATTGAGAAATATGAAAGGAGCAGAAGAACAAAACAGAATATCATATTACATCCAAGAACACACGCAAGGAAGAAGAAAACCCAAAGAGCATTGAGCTGTTTCAACAAACGTAGAAAAGATTTCATCAACTTTAGCCTGATAACATTAAAACTGGATTCGAAAGAAAACGGATAGAGTTCGTTTTGAAACATAAACATAAGTGGAATTATTTCGATTAATTGTTTGATCCGAAAAATGGTGTTTGCCACGTTTTGGTTTGGAATTCGGTCTTTCCATGACGAATACCGGCTTTTATGGCGAGAAGAAACGTAAGTGTAATTGGAATTTTCCAAGCACGTTTGTGCTTGGAGGTATAGATCGGTTCTTCAAAATAGTTCTTCTGAAGCACACAAATGAAGCTCAACTAGATCATGGCAAGTGCAATGCACGCCACATATTATTTATTCAATATTTATAATATTGGTGTCGGGTGTGGAAATGAATAATGTCGATTTAGATAAAAGATGGCGTAACTAGTGTTATGTGCACCGGAACACACCGCGGCCATTTTCTTTTTTTTTGTCTGTCATTAGGCTAAAAATGTCAGTATGTGTCATTTCGTTGAAGTGTAAACAACAAAGTTTTTTATTGCATCAAACATGTCGAATTTTGTGCCTGATAAATCTATTTTGCGGGGATTTTTAGTAACCTTCTTTCATTTAAAGAAAACGGCGGCTGAAAGTTATCGATTGTTGTTAGAAGCTTACGGCGAACATTCTCCAACTCAAAAAACTTGTGAACGATGGTTTGCACGCTTCCGAAATGGTGATTTTGACTTGGAAGACAAAGAACGATCAGGTGGGCCAAAAAAATTTGAAGATGCAGAATTGCAAGCATTATTGGATGAAAATTCATGTCAAACGCAACAAGAACTTGCTTTGGAATTGGGAGTTGACCGAAGAACCATTGGTTATCGCTTACATGCAATGGGGAAGATTAGAAAACTTGGAAAATGGGTCCCACATCAGCTGAATGAAAAACAACTCAAAGCACGAATCGATGCATGCAAAAAACATCTTGCAGAGCAGAAAAAACATAGTTTTTTGAGTCGAATTGTGACTGGCGATGAGAAATGGATTTATTACGACAATCCGAAACGTAAAGCATCGTATGTTGATCCCGGACAACCATCAACTTCACAACCAAAACGCGATATTCATTGCCATAAGCTTATGCTGTGCATTTGGTGGGACCAGAAAGGTGTGGTGTATCATGAGCTGTTAAAATCGAATGAAACGGTTACAGCTGATCGCTGCCGACGACAACTGGGCGAATTGGCAAAGAAACTGAACGAAAAACGACCATTGATAGCTCGAAAACACCACAAAGTGTTATTTCACGATGACAATGCCAGACCACATCGCGCAAACATCATTAAAGAAAAAATAGGGAGGCTCGGTTGGGATCATCTTGATCACCCCCCGTACTCTCCAGACCTTGCTCCTTCCGATTACCATTTGTTCCGATCGATGCAGACCAGCTTGGCAGATGTACGCTTTCGAAATGCTGAAGAAGTGCGAAAATGGGTCGATGAATGGATTGCCTCAAAAGATGAGGACTTCTTCAAACGAGGAATCAACAAACTTCCCAGAAGATGGGAGGAGGTCATAGCTAACGATGGCGAATATATTGGATAATCTGTTCATTAATCTTGTTATTGAAATAAATGCTGTTTCAAAGACAAAAAATCGACATTATTCATTTCCACACCGAAATGGAGATCAAGCAAAATCAACGAATTTAATTTATTTTGAGTATATTTCAAATTAAATGTAGGGCCTTTTTCGTGCATTCGCGTTATTCTAGTGCAAAGAATGGGCTGTGATGCCAACCAGAATATACATCTCTTATGAAAATTACTCAAATCGAATATAGTTAGCATTAAGAAACTGTGGATGACATTTCATGGTTGAAACGAGTCTAACGGCGGCTAACAGAATGAAAAAGTGCGAGTGGATGGAGACAAATTATGAAGAAAGGGAGTTGAAAAGCGACAAAAAGAGGTGAACGCTGGATGAAGTGATATATCGCTTTACGTATACGAATGGCGCGAAAGCGTGAGATAGAAAAGAGATACGACAAATACAATGGAAACAAATAGAAACGACGTCAAAATTTGTACAAAGTTTTTGCATAATCGATATTCGATTTATGTGTCTCATGGCCGGAATTAAAATTTCAAAACTCTATCGCATGGGTGTTGAGCATAGCGACAACATCAGCAGCAACACCAACAACACCACCGTCGAATGGCAAACTTCAGCAACAGTTGCGTTGGTTTGTTTTTGTATTTTTGATTTATTAATAAATTTTGCCCGACGATTGTTGTTCTCCACGAATTTGCTAAGCACTGAACGATTTGAAGAAAGAATAAACTTTAAAAAAAAATGATAAATGTTTGCATTTCGTAATTTAGAAACCATGTAAATGGTGCCGTAGAATTTGACGATTCAATGAAGAATTGTGGCTAATTTCAAAAGTTTTATGCTGCTCTTTTTCACCTGAAATTTTATTATACATCATAAATTATTGGAGTGAAGCGAACTAGATGATTCTCAGCATGGTTGTAATGCGTGAAAGTCAGGTAACACATCTTATCAATTTATTCAAATTGTATTATACGCGATTGAAATGTGAGAATGATACAATTCACCTGTGCAACACAGCAAGAACGAAATGGCAAAGTATGAGGCGAAACATATGGAATGAAATCCGTATCGACAGACATTTTTTTCATTGGCAATGTTTGTGTGTTGCGTAGGACGGCTGACTACGAAAATCGCTTTTATTTCATCCAGATGCTACTTCTTATGGGTTTCTCAGCAATAAAATCCATGCTACATAGAAAGAGACCAACGATTTTGCGAGAAATTGATTTAGTCTGGGCGCTCAACAGGTTCTTTCCGAGGCTCAAACATCACAAAAGATTTTTCTCTCTATAGAAAACAATTTTGAACGAACGAAGCTCATTATATTTATATTCGAGGCTTCTAAATTGAATGAAATTCATTGAATAAGAATGAACGCGAATGATATAGAATTGCAAGCGAATCGAGTGTAAAAATTGAAGCAAAACAAAGTTGTTTACTTGTTTGACTAGCTTTTAATCGCAAATTGATTTGTGAATTTCAGGCCTCGTTTAAAAGGTAATGCGCACCGCCATTCAGTAAGTTTTGCGCTTTCAATAATTTTAATTAATCTACGAATTCTAATGCTTTATATGCTGTCTTGTGTCGCGAACAATGTAGAGCATCTTTGTTCGTTTTACTGGCATCCTGTCGAGATATATGGTGGCAAAAGTTGTCGTTTTCATTTTGTCTTTTTTTCGCCTTTATTTTTGATTAACTACATTCAATTACCCATTCCCAAGTAGTGCTTGCTGCTAGCTGAGCACCGACACTTGTACGCTTGTTTACGCACCGAGCAAGGGCGAGAGAAATTTCAATTTATTTATCCCATGTATTAGAATACTTGTGTGTTTGATGTTGTGGAAGTATTGCGTACTTCATTTGCGGGCTTGTGGCGAATTTCATTTAATATTAAATTATGTCATGACACAACATGCGCCAAATAGAAATCGCTACATTCAAAAATGAATAAATTCATGAAGTTGCAGTTGAACTGATGGAACTTCTATATATGGATTACATTCTCTCGTCATCCGAATAAAGTCGAAAGTAATCAAGAAGGCACAATCTGTTCAGTTGCGAAACAGTGATTTCTTTCAAGATTATGGACTTCAAAAAGAAACAGAAATACACACATGGAGAGAGAGAGAGAGCGAGAAAATAAGAGATAAAAAGAGATTTTTTCTTCACTTAAATGTATATTGAGCTCAAAGGATCGAATAAAGCGATTTACTGGTGGTATAAGAAGCGTTTCTTTTTTGTATTGCGTTAATCCTTTTAACGACTAGATTGGTTTAATCGGCTCATTTCGAGAATATGATCGTTCAAGACATATGGCCTGCAGCCGGTATTCTTTTTTCGAACGCAACAAGAAGCCAATTGAAATCACGAAAAAAGGCAACGATCACATAAGAAATTGACGCAAAATCGTCCGTAAGTGTCCGTAAAATTGTCTGGCAAATCTTTTGAATGAAAATCATGAAGATCAATTAAAATTTGCCGAAGAAAAGATGTTCGATAGCCGAAAGAAAATTCAATTGATCCAATGGATTCATCGTTAATTGCAGCCACCGTTTTGTGAACGTGAAATGGGAATGTGTACAAATCTTCCATTACCTATGAAAACACACATTAAAATGCCATTAAGAGCTTTGGCCGTACACCAGCCTGGAACTATGATAAAATTAGAAACATGCCAATAACAGTGCGCGCCATACAATTCAGCAACCGAGAAAAATGTGATGCGAGCGAGCAAAGCAAGAGCTTTATGTTCAAGGCAACGCGTGATTTTAATCCACGTAGCTGGAGAAATATTGTTGGCTGTATAGAGTTGCCTTTGTTTGGCACGCATACCGACAGCACATTTTCCATCATTCATTTCCATTTCCATTCGATACATGCAACAGTGTGTCGTCGGTGTTGCTGATTGAATGTGCTCACTGCGAAGAAAATGTGTATATTTTCGGTTTTGTACACACTTCGAGCAAACCAAATTCAATAGGTTTTCTCTCGTTTCGTTTTCTATTTTACTTCTCTATCCCTCTTGCATTGATTGTTCCCATTCTATTCCGTTCGACGATGAAAGTTTGCTGGAGCCCGAGCGTTTTGCGTGCTTACTGGAAAATTGTGAATTCAGTACTGTGCGAACGTCGAACGGTACGCACAATTTTTGTATGCTGTTCACAGTCAGAATATACATTTGAAACGGTCGTTTTCGATTTCAACGGTTTTTCCTCTAATTTTAAAATTTCGATCGTGGATTCGCATTCGTTCGGTGAAAATCGGTGGTTTTTTTTGTCCCTTTCTTTTTCGATTGGGTAATTTAAACTTTTCACCAAACTTCGACCCGGAATTCTTACAATTTCCTTTGACAGAGATAAAGAGTTTATCGACTCGAGGTGGTGATAATTCAATTTATGGTTTGTGATTGACCAGTGTTTAGAACTTTTTCATTGAAAGAAATTGCCATTTTGAAGTTCTAGAAGATTAAAATTCGAAAGTGTGCAGAGCAGGAAAAAAATATGGGGAAGTTAGAATGTGAAGAGAATTTGCGCTAAAATGCATATACATCATTTTGCAATTAAAAACTAATTAATTTTGGTCGTATGAGCAAAAGAGTGTGGAGAAGATCTAATTTGTCCCCTCAATGTATTACAATCATAATCATTTGAGGGTATTTATGTTGTGGCCATTATTTAAGACCATCATCATTCCTTGTTGTAATTCCCATATGTATTGTTATTACACTGCAATTACACCAAGAAATGGTTAAATTTTGTGATTGTGTGACACACACCGAATGAACATGGATTTTCTCTAATCATGACATTTTCTATGACTTGGGTAAATTTGACTCAACTTGAATTTCATTCATATGCTCATTGCGAAATGTGCCCGAATGTGAGACAAATTGTGGGGTCTGTTTGAAACAGCAAATTATCTGGCAACTAAATGGAATTTTAGATGAGTAATGCGATTTGTAAGAATGATAAAATGTGCAAAGCACAGAAAAAGTGTAGAAATGATGAGGCTGGACTTAGAAACGTCATGAAAAGTGCGTGTGACGATTGAGTTAGTCGAGCATCAGTGGACATATTAAGAAGAGCACTTAATTTTGTCAACCATTAGCGTAAATCACTCATATGTACACATCTTATCATTCATTGTTTGCAACGATAAGAGTGTTTTATGGAGTTTGTTACGATGATTTTGAGCCACCAACAGATTCCTTGATAGTTGATTTATTTGTGGATTTTTGTTCATCCAATTTTATTTAGTTCTTCAAAAAATCACCGCAATTTCCCTCGTTTTTGTTTCAAACCAGCAGCTCCTTGCTGCTTTTGTTGACCAACTTCTATTGTTGATAAATGACGTATTTATTTAATCGATCGATTGAAATGACGTGCCAAATAGTTGCGGTTGATTGCTCGTATATACATAATATATTTTGCCAAAGTGTAACAATGGATCAAATATGAAATCGTTTGATGGATCGTAACTTTTTGCTATTCTTTTCGTTCAATGAATTTCGGAAATTAATAAAATGGTCAAGAAATCAAATATAATATCGAAATTACATGTGGCCCCACAAAGCTTCTGTTGATTGAAATGGTTCTTCGGGGGAAAACAAGTGTTAGATAAACATTTGCTAATGGAATCGATAAAAATAAGTAATGGCAGTCAAATACACATCGGGGAAAAAATCGCTTCCCTTCCACAAGCACAAGTCCAACTCCTTTGATACCAAAAGCAAATATGAATGGAAAGTAAATACAGCGAGAATTGTTCATTGTTGGCAACCGCCACTTTGCAATATAAATGCTCGAAAGCGTTGCTGTTTGATGAATGGGCTCAGTGCGCAAACAACAAACATATCGATAATGACGATCAAAAGCTGGCCCTTTGCTTGAAATCAACAACAAATGCCGAATGAATAATCAAAATGATTGACAAGCGGCTTAAGTGTCCAAATGTAATCGACTGGCAATATCAAAGTGGTCCATTCCGTATATGATCCATCAAAATTCAAATTTTTCAAATTTATCACAAGTGCATGCGAAAATACTTGATACTCCCTGTAAATCAATGGCCAAACTTCATTGAGATACAATCCTGCCGTTTTCCTGTATACTCGATTCGACAGCAGTTGCTGTTTTTGTGACAAGTGAAAATACATATTTGGAGAGGTGTGCACAGTGCACACAACAACGAAAAAATGGGTTGACATGGGTGATTATGGTAAAATGATGGATGAAATCTGCGGGTGTCCGCTTCATTCCCAGCCATCAATATCATTGCATGGACCGATATCAATTTGTAGCACATTTTTAGTTTTATTGGCATACAAAAACCTCACGATAAACTGTTATGATAAAACCAATATTGCGATAGCTATCGGACGTACCACAATGCATCGCAATGGAATGGCAAGAATTGCGGTTGAATCAATTTTTGATTCGAATAAACATGCAAAACCTCATTCGTACTGACTTTGCATTTTTTTTCTATCGGCACGCAACTCGATTTATGGAGAAAATGTCTCACAAAAAAAGGAATTTATTGATCAATTGAGTGTGAAAACAAAGAAAGCACCAGACCAGTTTTTTTTTCTCAAGAAAACACAAGTAGTTATCCGTTGTTTTTAACGAAGTCAAAAGAAAATGACTGAAACACATACTTTCGCATCCTGAGGCGCAGGACACAACGATCTCAATCCATGTGTATTGCGAAAGTATCATAGAATATCCTTTGATTTTGAACGTCTTCGAGTTATTCTTGGCATTTGTGTCTATTGCCTCTTTTTCCGTCGTTCAATGTTTTACTGTGTGTATATAGGAAGTTCATTTGAGATCATTTCAATCGATAAATGTGCTGTCTTAATATTGATTCGGATTTTATTTTCATTCGAAACGAAAAGTTTCTTTCAAAATACAAACAAACTTTGGATAAATATCAATATTGTTGAAAAGTGTTGTCATTGTAAGAGACTAGAGCACAATTCAACGTGAAGCAACGAACGCGCAAATCCATTGGTCGATCGATCACGTCAGCATCGAAGCACATACGAATTTCTCCATTCAATTTCGATGTTTTATTTAAACGTTGCTAAAGAAAAGCTAGCTCAAGCTAAGCAGCTTCCGAGTGATTACAGAGCAAAAACCCATACATCCGCTGTGCTCCACTTTTAATGATGATGACTTTTTTAATAGTGAAGCGAAGGAAACGGTCGAATGGTTTTCATTTTCTAAAGTGCTCATTTCATGTTTTATATATTAGGATTGATCCGTAAGTAAATAAAGCCAAATAAAGGAGCTCAGGGCAAAATACAAACGGAATATCAATATCAGAGTTCAAATGTTGGAGAAGAACAACTCTTATTTAATATGTGGCCCGATTGAAACCCGATTCAAGCAAGCGAAAAAAACCCAAACAATAGATAAAAATGCTCCTCAGTCCAAACCCACACACACTCTCTCTTTGTCCAACCCACACGCGCGCGTGAATTTGTGCAGATATCACAAAAAAATCGTTCCCGCATAGGCAACTAGCGATTTTATCGGTTTTGTGGCCCACATTTTACTATTTACATTCTCGAATATAATATAGAATTATACTGTCACCATTCTTTTGTGTTTTTTTTTTATTTCTTCTGAAATATGCAAGAAATTAAACATAACAACTCCGCAACAACCGGAGCAAGTAATTGACGGATAAGTATCAAGATTGTTGAAAATTGTCGTACGTTCAACGATTATGTGATGTGATATGCTATTATGTCGTCGTTTTGTGTATTGTTGTTGGTTTTACGTTTCTAAAAAATGAAGTTACAAAGCCATAGGGTTTGTTGAATGCCACAATGTTCCTTTGAAGAAACACGAAACGACATCAAAAAAAAATTGTGGCCGCGTAAAATGAGAATACTTTTATGTGTGATGTTACATATTTTTTGTGTAACTTTCAATTCCCTCCAGCAAATCGGTGGATGATGTACATCTGCGTCAGTTTGTTCTATAGAAAATGAGTGACCGAAAGAGGAACCGCATTTCAAAGTATTGTGGAAAGTGTTGCAGCGAAAAAAGTGAAATTGAATTGAACTATTTGAGATGTTGAGGATACTGCGATCGGGTTGGAGAAAAAGTAAATCATAATATTGTACAGAAAAAAGGTGATGCAGAAAGAGAGAAAGTTTAGTGTGAATTTTTTTTATTTCAATCAGTGACAACATTCGTGCATTTAAAAAATAATGTGTTTTAGTGAGCGCGCAGCGAGTTCATTTCATTAGTAGATTTGTAGTTGTTTGTGTGTGAGTGCTAATCGCGCTACTTCGACGATGTCAGCTTACGGGTAAATACAATTTTGTTGTTTTGTTGTTTTTGTCTTAAAATGTCTGCCATTCGTGCAATCCTTGATGTGAATTTCTGTTTAGCGCCGATTAGTGTTCGCATCGACACAATTGATATGCGCTATTTTTTACACCTGTTTTTCACACAACTTATTACATTCGTTTCGGCGCCGACCCGACAATTTATCGCTCTTACATATGGCATTGTTTTACACTGATTCGCTTTTTTCTTATTCAATGTAATGTTATTCCGTAATATGTTTATCAAGATTACTCAA
The DNA here is from genome assembly GCA_028476595.1 of Obolodiplosis robiniae. NCBI lineage: Eukaryota > Metazoa > Arthropoda > Insecta > Diptera > Cecidomyiidae > Obolodiplosis > Obolodiplosis robiniae. The sequence goes on along the minus strand of CM052015.1, from coordinate 15,684,282 downwards.
TGAAAAATTTCGTTATTCCGAGAGTAAAAACAAAACAAAATATTTTCAGAAAAAAATTTGTACTTTAATTTTCATGCGAGAAACCGACAGATTTTTTGCTCATTTGAAGCAACTGAAGTCTTTTGTTGTAATTCAGATTTACTATTTTTTCGCATGGCTTTTTGCATTGTAACTCTCATCGTTGGGGGTGAAAGCGAGCGTGTTTCTGAGCATCGAGCCTTTAATGAAATTAGTACCGGAAATCAAATATGCATTCTAAATTTTCCACACCCTCGCGTGTTCACTCATTTGTGTTCTCAATTTCCGTCTCTATTCATTTGGTTGTGTTATTGATGGTTGGTCGAACGGTACCATACTTTTTACTGGATTTCATGCTTTTGGTCTTTCGCTCGCTTGCAATCAAATTAAAATGCTCTTGTTCGCTCTCGGTTTTATTCTTCTCTATTACATCGGCGAATGAAACGAATACCGGCTCTTTTTTGTCGTGCACTCATCATTATAGCCGTAAAAAAATTGCACGCTCAGCGATTTTATTTTGTGTCGGCTCTTATTTTGCGTTCGGTCTCTGTGTAGTGTGTGTGTGTGTGTGTGTGTCTGCCAACTTTCATGGCAGCCCTTTAATTTTGCGCTTCGCCATTCCTTCGACAAAAACACTAACATACAAAGTCTGATTTCTATCAAATTCACGCAAGCATTACTGCAGCATCATCCTGTGTCTTTGCCACAGCCATTCCTCACATCTCATTTTGATTGCTATTTAATTAGTTTAATTATACAAAAACCAAAAGTGTGTACACCAGTACTGCATTACAAATTGAAAATATCTACCTAATGAGCAGTGATATTGAACCCAGCATCACTTTTGCTCGATGCGGTGTTCGACTCCGGAAAACGCTTTCAACAGATCTTTGGCGAAATTGGCCAAATCAATGTTGAAACAGAATAAAACTAGAAATGGTTTTCATGCAATTGCTTCGGGCTGTTTGATTGATTTCAATTCAGGTGCGATATTTTACAATGAAACTAAGCGACCATTCGAAGGAATTATATGGCTTTCATCAATGCGCAGCGGGAGGCACAAGACATAAGAAGTGTTATTATAAATGATACAACTCAACCGAATTCTCACGAGGTGAATAATGGAAAAATACAAAAACTGAAGAATATATTGCTGAAAAAAGAAAACCACATATTATTAGACAATGAAATATGGTTGAATCATGCCATGATAAATGTGCGAATATCAGCCAAGGTGCTTCACAATGACAATCTTTGAAGGAACACATCCTTAAAGGAACACAGATAATTCACGGTCGTTTGTTTTATTTCCAATGTCTCTGTTCGCCCACGTGCGAAAAGTACTCGATGCGGCATTGATATTTTTTCACTTTGATTTTTAAAGCGCCATAACAAAAAACAGTTGCCAAATGCTAAGGAAATGATAAGAATATTGGAGTCAGAAGCCAGCTGCCGGAATTCAATTGGAACGAATACATGAACGGACCCATGTTAATACAAATAGCAATGTCGAAAGGAAAACCTTTTATTTGCCTCTCTCTCTCTCTCTCTCTCTCTCGATATTCTCACTTTTTGCGAAAGAAATGTGCGTAGGTCAGAATGTGTGCCAACAAATTTTGCTTGCTCCATTTTACAGGTTGTTATTTCAGCCGTTATTGTTCGTTATTGTATTGTTGAATGTCATTTCACGTGATCCCTCTGAATCCACAAAACAAAATATACATTGATTATGTGCTTCAATAGCGTGCACTTTGCGAAACATCGCTTATACGAGGCACTCACAGCCCAAAGTGCTTCCCACATTCGTTTTACAGGTGACAGAGTATGAAAGAAAAATTTATCATTAAAAGCTAATTAAAGACGACAAACGACAATCATTTCAAATTAACCGTTGTTGCGTAGTATGCAATTTTCTCTGTTTTTTTTTGTTGATTATTATTATTATTCTCAGCCGCTCAAGAGCGTCTTTGTGCCGAAGGTTCGATCGTCACAAAGGGGAAGGTGAGCTTGTGATTACTTCAAGTGAATGACCAATATTACCATTATTGCTGTCGTTTGCTTGATTATTAGATTCGACAGCTTATTATTCTGATAGTATGTTCAACGCATACGAATAGACGTGCGCTCACAACAATTTATATTATTAGTGGAAGAAAAAGGAGACCAAAAAAGAAACAATAAAAAGGTTCTATCAAGGGAGAAGCATCATCTCAATCCGGTTCACTGTTTCCGCTCTCAATTTATCTGCTCGCTACCTTTCACGGTCCGCTTAATCTGCATTTATCTTCATCTTCCGTTCGCTCGGATTATTTTTTCATTCTTATTTTTCACTGGCACAAAAAATATGGAACTATTTTTAGCTATTTCGAGATGCAGAAAAAGTGTTGTCATGGACTTAACATGGATATCAATTTAATCTAAATGTTGTCGTATGCCTCATCTCTTTGGACTATCATCAATTTTAATGTGGCAAACCACCTGTTACGTTGAACAACAACAAAAATACGCCGAACAGAGCCACTTTATTCATGAAACTAGCCAAGATTCTGTGAATAGTTTCTAAAAGGCGAGAATAAATCAACAAAAACTACGGCAAGTCCGGAATGCAGCATCGCCTCTTTCTCGGTACAGTTTTTTATTTCGTACACAATACGGCTCTATTGTGCCAATCTCAAAGGTTTTCGGGTAAAGAGCCCGATGATAAATTGACGATGTACGCTCATGTCGATGCTAACAAAATACAAAGACTAAATTTGGAAATGCCATTTGATTTCATGCCATACCTTCATGGAATGCTTTGGCTCTGTTTTATGAACTTGTTGCAACAGAAGTATTCATATATCATCTGTCATGCCAGAAAGGTACGATAAGCAAACATAATTTTTATTCTATTCAATTTAATTTAATTCAATATTCGTTGCTGAGAAGCTGTGACCATTTCCTCTCAATTCGCAAGGCTAATTCATCAAAAGGTAAAAGACTGCAAACAACAACATTTAACCATTCCATTTCCATCGCATTGAAAGAAGTGAAAATCCAATGAAAAATGAAGGTTTTCCGTCAATGTGACGTGCATTGACATTTATTTGGTGCTAGATGAAAATTGATAGTGAACAGAAAATTAGTTTCTTCATTGGTGCTTCGTGTGATGGGAAACGAACCTTTTGATTCAATCCGCATTAATAAAACGGCATATTTCACGGCGACAATTGTTTGGCACATCGTGTGCCAATTCACGGAACAGCATCACTCGTTTATATGCTACGCTTTCTAAATTCAACAGATTATGAGCTTACAACATCAATGATGCTACATCATCAAATTAATCTATTTTATTATAGATGGGATGGTCATTCGTATGCACCCACACAAAACAACGTCCGCAACGGAAATATGTTCTCCCCAATTGAAGCGGGAAACTATTGGTATTTTGTGAAACCAGCTAATCAAATTGAATGTGATGAACGGTTGTGTCAAAGACAGTCGAACGCTTAACAAGCGGAAAGAAATATAATACACTTTTTTATATTTGTGTCGCCCACAGATGCTGCTGCTGTTGCTTCAGAAATAAATGAATGAACGCTACACTTTTTTCACATCATCCAATATTTGTCCACGCGAATGTAATAATATTATCAATGACACCAGCTCATTTATACGGATAGGAAATCAGATGGGCTTGGCACTGGGGGTTAAACACAGATTCTAGTATAGCTAATACAGGCAAATTTTATTTAATTTCCATATTTTGTGCCCTGTAGCTTCTGGTTTTTGCTATATTTGTTTTAATATGCAAACAAAACACGCTTATATTCTGTGCTATATCAGTTGCGTGCTGAATATTCTTCCATAAAAGAGGCAACATTTGGGGGAAAAGGCAATAATAAGTAATTGGACGGATGTAGGAACAACGAATCTAACAGTCTCCTGTTAGGTCTCCTATTGAATTAATGGGCATTTATTGTAAACTGATACCAGCATTTTTTCACCAATTTCAATATTTTGATGCTGATCTTGAACTCTAGCTATTTGTGTCTAAGACCTCCCTTTCCCCCCCCCCCCTTAGCCCATCAAGTCTGTTGATTTGTTCATTATCATTGCTCGGGAAATCGATTAGTCGAGTTTTTTTAGGTTTAATCATGTCACCCGTCTATTGATTCGAATTCTTCGCCCACATGCCTTCTAGACAATTGTTTCAATTTGACAATGTGAAGCTCTGGCAATCGCTGATGACGTGATCAGACCAAATTTCACTTGCTGCTCGTTGGCATTGTTTGATAATTATGATTAAATCATTACAACGAACACCTGTTGTTTTGGCACTCGCCATGACAAATGCCCAACAACAACAAGCACGCGGCTCATAATTTCATTTCAAACAAATTAGGATGGTATTTGTATCTAACTTAACTTTGAGAAGCACCTGCGCTCCCGCTGTTTTCGACGATTCCCGTCGTTTCCATGATGTCAGTCCTCATGAGTCGTATATTTCGCGTTAACTCCCATTCGAAATTATCGAAAAATATATAAATCCATAATGTTTGTACGGTAATAAGGTTTATACGGACCATTAAAATAATACTTAACCGAACTTAGCCATTAGCACGAAACTGCACTGAGCAATAGATCAAATATGAAAATAAAATTAAAAATTGTAATAAAAAAAACGCTTTTGTTAAGCTCACGTTCCGTCATAACAATGAAAGTTTAATGCATTGAACGGGAAAATGGAACACAAATTGGAAGTTTTTTTTATGCGTTTAACGCCCCCGAAAGATCATTCAATTACAATCGAAAGCAGCTGTGTACGGAGAAAAAAGTCAATTTGCACCTCTGATTTGATTTTGTGTCGGAACGATAAGGGAGCGATTTGTGGGTGGCACGTGTGTGTGTGTGTGCAAGTGACGGAGGCGACGATAACAAAAGCAGCATTTTATGAATAAGAGCGCGTCAATTCAACAATTTTCACCATATCAATGTGACAGAGGGATAGACTATCGATTTTCTATTCTTTTCATTTTCATTCTTCGACAAATAAGTTGAGTTGAGCAAAAGAATAGAAGAATTCGCATCTGATTGGCATCATGGAATTGCTAAGTATATGAACAACATTCTTAAAGCTGAAGGCATCCTCCGAAGGAAAAAGTATATTTGATGGAAATAGAAAACGAAAAAAAAAAGAATTCAAAAAGCATTGAGATGAAAATTACGATGTGTTGCACAGTGTATGGATAAGTAAAAAACGTATGTGTCTCTCGCACACCACTATTCAATACGAGCTAAGGTCATCTAAAATATCCAAAGACCGCGACGCCATTTTCAGTACACACACGCCAACGATTTTTCTTTGTGCGTGAACGAAATACCGCTTGCTTTCTCGTTGATATTTCAGCATTATATTTAATTTCATCAACATCTTTCGCACTTCTTTTTACGTTATACATATAGACAATTATTAGAATAGTTTAATAAACATCAATTAAAGTCCGTTTATGCACATTTATGCAATTTTGATGAAATAATCAGTACATTAAGTACAAATTATTTGTATGGAGAAGTGCTGAATTTCTTCTTTGTATCAAACATACGCTTTTGGATATGTGTTTAATAAAAAAACTGCATGCTGATTTTAATGAAAAAAAAACGCGATGGAAAAAAAACAACAAAAATGATTATTTTGGTTTCACATTTCCTCATGAAATTAAGTGCATTATCTCGCGATGTAATATGCCAACAGACGTTGTCGTCGTTGCAGTTTTTGAAAATTTCCGTGTTGAACTTCAGGTACAAGTTTGTTGATAATCAATCTCCATGTTTTCCCACACTCTATGTTCGCTCTCAGATTTGCCTCGTTTATTTTCATGGAATTAATATTGAAATACTCAACCAAATCCCGGTTAAAATAAAGAATGTGCCAAGACATTTGCTATGTAAACGCGTGCGCTTGCGATATTGAGAATGTTGTAAAATTCCTCCGAATGGATTGTATTTGCCAGACGATTGCTCAACAAAGAATGGAATATATGGGAACTAGCAATTATCTTCAGCTATCATGCCACTTTCTCCCGTTATTACTTATTATTTTCAAGATTGTTTTTTGTCCTCTACTTCGAACTTTGTCGGAAATGTTTATTTTCCACTTGAAAACTGTTTTTAATGTCGCAGCGAGCTTGCGAACTTCTTCGTTTCGAGTTCGACGCGCGATTTTATATATTATATGGCTGTCTTTTATAGTTGGCAATCAGTTGAAACAATAAATTAGATGAACGCGTTTAAAATAAGTGGCGTGCATCAGCGATACAAGAAAAGAGAATAATAAATAACACTGTGCAAAGTTTGCATTTGTTTCAATTCGTATTGTGCTCACGCTTGTCAGTTTGTATGCAGTTTTTCAATGGTTAGCACGCTCTCAACCCAAACCTCTCTCTCTCTTTCTTTCTCTCTCTCTCTCTCTCTTTCTTTCTCTTTCTCCTTCTCTCCGGCATTTCAGCAAAATCCTTGAAATACACAAAAGAAAGCACTCAAGTACTTTTCAAGAGCATAATTGTCTTTGTGCAATTTCCGAAAACTTTTCCATCAAATACATACATGATATTCACAATCTTTGTGCCCTTATCACTCTCGCCCCTCCTCGCTTGATAGAGCTTGTGCGAGATTAATATCGAATTTATTTGCGTCAACACCAATTTGATATTGTGGTGGAAATGATGATTTCGAAGCTACCAAAAAGACAGAAGAACTGATGACATATTCTCGTATTTATCTGTTCGTATCGCCTTCTGTTCAAAAAGGATTGTATTTTTGATACAATTCAAATGCGTTGAATGCATATTTTATTATTGCAAATGTTTTTTTGGTAGTCGAACGAATAAGTTCAAAGCCCGTCCGAATTTTGCTTACAAACAGACATTCTGCACTGGTGAAAGACATTGTTATGATTTATTCAAATGAATTCTGGTTGTGCATTTGAAATGCTAATTTGAATAAAATACGCGGCATTTTGATCAATTTGGAATTCAGGTTGTGCGAATTTCGACCTCATGTCGCACTTTCTACGCACATAAACAAGTTTAAGCAGTATTTTTCGAAAGCGTCCACAAAAATGATAGCAAATTGGAGTTGAACCCTCAGATGCACATTATTCAAGAATAAAATACAGTTGTATTTCTCCAGCGACCGTGTCCAACGTGCATATTTAGTTAGAATTAAATACTAACAAACCAAATCCACGCAGTCTATTGTATATTTTACCATAATTTCCGCTCGTCCGTCGCAATAAATCCTCTTCATTCAGATAAACTTGTGGAAATATCAGTTTAATAGGAGCGAGTAATGAAAAATACCAAAACTTGAGTTTGATAAATATTTGCAGAGCTTAAATTGACTGAAAACGAAGACATTAATGATAGCAAACTAAAGTTCCATCCATCGGTGTTTATTTGCAATCAATTTTATCCACAAATATCATTTGCAGACATTTTTAATTAAATCCAAAAAAGTTTTTATTCAACCTCGGGCAAAAACTTCGACCATTGCGAAGTGAAGAACTGAAATATGTTCCGTACGACGATAATGATAATTCGACAATTGCTCGCTGAAATTTGTTCTATGATATGCGGTATACGATAGCAAAAATTCTTGAGATAAGGATTGGCTATAGATGTGTATTTCAATACATTTTCAATGGCAAAAGTTTGAGAAATAAAATTACAGGCCCATTTTGTTTGTGTCGTGGCTGTATCAAGTTTTCAACGTTCAATATTGATATATATCAAAGAATATTTCCATCAATTCAACGAAAGATCAAAAACTAGACTAGAGGATGAGTCTTACTTTTTTAATTAACTGACTAAGCAAGTATCAAAATCATTTTAGATCTGTTTTACGTTCCTTTGGTGAGCATGCAATTCTGCTGAGCTATTAAATAACCATATAACCAAAGCAAACTTGAAGCCATGCCGAAATTATGAGCCATTTAGTTTCGATATGACTTATAGCTTGCGGCGTACAAAGAAATAGATTGGTTTTTGTCAAAGAGCCACGGACGGACTTCTATTAGTTTGGATACTTTGAGAAACTACGGCAATGCAAATCTCAATTCATTGGTTCAATAGGGTTTCAAATACACTTATTTCTGTAGAAAATATATTAATATAAAATTAAAAAATATAGTCGAAACGATTCGGGTATCTACAGTTTTTGAAGTTTAATTAAATATATTTATGTCAAAGTTTCGGAACTAAGTGAATTAAAAGTGTTCAAGCTTCAAAAATGGCGCAAATCAAATGTTGATGCACATACCAGTTTTATCTGGCATTTTATCAATGTGGCACACTCTCGATATTTCTGTCACAACGGAAGGCTCATTTATGACCATAGGGCGGCAATGGTATCAAAATATCATGCGTTAGTTCCGAAATGAATAGTGCAATTTATTATTTCATTAAATTGAAGACGCTGGCGTTGGTTCGCATCGGGTTTATTCTGACGTTTCCGCCCGATGCTTATGACATTCCAGGCAATCCATCAATTCAATTAATCATGTTTCATTCAAGTGTTTTATTTATTCAGCAAAGCAAATCATCGAATATTTCTGAACTTACTAGTATTTTTATGCTCTACATAATCACTCAAGTCTTACCATCGTAATCGCTTTCAATCGTAATAAATGTAAACAGAATGATTGAATTCGTCGGTAAGAAATATTTCGATTCACTACCGTTCGATGGTTTCAGTAAATATTGATTTCAATGGATATTGAGCACGCTAACTAAGACGATGACACGATATTGGCAATCGTATCATTTGAATGACGGTTCTCGTATCAACACAAGTACAAAATCCCAAATTTAGTTGAAAAGCTTCTACCGAAAAAAACGGAAGGCATTCGCCGTGATAATAAGTATGAAATGATCCAGTAATGTAATCATATAAACGAACCAATTCTATTTTATTGCTTGCTTAAACGCACCTCAGCGCCGCAACGAGGATATAACATAAAAGATGTATAACATTTGCGCTTGTTATTCTGAAACACGAAATCCGGTGCGTGAACGGCGGTTACACTTCAGCGAACACACACTCGCACCGCTAATGTCACGAAAATGAAGAGAAATGGTTCGAGAAAATATGACTTTCACGAAAATTGTTGGGTAAACAGTAAATCGTTTATGCTGAACCATAAGGTTTTAACACTGAATAACATGCAATTGCGTCGAGGGATGTGCGCGTGCTAGCACGCTAGTGATAATTTAATTTGACTTTAAGCGCTTTCATAGTAAATCTAAGTCAGACCGAAAATATAAAGAAAAATAAGTCATTGTTAATCAATTTGTGACGATGAGATATTTATGGGGCGCTAACAAATTTACTGTGTAAATTGCCGGTTCGTGAAAGTATTCACAACCTTTAGCAACCCATTGGCATGCGACGAAATTCAGATATAAACATGCAAATATTGCAGCTAAAAATATTCATTTGTTTTTGCAAGACCAAAATTGGCGGAGTGGCATTTCGAGTGAGAGATTTGAGCTTTCAACAAATGTGAAACTACTTGGATCATGTTAAATATGCCATCTGTATAAAAGTCAGAGTAACCGTATTATTTGATTTTTAGAATTTACTTGGGAAATAGCTTCTAAGTTTTGTTGAAGATTAAATTTAAATTGAGAAGAGTCACGTTCACAATTCCACTAGCAATGCTATTTTATATAAAGAGTGTAAAATTTGAAGTCTAATGAATGCGATACTTTGAAATGAATGGTCCATTCCATGTAAGGGTAAAGTGGCCACATCAGGACCTAGGCTCTTATTACGATAAATAGAGTCTCGTGTCTGAATTAAATAAACAAAAAGTTCTAATTTCGAATGTTACCCTTTAGTTGAGAATATTGAGGAATGAAAATATTCCAAAGGAACAACAACATATGGAATTCATGAATGCGCGAAAGAGAAAAAAATCATCAGTATATCCTGTCCAAGACATTTCTGTCAAATTAAGTCACCAACAGTGACTGTCATGCAGTGCTGTTTCAAATTACTCACCGATTGGTGATCAAACGGTCGGTTGCAATATAAAAAGTGCTGTATTTGTATTGACACTATGTTTCAAAGCTAATAACTTTTTCCAGTCTTTGCTTCCCTCTCCCCTCTCTCTCTGTCTTTCTCTCTCTTACTACCTCTCAAGTCCTTTTGTTTGGTTTGCTCTACACGGCTCAGTGCACCGACGTCGAAAGAAGCTTGTAATTTCAATGCGTCGCCACAAGTACTTTTCAAAAACTATGTGAATAAAACCAACTTTTCTCAGAGCCACAGTTTTCCAAAGTTTTTTTACTGCATGCACATGTTTTTATTGGGTTTGCCATTCTAGAAAGTGGTAGCTTTATACACTTAATATATGTCAATCCGTTCATTTTTATGGCATTTGGCTTTGTACACAAAAATGATCGCTCCTTTATATATTTCAACATCCTACTTCTTATCCAATAAAACTCGCAACATTGTTTCATTTTATTTGAAACATTCTAAAATTTTCCACAACACTAATTTCTCTCGCTTTCGCTCTCAGCTATTGTGGTTCGGAAATATTGAATTCTTCTCTTTCGCTCTGTGTTGCAATGGTTCTGAGTTTTCACGATTCTGACTCGAACTTTTGACGTTGACGATGAATGTGTACACATTTTGCAATCAAATATCACGAACGCACACACCGCTCCTAGAAATGTCCATTCAGCTTTTTTTATTGCTTTCTGAATGCTGGTTTCTATTATTTAGAATTATTTTGCTGCATTTCCATTGCTATCGAATGCAAATGAAAGCCAGCTTGCTGATTGTGCAACGGAAATTGTGGCCTGAGCGTGTCAATGCAAAGCAAAGCGCAAACATTGTGTGATTTTCATGAGAATGCCCTAAATCAACAGCCTCTTGAAGCAATCCATCCGTAAAAAGGGAATGTTAATCCGGCAGCCACTAGCCTTCCTGTAAATTTCCCATATCGCGTCCGCTCCTTTGCCCCGTCTCACCCCTCCGCCCTAAACATAAATGCATACACATTTGGTTTGCGTGTAAATGCATCAATTTGTTCTGGCTGACAGGAGTTTGAAATTGCTTTTATATATCAACAGTTGTGTCACACAAATATTCTACATTTCCAGCGCGAAAAATGTAAAGCAGTGCGGTTGAAAATGTTGCGAGAATTCAGTGAATAATTACATTTTGGTTATTTTCTCGATGTTGAATGCCATTTCGAACTCCACTTAATATTAGGTTTTGCAATTGCGCATTCATTTTTATCATTTTTGCCAAGTGTTGAATGTAAAATAACACAAAAAGTTAGTTTTAACTCACTAGCTGTTCGAGAGGTGAATGTATTTTTATGCAAAATAGAAATAAATAGTAAATTTTTGTTTTTTGTTTAATGGTTAACGCCATACATGCTGAGTCCCTTGGGTGCACCAAAAACTGGTTGCTACAAAGTTGTATCATTTTAAGTCGTACTTGCATATAATCAAACCTCTGCATATTTGCAACGAAACTGCGAGAAAGTTTTGATTACGTCATTAATTATCAACTGATGATCATGAATGGCAAAAGCATCTGCGCTGCATTGAGAATTTTAATGATTCACTGCGTTTCGTTACGCATAATTTGTTGAACATTTGCACTGTTTACGATTGAAAATTGATTGAATCGCTTTCAATCTATTTCATGAAATTAGCACCTGATTCGCATACTTATTCTTTGTCTTCATTCAAATGTGATAAAAAGTAGAAAGTGAATAAAAAATATATTTATTGTGTCGAGAGTGAGAGAGTAGGAAGCCGATACTAGCTCAAATTACATGATCCTCATCATCTGAAAATAAAATGTGTAATTTACACGATACTTGGCAACACATTCGAGTGGCTCCATTTCATTATTGATCATTTTATGTGTATACGATGTATACTTTACGTATGGATTTGATGATTTACCTCTTTATACATGACTCTGGGTGTTTCAAGTGATTCTCTACAATCTAAATCCTAATATATAACAATGCATAGTTCATTGATCCACTTTAAAAGCATTTGCAATGGAAACAACGCTATCGCCAAATCAATGTCTATCAAATGATGAATCCAATATTCAGAGTCTGTAATTGTTTCGCTCAGGGTATTGAGTAAGCCCATTACAAAAACAGCACTTCAAAAGCACTAAAACCCTCTTATCCGATGCATAAAAATTCGCTTCGTTTGTCGATGTTTTTTGCGTTTTATTCATAAAACAAAAGCACAAAAAGCTTTTTGATTGCCATGGATTTTGTGTGTGTGTCTTTCCCATTCTTTCTCTTATTCTGTCTCATTTGTCTCGTTTTAATAGATTCCGACGGATTATTTTTCATTCGTTTTTATTCCGAACGTCCCGTTTTTGTTTTAAGTCTGTTTCGCATATTGTACAATTCTATTGTACGTTCTCACTTCGATTTTGCTCCATTTGTCGTCAAGTCGTAACAAACTCTCTCTTGTCGTATTTGTGTTTTTCGTATCTCACTCTATCGACAGTCTGCTGTGCGTTTCATATATTTAAACACGTTCCATGCTGTAAATGAACGTGAGCCTGAATGGTGCACCCGTGTAAAGGGTGCATGAACAAGCACATTACACAGCAGAAAAAAGAGAGAAAATGAATGGTGACAAAGTGAAACATTTACGATTACGGTCGATTACAATTGCCGCTTGGAATTCTTTGTAGTGTCATTGAATAACATTTTTTGTCTACTGAATCCTAAGCCAGCATCAAGCCTCAGAGGTGCTAGAATTCTCTGCATTGCATGCATGCACACAGCATTTTCTTTAAATTCCTCTAGTCTTCCATTCGAACAGAAAATGTTTGTCTGGCTTTCGAATATGATGCTTTCGCCTTTTAATTGTGGCTTGCTGCGTGAGTTCGGGTGTGTGTGTATTTCATTGAAATACAAAGACGCAGCAGCTTTTAAAGTGTCTCGATTCTCAACATGTTTTAAATCTATTTCAAATTGCCTCCTGAGATCGTCTTTCTTATGTTAAAATAGAGCATTTTTATTTACTCTTTGGTATATGTATTGAAACTCCAAATGGCATGTTGAGAACAATAACGGGAGGAAAAATGAGTTGTTGTGTACCGTTTCAGCTCCTTAATTCCGAATGCTCACCTTTCATTCCTTTTTTACGCGCACTTAAGTGCTATTTTCTTTTGTGCTGTTGACTCTTCGAACTCTTTGCCGAAGGTAAAACATCATTTTGAATAAAAGAAACAACTTACTTATGCGAAATACAAAATGAAGATGAAACAAAAACAAAATTATGCCAAATAAAAATGAGGGGTTGGAAATAAGCATGTGCGGAATTGACATCTATTACGATTTTGTTTCTCAATCAACCCACCTACATCATTATTTTGACTTTCACTGTTTGTAAGATGTTTGGTATTTGCATTTTCTCATGTCTGTAAATCGAAAATAAAATGTTTCTGTTTGAATAATCTGAAAAAAGGAACAAATAACAATTCGTGATATCTCAATATTAAGTAAGCTTTGAGGATTCGATGTAATCTTGCGCATCTAAGTAATTGCGAATCTAAACAATGGAAATTCAATTCATTTAACAATAAATTGTGTCTTTTAGCTAAGAATTCGCTCGAAAATGGATCAGACGTGTTAACATGATTGCTTGAACTTTATTTCACAATTCTTCATTACAACAAAAAACAACATTTCATTTACTCAGTCATTTAAGTAGCAACACAAATTGATCGGAATGATTGAAATATAATTGAAAAGAGATGTTATTCGATGACGATGTGTCAATTGAGCCTCATTTTGACGCGTCATTTCATGTTATTTTTGATGTGAAATCCCTGTTAAAGTCTTGTTAAAGCCGCACTTAGAAATGTGCCCTGTGCTTCTACTTTATTGGGCAAAATTGTGCCATCGTTCTAATACAACTGCATCCGAAAGCCATCAATTTGATGAAGAAACCACGCTCATTTGTATCGAATACTCACCGTATTTACAGTATTCGTTACATCACATAGAAGCACACGGCACAATATTGTCCAATCGCATTTAACACAATTTCGTTGTAGGTAAAATGCCTGCAAATGAAATAGCTCATTTGAACGCCTCCCGTAATATATGAGCGTGTTTGCATGGATTTTCAATCCAAAGCTGTTATCATGTCATGTTTGATTGCTATCATTTTTTATCAGATTGTGTATTTTGGATTTTGAGTATAAACGCGAGCTCAAACTAGACATGTTTACAAAGCTCAAGTCACTTAATTGAAGTTATAGTCGGAACAAGCAACAGCGGTTGAGATATGGAATATTCGGTCCACAATTCAAGAGAGCGAAATTTTTCATGAATCGGTAATTAAGCAGCAGTTTCGAATTCACTCAAATTAATGCGTTGGAATTCGAGTTTTGTCAAATTGTGGTCACACAGTCATTGTGTGCTCAAAGCTAGTTCAAGAATTCCAACAAATCCGACAATTAAATCGGATCGTCTGTTGGAATTGAATACTGGCGAATTGATTCCCCGAGGACATGTTGGAATCCAATGATTTAGCTGCCGTAATACCAATGAAGTTGTTTTACATTATTCCACAGCTACCGTTCTTTTGTCTCATTTATGTGGCGCATGCAGTGCGTCATTCATTAGTGATTGCATCATTTGTTGGTTAACGTTGTCAATAACAATCAGGCCGTATTCCAAGAATCGAATGTTGCCCAGATTAAAGCGTTTGACTGCACGTCAAACTGTGTGTGCGTGTGAGCGCTCGTCTGCATCTTGCAATGATTGAAAGTTAATTAAAATATGTAAACCATTTGCAAATATGAGCACAGTAGTGGAAAATTGATCGAGATCGACATGAGAATTGCTTGAGGCGCCAACATATCCATAATTAACATGTAACTTCGTTCAAACTGTTATCAGCAGACTTTCATATTCGTTGAACTGAATTTCAATTAAATAATCCCAATTCAAAGACGCCCTGCCGGATCTTTTCTTAAAATTAAGTCTATTATAGTTTCTATTATTCGGAATGTGTACAATAAATGCTGGGGAATAAAATGACTCATAGCAATGAAATGCTACTATATCATTTTGCTTGATGCTCAATTTTGCGTATATCGCTGGAAAGCATGTCAATGCTAGCTACAACTAGCAATATTTCATTTGGATTGAAATTGTGGACATAATGTCAATTTCATGTCATGGAAGCTAGACGAAATTGAAGTAAATCGATTGGCACTACAATATTGAGTGATTGATTAACTAAAGCAGTGCTTATTTATGCGATTGAAATATTCGAGATAGGAAACATTTAAGTAAGCGGTTTCGAACGCCCGGTAACAGGTGCGCAATCACTCAACACAGCTGTTATCACAATACATTTTGGAAACAGTGATTAGTTCAGCACTGAGCTAATTTCAATTTTGAAATGCAGAGAATATGTCGATGGACGTACAAGTATGTGTGTGTTTGTTTGCTCGTGTCGTCGGCAGTCGAGGAGATAGATTTATTCACACTCAGTGAAAAGCATCACAGATTATTATTATTCGCCTTAGCTTTCTCGAACTAAATGGAGTTTAATTTCAGTTTTAAAAGCAACACTCAAATTGGTGTTATGATGCGGAATCCAATCACTAAATTATTCAGAATGCTTGAAGCTTATTAACATCCGTGCGAGCGGCCGCCCGCTTTGCACCGAATCCCCCAACAAACAACGACAAAAATTTGAATGTATTCGATATCACCCCGAAAAATCGGTAAGGATTTGGCTGGCATTCAACTGCTTTCGTAGTGTGTTCATTCAAGTATTGGAATGCGGGGCAAACAAAGGGTACAACATTTTTTAGACTGGATTTGCTTGATTTCGAACCAATTTTTATTAGGTTACATAGAGCATGTTTTAGCAGCATATTTAACGCAACTCATAATACAAAAACGACATACAAAGGTATTTTCTCACCATGCCATATTCATTTAGAATCTATTACAACGTATTGAGTTGCAAACACACGATGACACAACACTAAAAGTAAATTGCCACCTACATACATCCACACTCATACAACATTACATGACAGATTTTCGAGCGACCAAATCAGTTTTACCTATAGTGGCGTACAAGGTAAACCGATTATTGAGTTAAGATTTTTTTTTCTGCCCACTAGCTAGCCATAGTGTAGACTGTAATCAGCAATCGGATAACTCTCCGAATGAATAGAAAATTGAATGTGCGAAGGAGAGAAAGAAATGTGTAAAATTCAACAATGAACATTATGTAGAGATGATATGCGAGGGGAGTCTTGTTTGTTTTATTATGGCTTTCTGGATTCCCGTAATATAAACAATTGAATTGCAAATGCACGACTAATGACCTGCTTCCCAATGCAGATTGATTAAAATCCCTCTCCATTTTTTCCTGTATTTTATTCTGTCTATTTCACAATCAAATGCAAATACGCTTGCACACATCTATCAGCACGATGGATACAAATGAATGATGGAATGAGAAATGAACATATTAGATCGTTCTTCTTGGTTCTTCTTTCTGTTCGTCGTCCTATTCGTTGTTGCCGTCATTTTTTTCGGGACATATGAAATCTATACAGACGCATTTCGTACCAAAAAAAATCGAAAGAAATGAACAAAATGTCAAACCAAAAATGACACATGAATATGCGATTCAGTCTTTTGCTCCATCGACATTCGTAAGAATATTCCATCATTTCCGCGTCAAACACGTAAAATATTACTGGTTTATGGCGCTGCTGCTACTATTTTCCGGTGCGCGAAATGTCAGAACCCTGTATGTTTCTGTCACAAACACATTTTTCCCATTTTTCGGAGCAAATTTCGAAAATCGAACGATGATTGATTCGCATTTACATTCAATAAATACTTACACACAAGATGTGCGAAGCACGAAATGGAAAAAAAAATCATCATACGCTCTTCTTTTCACTCCATTGACTGCATTCGGTTCGGGCAGCAAAAAAATGTGCTGTTAAAATGAAACAAAGTATATGAGCAACGTCAAAAGTTGACAGGTTTCATAAAATTATTATATTCAAATGAGATCTCTTGATCCTATAGTTTATTCCATTAAGTTTTTCGACGGGGCAACATTTTGGTGAATTATTTTTGTCGTGTAGTTGATGCATCTAGACAAAGTTAGCACGCGCTGAAAACTTAGATACTGTAAATTGGCAAATGGCATGCTGGCAAATGCATCGATTGGCAAGTAGAAAATATGCTTTCTGCTTTGACCATATAAATATGATAGTTTATTTAATTTCGTTATCGCATCAGATCGGGCCCATTATATTCTTAGAATGGTAAATGCATTTATGTGTAGTTCACCAATCGTGCAATGTGGATGCTCATCAATCTTAATCATTCATCAGTTTGCGTGTGTACTTTTCGCTCGAGCGCAATAAAAATACATACGCAAATCAAATTGGCTTTTATGCACAGAAAATTTATTTCGGTAAATTGCTACAGGAATTCCTGGGTTCGTGTAGCTAATCGTGTAGTAGTTTGGATGTTTACAAGATTGACATGTTGTAAATGAGCTCAGAAATGAACTTTATACCAAAATGGCGTTAAACATATTATGCTGGCGGTATGTACAGTTGAATTGAGGAAAATGGTAGCTGTAAAGTTTGGTTTGTACATTGAAACTACTGGAGGGTTAACAACACCAGCGACCATTCTACAGGAATTCATATAGCAATTCACCGAATAAAACTCTCTGTGTGGCTTCGAAACAATTTGCTTCGCTGTTATTCCTTGCATTATTATTCGTGGAAAATTGCCTGTTACTTTCCATTTTATTCACCCCTTAAATACATTGAATTCATCAAGTGCATAGAACTTGGTTGGAATTTAGTTCTAGCAAAACATTAACCATTTTTAAATGATAAACGAATATTTGCGAAACATTGAAATTCATGCTATTGTTTTTGCAGAATGTTGGGAGGTGTCGCCGGTCGACACATGTCGACGAGGAGACGTGGATCTTCACCAGCAGTTCGTATTGGCAACAATTTGACATTATCGTTGGATGAAGCCAATGGAATGCCCAAATTACCGCCACGCAGACGACGCGCCGTCACAACAAGTGACCACAAAAGCTGTGCCCTTATACAAACGAGACTGAAACTAGGTGATATAATGTAAGTACGGAATTTTACTTAAATTACTTATCTCCTCCCGTTTTTTTATTTTTTATTTTTTCAATTTTCATTGATTCTTTCTCAATATAAAAGACAATTCGCGGTTTTCCCATTTTGGGTTCATTTGAAATTGAAACATTGGAAAGTTAGTGTTTTAAAAATAAACGGTTGGAAAAAATAACTGTTTGAACTCATATCTTTCAAAATATCGGATTATCGAATATCTCGAAAGCTAATGGAAGAAAATTGCGCCATCTGAAAATGATTTCCAGGAAGTTGGGTACTCTGAGCTTTTTACTCACACGCCTTGAAGCTTTCGAGTTTTATGATTCTCGATTATATCGAACAACACCTCATTCTTACACATTCAACCATTTACTGCTCCACTTGTGCATACACATATATTTTCAGAGTCCTTTGTTCACCGAATTCAATCGGCTTTTTCGAGGAAATTGGAATTTAGTGTTCAAAAACATTTTTATCTTTGATTATTGGATGGTTCGTAAAAACCCACACTTGATGATGCAATCATCGTCGTTTTCTAATCAAATAAAGAAACGTAAATAAATAATAAGTTCGAAAGAGAGCGCGGTGGCGCTGCGCATGTTCCAAATACGTCAGAACTATTGTTGGAAGTACATCGAATTATGCCAGCATGCTTCATTAATGCATCGGCATAACAACGCCAATCTCAGATAAGCTAATGACTGAGATTTTGTGCATTGCCATTAAATTAGTGGATGCTGAGAGTGACTTGAGAATATTCATGAGCAAAAAAAAAATAATCAAAATACACAAAAGTGTATATGAAGTCACGAAATAGGCTTTTGCAAATTAATTGGCTTATGAATATAAGTTATAAATCAACATAATATGTTGCGAAATTAGCTCCTTGACTTTGTTCGTTCGCTCGCAGAAACTTCAATTGCTCATGAGTTCCACTTGTAATTTCATCACATATTTCGAATAACACCGAATCCAAGTCGGCTTTTACTATGTATGAATTGTGAAATGCAACGTATCGACACATTGAATGAACAACTTTCATGAGATTTGAGTACAATGTCTGAAAAGCCATCGCTGAAGTGAAAATATATACACAGATTTATAGCGCGAAAGAAGGGAACGTTTCAATGGGTCTGATTGAATTCAACTAAGCAACCGAATACAAATTTTATTGATGCCAGAATTCATTTGTAGACATACATCAAGTAACTGTCGACCATCCAGGCATGTGTACAGTTCAACAGTGTACACATATAAAATGAAATATCGTCGCTATGATAAAAGCTTTTCACCGCAATCAAAATACAAATAATGTGCGTGTTGATTTGATGTTAAATATGCATAGCCGATACTCGTCGGTATCGATAAAACGCGCCACAATCCCGTGAGCTTAATTTGCGCTCTCTTTTGCTCATATAAAGACTAAACATATCGGAACGCATCGATGGAAATGAATGAAAAGCAGTGGGAAAAGTTTATCGACTCTCTCCCATATTTTCCCTCTCTCTTTCTCTCGAAAGCATGCCAGTTTCGATGTTTTGCAACTGCTGTGATTATTTGTCAAAAACGCGCATAAAATGCCATTTGTATTTGCCTTTATCAACAACTAGCGCCAACGAACACATGACAAATACAGCTGGCGTCCAACATACAAACCAAAATAACATCATTGGCTTTATTCCACTCTCATTTGCTCAAAGCTTTTTCGCTCCCTCTCTCCCGCTCTCGCTTTCGCTACGTGGGTGTGTATGTATGTGGCTGTGCGTTTGCGTTCCGCATTCGCATAGTAAATTTTTCATAAAACTCACATCGAATCAGCGAAAATTCATTTTAGTCCGTGCAGTGGAAAAGTAGCCAGAACTTTGTGCCATCATCGAAATAGGCAGAAAAGTGGACAATTTCAACACAGCGAACGAGAAATAAAAACACAAACCGTTTTGGAATCGAAACAGAAAAACTTGGAATAAAAACGAAGCGAATCAATTTTTCAAGCTGTTTTTCTGGTTCGAATGAAAAGTTTTCGTTGAGAATAAGAGTGTTTGTGAGAAACTTTCGTTGGTATACTGCGGACGAAGAACGTATCAAAATTGACGAGCAAAAGCTGCGTTGCCTCTGGAGAAAAGTGATTTTATTTTTCTTTATTTTTCGCCCTTGTTGCATTCAAAGCAATTTTCTATATATCATCGTTCGTTGTGGTGCTGTTTTCTTTTTTAAAAAAAAGTGAAATCTGTGTTTTATCATCACAGTTTAACGTGAATATCATTTTATTGAATTTACAAATGTTCTGTGTTTCATCATATCATTTGGTGTTGCATTTCAATTGAAACAAAGAGAGAAAAGAAGGAAAGAAAAATCCAATTTGTTCCGCTATTTTCGGAGTGGTGAACGTGTGTAAGTTTGTGTGCGTGCTCTGTTCCAAGTTTTTGTAAAAAGGAAGGAAATTTTCACCAGTTTGTTGCGAGAAAAATCGTGTAAAAATGCAAATGGGCATTTTTCACCAGAGACAAATGAGTGCGGTTTCTTTGAAGTAACCAATATGGCCAAGTGGTCGACAAACCAGAGCGTCACATTGGAACTAACGACGGTGGGTCTCGTGATTTCTTAATTCATGTTCAAATTTTTTGTTCGTTTCTATTTTCGGCTGTAATTCATCAAACCATTTTTCATTCCTTTTGTTTATTATTCAATTCACATTGCTTATCATTTTTGATAAAGTTTGTACGGAGCCAAAGTGGATAAAAAATACTCAATTTACGTATATATTGCCATTCAGAATGAACGGATGGCCAAATGAATGTCCTGTGTGAATTGATGGCATTTTTCCAGCGGTGAACAAACGCAAATGTGCAAGAGAAATTATGTTTGACATGCTGAACGTTGAATAGAACAAGAACTAAAGAAAAATACGAAGCGGAAAAAAAGATATGCGAACCGTACTAACGTAAATGTGCAGCTTTTTTGTCTCATTGCGTTGTCAAATCGAAAATTAATGATTCGCTTAAATGAGAACGATTCTGCATATACATTATTATCTGCCATTAAAGCTAACGTCATCATACAGCGAAGTCAACAAGGGAGTGTGTGGTTTTTATTGCCCGTATTTATGCGACGAGAACAGGCGGAAAGATTTTGTTGCTGAAAGTGCTTAAATTGAAGTAATTTTTCGTAAAAGGAAGCTTTTGAGTGGTCACATTCATTTTCTTGAATCTGCGCCAATTTCGTGTGGCAGAAGAGCTACGAAGATACCGATTTTTTCTTCATTCTTCAGTTTTCATTAAATTTTAAGTTTTTCACCGAACTTCGGCCGCAAATACCAACTTTGACTAAAAATGTCAACACGAAATCTTTTTTTTTAATTTTCATACAGTCTTTCAAATATCAAATTTCGACTATTTACAGTATTTAAGCTTATTAGATAGGAATGATTGATGAACAACCTTCCTGTCTTGTTCAATGGAAGAACTTCCTTTTGAATTTTAAAAGCTTGTGCTCAAAGAAAAATTAGTCAGGTACTCCGAAATTGGTCAGGTACAATGGGAAATGTACGTATTACGAACATTAATTTCGAGAAGTCTATCGATATAATTTGATCATCGAACCCAATAATCGACAACACGAGTTATCTATTGGAAAATAGACAGGGAAAATCGTAATGAAGTTTATCGCACGCAAAATGCCACCGAATACATTCACATACAACAAATGCTACTAAAAATGTATGTAGAAATGTGTGTACGAGCGAAAGTTCACTGTCGCTATGGCACGATGGCGCTGTATTAGTATTCGGCCAAACTAGTTTTTGTTGGTAACGTGCATGGCTCAAACCAAAAATTAAACAAAAATCACGATGACGACGAGGTGAGAGACTTGCCTGAAGAATGGATAATGGAAATGTGATGCAAACCATACGTAGATAAGCATAAAATTGTATGAAAAGCAAGTGACGAACGCAAGGCGCGTCAAAAAAAACACAACATTTTCGAAGTAGTTGATGTGCAAATGTGTGTGTTCGTTGGTATAAAATACTCCAACAGTATTTTATATATACACTGCATGAATAGAACGTGTTTAGGCAGTAGAACCATACGGGAATATACAGCGCTCTCCGTTGACTTACATTTTTCGATACAATCCAACAATGTTCAGCCAGAACACTCGATGGAATATTGCGCACTACACGCATAAATGTGCCACACGCACACTTCGACTCGATCCACCAGTTATTGACATTCACAACACTGGCAACAATACGGCTAGATTTACGCATACACGTGTACATTGATCCATCGTACGTACAAACGAGGGAGAGAAAGAAAACGCTGAAACGTGGAAAAAACGAAAAAAAAAGTTATTTATGCTCGCAATGTAATGCGAAAGAGAAATGTTTCCGAATCTATTGATCCTGACTTGAATTTTCGGAAATCGACTGGTGGAGACAGTTGATTTTTTGAGTAACACTTAACTTGAATCACCATGAGTTGCCATTAATCAATGGGTTTTGGCCTGATTTCGGATATAATTCGATGTGCATCTTTTGTGTGCTTGGAGCAAACATTTCGAATAGTATTCTGGACAAAACATTATGTATGAATGAGACTCAAGCTTATCAGCACTGGCTGCAGCAGCACAAATGCCTGTGAACGTGCACACAGAGACACTTACACGTAAATATGTATACGTTCATAAAATCGGTTTTGATGCGTTAAACGTTGCCATTTTGTTTTCATATTAACATTTATCATATGCTTTTTATTGAATTCAATTTATATATCATGTCAAAAGACTTCGCTGTGCGCTTGGCGTTTGCATTTTCAGTGCACGTGGCTGAAGATTGAAACGTTAAAGAAGCGATTAAAAACCAAGCAGCGTACAATGAAGCCTCTTGCACACCGAAAGTCCATATTCATATCTTTTCATTGTGTTTGGAACGTGTGTTTTAATCAAATCCGTTTATTGCTATCTGCGGTAAAACGGTTTGCTATTACGCACACAAGCAAACGTGCGGGCAAGCGAGTGAGAATAGTATGAAATGGAAAGGCACATATATCAATTTTGGAGGCAGTCCAACAACAATAGCGAAAACAAACCGACAAAGGAATGTGTGACAACAATATTTCCTATTCACGCGTGATGGAAATTCGCAAATATTTACGTATTATATTCGTATGCTGTTCATTTCATCGCTTTTGTGTCGCGATGAATGCGAGCAAACAAACGAGCGAGTTGCCTATGACGTATTTAATAAGCCCACTAAAAATTCATCAACAAATTCGGTGTGATTGGATGGAAGAATGGCCTAAATGTGTTTTGGCCTTATTATTAGGACTGTCGAAGTAGAAATATTGAAACGGTAAAGTGTGAGTTTGCGCCGTGTGTGCTACGGGGACAATATTTTCGGCACACAACATGCTTTTTGCTGTAGCATGGATAAAAGAAAAATTGAAGAAGAACAGACCAAACCTGACGGCAGCAGCACCAAATTGAATGAATTCGATTCACTTGAAAAATTCAGAGTGAGTAAGAGAGAAAGAAGAGTGAGCAAGAGAGAAAGAGAAAGAGAGCGAAATGAGTATAGAGAGTCATTACTCTAAACCGGTGGAAATATGGTGTAACCGAAAGCGCGCTGGCAAAGGCCAACGTTCTCCACATTTTGAACGAAACAAGTCTATGAAATATTTACTTTCATACACCAAGAATATACAATCCTTCATTTTATTTCTATTTTGTGTGCTCTGTTTGTTGTCTTCGTGTTCGTTTCTGGAGTATCGAACTGTGTTGATTTTTTCGGTGTAAATGCCAGGCATTTCACAACATCAGGACTCTGGCCGCACGGCACACACTCATCACGCGCGTGCCTTTATATACATCTACACCGAAATTAGGTACATGCTTATTTTTCGTCTGTGCTATTCCAAGTATATTAAAACATTGTTTGTTCAAATATAGATTTTGATTGTTGAACAACTATCAAAAACGGAACGGCATTAAGTGCTCTTCAAATGCCTTTGTTATGTACATGGTTTTCCTTCAAATATACATCAATAGCCCACAAAAATGATTCATTCTAAACATTTCTTCGTTTGCTTTCGTGTTTACGATTTTGGGCTTGTTTCGGATTAACCGAAGCGGTATTTTTAGTACGAATTTTTCGAATGGATTGCGGCAGAAAGCTAAAAATTCGGTGTAAAAGTCAAGGTAAATGAGAAATTTGAATATATCTGCCGTATTTTTTTCGTAGATTTTTTGAATGGTGAAATTATTTATCCCTACAAAAATACCATTCAGTGGACAATCGATTGGTGGTGTCGAAATAAATGAAGGAATTTCACGATGAATTGTGTAATGATAGACGTCATCAAATTGCATATTTATGCATTTGCTGTGAAACGAATCGTCAACAAGCACGACATCGTATTTTCTTGATTATTTGACTCCAATTAATTCCACAAGATTCAATCAACTGAAAAATGCTTTTCGTCATTACTTTTCCATTGTTTGAATATTTTAAATTGCCACTTTGATTTCGATAAAAATCAATATGTATTGTTCATATTCACACAACAAATGAACAAAATCCAATTTTTCAAATTGCATAGAAGCACTCGAAGCAAGTCTGCAAAATTTATGACGGGTCAATACATTGAATAGCAATCGATTGTTTTCGGCATAAGCGTAAATCAAGCTCGATAATCTTCAAAAATCTCATTCTTCCGAACACAATATGTAACGCGAAGCGTTCAATGAACATTTTTTTGTACGGTTTTTACTTTTCAGTGTCTGAATTCTATGCATTTCGAAGACTTCTGATAAACAGTGCGGATATTTCGCACGAATTCGGGTCGTTTCGCAGCAGCAATTCGAGTTCGACATAAGAGAGTCGAGGAAATTTGTTTCGGTTAACCGTTGTACAAAATTGGGAAATGGTTTTCAGTTGAGCGGAAACTATTTTCTAGTCGGTTAACTTTAAACAGACACTAGAATTTCATTTGGCAGCGCTCAAAGTTTGTTGCTTTTGGGTACAACTTCATAAACTTTATCAAACTTCAAGCATACCATTTTATCTTCAGACAATTGTTGTTATTTCATGACTTAATCATGGTTTAATAAAAATTTCGTGCTGAATGTTATCGCTTTGCATGTGACAGAACACGAATGCGACGGATGAAAAGCATGAAATCCAAAGTTTACTAGATTTGTTCGCCACAATATCCTTTGCACATGTATTGCTAAAAATTGATTTCGTTCCAATTGTTCTCGATATATGTCTTCGATATATGTTGTTCTTAGAAAACATTTACAGATGAATTTCGCTAAATGAATGCATGAGTATCGGCCAGGAATCTTGCAAGATTCATTCGATTTACACATAAAACGTCATGATCGTTGCTGCTCCTCAGCAACTGAAGCTCAGCTTCATTTTTTATTTAAATAAACACACAAAATATTTGAGGAATCCATTGAAGCTGAAAAGGAAATGATTTTCACATCAAAGCGAATTTGATGAATAATTTAGTTGGAAAATCGAGCAGAGGCTTGGTGAGAGTCGACTGGCCTGAATAAATAATAAAATTAAATTCAAGAGAACAAGAGAGCCAATTCAGATGAGCTCTTCGGACCAATCAGCCAGCCAAATTGAATTTTAATAAATTTACTCCTCTACATTTAGAGGGAACTGTTTGCTACGTCCGTACCAAAAAAAAGTTTAATCATTCTTGCATCTTTTTCAAATCGCTTGGTAAAATTGGATTTAAATTACGTAAAACATGTAGATGCATGCATAACACGAATTCTTGTAGAAAATTATGAAAGCGAAATTTCCGGTCCAAGCCGTATATTCAAGCCATTTTGAACATGGTTTTTGTCTTGATTCAACTATCTTTGCGAGACAATCAGTGCGTCATTGTTCCGGCGATGTCACATACATTTGCAAAACCGCTTTTCATGTTCCTTTGTTTAGTGAAAATTCCCTCTTTCTAAAACTTCGTGTATCTTGACAGTTAATTTGTGTTAACCTTGTCTTTCCAAGATTGTTCTCTTTCCATTTTTTCTCTATTTCTCTTCAGCTAAAACAACAAAATAAAGTGAGTCATTAAATGTTCCCGTTTAAATCAATATTCTGCTTGCGAAGAAGTGTTAGTGAGCGGGTAAAGAGAGAGGGGGAAAGAGAGAGAGAGCGACATTGATATTGTAGATTGAAGCATTTCAGTTGAATAGGCATTGATGAAAGAGCGAAGCGCAATTTGTGCACATATCGATCATGAAGTGATGAGTGGCAGAGTGAAACCGCATCGACAGAAGAATGGAAGCAGTTGCTTTTTACTTGGAAATTATATGTATATGTACATGAAATGTCAATTAATATTGAAATCCACTTTAATATATTACATGGCAACAAAGCTCGCGCATCTTTACCATTCATTTTGTGTTTATATGTATAGAAAATGGTTGAATCATCAACTTTTCTGTACCTCACTCGCCACATGATACACATACATATATATACAGATGCTGCATTCATGCATCACAAAAGATTCCATTTTTCTTCTTCCTTTTACAATTTTGCTGAATTTCAAAATTTTAATTGAATTTCTAATCTCTTCAACATGACATTGAGTTGTTCGCTCCTTTCTCCCCCATATTTTTCTCCTATTTCCACATAAATTACATAACGAAAATTGAACAACACCACAACTTGAAAGCTGATGATAGAATTCTCTTGTTTTGGAATGAGAATTGATTCAGTGAGATTAAAAACAAGCTCTATCAAATGTTGCAGTAGAAGATCAGACAAGATAAAGTTTGAAAACATCCCAAAATTATGTGTCAAAAAGCAAAAAAAAAAAATTTCATTTAAAAAAGTTCCAACAACAACGTTGTTCAATAAAATCATCTTGTATTGAAACTTTTTTAGCAATTGTTTTTTATCTCACGGAATTAATTTTACAATTTTATGATAGTTTCACCATTGCTGCAGGGAAACAATTAACTCAATATAATGAACGTACACGTTCATCTACATGCACAGCACCAGCGTAGTTCATGATCATGCCACGAATTATACTAAAACTAAGATGCTCAACACACGACTTTGGGCTTTTATGATAAATTTCATATCAATTTCGACATCCTCAAGAGAAATTGAAACAAAATTGTCATTTGGCTAAATGCGAATATGGTATTTGAAAACAGATTACATAAATAAAATTAAAACAGATTGCCGGAGGGAAGGAATTTTTCCAAAATGGCACCAACTCTACGTTTTATAAAAGAAGCCTAGTCTTCAATGACTTGCGGATTCTGTCAGGAAAAAACAAAAGCATCTTTTCAACAAAAACTGTAATAAATTCTAGGAAAGTTATTCAGCCTGTGACAAACTGAGAGCCGCTCTTTTTCCATTCGTTCAGAAAATGTGTGGGGACGAATTTGAAATGCATTGTCTGAATATGTTTCGTCTATGAATCATGAGAGGTATTGTGTAAGCGACAGTAAATAGCTATAATTATCTTAACATTCAATGAGTTAAATTAGCTGATGAAAATTCTTGTAATTAATTGTTGGATAGTAACAAAAAAAATCCTCAATGTAAGAGCTTGATACCGTGAAATTAATTGATAATTTCAGTATATTTCACGATAGAATAAGCTCGAAAATGGTTGGAGCAAAAAAAGTTGATTAAATCCCTTTCAACTTGGCCAAGTGTGATTTTTTCCCAGAGAATATCGATTTTTGGTTAGGATACATCGAATCATTCAATTCAACATATGCATTGAAACGTAATTATGTGGTGTGGCCTACACAGTGTAGTCATATGAAACAATTACTTTGGTCGCTATCTCCTTCACACGCGCGTGTAAGCGCAAGAGTTGTTGTCGATCTAGAAATAGAATTTCTATGTCTTCAAGTTCTCGTTTCTGTCGTTACAAACCTGTCAAATATAGTGCGGCCGTAATGCTGTGTACTGCTATCGTCACCGACCATATATTGTGCGCTACGCAAAGTAATCGTGTGCGAGAGTTTCACTTGGCCAAACGTTTCATAATAAACGCTCAATCTTATTGGACCGTATAGATATATTTTGTGTGTAACTTCATTGGACGAAACAATACGGTGAAAAAAAGCAGAGAGCCGAATCAATTGGAAATTTATTGGGCAAGTTGTATATTGTGAGCTTTTGGCTGAATTCACAACACCATATGATACTGCACGAAACAGTGAGTCTGTGATTTATGATCGCAAACATTTCGAAATGTGTTTAACGGAACGAAAAACTAGGGAGTTTCAGTGCTTGCGTGCACACGTTTTTGGTTGATCCCGTGAGTTATGATGTGTCTATGACCAGTTAAAACCGATTCAGAGCCCAAAAAACTCATACAAATACACACATGCACACAATCAGAAGAATTTCATCGTTAGCGCTCTGCGTTCTGACAATTGCAATCAAGCAAAAAATGGTCGTTCACAAACTTTATACACGTAACTCGAGTCTTTTGGACGCGCGTGGAATAGATGTATGCGGAGCAAATGCATAACTCTTTCGACTGACTACGGGCGAGTGTGCGTTTTGAACAGGAAATCAAAATCTAAAATCAATAGCCATTATCTCATTAGGAACACTCTTACTATCGCAATGTGTTTCGAAAATTGTTTTTCCATAAAATATTATTTGACTCAACAATTTTTTATTTTGTTTATGTGTGTCAGATATACAATGTTGCAATTTTGGAATCTCCATTTTGCCACCTCGCTACAAAATTTGACCCTTTTTTGCAGTTTGCAAATGCACTTGCAATTTCTAGATAAATAAAAACCAACTGATAAATTTTCAGCTCAAAAGAATCTCCAGTCATGCATTTTACATAAAATCATTGAGCGTGCTATTTTTTTTCCATTGAAAAGGGCATTTATCTCTTCAAATTTTTTATTGCACTACAACGAATTCATATCTAGCATCCTGCTCTTGTTTATGAAATTTTCTGTCAGGGAGAGCAAGAGGTGAGATGTGAAGTCACTTTTATTCTCACTCATTCATATTTTACATTATCATTTAATATTCCATCGTTTCCGAAAATATTTCCAAAACTCATTTCAATTGCATTCAGTTCTAAATATTTGCTAGAAAAACAGAGCCTGAATCATTCTGTGAAACTATCGTGTTTTATCACGATGCATTTGCATTTGAATATATTCTGTGAGCACTTAAAATAACAGAGCCTCTCCATCTCACTATGTTATTGTGATAATATATTGTATTGTATATTGTTTGGGAAATCTTGTGCTGAGAACAGACACATAAAATCAAAAATGAAAAATCTATTGAGATGTATGTGTATCGTATGGAGGAAGTGTAATTGCGTGTCTGTGTGTGTGTCGCTTTCATAATTTATTGCTCTCCAAAAATTCAACGAAACGATTCGCATAATACTAAGTTTTCCATCGAATTTAAAGATTGCATTTTCATGGAGTTTTGCTCTCTCTTTCTCTCTCTCTCTCTCTCTCTCTCTTTCTCGATGCATCTCTATATGTAGATTTTCTATGCAAGCAATTTAAAACTTAAATGTAGTTAATCTTGTACCCATTGCAAACTGCATCTCATGCAACACCGTTGTAATCCGGCGGAAGCTCTTACTATTCTCCGCACGACCTACCATCATATCATATTAAAGTTGGCTGTGATTATCTGTTAAAAATTAAGAAGGAAAAACTGAGCTCTCAATGCAATGGAAAATGTGCTCTACAAATGAGAATGACGAGACTGGCTAATGCAAAACAAGCTCATTCATAATCATAATAAAATAATTGTATAAAGAACATTGTGCATGACGTTCATAGTTAGTTGATACATCTTGCGAAATCCCACTTAAAAAAGTTTCCACTTCAAAAAGGTCCTTTCAAAAGGAAAAGAGAGAGAGCGAGAGATAGAGAGAGAGAGAGAGAGAGAGAGAGATATTGTGCGCATGATGAGAAATAAGCCGCCGAAAAACGCGAAAGTAAAAAAGAACGAAAAACGCGCCCACCATGTGAATGGCACATGCAATCCCTTGTTTACTGCACAAATAAATGTAATTTTCATTTCAAATTGTCCTTTTCTTTGTTTTCACTTCGTTGCACAGAAGTCTTACCGTAAAATACGGAAGGCGAGAAACTTTCCGGGAAATTCAATTATTTACGACCATTATTTATGCTTTATTCCGTTGTTTCTGGTGATGGTGAGAGAAACAAAAATCATAACTTCCTCGTTTCTGGCTGCAGAGTATAGATTTTTTTTCGAAAAAAACTATTCTTCGTTTTTTTTTACTCTTGCAACCGAGAAATTGAACTATTTATCCTGCGAACTATGGTATTCAATTCAAATATTAGACCCATTTAATTCATGTAAATTTTCCATTTGTATGCATTCAAATCATAAGCAAATGTTTGTAAATAGATTTTCATTCCATTCGCGAGTATTACAAACACATATTTGCATTTCAACCATCGATTGTATGTAATGATCGAAACTCGATTTGCATTCCGTCTATATAGGGAAAGAGTTTGTTTATCGTAAATAGAAACAGCCATGCTATTTATTTACGAATTGTAAGTTCCAAAACTCATCACATTCATTTATTGAATGAAAAAACTGGGGCTTCGCTCTACTCACTTCTTTTGAACACTGATATCCAGTTTCCAAGTCATTATGATAAATAATTTAAACATTTGATGGAAAATGCTTTAAGTAGCCTACTCGATTGCATTTCGCGAATGATGACAGGTGCAATGGATATAGGTCAATATATTTTCAATTCAGCATTCGACAGTTCGGAGTGTCGTTCACTGTGCGAATGTGTGCTTTTTATTTAAAATTAATATCATCAGTTTACTTCGAATCTTTTGTAGATGAATGTTTCAGGCAAAACCTAGGGTGAATCAAGCTATGAAACGAACCAAAGTGAATCAAGCTCAATAGTTTGAGTATGCCTGAAGGCAAAAAGTTTCAGTTCTATTTCAATCAAATACACTACGGCAAGGATAATTATGTGAGCTAGATATTTGTGGAATGCGATTCCTGCATGCGGATGCATATTCGTTTGTCGACTATTAAATTACATACGCATTGGCTGTTTGTGTTGACCACGCATTTAAAAAATGTCCATTCGATTGGGTTGAGAGAGAGAGATAAATGGAGTGAGGAGATAGAAAGGGAGAGAGAGAGCATTAGAAAGGGGAAAATAGAGAAAGTGAGCCGTGTTTGTCATTTTGTATGTTCAATAAAGTTGCATGTTTCGTTGGGAAACGCTGTAGCGCGCGGATATAAGTTTAATTTGCACGCGATGCAGTAAAATAGCTTTTTTTCACCTTTAATTCATTACTCGATACCTTGAAAAACGTACAACGCAGAAATCTCGTGCACATTAGAATTTCAATGGAGCATCGAGAATAATAAATTCATTGCGCTGAGCTCGTTCGCTGTGTATGTATATGGTTCAATGCGAAAAGAAATTTATATATTGAGCCAGGATAATTCTTTTTTATGATCAATATGCAATGTACTGAAAGATGTGACCAAAAGTCGTGTGCAAAAAAAGCACACTAACCTCGTTTTGCTCGTCTATAGAGAGGGGCAAAATGGAATTTAATTGAAATGGATTTGAAACAGAAGCAGAAGCCGAAGCGGAAACATATGACATACACCGCATATAAATGAATGCAATACATTGGCATGGTGTCGGTTGGCAGGCAGCATGTGTTGCGTGCTGTGACACTTATCCATCTACGCTTTTTAACAACCATATCCATTATTAATGGAAATAGCATGGAATGGGCTGAAATGTAGCGAGCACAATTTATCGATTCGAGCGATTTTCCACTAATAGCCAGAATTTCGAGTGGGCAACTATAATATCACAAGCCAATGCCTGTTACCTGGAATCCGGTGCATAATGCAAAATAAACGAATCATATTCATGGGAAAAATATATGCGGAAAAATATTCCAAGAAATGAACATATATTTCGGTGGAGACAAAATATCGAAACGGGTTTTCATTTATATATTTCATATGCTTTTGCATTTGAATTGAAATCTATCAAAAAATTGTGGGTTTGTTTGTCAACGATTGAGATCAATGTAATAAAAAGTTGATATTGAGCGTACATTTTTTTTGCAATTGAATGATGCGAACGATATAATTACTTGAACGGATGATGGGAAATTAACTTAATCGGTTTTTAATTTGTGTTTCATAAATGGCTTTTGGTCAAATTATGGTGCATTCCCACAACAATTAATGTGTCTGTTTTTTTCTTCTCTTCCCTTTTTTTGCGTATGCGTTTTGCTTTTTGGGCAAACAAAAAAAATATAGGTTAGCGGCAGCTCAGGAGGCAGCGTTAGCAGGCCAGACTTCACGGAACGGATTTCAAAAGAGTACTTATCGTTTAGCTGATAGAATGGGTGGTCCAGCGTCACGCGGTGAACCACCAACTAGTGGTGGTCCCACATCACTCTTCATATTCACGGAAGACAATCCGATTCGAAAAAAAACACGTTTTATTATCGAATGGCCACCGTTTGAATATGCCGTTCTCATGACAATCATCGCAAACTGTGTGGTGCTCGCGCTCGAAGAGCATCTACCAAATGGCGATCGAACAACATTGGCTAAGTCACTTGAAGCGACTGAAGTCTATTTTTTGGCTATATTCTGCGTGGAGGCATCGCTGAAAATCATAGCCTTAGGCTTTTTACTGCACAAAAACTCCTATCTCAGGAACATATGGAATATAATGGATTTTTTCGTTGTAGTAACTGGGTAAGTTGTCAGCTATGCTATCAATAAGAGGCATTTTCCTAAGAGGGTTTTGGTAAATGGGCCACCTTGTTCCTTGCCACTACATTAAAATGGTTGTAATTGTAAGCTGAAATTCATCGACACCAAATTACACCGTTGAAATTGGTGCGGCCCCACAAAAAACCTATCGACAGCAAAAATCACTTTTCTACATTCATTAATATCAATTCAAACAATATCAAGACATTATAATAAATATTTTTTTTTCGTTTGCTGATTATGGAAATGTAATGTATCGTACGAATAACGCGCGGCGTTCGTCGAAAACAATCAATCTGTCAATTTCATTGAAATGACGTTAGCTCAATGACCGTATTCGCCGAAGCAAATGTCGATGTTGATTTACGTATGTTACGTTCGTTCAGAGTATTGCGTCCATTAAAACTCGTCTCTCGGATACCAAGTAAGCGCTGGCGTGACAATCGCCATTTTTCACCGCCTTTTTAATGGACTCGTATGAATCGGAATAAAAAAAATTAAACAATGTTTGAATTCTAGCAATTCTTGTAATTCGTTTATACATCGACGTTCGAAAGCTTCAGATCAAAAAAAAAAGAATAAATAAATAAAAATAGAAAAAGAGCAGCATTTTGGCGTCGGCCCATAACTATTCGGGCCAATTCCGAGCCATTCGAATCTATTTATTGCTGCTCTTGTTTGAATTTTTGTATGACACTTTCGGTGTTTTTTCAACAACTTTTAATCACTTGTTTTGGGAAAAGGCAATTTTTCTGTGAATACGTCTGTACAGACATTTCGAAGCATTGGCACAACACTGACGTTGTCATATAAGTCTTTCGAAAGCTTGGATTTAAATCAAACAGAGGCGAGCCGGTAAATAATCGATAAACGGAATCGATGAAATGAGTAAAGCCATTATTATGTGATTTGTTCACAGGTGCTCATTGTTAGACCCTACACAAATTTAAATATATGTTTCCATTCATTTATCATGAGCTTTCGAACGTCATTTGAATACAACGAAATATATAATCATAGGTGTACTTCTTAGTCATTCATTAAATGTAGTTATACGAGTCAATAGAAAAATGACAATATTTTCACTTTTCACACGTTTTCCAATTAATTGGATAGACTTCACAATATATACGTGTATTAGACGCTAGTAATCGACTAATATAGTTTTCTCAAAGATTATACCTATGTGTTTTTCCTGTTCGTGAATCCGATATACAATACATACATTGTGTCGCAATAGAATATTGTTTGTTCATTCATTATATTATCCTTTCATAATGAAGTTGTCCAGCGATTATCCTAAACTAAACATGACGCTATTGGTTTCATTTTCATTGGCTAGATTTTTGATAAATGAATAGAAAGCTATTATTACTAATTAACAGTCGCTTGACGATATACAAGAGATCAATTTATCAAAAACATTTAGAGTGCCGTCGTATTGAGTGAGTCGGTCCATTAGTTATTGCCATCGTTGGGATGCATAGTTGAAAATCCATATGTTCGTCTCTAGCTTAGCTAGTAAAAACAGTGTACGCCAGAAGGCCTATATGTAACCTCAAAACGAATAGAAAGCTTACAGTCATTTTCATCGAAGATAAATGATGTGTGTGCATAATCTTGATGGGAATCAATCGGCAAATAATCGTTATGAAAATGCCTATGCAATTACGATTACAATAAATTTTACATATAATTTACTTATTCTAATCGAATAGTGCTAAATCGTAGCTTTTCTTTATCAACCTTTTTTTCCATTTTGTAATTAAATATGCGCCACACAATCATCGCTATGCCAACAGGTTCATCACAATGTTTCCATCGATAGGAACTCAAGTAGATCTAAGAACTTTACGAGCGATAAGAGTTCTTCGACCGCTAAAATTAGTATCTGGAATTCCTAGTGAGTAGTGCGGCATCAGTTATAGACTGAAAAATGCTTAGTCCTTAGCCAAATTGTAGCTTTTACTTGATTCCAACTATTTTCGTAGCTTCTGCATTTTTTTGTAGCGATTTTTTTCCATTTCCTTCAAAGTTTTCGTAGTTCTTGCAGCATTTTTGTTTGAAGTTTTTCTTTCGTCGCATTTCTTTGATAGTTTTTGTTTTTATTATCGAACGTGAGTTGACATTGTATGTCAGCGCCGGAGAAACCAAAACTGTATTAACCAATTTTAATCTTTTTTTATTCTAATTTTCCAATTGATCAATCCGTCATTCAGGTTTACAAGTAGTCTTAAAATCAATAATAAAAGCTATGGCACCGTTGCTTCAAATCGGGCTCTTGGTTTTGTTTGCAATTGTCATATTTGCAATCATTGGGCTCGAGTTCTATTCGGGTGCATTGCACAAGAGTTGTTATAGTTTAGAGAATATAAGTGAGTATTTTGGTTCATTTTTGACACAATTATAGAGTTTTTGTTCAAACAAAAACACATTTTTTTTTTTAAAATCATAAATTCAGTTTTCTTTGTTGTGTGCAAAAGAAAACCACTGAAACGCTTCTTCTTGACGTTGGGTGTTTTTCTTTGGAAGCGAATATTCGGACACCGATCACAGAAATTCGAATGCAAAATCAAAAGAAAGCTAAATTTTACAAATAATTTATTATATGATAAAAAAAAACAAGAAATCTATTGGACTCACACAACATTGTTTTTCTTTTACCAATTTTACACTCGAAACCCATACAAAAATCAACCAACACACACACCCACACATGCATCCAAATCGAAAAAAATCCATGTAGATGTAATAATAAAAGAAGGTGATGCAGAAGTACCTTGTAATTCTGATAATAAAACATTATCACCGTCTGGAGCATATCCATGTAATGCGAACATTAGTACATGTTTAGAAAAATGGGATGGTCCCAATTACGGTATAACGTCATTCGACAACATTGGATTCGCAATGTTGACTGTATTTCAATGTATAACTATGGAAGGTTGGACAGCAATACTGTATTGGGTAAGAAATCGAAATTAATCATTCAACATCAATGCATTAACAATTGCGCAAGAATTGATCGTCTCTATCGAACACTTTCACACTTTTCGATCGGCTTGTGAGATCTGTTCGGCACTTTACGATCGCTCCATTCAAAACGAATTACGCAATTGAAAAAATAAACATATCGAAAATCGCTTTATTCTTACTTTCATCTAATTGGTGTAGCATTTTGTTTTGTATACTCTTTTTACTAAAAAAACATCAAAAAAACATCTATTTGTGATATAATTGCTATTTTGCGAAGCATTTGTGTTGCAATTTTTTTTTTAAATTACATTTGTGTCATTCAGTTCATTTGATTGGCCCGTATAACACAACAACAACAACAATAACAAAAACTCTTTTCTCTTTTCTGTTGTAAAATGTTTCATATGGTGATTTTTCTAAATGTGGTACTACTTTCTAACTCTTATACAAACGTATTTATCCAACCTTGTTAATGTTGTTATTATCTTTTTTATAACAAAACAAATCAAACGCCACCGAGATACAATCGTCTCGTGGAACAATTGATAAGTGGTCATATCTTATCAAATGGTCACATCGAGAGTTACATTCAGAATTCACTTAGTGCATGATTGTAGCCAATATTCGATCGAATATCACCAATATTCGTCATATTCTAACTCACGATGGCGCAAGAAATTGCTGAATCGTCTGATATTTTCAAGCAAGTAACTATCTCAAAATCACCAATGCTCATTCATATTTTTACCTCGAATTCAATCATTTCCAACAACATCAACAGAGAAAAAGAACCACACAGTTTTCAACCATCTGTGCAAAGTGATGGAAACGGCAACTTAAAGTTCATATCCGTGTTAAAGTCATTCCGTTTGCACTCTGAATATCCGATTACGAAAGCCAATCTCGCAGATGCCGTGTTGTTGCTGCTGATGATGCTGCTGCTGCTGCTGTTTCCTTCACTTTGCACTATGGTCCTTTATTTGTGTCACACTTCCTTATAGCGTTCTCACACTGTTTCGGAGTTTAGTTCGTGTTGTGTCAGTGTTGTTGTCACGTGCATTATACAAATCATTTTTGCTGCATGCTGAAGTTCAATTATACTAACATGATCTCTTTTTCTCTCTCCCCTTCCCGTCGTCACGATGTCTCGTGATTTGTACGCGCAAAAAAATGCCTCGCAAATATTGCGATTTACAGACAAATGATGCACTTGGTGCACTGTACAATTGGGTCTACTTCGTGCCATTGATTGTGCTTGGATCGTTTTTTATGTTGAATTTAGTTCTTGGTGTTCTTAGCGGGTAAGTCAATACCATCAACCACACACATTTCGAATAAAGTTGTTATGTCTGCTTTCCGACGGCGGTTTTCACACTTCACGGAGTATGCCCATTCCAATGTCTGACTAAATCTAACACTCCGTCACATTTTCTCTTCATTTGTACAATATATATGTACTGTATACAGTGAATTTTCGAATGAAAAAAATCGAGTCGATCGTCGTGTTCAGTACTACAAATGTCGCAATCGAAAACTATTTGTTGAAGACATGTCATCGTATTTGGACTGGATTTCTCAAGCAGGTTATTTCCGAAACCTCATTTGCAATCAGTATCGCTCGATGCGTAAATGTTTATTAGATTCTTTACTCTTCCGCTTGAGAAATTATCCGCCATCTTTGGTTGATTTCCGTGAAATGCTTGTTTGAATCACTCATTTTTCCATAATGTCTCAAAATAAACTTCCCTCAATGTGCGCGTTTCAAACAGTTCAAAAGAATTTTGTACTTTTTCCTTTAACGCTATCTCTCTCTCTCTCGTTTTTTGCATTGGTTTTGTTCGCCCGTTGAAATTAATCGATTTTTGTGTATTTAATGAAAACATCCCCATTTCCTGTAGTGAATTTGCTAAAGAAAGAGAAAAAGTAGAAAATAGGCAAGAGTTTTTAAAGCTTAGAAGACAACAGCTTCTTGAGAGAGAGCTTAATGGATATGTGGAATGGATCTGCAAAGCCGGCAAGTATTTCTCTCTTTTCTTTATCGCTAATTATTATTATTCAAAATGAATGTTTGTGAGAATCTTTACCGGAATTCGATTCGGCAACTAAATGCTTTGTTTTTTCTAAAAATATCTACATAAAAACAGAGGAAGTAATTTTAGCTGAAGAGCGTACGACTGAAGAGGAAAAAATGCACATCATGGAAGGTAAATTACAGCAATTAAATTCGTTTGCATTTTGGGAAGCAATTTTCTGACTGGGCCGGGTGTGTTTTCAGCTCGGCGACGTGTTGCAGCCAAGCGAAAAAAACTGAAGAATTTAGGCAAATCAAAATCGACAGACACAGAAGACGAAGATGCCGACGATGATTGCGGGGACGAAGGTGAGCCTCGTTTATAATTATTACGAGCTGCCACTTCTATTTTCTTGCACATTTTATCGTTTTCTTTTTCAACATTATTCAATCTGAAATGCGATTAAGTGGTAAAAAGCAGTCGAAGCATTCGAACATACTTATTTTTCTTTCAATTAGTGTTATATTCGCGTGCATCAAGGAAATTCAGTGAATTTTTCATATTTTTCCAGTTTTTATTGAACCGAAACGGGGGAAAATGAGACGTAAGACATTTAAAATGGAGTATTTATCGCCGATTCAACACACAATTAAAATTTCATTGTGTTCTAATTTTAAGACAAATCGCTTTGTACAGCTAATTCTGGCTTCAGGCTTATTCAACAAGTAGATGTGCTGTATAAAAATCGCTTTTCTCCATAGACATCAATTTTTAGATTTCCTTCAAATTTATAGATATTTCATTGCAACGCCATTCCATGCCGATTTTGAATCAAAATCGAAAAATAATATGTGTCAAAATTAGAGTAAACAATTTAATTAGCCATAAAACTTAGCGAAGGACCGTGAAATTTGCAATCGAAATGGCCCATTTCAGTGATACGGAATGTATTATGAATTTCATTGAAATGGGATGTTTTGGCACGTTCCTTCACATGTGTGTACGTATCCAGAAATCGGTTTCGCCAATTCAGCACTGTCACATTTTACGATTCAACAGTTTCCATTTCACCATGTTCATATGCAGTTTCGACACATAAAAAAAAACAGTCCAACTGATTCCCCGTCAGCAACGACTTAATATGTGATTTTTTCATGCGAAATCGATTTTCTGTGAATATTCTAGAAATCCGTATCCGTTTGTTTAGTATTGCGCACCCTCACACTCTTCTACACTTTTAATTGTTTTGCCAAAAAATTGATATTACATGATTGCAGGGTATCTTAAACCAAAAGTGCCGAATCAAGGGAGCTGCAAGAGTTTTTGGCTAGCCGAAAAGCGATTCCGCTTTTGGATTCGACACACAGTCAAAACGCAATGGTTCTATTGGTTTGTGATCATTTTGGTGTTCTTCAACACAGTCACCGTTGCAGTTGAACATTACAAACAACCACAATGGCTCACTGATTTCCTATGTAAGTAAAATATGCCCATTTTTCTTTCTATTTTCTTCCCAATTTTCATTTCTATTCCATAATTGACTAAATCGAATTCGATTCCTCTTTTCAGACTACGCTGAATACGTGTTTCTTGCGTTGTTCATGATGGAAATGTGGATTAAAATGTATGCATTGGGACCGCGAAAATATTTTGAATCCGCATTTAATCGATTTGACTGTGTTGTCATCTTCGGTTCATTATTCGAAATTATTTGGACGCACTGGAAGGGCGGTTCTTTTGGTTTGTCTGTGTTACGTGCACTTCGTTTGCTGCGCATTTTCAAAGTCACCAAATATTGGTCGTCATTGCGAAATCTTGTGATATCACTGTTGAATTCAATGAGATCGATTATCTCGTTGCTGTTCTTGCTCTTCTTGTTCATACTTATATTCGCACTATTGGGAATGCAATTGTTTGGTGGGCAATTCAATTTCGAGGATGGAACGCCGCCAACGAACTTCAACACATTTCCCATCGCTCTGTTAACAGTTTTTCAAATTCTCACCGGCGAAGATTGGAATGAGGTCATGTACCACGGTATCGAATCACAAGGTGGCAATAAAAAAGGAATGATCTATTCTCTGTATGTATTTTAATCTTCTTCTGAGCTCAAATCGGCTTTTGGTCAAAAATATGCGAATCAAATTCACTAATTAATTTCCAAACGTCCATTTATCCAGATACTTCATCGTCTTGGTGCTTTTCGGTAATTATACGTTGCTAAATGTGTTCTTGGCTATCGCTGTCGATAATTTAGCGAATGCACAAGAATTAACTGCCGCCGAAGAGGAACAAGTCGAAGAGGATAAAGAGAAGCAATTGCAAGAGCTTGAAAAAGAAATGGAAGCTTTGCAAGGTGATGGCATTCGAATGGATGGTGGATTATCATCGCCACCAAAAAATCGCAAGAAAAAAGAGGACGAAAAGAAAGAAGATGTCGAAGAGATAACGGATGGCCCAAAACCAATGCTACCCTATTCATCTATGTTCATATTATCGCCAACCAATATGTAAGTTTGTCTCATTCATCGAGCTCAAGTTGTCGGAGCATGCTCAAATAATTTGAAACTCTCTCATCTCTCTCTCTATCTCTCTCTCTCTCTCTCTCACACACAGAATTCGACGAGCCGCTCACTGGGTCGTTAACCTCAGATATTTTGATTTTTTCATTATGTTAATTATCACGATGTCATCGATCGCACTAGCCGCTGAGGATCCAGTTGACGAGAACTCATACCGAAACGAAATTCTGAATTATTTTGATTATGCATTCACCGGCGTCTTCACTATAGAAATGTTACTAAAAATCGTCGATTTAGGCATTATACTGCATCCGGGCTCGTATCTCCGCGAATTCTGGAATGTAATGGATGCGGTCGTTGTTATTTGCGCTGCCGTTAGCTTTGGTTTCGATATGACATCGGGCGGTGGTGGCAGCGTCGGCCAAAATTTATCCACAATCAAATCGCTGCGAGTTCTACGTGTGTTGCGACCATTGAAAACAATCAAACGTGTTCCGAAACTGAAAGCCGTGTTCGATTGCGTCGTCAACTCACTGAAAAATGTTGTTAATATTTTAATCGTGTATATATTATTCCAATTCATTTTCGCCGTCATCGGCGTTCAGCTATTCAATGGAAAATTCTTCTATTGCACCGATGAAAGTAAACGAAATGCTGAAGAGTGCCAGTAAGCGAAAATGAAATGAAAATAATCAAATTTTATGGAATCAAGAGTAAAAATGATGAAATTGTTTATTCGTAGGGGTTCATTCTTTGTGTATGATGAAGAAGAAGAGCTGCCACGTGAAGAGAAACGACGATGGATGACACAAAGTTTTCATTACAATAATGTTGCAACGGCGATGTTAACCTTATTCGCTGTTCAAACTGGAGAAGGATGGCCCCAGTAAGTATTGACATACTTGGTTGCCCCCCTTCGATTTGATTTGAAAATTTCATATCTTTGGAAAATTGCAGAATTCTTCAGCATTCAATGGCTGCCACATATGACGATCAAGGACCAATACAAAACTTTCGCATCGAAATGTCCATTTTCTACATAGTTTACTTTATCGTGTTCCCATTTTTCTTCGTGAACATATTCGTGGCCTTGATTATCATCACATTTCAGGAGCAAGGTGAAGCCGAGCTGCAGGATGGTGAAATCGATAAAAATCAGGTATTTCGATGCAAAACATCGAGCATTTCGTAATATTATTTAATTGTATTTTCTTATTTGCACTCAGAAATCTTGCATCGATTTCACGATCGGCGCTCGTCCATTGGAGCGGTATATGCCAAGCAAACGAAATAGTTTCAAGTATAAAATTTGGCGTATCGTTGTCTCAACGCCATTCGAATATTTCATCATGATGTTAATCGTGTTCAATACCCTGCTACTTATGATGAAGGTATGGCCGATTTTGTCTCTAACCATTTGCTCCACTATCACTTTACTTTGTTTTTCTCATTCGATCATTTTTGATTTTCTTTTGACTAAACATTCATCACGATGATTCTTTCTTTTTTGTAACCATTATGTTGATTGGTTTGTGGATAGACGAAATAGTCGAAATCCTTCAATCTGACAAATTATACCAAAAAATCGAACGTAATCGATGAAAATCAAATGTATAACGATCGACATTATTTTTGCAGACAATTTTATCGCATC
Source organism: Obolodiplosis robiniae (assembly GCA_028476595.1). Classification (NCBI taxonomy): domain Eukaryota; kingdom Metazoa; phylum Arthropoda; class Insecta; order Diptera; family Cecidomyiidae; genus Obolodiplosis; species Obolodiplosis robiniae. The sequence continues at coordinate 15,642,084 of CM052015.1, read as the reverse complement.
TTTCAACTCAATCTAAAACGAAACAAAAACTCATTTCATAAATACAATTCACACATGTCGATCGAAGTTCACACACATCGTACATTTTCATGAGTAGATATTGTGAACTCATATTAAACATAATTGTTTGGTGTGTGATTTCCATTCTCCTATTAATTCGCCGAAGACAAAGCGAAACACACAATTCACTCAATTTCAACCGATTTTGAGTTTCATTTTTCTGTCGAAATGGCATCGATACATTTACACCACACTCTTTTCGTCTACTGAAGTTTTGTGTTTTTTTCTTTTTTTTAGTTTCTCCCAAGAAGATTATTACTCGTACATTCGGGAAACGTGTATTTTTAAGCGAATTTATAAAATAATCGTTTAATTCAATTTGTGAAAACAATAATTTGATTTTGATAAATAATATCAAACAGTAATCAGACAGGTGTTAAATCACTTTTGGTGCGAGTATTAATCCTTTTGCATGGTTTGTCAATACAAAAAACTTTCCGTTCAATTATAAAAAATCAGTGAACGACACAGATTTTGTGTGCGATGTTAAGTATTATGTCATTTGAGATGTATTCAAAAAAAAGAAAAGAAAAGTTCACCATTTTTGTTCCTCAATGTTGTTTTGCACATTCGTATCGTTAGCCAAAATCATCAAAAACCAAATTTCTACCGACTCAAAAGATTTTCATTTTTTTGTGCTTTCGTTGCATTTTCACTCTGCTGTTGTTTTGAGTTTGTGTTCGTTTTAAATTTGCACACAAAATAAACGTTGATCGCAATCATTTCGCTAGGGTAAATATGAATAAAGTCGGCAGCTAAGCGCTCCTGACCGCACGATTGGACGGTGTCTCGTATTTTCCGCTTTGTTGCATCTTATTTATTCGGCTTTTGAGCAAAATAGCTGAGTCGAAAATAGAAAATTTCATTTTCATTCGACGATTCTCTCGAATTCATTCCAAATAGTATATTGGCAGCATATTATCCACGACCTTGATTAACGCAATTCTCAACTTCAAAATGTCCATTTTGAATTCAATTTAATTAATTCATGTATCATTTTCAATGAGAAATCCATCTGAATTTTGAATAAATGACAGTTTTCGCGATAGAGGATTTTATTTCTTGTTCGATCAATGTTTGATTTAGCTTCCTCACTTTTTTTAATTTGTAATAAAGTTTTTGAAATATGATTTCGAACCAAATTCACAACATTATTATTAGAAATGATTTGAATTCGACTCAATGAATCGATTCTTTTCAATTATTCAAATTCAAACTCAATTGTAAATACGTATATATATGTATAAATGAAGGCAAAAAAAAATATTCAACATAAATATGTGGATCGGATGTCGTTCGCCGAATTCGGTCGCAATGAGTCTATATTAAATTCAGTCGAGGCGATTGCTTGGTGAATTTATTATTTTGTAATATGAACACATTCTTAGCCACAACAAACAATGTATTAATCTATTCATTTTTTAAGTGTACTTCAACCACATTTTTTGATCGTTTACTAATTTTTATCACACACAAACACAAAATAAACACATTTGAAACTATTTGTTATAAATATATGTGTGAACCTATTAACAGTACCATAATCAAAGTCAAAGCTACGAAAAAGCAATGCGATATATCAACATGGGT